>CM076573.1:533290565-533890565 GCA_034641835.2 Pinus albicaulis | reverse complement strand
TTAATATTTTTAGCAGCTTTTCGGGTCCTGAAATTTTGGAGCTGTTTTGAGGCCCTAAATGACTTTTTTTTGGAAAATTGGAACCAACATGGGTCCATGGACCCATGTTACTCAAATAAAAAGTTGTATTCCTCGGATAGATCTTTCTAACGAGGTATGGTGTTGTTGGAGAGGTAAATCCCCTCTGCGGACAGAGGCGATCCCTACTAGCTCGGATCGGGTCTAGCAACAATTGTATCATGCTAAGGCACAAGTTCCTAATTGCAACAGACCAAATTGCGAAGAAGGCCTACCTTAATTCCAACGTTGTTTTTTGCAGAGAAGATAGAGCTCCCGTTTCCTTGCTCCGTTAGATCACAATTCTCCCGCTTGTCGCGATCAAACACCTGCACATACAAGAAACACGACAAACACACAAGTGTAAAACCAAATATATGCAATTATGTATCAGTCAGAGAAGACACAACTCATGATCACAATGTATGAACAATACGAGTGGAACCATAACCAAATTTTCTTATCATTAATTAATACAAAGAAAGATACAACCTGGCTCTGACGTTGGATCTTCCTTCGGCGGGTCAACAGTGGAATACGTATCGGTAAAGCTCGTCGGGAATGGACAAGCCTCTCTCTTCGGTTGTCTTGAAAATAATCTCCTTGCTATTGATTTGGCTCTATGAGGACTATCAAGGCTCTTGCAGCATTCTCTAGGCTATGAAGGCTCTTGGAGCCTCAACCATTCAGCCCCTTCATCAATGGAAGATGGCTATATTTATAGAGGAGAGGAGGAGGTTGGGATCCCTACAATAGTGGAAGGGAGGCCTTATCCCTTGGGAGGTTCCACGTAAGGTGGAAACAAGAGGCCAAAGGAGGAAGGCCATGGTTATTCAGTCGAAACCACTCCTCATGACTCATCCACGAAGTTGTTGTAATCGAAACTTCGCCTCTTTTTTAAAAAAAAATTCCATAAGCAGATTGGTGCGGGTGCTTAACTAGGACAGAGCACCAACTGGTGCGGGCTCAGTGTTAATTTTCCTCATTGGGGCGAGGACATAACGGGCTACCAGTGCCAAGGAAAAAACAGGTGTTTTTAGGGGTCTGCTCAGGAAATGATCAATAGAAGGAATGTTGTCCTCATGGCAATGGATGCAATGATGGTATTTACAAGGCATGACATTGCTTATTGGTCACAGAAATGACACTCAAATGGGTGATATGGGGATTTCAAGGATGGTGACAAATTACTGTGTAACAGATGCCCCCTAAAGCATGAGGCCCGAGAGAGAGAGAGGGGTGAAATTCTTTACGAGAACATGTCCAACTGAAAACATTGCCGTCGAAAAACCTGCATAGACAAGTACAACTGATATCTCAAATACATGATATATGTGGTATGGGCGTAGCCATCCATAACAGAGCATACAATAATCTAGATCCAAGGCATGGACGCAGCCATCCAGTGAGGATCGATAAATAGACTCAGGTATGGTTGCATCCATCCAATCAATGAGTCATGTAACCAATCATAATAATCCACAAAATCGCAGCCTGGATTCTAACAGAAAAAATCCAGGGTCTTTCGCTCCATCTTGACCCGAACAAAGTACAAGTTCAAGCATGCGAATAAGTGAGCCGAAATCAAACAGGCAAGAACGTCGCCTGATTACCAGCCAATGATGAAAGCTGTTAACAGATGCGAGAGGTACCAACAATAGTGACAATGGTCCTCAAGGTACTACAGGTACAATCCACGGAATGTAAACAGTGAGCTAGCGTCGAACACCCGTAGAATCATCTGATTGAAGGCCAATGATGAAAGCCTTACATCGAATGTGAAGAACCTACCATTGAGGCATGCAGGCTCCAAGGTATCGGAAGGGAGTCCCTAGATTAACTTCCCGGATAATGAGTTGAAGTCGACAGGAAGTGACCTTGATCGAAGGTGGGCCATAGTGTTTCCCACATCATCGACACAAGATAGAGGAACATAATGTGTTGTGAATCAGGATCAGATGAGAATCAGAGGGGGGTTGAAACTTTGCAGAGGTCAACTTCTCTTGAACATATTGGCGGCGCGACAATGAATTTGGCAGTATTTGACATCAAAAGATCAGGGGTTATGATGACGAGGCAAAGATCAGAGAGGTCAAAAGGGATTACCCAAACCCACGGAGGCAAGCATAAAACGAGATGAGATGTCCCCAACCTAACATGAATGCAGAAAAGTGCCATGTTCAAGAGCGACATAATGCCAACACAACGATGATACTGGTTCCATTTTCCCCACCATTTCTGGCGAGTACCCCAATTATTTTTGAAAACAAGCTTGAAGGGGATAACATATGCTTGTAATATAAGTCTGTCCTTCAGACAAATCCATCCTAGTACATTTAACGAGCCTTAGGAAGGAGGAACTCGAATATCGTCATTGCGACTGAATCCGATGTCATCAGGGTTTAACGAGTCTAAAAAAGGAAGAACTCGACGTCTTTTCATATTTAGAGAGTTTGAAAAGACAACAGTGAAGTAAACTCCAACATTCCCTTTTCGTAAATAGTTTCTCAGATCCAAAAAAGTAGAAAATTGTGTCTGAGAAAGCCTCCTAGTCGCTATAGGCTAGGGTATTCCTTTTTCGTAAATAATCTATCCCAGCCTGAAAAAGGGGTAAACATATACTGGGTAGATGTCATTTCGCAGCCACTTTAACGAGATCAAAACGACAAGCGACTCAGCAATATTTTCATGTTTAGAGAGTCAGAAAACAGTTGAAAGATGACTCCACCTGGAGGAACGAGTGGTATAAAGGGTAGCAACTGGTTCCGGTAATGGTGGAACTGTTCAGAACAAATAAAGGTTAAGAGGTTGGCTAACAAGACCACTCATTACAGCGGTTCCTCAGGAACGGGTAAAACAACCAAGTGAAGGCATATGATCGGCCAAGCAGATAGTGACGATGGAGTAAGAAAACCAAGGCTCATCTGGAAAAAACAGGCTGATAAAATGGCAATCACAAGAGGTAAAATGGGAAAGGTTTCATTTTTACACAAGATTGAAATCAGGAAAATTTGCTTGAAGTTGGTTTCATTTTTACACAAGCTTGAAACAAAGATAAAATATGCTTGAAACCGATTTCATTTTTATAAAAGCTTGAAACGGAAACAAACTATGCTTGAAAAATTAAGCATGCCCCTAGCATGGTGACTCAATTCAAGGTACATGCCCCCCAAGCTTCAATCCATATGAAAGATAGATGGAGTGAAGGTTCAAGTTACGAGATCAAGAGAAAGACTCGACTGGGATTTTACGAGATCTAAACAAAGACTCGAATTGAACGGGAACATGTTTCATTATTTTAACGAGGTTGACACATTAAAAGAACTATCCTCTGGACACCTTGTTTCATGGTTTAAGGAGCTTGGCACAAGACAAGGAACTTTGCTCCCCAACCTTGTTTCATTTTTTAAGGAGCCTGACACAAGACAAGGAACTCTGCTCCAACGACCTTGTTTCATTTTTTAAGGAGCTTGACACAAGACAAGGAACTCTGCTCCGACCGACCTCATCATAATGAACAAGAATTCATCGCTTCCAAGAGTTCCACTCCCGATGGAAGGAAAACATCCTGGAAGTCAGGACGCAATGCCCCCAGCACTTGATGCACAACAACACTATCACTGAGTACAGGCATGGGGTAGGTAGTCACATAGTTGACTTGTGGTGGGGCAGATACAATGGGTGGATAAAAACTAGGAAGGGATGATGGCGGGCCAGCTACCACATTAGGACCAAATAATGAAAGCTAATCAATGGTCACAATCTGTCCTTCATGTGGAAAATAGACCAGACGAAAAAGAGAGGAGACGAGCGCTCCCATGGCATAGGTGTAATCGCCCCCCAAGAGAAGATTGAAATCCAAGGGGCCTGGAACAACCATCACGTCCATATGGACGGTTTTACCTCCCAAAGTAATAGGTAACCTTGGAAGGATCCCCAATGGTTGACTATTTCTTCTGTTAAACTTCAACAGATTATGCGTAACAGGTGCAAGTGGTGGTGAACCAAAAGCTTGCCAAGTAGTTGAGGATAAAATACTAACAGACGCGCCTTTGTCTATAATGGTGCTGGGTACGACCAAACCAAAGGCCTGTACCGTTATCTCGAAAGGAACATAAGACGAAAGGCAGTATCTTGCAAATCGACTCCAGTCAAAGGAAGCGACCAAACTACTCGGAGGGGCTACCATCGAACCAAGATGGTCTTCCCCTAGTGTTATGGAAGAAGAAGGAGCATCTTCCACGACCTCCATCTTGAAGGTGGGAGGGGAATCCTCCGGGACCTCCATCATGGGAGGCAGAGGAGTAGGTTCTTGAGATATAGGGATAGGAGAATCTTTCTTCAAGTCTGAGGAATCTGAACAAACAAGAAGAACCTAAGGGATGTGAGGTCCACTCTCAATGGAAAAGACCTGGTGCACCGCAGATGGGGCCAGCTCAACGGATCCCACAACCAATGGTTGGTCGGGAACGGATTCCTAAATTTGAATTTTCGAGGGAGCAGGATCGGCCAAGGATGACTCTTTACCAATCATAGGATCAGCGGGTGGAGGACTCAAAGAAATTTTTTTGTAACCAATCGGGAGGCATGGTGTAGAAACAGTTGATTTGTCCAAAACTCGTTTGGCTTCATCCATATATGGGCAAAGGTAAATGGCATGG
Source organism: Pinus albicaulis (assembly GCA_034641835.2). Classification (NCBI taxonomy): domain Eukaryota; kingdom Viridiplantae; phylum Streptophyta; class Pinopsida; order Pinales; family Pinaceae; genus Pinus; species Pinus albicaulis. The sequence continues at coordinate 533,885,847 of CM076573.1, read as the reverse complement.
TGCCCTTCACACAACTTACAGGGATTGGTAATCTTACCCTGCTTCTTAGGAGCTTTACTAGCACTAGCTGAAGACGTGCCCCCAACCTGACTCCTAGAAGCTAAAGGCAATGACGGACGACCATTGTACCATACTTCGAGCACCTTGGGAATGCCAGGGAAATCTCGAAGAAGATGGTCTCCCGTGCACAACATGCAAGGGAATTTGACTTTACATGGAGGGTTGGAAGGTTTATCATGAGAAGGTGTTTTAGAGGCAGTAGTTGCAGCCTTAGCCTCTCTCTTATCAGACTTCTTCTTCTTCTTCTTATCCACCTGGTTACTCGAATCCAAACTTTCACCAGGCGAAGTAGAAGAGGAGGACGTAGAAACAGATGAAGAAGGGGAGAGGTCCACCTTGGAATCAACATGATGTTGTTTAGGTGGAGGAACTGATTGAACAGTAGCCGGGACATTTGGAACCACAGAGGTTGAAAAAAACCAAACAGGTAACCCAACAGTTAACCCAGGAAGGGACAATGTTGCCATATAAGGAGCGACAACATTCCCAAAAGGAGAAAAATGACCAGGATTCCCATCGAAGGGGATTCCTTGGTTGGGAACTCTAGAAAATTTTCCATCAGAAACGATCCAAAACAACACCCTAAGGAAACTAACTTTAACCAGGAATATTTCGTGGGCAGTTAATTTTATTTTTTTTAAACATTGAAACAAAACTCTACCATTTCATCTTTTAAGAGTCGAGAAACAGGAAAAAGGTGACTTTATCACTTTCAGATTGGAAACAAGCGTGAAAGGACAAGTGCTTGATGATCTTTTCAAATTTAAAGAGTCAGAAAAGATCAAAATGACTACTCTGGTAATCTAGGCAAAAGGTGTACCAGATATCCATGAACTGCAATATACACCTTGGTTTCAAAATGAAAGAGAAATTAACCAAGGACTTGACGTACGTGCAGGCAATCTCCCCAAATACTGTGTCCGGTGTATCATGGGTATAAGGCGGCAGACTCGGCTTCCTACGGATAAAGGATAGCAACCTAGTGGGGTCTCCCTTTATATACGTGACAGTACGGGGAGCACAGGTCCGTACTAGTGCTGTCTAAAGCCAAAAGGCGAACGACAGCTACTAGGTTTAACGATGCTGGAACACATCACTGGCCTAGACCTCTAAATATTTCGTTAATGTTTCAATGTTGCCTTAGGTAAATTGAATAAATTTTATGGTTGATCTTCAATTATGTCTCAGTTTCAAGGCCCTACCGCATGTCATTTGTCAATCTCCTATATGAAGCTATATGAGAAAAGAAATATTTCAATTCAATGAATGCTATCTAGTTAAGGGAAGAGCTTCAAACAATGATGCAACAAACAACAAAACTGCAAACGAGATTCTTCCAAACTAGATGACTTTCACTATCCAAAAGTAATCTAAAACATCCAATGATGTGAATTATGTAATGTAATCTATGCAAAATCCCCTTTTTGGAAACTATGCAATTGTAATCTATGCACAATTTCATTTTTCTTTTCAAATGATAAGAATGCACTCAATGCATTTTTCGAGGAAATGAGAATCTACTTAATGCATGCTTTTAATGAAAGAGAATGCACTCAATGCGATTTTTAGCTTTCAATCACTAAATAATGTAATCTAAGTTCAATGATAAATCTCAAAAAGACTTTTCAATGCAATGTGATCTAATTCATTTTAATGAAAAGCAAACTATGAGATGAAAACTAAATGAACACAAATCTCCTTATTGAAGGATGAATGCAAAAGGGATGCCCAGTGGAGTCGCTAGTTTTTTGGAGAGGTAAATCCCCTCTGCGGACAGAGGCAATCCCGACTAGCCCAGATCGGGTCTAGCAACAATTGTATCACACTAAGGCGCAAGTTCCTAATTGCAATAGACCAAATTGCGAAGAAGGCCTACCTTAAGTCCAATGTTGTTGTTCGCAGAGAAGATAACGCTCCCATTTCCTTGCTCTGGCAGATCACAATTCTCCCGCTTGTCGCGATCAAACACCTGCACATATAAGAAACACGACAAACACACAAGCGTAAAACCCAATATATGCAATTATGTATCAGTCAGAGAAGACACAACTCATGATCACAATTTATGAACAATACGAGTGGAACCATAACCAAAGTCGCTTATCATTAATTAATACAAATAAAGATACAACCTGGCTCTGACGTTGGATCTTCCTTCGGCGGGTCGACAGCAGAATACGTCTCGGTAAAGCTCATCGGGAATGGGACAAGCCTCTCTCTTTGGTTGTCTTGACAATAATATCCTTGCTACTGATTTGGCTCTATGAGGACTATCAAGGCTCTTGCAACATTCTCTAGGCTATGAAGGCTCTTGGAGCCTCAACCATTCAGCCCCTTCATCAATGGAAGATGGCTATATTTATAGAGGAGAGGAGGAGGTTGGGATCCCTACAATAGTGGAAGGGAGGCCTTATCCCTTGGGAGGTTCCCCATAAGGTGGAAACAAGAGACTAAAGGAGGAAGGTCGTGGTTATTCATTCAAACCCACTCCTCATGACTCATCCACGAAGTTGTTGTAATCAAAACTTGGCCTCTTTTTTTTTTTTAAATTCCATAAGCAGATTGGTGCGGGTGCTTAGCTGGGACAGAGCACCAACTGGCATAGGATTAGTGTTAATTTTCTTCATTGGCGCGAGGACATAACGGGCTACCAGCGCCAAGGAAAAAACGGGTGTTTTTAGGGGTCTGCTCAGGAAATGATCAACAGAAGGAATGTTGTCCTCATGGAAATGGATGCAATGATGGTATTTGCAAGGCATGATACTGCTTATTGGTCATAGAAATGACCCTCCAATGGGCGAGATGGGGATTGTAGGGACGGTGACAAATTTCTGTGTAATAGGTGTGTGCCAAATGGGGATCGTATGCTAAAGTTACATCCTCGAGAAGTTGAAACATCAATTTACCCAAACGGGACCCATATTTTTGGCGCTTCATCTCCTAGGGTTAGGGTTTTGGATGTTTAGGGTTTTCCATTGTTTCTACATAATAAATAGGCCCTCGAGCCTCATTGTGACACAGTTCAGAGGTCGATAGCTACCACATCTCTTCTCAGAGATAAGCTACTAGTGCCCTAGCTAGTTTATTTCCATTCCGTCTGTAAGCAAATTTTAGTTCTTTGATATTAATGAAATGAAGTGTTATTTCTATTGCATATTTGTAGTTATGGTTATATGTGTATTCTGTTACATTCCTACATAAATCCAAATCAAATTTTCTCTTGTTCATGTGTTTATTCATTGTTTTCTTTCACTGTTATTTCTTAAAAATCTTAATTACATTACAGAAACGGTGACGAATAGGATTTGTTGAAATATGCACCCTATTCTGGCTGTAGGTAATTTCTATGTTTTCTTCTGAAGTCAAATTAAGGAATTTTTAATTTCTCCTTAGTTTCTACTGAACCTTTCATTTCTTTTGTTTCATATCATTTTAAAATTCTGAAAGATCCAACTAGTGCAACCTAGCATGTGAAACTCCTTTAAAGTTTCATGCAGATCTAGTTAGTTTTTAGAATCCATAGCCCAGTGGAATTATAATAATTCAATCAACCTGTTAGGGTCCTATAAATATAGGATTCATAATTTTATAATTGACTTTGATAGTCTTGTAAATATGTACATGCCTTGCTTTCTGCAAGTTGTTTTCTCATATTTATAAAAAATAAAAAAATCAAAAATAAAAAAGAGGGTAAAAGTCCTAAAAGAAAGATCAAAGGACTTAAAAATACATATACCCCAAAAGAAAAAAGATGAAATAAAACATGAAAGTGTGCAAGTCCAAATGCCGCTACCTTTTACTTTTTGCTGATGATTATGCCAGAGTGTCGATAAATGCCATAATCCATGATTAGTTGAACTGTGTAAACTTGACTTGTCATGTTTTCAAGTTTCATGTTTTAGATAGTGAATAAAGATTAGTCAAACAGTTTAATCCTGACTAATCAGTAGATAGGTAGAGAATAAATAGGAGCTCATCAGTTTAATCTGAGCCCTCAGATGATATAAGGTAGATTTAGATAGTTTTTATGTTTTCAAAAGAATAAAATGTTTCAAGGTAGCAAGCTCAAGTGCACCTGCAAAATGGAAGAAAAAATGTTAGATTAAAGTTGGGTAGGTAGAAAGAAGTGGAAAAAATCATATAATATTTATCACCGGAAAAAAAAATAACTAATTTCCCCTCTTCTATAGTTATTCTACATTCTAGAATTTCAATCAAAGAGGCTCAGAGCATTTCTTTTACTTCTGTTGGGACCGGACCCAAGGCTCGATGACTGGTTAGTTGAAAATGTTGAATTCTTATGTTAAATCCCCCATTTACCATTATTTATCCCTCATTCATACATTTTAACTCATTTTCATAAGTAAGGACTCATTCTTACTTAATGAAACATAAAACCCCATTTAATTAACTTCCTTCATTCAGAAAAAAACACAAAACCCTCAAAAATACTTTATTCTAAGTAAATTGGTGAAATGATGAAATGACAAGCTTCACTTTATTTATTTACTTTACTTGGTCATTTTGTGTATTTTTGTGTATTCCTTTCCCCTTTTCATAATAACTTCTAACTTATTTTAGTAATTCCCTAAACTACACCTTATCCTATTTTTATAAATCCCTATATCTAAATATCCCCAAAAACCCACTATTATAAAGATTTTGGACCAAAGTTATTATTCACATGTTGAAATAAAACCCAAATAATGCACCCTTTGATCTAAAGCTAACTTTAAGTAAATACCCCACCCCCTATGGTTATAGACCCTTCAGTGGTTTAAAACTATATAACAAAATAAACCCCGCGCCCATACATATGTTTAAAACTAAACATTTTCCCCCGCACACCACATTTTTATCCTAATTTTTAAACCAAATAAAGTTTTTTTTTATAAGGTTCAAAAGGAAAAAACCCCATGCCTTTGCAACCACACATATCAAGCCTTCCCTGTAATACTAACCCTTCCCCTCATAAAATTTTAACCCAAAGTCTATTGAAATAAACTAAGGTTTATTTAATAAAATCAAAACCCTCGCCCCGTATATATAAACCTCGCATCCATATTCATTAAACAATATATAAGTTATAACCTTATATAAATGTTTTTTACCCATCTGTGTGTATATAAGTTCCCCGGTCCCACCATTTTATTTCATCGCATCTTCCCATTCAATCCTGACCCTTCACATTCATCCCTCAGATCCAACGGCAGATATATGATATTGCGTTGAAAAAGTGATCGATCACTCGAACTCCAAATGTACGTGAAATGCGTGGTTTCGCGATACCTTTCCCCTCCACGTGGCCTACATTCATTCGATTGCATGCGTTTTGAATAAAACAGCTTGCCACTTGAACCTTGCGCGATAACCACTGTTTGGTTTTGCATTTAAATTTCAAAACCGCTTCCCTTTGATGCGATAGAAATTTAATGCTGATTAAATGCGACCAATATGTATGGTTAAAACCTTTGAACATCATTCATTGTTTCCTTATTTCACGTTCTAACCCTGTGCACTGCCTCCCGACTATAAAAAAGGCTCTCTATAAAGCCTTTTAAGCCCCTGGTTGCCATTTTTACGCCCAAAACCTTTGAAGTTGCTAAAATATACCTGTGAAGACTGTTGAGGAGTTGTGCATCACTCCAGATAAACTGCTGAAGCCAGGATTTCAACCAATAATCGTGAAACCCTTTATCCTCTGCATGCCTTTTCAAGAAAATTTTATCAATTTTCATAGTTTAAGAATCCATTTTAAAGATCTAAAAGGCTAAAAAACCCTGAAGATACCCTGAATCGTTATTTCTCTATCAAGAAACGTAGAAAAAACAAATGAGAATATCCTTGACTAAATTTGCTCAATTATCTCTGTGTTAAAGAAAATTACTTGTTGAGAATGCAACAAGATGATGGAGCTTAGTGAAAAGAAGTCGCCTTCACTAAGTGGGCCCGTAGGCTATTTTTGGCACAACGTCTATTTTTAGACATATGGATCATGGTCTATGAGTTGCAGGATGCTATTTATGGATGGTTGGTAAAGTTGGTAAAAATAGATGGATCTCTATTTTTAGACATACTGGGTGGAGTCTATTTTTAGACTGCCAGTCTAAAAATAGATCAGTCGAATATTATTAGCTCTTAATAATATTTGGACTATAAACATTATCTTATCCTCTTGCAGCACTTCAGTTCAAGCTACGGATGTGGCACATGCAGCTGACAGAAGGAATTACGCTATTCCTGGGGTTTAGTTGAGCTATTGCATGGTTGACTTCAGTTAGAACTCATGTGGCAGAGTTTGGTGGAGTTGATGAGACAGTTGGTGGAGTTGTGCTCCGTGTGTTCGCTTTAACTAATCTAAACATAGTTGAACTAGTTGTATTTAGTTCAATTGATTAATACACTAGTGAAGAGTGGTCTGAATTAATTATTAATTATTTCACTAATTATAAACTCATTAATCAACTAAAGAATACACTCGCTTAAATTCAAGCATGGATAGTTTCATGGAGAACATCAAGAGATAGGTGAAAGAGCGGTGTTAACTATCAAGCTAGACTATAATGTTGCATATTTCATAACCAACAAGACCATGAAGCGCTCCATGAGGATTTCGAAGTACAAGCCAAGTGGTTTATGTTACTTAATGAGCCATCCTACAACATTGATTATGGAATAGAGGCTGACTATTAGGTGGCAGAGATTGGACCATGTGTTTTGCTAGATCTAGCTTGATTAGTGTGTAGCAATTGGAGGTTGTGTTGAGAGCTTTTGAGGAGCTTTATACAATTATTGTTACATGATCTCTATGACATATAATATATAGATAGTTGGGGTTTTCAGCTTTAATCTTTCCCATGAAATACTGTGTTCATATGTGTGATTTTGTATGGTTTTAATGTGCGGATGCGATTGTTTTTATTTCCACAATTAATGATCAATGGTAGAAGAGATTCTGTATTGTACATGAAGATAAAATAGTGTGTGATCAAGATAATATCGGTGAATAATATATCAGTTATTCAAATTTTCTGCATTACTCCTACAAACAATCTAATCTTGCAGAAGTAGCCCAAACTTGCCTAAAAAAACAGAGTTAAACCTCCACAGACAGATCTCATTCCACAGGTCTTTCAAAAAACCTTCAATCACCTCCCTGCAGACCTGGATTTCATTAACAAATTGTTTGATTTTTGCAAGTTGTTATTAGAATATGGTTTTGGACCAACAATTTCAATACTAGTTGACAAAATTTTTTGCTCCAAATTCTTAGATTTTAATTCAAAAGCTTCATTCAACAAATAGTTTGTATACAAAGAAAGAATAAAATCAATTTAGAGAGAGATCAAAATGATGAAATGTGCACAGTGAATGTTAAAACAGAAATCAAAATTCACGATGATAGTGAAAACAAAAGAGTCAAAGAGCATCAGAGTTAAAGTGTATCAGGGAAAACTCAGAGTGAAAGTTAAAACAAAGTTACAGTGTAGTCAAGGTAAGAAAGTAAAAGTAAAAACAAAGTCAATAATGGTAAAAAGAGATGAAAATACTTTCACCAACAATGAATTTTATCCAAAGTGAAAGTAAAACAGTTAAAAGAACAAAAAAGTGAAAAGATGAAAACATAACAAGAAGGAACATTTTTGCAGAAATTTCATGTTTAAGTCATTGTTTTGAAGAAACTATTGTGACCAATCCAAGATGAATTTTACAAAACTGAAAGAGGTTTATGTTCTTAAGGTGTCCATGTAGAAATTTGCTGAATAATGAATAATTATCCACTGAGATTATCCTGATCACATATCAATTCAAATTCATATGCAACACATAATCTCTTCCACTCAGATCATCACACATGCGGAAATAAACAAGCGGTATGCGATCAAACAATCATCAAAACAACACACACATTACACAGTATGTATGGGGAAAGCTTATAGCTGAAAACCCCTCATCTATTATGTATATTATAATGGAGAGAACATGTAACAATCTTAGTACAATACTCCTCACAAGTACTCAGTACTGTCTCATAAAGTTACACACAAACTAGCTTGGTTTTGAACAGGTCACTGGTTCAAAACTCATCCACTAATTTCCCTGCCTCTATTGCGCAATCATGGCCTGTCTAAATATAGATCCAAGGTTCGAATCTCCTTGGCTTGACAGCACAATCATCATGGGCAATTCCTCCAAGTGTGGTGCAAATCTCATGCACAACTGAAGTCGCCACTGATAGCTAACTCCACCCTTTCATCTACCTCTTTCACTGGTCTCCACTGAACTATCCATGCACCGTAGTGAACTGATGTGTTCTTGAGTTGAATAATGAGTTAATAATTAAAGAATTAAATAATATTTAATTCACTCCACTCATTACTAAGTTGATTAGCTAGATACAACTAGCTCAACTATGTTTAACTGAGTTAAACTGAACACAACTCCACTAACTTCCTCAATCAACTCCACCAAACTGCCATCAGTCCTAACCTAAGTCAACCATGCATGAGCTCACCAAACCCCTAGGAATAGCGTAATTCCTCTGTCAGATGCATGAGCCACTTCTGTAGCTCGAACCGAAGTGCTCCAAGAGAGTAAACTGAAGTTTAGAGTCCAAATATTATTAAGGGTAAATAATATTTGACTTTTCTATTTTTAGGATAGGCAGTCTAAAAATAGACTTCGACCTATATGTCTAAAAATATAGGTCCATCTATTTTTACCAACATGACCAATACTCCAAGAATAACATACTGCAACCCCTGGACCATGCTCCATATGTCTAAAAATAGACTTTGCGCCAAAAATCGCCTGTGGGCCCACTTAGTGAAGGCGACTTCATTTCACTAAGCTTCATCATCTTGCTGCATTTTCAATAGTCCAAATAAAAAAACCTCTCTCACTTTTCTAACAACCATTATGGGTTGGGAAATATTAAACAATATTGGAAAGCACTTTTTGCAGAAAATTCATGTTAAGTCATCATATGTCAGAGACTATTGTGGCCAATCAAAAATACATCTTACAGAACTGAGTAAGTTTTTTGTTCCTAATTGATATATCTACAAAAACCTATCTCACTTTTTGCACATCTATTACATAATGAAAGATACATGTGCATCATTACAACCTATTTTCAGACTCTATAAAAATCTGTTTTAAAGATCTTTTTGCAGAGCATATTGTGAACAGCGGGAGCAGAATTTTAGGAAACTGAGAGAGGTTTATCTCAAAAAAATATTTATCTATAATAACCTCTTTAAATTTTTACATATATATTTCTGGTTGAGAAATACAAAGGTATAATTGGACCCTAAGTTTGCATAATTGCTAGAGCAGAATGCACAAAGAAAAGAAATAGTTAATGACTTGGATGCCTCATCATCAACTAAGAGTTGAGATCAAATTAGAATTCTCATATTTTTCATCACCTATCCATAAAAAATAGTGCCAAATATATGCATTATTTTTTAGTGTCCTTTACTTAAGTTCTATTTATGTAAAACAATTGGAGATATTTGTAAACCAATCTTGATATTTTTTCAAGATATTCTAGTTTAGAATTTGTATAAATACTTCACTCTTTGAATTATTTTAGCATGGAATAAAATTTCTAAGATTACTATAGACTTTTGCTAATACATTGGAGGCTCTCATGTGTTGAATTCAAAGTAGCAGACTGGACAAAGCTTAAGTGGCATCATAATTCAGGATTCATGCGATAAGTTGAAGAGTGAAGTACATTTCTTCTTGTCATCATTTCTTTTCAGAGTTTCACGCAATTCATTATGTGTTTGATCTATCTTAATATGTAACTAGGAATATTTCTACAGGACTAGCCTTTTTCTCCCTGTTTTTAACTAAGTTACCATTCAAATTTTTTCTACTGATTTTCAGTGTTAGGAATCCTTCATTGCTCCTACTCTCGTTTGACCCCTGCCTCCTTCTTCTATTTTCTGGATCAAAGGATCCTTCATTGCCCTTTAACCTGACTATACCATTTCATCAAAAAACCTTTTACCCAAAACTATGAGGGTTATCTACTTTGCCCTGAATACATTTTCACCCTTTTGGCCTTGCCTTCTAGTACTGCTATCTAGACTTAGACTCCATTAGCCCAATGGTCAATTAGATTTCTCCCTAGTTTACCTTTAAGTGATTTTTTCCCACCAAACCAATCCAAAACCAAAACCAATTGCTATATCATAACTAGCCTAAAACACTAAGCAAAAACAAAGTTAAATCATAAAGAGAGAGCCCTCTCTGAAATTTAGGAAGGCTAGATCCTAGATTTCCAAAGTAGGTTTATGGTTACCTCGGTGACTTCTCTCTTGAACCTAGAGAAATTATTTAGTGATAACATAATAGCGACCATACTGGGGAAGACTAAAATTTTCTTCAAAAATATTTTACAGGTTCAGATCTGATCTATGATTGTGGACTGTAATCAGATAGATAAAGGTTAAAATCATCCACCTGGTGACTCCAACTCAATTTCACAATCAAGACTCCACTAGAGGAATGAACCTGAAAGAAAAATATGGAAATATCAAGCTTTTAACTTGGACCTTAATCCAAGACATTATGTTCTTTCTCATTAAGAAAATTTTCCAATGTATATTGTATTTTATAGAAGATCTTAGATTAGTTTTTAATTATTTTCCTTTAAAGATTGTAAATAATAATTCTCCTAATATCTTTGAGCAGCTTTCTTCTGAAACTAATGATGATCATTTTCCAATTAAGAAGCCTGAAATAATCAAGACTGATCTTACAATTCCTATACATATTATTATACCATATAAAGTTCAATATAGATATAAGCCCCTTATTTTACCTCCAATACTCCATGATTTTCCTAAAAACTACTACAAACATCTTCCTATATTTGATGGAGAGAATGGTATCACTGCCCAAAAACATATTCAATGTTTTGAGAATTATGTGGATTTATTTGAGATTGATGACGATTGTTATCACTATAAAAATTTTCTGAAAGTTGGTTAGTTACACTTGTTCCTAAGTCATAATGCTAAGATAGGGTTAGAGTCATTTTTATAATTTTTAAGGTCTAGATCATGAGTTAAAGATCTCATTCCATCACCAAACAATGTTCATCAACCTTGTTTCATTCTTCAAAGATCTTATTCCATGTCTTAAAAACCCATCTTTAAAGTTTGTTTCAAAGATTCGATGAATAAGCCACGAAACCATGTTTTCGTAACACGCTTAGCGTTAAAAATTGATTCTGCGCTACAAAAACACTGGTGATTTCATAGTGCAAATAACCGAATTTACAAATCATGAGCTACGAAATTGGGGATTCTCAGTTTTGTGTCTGAGCTGTCACATCTGTCAAATATAGTTAAATTTTTCATCATTAGGTGTCATTCACGAGTTCTCATTCATGCATGCAACCATTTATTATAATTATTAGGGGTCTTTTGTCATCGATTAGGGGCCAGATTGTCATTGGTACTTTCAAATTTGAAACAGTTGGTCGTTTTCGACTTCACTTGTCTCATGCAAGACAAATAGTGCATGCATGCATGTTTATGTTTTGGAGAAGCAATTAGTGGTGAAGGATCATTCACTAAAACTATATTTCAAGCGAGGCAGAACTGAACTCATTTATCAAGCGAGGCTGCTCATTCAACAAGTATTTTCAAAATTTTCTATCAGGTGAATTTAAAATTCAGTTGCTGGTGGAAGGAGAATATTTATTCAAGTGAGGATGAATTCTTATCAAGCGAGGCTGAATTCATTTATCAAGCGAGCCGGTTCATTCAACAGTCTGATTTCTAATTTACTAATTTTCTGAAGACATGGGGTTTTCAGAGGGATTCTCATAGATTTCTGAAGATACAGTGTTTTCAAGAGGATCATGGTTGAATAAAGAAGGATTCATAGGTCTGGTCATTGCCTAAGAATAGAACCTGAAGGTGTAGAAGCCCTTACAAAAGACAATTTTGTTGAAGAAGCCTTTAAGAAGGTAGGTTGCTAGAGGTTTTGTGAAAAAATTCAAGGAGGGCACACTCAAGTCACCAAATAATTTGCCACAAACTTCACAAGTTCAAACTCAAGGATTGGATTCCTAAATTTACCAATTTCCCCTGAAGTGATATCAGTAGTTACAGATATTCCAAGAGGAGAAGACAGGTGGTTTAAAAATTTCAAGTTTTACATGGTACCCTGCAATTTTTTTCTAAAACCATAGTTTTCATAGGTTGACTTGAACAAGGCTGTGCCAAGAAACTATGTCAAAGACACATTTGCCAATTTTCTCTACAATATTCAGAGGTACTTCACCTGCAAAGGAAGATATCACAAGGTGTATACCTATCACTTTAAACTTTTGCTTCATTTCATAGGGATAATATCTCTAGATTTACCTTTTTATCTTTTCAGAAGTTTTTCTAAGATGTCTGATAAGGTACAAATGAAAGTTGAGTCATGTGAAACCTCAGTATTTCACCATGGCTTAGTTAAGTTAACGTCTTACATGAGCTGCAGAAATCAAATAGAGATTGGGTTGAATTCCTCTTTTTGAGTAGAATTGGGATTGAAGGAATAGGTGTTAGTCCTCAAGTTAAAGAAAAAACTCCAACAAAGACTATTGCCCTTGTAGAAACAAAGTCAATAATATTTGTTAAACTCAAGCCTTGAAAACAAGTTAAAGAACCAATGATAGGAACAACATTGAAAATCCAAGATACTCCTAAATCTGCATATAAGAATAAAACTTTGGTTAAGGAGACCATTTGAGAGCAGTCAACTAGCAAAATAGATCAAGTGAGGTTGACTAGGAGTCAAAGGTTAAAGGAAAAAGGTAAAGTTGTAAGTATAGAGGGGTCAAAAGGTAATTTGAATGATATACTTCAAGCTATTGACATTGCAGAGTCTCCCCTAGTGCAAGAAAACTTCATCAAACTGGATACAGGTGGCAGCAAATCAAAGAAATTGAAGACATCCAAAAGGTTGGAGTTTCAGGATGATGTGGCAGAATTTACCTTTAAACCCAGAAAACCCTCAACTAGGCACTCCAAGAAGTTGAAGCAGTTGGACATAGAGAAAGATCAAACAGGAGGTGAAAGTGCTAATGTTTTTGAAGAAACCACAAATATATCTTTTTCAATGCCTGAAGAAGACAGAAACAAGGTTTTCAATATTCAGAAGGAAAAGAGTAGTTACGAAGATGTCAAAGACAAACTCAGATTGGAAAATAATGAGATTGATAAGTTGAAGAAAAAGGCGAGAGTGCATGCAGAAGAAAGGGAAAACTTTGAAAGGATGAAAGGACTGTGGGAGTTGGAGAAAAATCCAAACCCTAAATTAATTGATAGTTAAGCTCAATTCTTCATATGGACCCTACCTACAATCAAAGAAGAAAAATTCATTAGGATGGTCAATACCAAGCTAAGGGCAAACAATAGAAAGATTAAGAGGAGAGTTGAAGATTTGGAAATACAGATAGCACAATTTGAATATTAGCCATAGCTAAAATAAGTGAAAATAGTAAGTGTCATCTTTTAACAAGTTTTTGAGGTTATATGAATATATCTCATTTTTGGAGCTATTTAAAGATGATGTTATGGGTTATGAAGGTTGATATACACCTAAAAACATAGTATTAAAGGGGTTGAAAACCAAATTTTTGGAAAGACGCTATGAAAAGTGAAGACTTAGCAGTTTCGTAGCGTGCTACGAAACTGCTGAAGGTGACACACAATAGTTTCGTAGCGCACTATGAAACTGCTGAAGGTGACACACAGTAGTTTCGTAGCGTGCTACGAAACTGCTGTAGGATGCAGTTTGAAATATTTTTGCAAATTTTCAAAGGTGACAAGGATTTTGTGTTGGCTTTTGATGCTGGTGGAGGTATATGGAGAATACAAATGAAGATCCAGAGGGTTGGCACATGTAAAATGGAGGTTTGAAGCATGAGTTAAAAAGGAAAGGTCTGCGTACGAAAACATCAGACTAAGCAGTTTCGTAGCGCAGTAGTATTGATGCTTGTTACACCACCCTGGAGGTTGAGATTTGCACAGTTGGAAGGTCGAATTCAAGTGAAAGTCATTACACATTTTCCACATGTTTTGACCACTAGTTCTTCAGCAATGGATTCGAATGGACATAAATGGAGCTTCCAACTATTATACAAGAAACATGCTCCTATTTTGCAGGAATAGATAAGAAGCAAGTTGATTGGTCTAACAACAGTAAGATGAGAAACATCATGGTCGAAGTATAGATGTCAAGCATAGTTTTAAATGATTAGATAAGGTTGTTAAAGGTTGTTAAGATGTAATAAATAGTTTTTTAGTCCTAATTGTATTAGGACTGTAAAACAGATAGTTTTACTGTCAGTTTGTAAATGAAGTTTTTTTAGAAGTTGATAGGTATCAAATTTGAATTTCTTCTCAAATGTTTAGAAGGAATCCAAAGATGTAATTATTACTCTATAAGAGGGAAGAAATAAAATTGTAGAGGGTTGGAATTTTCATTGAACAAGCATACTTTTTGTAATATCAGAGAACTGTGTTTTTATCCTAATATAGAGAGTTTTGTTTCATTACTCAGGATTCAGAAGGGGTTATGAATGTTTGATTGTTTCATTATGTTTCTCTTTAAATTACTTACAGTGGCATGAATGTATATTACTTAGAATTAATTGGAGGTGCTCTAACTTCCTATATATGTTCATGAACTATGTTTATCCTCTTTCCTACTGTTCTATTAATGCATTTAAACCCTGAAATGCCCTGAATTCCATATGAAACTAATCTTTATGTTTTTTGAAAGCACATTTGACTCCATTTACCCAATAGATGTTTATTGATTAGTAGTACAACCAATTGTTCAGTTTATTCACAGAGTTAGCCATCTGATATTTATTTATAAATCATTAACCTATTGAGAGATCCCTCTCAGGTTGAGGAGGCTAAGCCTTTACTAAAATTTTGGTTTGAAATAGTTACTCAGGGTCTCCTTGACTAGCAGCCTATCAGGGTCTAATTTTGAGATAACAAATATGATGTTAAAATCAGACTTTTTTCTCTTTCTTTGCAAAATAAAATAAAGAGTTGGTTCAAAAATCTGCCTAATGCTAGCATCTCAACTTTCCAGCAATTTATCAAACTTTTCCTTGATATATGGATAATCAAATTTAATCCCTGTGTGATCATGAAAGAATATAATCAGTTAAAAAGACATCCAAATGAAAAAATACAACAATTTTTTGACAGATTTAATCAAGTTTATTATTCAATGCCATAAAATATTAGGCCTCTTCATGATTCATCTCTCTTGCATTATCCAAGTGCCTTTGATCTAGAAATATAATTTCGGTAAAGAGAAAGAGATCCAAAAACACTTGTACAGATGCAAAACATTGCAGTTGATGTAGAAGTTAATCTGCAAATCAGACAGGAAAAGTTGAAAGCAGAAGAAGAGGAAAAGAAAAACATTGCAGAGGTAAAACTCAACCTTTTGGTAAGAAAAATGGATGAAAGAATACAGAAGATCACTATGAAAGATGAATTTTTTGTTCAAAATCACCTTGATACATTTACTGAAGAAATAGAAGAGGTTGATAGCCATGAAAAAATTCTTGCTAATTCCAATTATCATGCATCAGAAAATGGATTTACAGATCAATATGTGGAGGAGGAATCTACTGATTTAATATGTATGTTTGATGACCTTCCCTCTTTTGATGATTTTCCCAAGTATGATCATCATGATGATAGTTATGTTCTCCAAACTCAAGCTAACTTTACAGAGAAATTAGAAGCTAGTTTTTGGGATGAAGAAACTCAGTTTCAGCAGATTGAAGACAGTGATAAGCCAATACAGATCAGCCATGAGAGTGAGGAAGAAAGAGCAGAAAATGTGGAAATAAGTAAAGATTCTTTACCTCTTTGTTTCGCTTCATTTCATTTCATTAGAGACAACTTTCATGCCATCAATAATCAGCAATATTTAGGAATTGTGATTGACAACAAAGAAGATAATGAAACTATTGATCAAGATTTTTCAGTTTCACAATTGCAGTTATCAGTTCCCATTGAAATAAACGATCAAATAACACAAGAAATTTCCATACCACTATGTTTGGAATCATTTCAGATTTTAAAGGAAATGTCGTATAACATCATTAAAGAAAAGGATGAGCAACTTGTTGAAGTTTATGAAGTCCTAGGGATTTCCATATCCAATAGATTGCAACCATCCTCACAATTTTTTCATGATCCAATAGCAGATATGTTGGATAATGAATGCATTCAAATACTTTCTCCATTAACTAACTATGAGTTTCAGAATCAAGATGATAAAGGTTTCAACAGTCAAACATTACAATCAGTAGGAATATCATCACAAATCTTATCTAAAAGTTTGGAGGGAGATAAAGATGAAAATAACATTTCAGATTCATGGCATGGAGGCCATCCAGAACAAATGTACAGTTGTTTAGATCAGTTAAACATCAGTGTATATATTTTGGAAGATCCTTTTGTACAGTTTCTAGAGTCAACAAAGGAAATCAAGTATTTCCTTATCCTCTCATTTGTTGACAAGTTTCTAATAGGTTGCAGAAGTACAGTTTTGATAATCAACAAGAAAATGCAACAAAATCTATCAAATTACATAATGTTTGAATGGTTGAATTGGCTATTTCATTTTACCAAACCAACAATTGGACAGTTGATTAGAGTAAGTAGGTAGGATTTCAGCTTATTTTAGTTTTTAGTTTTTAGCTAGTTTGAAATAATTCATTAAGGTTTGAAGCCAAGGAAAAGGCCCTAAAACATTAATTATTTAGTAGTGTGGTTTGAAGGTTGCAGCTCCTTTTAGTCTCAGATTAGATTTCAATTTGCAGAAAAAGGTGTAAATTCAGTTCAAGAGTTTTCAGTCATAACATAAGCATGTTTGGGATTAGCCCAGTGGATTAGGCTACTATTCAACGGTGTTCTTGACATATCACAAGGAGATGTCATCCCCATGTGAAGCCATTGTTAGGGTCCTATAAATATAGGATTCATAATTTTTGAATTGAATTTGATAGTCTTGTAAATATGTACATGCCTTGCAAGTTGTTTTCTCATATTTAGAAAAAATAAAAAAATCAAAAATCAAAAAGAGGGTAAAAGTCCTAAAAGAAAGATCAAAGGACTTAAAAAATACATATACCCCAAAAGAAAAAATATGAAATAAAACATGAAAGTGTGCAAGTCCAAATGCCACAACTTTTTACTTTTTGCTGATGATTATGGCAGAGTGTCAATAAATACCATAATCCATGATTAGTTGAACTGTGTAAACTTGACTTGTCATGTTTCCAATTTTCATGTTTTAGATAGTGAATAAAGATTAGTCAAATAGTTTAATCATGACTAATCAGTAGATAGGTAGAGAATAAAGAGGAGCTAATTAGTTTAATCTGAGCCCTCGGATGATATAAGGTAGATTTAGATAGTTTTTATGTTTTCAAAAGAATAAAATGTTTCAAGGTAGCAAGCTCAAGTTCACCTACAAAATGGAAGAAAAAATGTTAGATTAAAGTTGGGAAGGTAGAAAGAAGTGGAAAAAATCATATAATATTTATCATTGGGCAAAAAATAACTAATTTCCCCTCCTCTATAGTTATTCTACATTCTAGAATTTCATTCAAAGAGGCTCAGAGCATTTCTTTGACTTCTATTGGGATCGGACCCAAGGCTCGATGATTGGTTAGTTGAAAATGTTGAATTCTTATGTTAAATCCCCCATTTACCATTATTTATCCCTCATTCATACATTTTAACTCATTTTCATAAGTAAGGACTCATTCTTACTTAATGAAACATAAAACCCCATTTAATTAACTTCCTTCATTCAGAAAACATACAAAACCCTCAAAAATACTTTATCCTAAGTAAATTGGTGAAATGATGAAATGACAAGCTTTGCTTTATTTATTCACTTTACTTAGTCATTTTGTGTATTTTTGTGTATTCCTTTCCCCTTGTCATATTAACTTCTAACTTAGTTTATTAATTCCCTAAACTACACCTTATCATATTTTTATAAATCCCTATATCTAAATATCCCCAAAAACCCACTATTATAAATATTTTGGACCAAATTTATTATTCACATGTTGAAATAAAACCCAAATAATGTGCCTTTTGGTCTAAAACTAACTTTAAGTAAATACCCCACACCCATACATATGTTCAAAACTAAACTCTTTCCCCCGCACATCACATTTTTTTCCTAAGTTTTAAACCAAATAAAGTTTTTTTTATAAGGTTCAAAAGGAAAAAACCCCACACCTTTGCAACTTCACATATCAAGCCTTCCTTGCAATACTAACCCTTCCCCTCATAAATTTTTAACCCAAAGTCTGTTGAAATAAACTAAGGTTTATTTAATAAAATCAAAACCCTCACCCTGTATCTATAAACCCCGCATCCATATTCATTAAACAATATATAAGTTATAACCTTATATAAATGTTTTCTACCCATCTACGTGTATATAAGTTCCCTGGTCCCAACATTTTATTTCATCGCAGCTTCCCATTCAATCCTGACCCTTTGCATTCATCCCTCAGATCCAACGACAGATATACGATATCGCATTGAAGAAGTTATCGATCACCCGAACTCAAAATGCATGCAAAATGGGTGGTTTTGTAATACCTTTCCCCTCCACGTGGCCTACATTCATTCGATCGCATGCGTTTTGAATAAAATAGCTTACCACTTGAACCTTGCGCGATAACCATTGTTTTGTTTTGCGTTTAAATTCTGAAACCGCTTCTCTCCTGATGCGATAGAAATTTAATGCTAATTAAATGCGACCAATATGTATGCTTAAAACATTTGAACAACATTCATTATTTCCTTATTGCGTGTTCTAACCCTCTGCACTGCCTCCCGACTGTCAAAAAAGCTCTGTATAAAGCCTTTTAATCCCCTGGTTGCCATTGTTACGCCCAAAACTTTTGAAGTTGCTAAAATATACCTGTGACGACTGTTGAGGAGCTGTGCATCATTCCAGATAAACTGCTGAAGCCAACATTTCAACCAAGAATCGTGAAATCCTTTATCCTCTGTGTGCCTTTTCAAGCAAATTTTATCAATTTTCAAAGTTTAAGAATCCATTTTAAAGATATAAAAGGCTAAAAAACCCTAAAGATACCCTAAATCCCTATTTCTATATCAAGAAATGCAGAAACACCAAAAGAGAATATCCTTGACCAAATTTTCTCAATTATCTCTGTGTTAAAGAAAATTACTCCTGCAAACAATCTAATCTTGCAGAAGTATCCCAAACTTGCCTAAAAAAACAGAGTTAAACCTCCACAGACAGATCTCATTCCACAGGTCTTTCAAAAAACCTTCAATCACCTCCCTGCAGACCTAGATTTCATTAACAAATTGTTTTGTTTTTGCGGGTTGTTATTAGAAAATGGATTTGGACCAACAGTTTCAATACTAGTTGACAAAATTGTTTGCTCCAAATTCTCAGATTTTAATTCAAAAGCTTCATTCAAAAAATAGTCTGTATACAAAGAAATAATAAAATCAAGTCAGAGAGAGATCAAAATCATGAAATGTGCACAGTGAATGGTAAAAGTGAAATCAAAATTCACAATGACAGTGAAAGAAAATAGTCAAAGAGCATCAGAGTTAAAGTGTATCAAGTAAAATTCAGAGTGAAAGTTAAAACAAAGTTACAGAGCAGTCAAGGTGAAATAGTAAAATTAAAAAAAAGGCAGTAATGGTTGACAGAGAGGAAAATAATTTCACCAACAACAATGAAGTGTATCCAAAGTGAAAGTAAAAACAGTTAAAAGAACAAAAAAGTTAAAAGATGAAAACATAACAAGAAGGAACAGTTTTGCAAAAACTATTGTGACCAATCCAAGATTAATTTTGAAAAACTAAACGATTTTTATGTTCTTAAGGTGTCCAACTAAAACAACCTCTCTCACTTTTCTAACAGCTATTATGGGTTGGGAAATATTAAACAATATTGGAAAGCACTTTTGGCAGAAAATTCTTGTTAAGTCATAATTTTGCAAAGACTATTGTGGCCAATAAGAAATACATATTGCAAAACTGAAGGATTTTTTTGTTTCTAATATATCCATCTAAAAAAACCTATCTCACTTTGTGCACAGCTATTACATAATGAAAGATACATGTGCATCGTTACAGCCTATTTTCAGACTCTGTAAAAATTTGTTTTAAATATCTTTTTATAGAGCCTATTGTGAACATAGGGAGCGGAATTTTAGGAAAATGAGAGAGGTTTATCTCAAAAACATATTTATCTACAATAACCTCTTTCAATTTTTACATATCTATTTCTGATTGAGAAATAAAAAGGTATCATTGGACCCCAAGTTTGCAGAATTGTTGGAGCAGAATGCACAAAGAAAGGAAACAGTTAGTGACTTGGATGCCTCATCATCAACTAAGAGTTGAGATAAAATTAGAAATCTCCTATTTTTCATCACCTATCCATAAAAAATAGTTCCAAATAGATGCATTAGTTTTGAGTGTCCTTTACTTAAGTTCTATTTATGTAAAACAATTGGAGATATTTGTAAACCAATCTTGATATTTTTTCAAGATATTCTAGTTTAGAATTTGTACAAATACTTCACTCTTTGAAGTATTTTAGTGTGGAATAAAATTGTTAAGATTAATATAGACTTTTGCTGATACATTGGAGGCTCTCATGTGTTGAATTCAAAGTAGCAGACTAGACAAAGCTTAAGTGGCATCATAATTCAAGATTCATGGAATAAGTTTAAGAGTGAAGTACATTTCTTCTTGTCATTGTTTCTTTTCTGATTTTCATGCAATTCATTATGTGTTTGATCTATCTTAATGTGTAACTAGGAATATTACTACAGGACAAGCCTTTTGCTCCATATTTTTAACTAAGTTATCATTTAAATGTTTTCTGTTGATTTCCGGTGTTAGGAATCCTTCATTGCTCCTACTCCCGTTTGACCCCTGCCTCCTTCTTATATTTTCCGGATCAAAGGATCCTTCATTGCCCTTTATCCTGACTATACCATTTCATCAAAAAACCTTTTACCCAAAATTCTGAGGGTTATCTACCTTGCCTTGAATATGTTTTCATCCTTTTGGCCTTGCCTTCTAGTACTGCTATCTAGACTTAGACTCCATTAGCCCAATGGTCAAGTAGATTTCTCCCTAGTTTAGCTTTAAGTGATTTTTTCCCACCAAACCAATCCAAAACCAAAACCAATTGTTCTATCATAACTAGCCTAAAACACTAAGCAAAAACAAAGTTAAATCATAAAGAGAGAGCCCTCTCTAAAATTTAGGAAGGCTAGATCTTAGATTTTCAAAGTAGGTTTGTGGTTACCTCGGTGACTTCTCTCTTGAACCTAAAGAAATTACTGAGTGATAACACAACCAAAAAAATCCAATCAAATCATAAACAAACAAACAATTTGTACATTCATAACTAGCCTAAAATTTACATAAAACAAAGATAAAATTTATAGAGAGATACATATTTGACGTTGGCAAGGCTAGATCCTAGCTTCCAAAGTGGTTTTGATGTTGTCCTATGTGTTTACTCTCACAATATCAAAAATTACCGAATGATAAAAAATTCAAAAAAATAATTTATTGTATCATAAATCCCTTTTTTTTAGAAAATGATAAAATTTATTATTAATTTTTAAATAGTATTTGATTTGGTCATAGTCAATGTTTCATTGTGCGAAGGAAACTTCCTATGCACTATGAAACATTGATCCTTGCAACTGGTTTCCTTGCATGCATTCATATGGATGACAATGAATTCAGTTTCATAACATTATTTATTGCTTTTAGAAATTGATAAAATTTATTATTAAATAAATTTGATTTGGTCATAAATTTAATTTAATTTAATTTATATTTATGATTTTTAGGTTTGTATTTTTTTAATATTGTGGGGAGGAAGTTTGTTTCTATTTTAATTTGAATAAGTTAATTGTGCATAGCTTTCATTGTGCAAAGCTTCCTCCACACAATGAACTTCTTCAAATTAAAACAAAGATAAGCTTCCTCCAAACAATGAAATTTTTTATTGTGATTTTTGCACAATGAAACAAACTCCTACAATTATGGTTCTTAGTTTGCACTACAAGCTTTTGATCACAAAAACAATGTGTATTTTCCACGTTCACTTTGACAAGTTAACTATTTAATTATTAAATAAATATTTAAAACTTTGATAGAGTTTTATATTCGTGCAGGAGGAATATGTATATACAAAGTCTAGTAGGAGTTATTTAAATTCCTATTTGCTTTAAGAAAATAAAATGTAGATGTGTATAACTAAATTAATTATAAAGACTAATTTAGCATTGACTATTGCAAAATGAAATATGGATTTTCTCACAATTCTTTGAAAAATAAAACCCGTAGTTTAATGTATTACAAGATCCTACTTTCGACATTAGCAAAATAATTTATGTATCTGTCATGCTAGGAGGTAACTCCTCAAATGAATTTTGTTTTTGCAATAATATTGATCACACATATATACATGGAGGGAGGGACTCTTGGGATTCATCTCCTAGTGTCTCTTCATATTCCTATTCTCCTTATTTTCTATTTACACTATTTTACATGAATTTCCTAATCCCAAATATTAGGTGTCAACATTCCCCGGCTTAATCTGAAGGGATGTTGGTGAGTCCAAGCATTATTTTGAATATTTCGAACTTTCCTCTTTCAAGCTCTTTTGTGAAGATGTCTACAATCTTTTCATTTGTGGAACAATGGCGTAAATGGAGTTTCTTGGCCTCAACATGTTTTCGAATCAGATATTATTTTGTATTGATGTGCTTTGTTCGATTATGGAACTTTGGGTTCTTGGCCAAATTTATTGCCTAAGAATTGTCAATCATGAGAGAAGTTGAATGCATTTGTTTCTCCTGCAATTCCTCAAGAATTTTTCTGAGCCACACAATTTCCCTTTTTGCTTCAGCTACTACTACATATTCTGTCTCAGTTGTGGAATCTGTTGGAACTGATTGTTTGTGTGACCTCTAGGAGACAACTCATGATCCAAGACTCATATCATAACTTGAAGTAGATACCCTAGTTTCTTTATCTCCATATAAGTATAAATCAGAGTATCCAATCAATTTGAAGTCACCCACTTGTGTATACTTAAGTCCAAAGTCTTGAGTTCCCTTCAAGTACTGTAGAAATATTTTCACAGTAGACCAATGTCCCTCATGAGGCTTTTGCATAAACTTGGAGAGGATTCCAATAGCAAATGAAATGTCTAGTCTAGTAGTACTCAGGTAGTTGAGACTTCCTACAAGTTGTCTATACTTTGTTGCAACCTCAAATTATTTTCCTTCAGTGGATGTGAGTTTTCAGTTCTGCTCCATTGGAGTAGTCAAAGGATTGCACTCATCCATGCAAAACTTATTGAAAAGATCTCCAATGTATTCTTCTGGGAGAGGAATACAAACTTCAGATGTTGAGTTACTTCAACAATAAGATAGTAGTGAACATATCCCAAGTCATTAATTTCAAAACCTTTCCTCAAGTCCTTCCTTATGGATGCAATGTAGCTCTAATTGTTCCCTGTCATCAAAATATCATCTACATACACCACAAGATATGAAATTATTTTTCCAACTTTCTTGACAAACAAACTTGCATCATAAAGATCGTAATTTTTGAAGTTGAATTTAAGAATATTCTTAATTAACTTCTCATACTAGGCTCGTTGTGCTTGCTTGAGGCCATACAAGGATTTTACAAGCTTGCATACTTTGTGTTCTTGACTCTTCAAAAAAATCCTTCTATCTAGGACATAAAAATCCATTCAAGAAAGTAGTTTTTACATCCATTTGATGGACTTTCCAACCGTTCTAAGTTGTAAAGGAAAAGAGTGTCTGGATGGTAGCCCATTTTTCTGTGGGGGAAAAAGTTTCCTCGTAGTCAACCCCTTCCTTTTGTGCAAAACCTTTTTTCACAAGCCTAGCTTTGTACTTGTCAATTGAGTCATCAAATTTATACTTCTTTTAGACCCACTTGCAGCATATTGGTTTAGTTCCCAATGGAGGATCAACTAGCTTCCAGGTGCCATTCTTTATCAAGAAACCATATTATTTTTGCATCACTTCTTTCCATTCATCATGAGAAGCGACTTCTTCAAAGGAAGGCAGTTCAAAATTTGTAAAAAAATTCAATTCAAAATCATAAGAAACATCCATATCAAAAGGTGACTAAGAATCATCTACATCACCTCCATTTTGCATGGTTGTACATCTTGTTCCTATCTTTCCAACCTCATCAAGACGAACAAATTCAAATGTATTTGTCAACCATTTTGGAGGACCTTTCTGAAATGGAATAGGCTACTCAGTTGACTGTGTTGGGGTAGAATCAAGATTTAGTCTCCCAATTATGTCAATCACATCACCCAAAGTATCATTAGTGGTTGGAGCTTCATGTGGGGGAGAGAGTGTTTCAGAAGAAGATTCCACAAATTGATCCAATATAGGAATCCCCCCTTCAAAATGTGGAATCTCATTATCAAATTCTTGAAAATACTTTGCATGTCTAAATCTATCGAAGCGATGAAGTTGTTGCTTAACAACATTGTCAACCTTGGAAGATTCAAGAAAGATCACATCTTTAGATATTACAAAATTATTATTAACTTCATCATAGAGACGGTATGCCTTGGAGGCATTTGAATACCCCAAGAAGATACACTTATGACTCCTTGCACCAAGTTTGTTTCATTTTTCCTTAGGTATCAAGGCATAAAAGGTGGAACCAAATACCCTGCGATGCTTTACCGAAGGAATGTGGCCATGCCACATTTCACAAGGAGCCTTGTTTCTAATAGCATTAAATGGACACCTATTCTTTATATACAAAACACATATAACTACATCAGCCCAAAACATCATTTTGAAATTTTTAAAAACATCATGGAACACACCATATTTAATATTGTCATGTTCATTATTTCATCTACTCCATTATGTTGGGGATTATAAGGCACTGTTGTTTGATGTTTTAGCTCGCACTGGCTAAGATAGTTTTCAAATTCATTTGAAGTGTATTTTTTTTCCATTTTCAGTGTGAATAGAGCCAATATCAGATTGTGCATCATTTTTAATCCATGCATGAAAGTTCTTGAATGTTTGAAATATGTCAGATTTGTTCTTCAATAAATAAACCTGACACATTCTAGTGTAGTCATCAATAAATGTCATCATATATTTATTACCATTTGCAGAAGGAACATGCATTGGGCCACACAATTCTGAATGAACAAGTTCAAGCTTTCTATTTTCTCTGGAATGAGAATCATGAAAATACTATTTTCTATGCTTTCCTAGAATACAAGCATCACATTGCTTAAGTTTCCTAGGAATTGTAGGCAAACCAGTAATACCATTTTTCTTCAAAAAATGAAGGTTGTCATAGTTCAAGTGTCCAAATATAGCATGACATAAAATACTTGATGGGAATGTACCTTCATCATAGTGAGAAATATATGCAATTTTTTGTGCACGATCATAGTACCTTGCAACTTTAGAAGTCTTTCTTCTTCTTTCCCCATCATGAAAAGTGAGTGATCTGATTATTTTCTAACCTCAACCTTGCCATAAAATATATGAATTGAGTGTACATTCTGATGGATGTGGACCAAAGAAAACAAGTTTTTCCTCAATTCCAAGAGGTATATAACATCATGTAGAAGAAATTCTGGAAGACCAGGCAGTTTGAGCCTGATGGTGCCAAGCCTTTATGGCTTGAGTTTTGACTTATCTGCAATATATACTGCTCCATCAACATTGTCAGTGAATTCTTCAAATAAATCTCTCCTAAAATTCATGTGACAAGTTTCTCCTGAATCAAGCTGTTGAGATTGCAACAAGATGATGAGCTTAGTGAAAAGAGTCGCCTTCACTAAGTGGGCCCGCGGGCTATTTTTGGCTCAAGTCTATTTTTAGACTATATCTATTTTTAGACATGTCGATCATATTCTATGAGTTGCAGGATGCTATTTGTGGATGGTTGGTCAAGTTGGAAAAATAGATGGACTTCTATTTTTAGAAATATTGGGCAGAATCTATTTTTAGATTGCCAGTCTAAAAATATATATGTCGAATATTATTAGCTCTTAATAATATTTGGACTATAAACATTATCTTATCAACTTATTCTCTCGAGCACTTCAGTTTACGTGCCGTATGGCACAAGAATGTATTTAAGGAATTATGCTATTCCTAAGGGTTAAGTGGATCTATTGTGATGAGGATCATTAGAACTCATGTGAGCCGTAGTTTGGTGGAGTTGTAGAAGTAGTTGGTGGAGTTGTGTTCACCAACTCGCTTAGACACAACTTGAGCTAGTTGTATCTAGTCTAACCGATCGATACACTAGTGAGAGTGGTGTGAATTAATTATTAATTAATTCACTAAATATTAACTCATTAATCAACTAAAGAATACATCAGTTAACTACATTTCATGGACAGTTTCAGTGGAGACCAGTGGAGAGATAGGTGAAAGGGCAAGATGACTATCAGTTGTGACTATAGTGATGCATTGATTGCATCCAACACTGAGTAGAGATGCCAATGAGTATTGCGTGAGCAAGGCTGGACCAATTCAATTTCATTCAGATCTATTCTTCAAAAAGGATTGTGTAGTAGAGGCAGGCTAGCAGGTGGTAGAGATCGGTGCATGGATTTGCTAGATCGGACTTGATTAGTGTGTAGCGATTGTATTGTACTGAGAGCTTGTGAGAAGCTTTGTATGAGGATTTTTACATGATCTCTATGACATATATTATATACATATAGTTGGGTTTTTTAGCTTCAGGCTTTCCCATTAAAACACTATGTTAATGTGTGTGAATTTTTATGGTTTCAATGTGTGCATGCAATTGATTTAATTTCTGCATATGATTATTAATGGTGGAATAGATTATGTATTGTGCATGAAGTTAAAATAGTTTGTGATCAGGAGAATCATAGACATATAACGCATTATTTATATAATTTCTACATGGTATCAGAGCATTTATCATTGGAGCAATTGCAAATCATTGAAGCAGTTGAGTTTTGTGCTGGTGGAATTCGAATTTGCAGCAGTGTTTTCTTGGTGTCGAAGTTGAGATGTATTTCAATGGATTGCGATTGGAGTATGCCCTTGAGGAAAGCTTGAATTATATTTCATGGAAGGACAAGATGGAGGTGGTGTTGGAGGATAATGGGTTGAAGGAGTTCATAGATGCAGAAATTCCAAAACCTACTTCTAGCGATGTTGCCGCACTTGATGCATGGAAAAAGAAGACAGAAAAATGTCAAAGGATTCTGTTGGAAGGTGTGAAGGATCACATACTATCCAACCTTCATGGTAAAGCTTATCCATTATTGATGCAGAAAGCTTTGACAGAATTTTTCCAAAGAAAAAGCGACTAGAGGAAGTTGGCGCTTAAAGATAAGCTTAGGGAAATAAAAATGGAGAAGGGCGAAAGTATACCCAAGTACCTCACGAAGTTTTTCCAGTGCAGGGATGAGCTGGGAAGTGTGGGGGTTACTGTAGATGAAGAGGAATTGGTGATCTTGGCTTTCCTTGGGCTTCTGAAGAGTTGGCATTCCTACGAGGACTCTGTCAATGGTCGGGAGAAACTGCGGGGATGGGAGCGACTTTGGTCGGATCTTGTGCAGGAGGAGATAAGGTGGAGTACCAGGGATGGATCTTCATCGAAGAATGAAGATGAAGAAAATTTCACTTTGGTTTCCAAAGCAAGGAAAGGGAAGGGAAAGAAAAATCCTTCTCAATCCGGTGCGAAATTCAAGAAGCAGGACATGTCCAAGGTGAAGTGCTTTCACTATCACCAACACGGAGATTATTGCACTAATTGTCCACAGAAGAAGAAAAATAAGCAGGTTGCTGGATCTGCAGTTGGAGAGGCCTTAGCCTCGCAGTTTGAGCTATATTTTTCACTGATCGAATGCTTGGTCTCAAATGTGATGGGATCAATGTTGTTTCTTGACAGTGGTGCGTCTTTCCATATGACCGGAGACAAATATTTGTTTACTGATCTGGATGAGAAGGATCTTGGAGTGCACATCAATATGGGTGATGATGGTAGATAAATTGCGACTGGTATCGGGACCATTTCCTTTGAGAGGGAGTCTGGAAAACCTTTCATCTTGAAGGATGTCATGCATGTTCCAGGATTGAAGAAGAATCTGATCTCCGTGGCGATGTTGGAAGACAAGGGATATGATGTTGTCTTTAGCAAGGGAAAGGATTTCCTGCACAGTAAGGCAACTGGTGAAACCCAGAGGATAGGGGTTCGAGTTAAGAACCTTTATCACTTGCAGGTAGATGGCTATGCAACAATGGTAGGAAAAGCAGAAGGAGTGGTGAGCCGGGATGAGAACGAATTGTGGCACAGGGGCCATCTTCACCATGGCGCTTTGAAAATTTTGCAGTAGATTTCTACCGCGCTTCCCAAGGGTACACTTGCATAGTCAGATCAGTGCAAGGGATGTACTTTGGGAAAATTTGTGAAAGCCACCTTTCATGATAAGGATAGTCACGCCACGGCGATCCTTGAGAGAATTCACACAGACGTGTGTGGACCTTTCTCAGTAGCTTCGATAGAAAAGCATAGGTATTATGTGATATTTGTTGATGAATTTTCTCATAAGTGTTGGATCTTCTTCATGCAGAAGAAGAGCGAGACATTCTCAAAGTTCTGTGAGTTCAAGGCACTGGTGGAGAAAGAATTGGGGAAGCAGGTGAAGGCTCTTAGGAGTGATAATGGTGGTGAATTCATATCTGGAAAATTCAAATACTTTTGCAGCACAGAAGGAATTCTAAGAGAGCTCATAGCACCTCATAACCCACAGCAAAGTGGGGTCCCGGAGCGAAAGAACAGAACAATTGTGGGTGCTGCATGGGCGATGTTGCATGATCAGGGCCTTCCCATACACTTGTGGGCTGAAGCTTGCAACACTGCAGTTGATGTGCAAAATCGTTGTCCTCATAGAGTACTTGGCATGAGTACACTCGAAGAGGTGTTTTCTGGTAAGGAGCCTGATATTTATCATTTGAAGATTTTTGGCTCAACTTTTTACATTCATGTGATGAAGGATGCCAGGAAGAAGCTGGAGCTGACCGTAGAGGTTGGGATATTTTTTGGGTACACATAAACACCCCACAATTATCGTGTGTATTTTCCAGATAGTCGGAAGACTGTTGTGCGACGAGATATCAAATTTCATGAGGAGAAAGCCATGAAGTTGTCGCTTGAGATGGAGCTACACTTGCATGCATATGAGGAGCTATTAGTTCCTAAGGATGAGCCTCATGATATTAATCAGCCACAAGAGGAGGTTCATGGAGTGGAAGAAACCACTCATGCAGCGCCAAACATCAGAGGGCAGAAGCGCACTACATAAGCTGAGCGACTGAATCAAGATGAAACATAGAATGTAGGAGCCCCTACATCACAGCATAGACAGAGACAGTCACCTAACCGATATACTAGATACATGGCTCTGATGAGAAAGTGTATCATGACAGAACCATCTTCTTTCGAGGAAGCTGTGGAGGACCCTACATGGGTAGATTCCATGGTGGAAGAGTATGATTCGATTGTCAAAAATAGTGCATGGGAGATTTTCCCAAGGCTGGAAGGGAGATCAGTGGTAGGTTCGAGATGGATCTACAAAGTGAAGAAAGCTGTTGACAGGAGATTCAAGAATTACAAGCCAAGATTTGATGCCCAGGGCTTCTCATAGATCAAGGGGATCGACTATGAAGAAACCTTTGCACCTGTCACAAGGTATTATTCCATACGGAGCATCCTAGCTCTCTCAGTGCAGATGGGTTGGCACATTCATCAGATGGATGTGAAGACTGCGTTCCTCAATGGAGTCATTGAGGAGGAGGTGTACATAGAGCAGTATGAAGGATTTGAAATCTTTAGCAGCGAGTCACATGTGTGCAGGCTCAAAAGAGTGATGTATGGGTTGAAACAAGCACCTCGTGCTTGGTACACATGGATAGACAGTTATTTCATCGGTCTTGGATTCACCAAGAGTGAGGCAGATCCGAACCTATACCAGATTGTGGTGGAGGGTAAGTTGCTGATCATTGTACTTTATGTAGATGATTTGATACTAACAGGTGATGAAAAGTTGATACTCTCATGCAAGGTTGATCTTGCAAAGGAGTTTGAGATGAAGGACTTGGGCCTCCTTCATTATTTCCTGGGATTGGAAATTTGGTAGCGAAAGGATGGACTGTTTGTGTCTCAAGGCAAGTATGCCCGAGAGATACTAGAAGTTCAACATGCAAGGTTGTAAGCCTATTGACACTCCTCTTCCTGGTGGTTAGAGGAAAGAGGATGCTACATTGGAAGAGGTAACGGATACCACTGTTTACCGACAGTTGGTTGGTTCGCTCATGTATCTAGTCAATACACGATCGGACATATGCTATGCTGTTAACCAGCTTTCACAAGCTATGGTTAAGCCTACCAAGATCTTTTGGAAGGTAGGGAAGCATGTATTGAGATATCTCAGAGGCACATTGGGATATGGATTGTGGTACAGACAGTCGGATGAGGTGAAGTTGCATGGCTTCACGGATGCAGATTAGTCAGGGAGCCCAACAGACAGAAAGAGCACATCTCGAGGGATTTTTAGTATCGGTTCTACAGCATTTTCTTGGTACAGCAAGAAACAGAGACATGTGGCATTCAGTTCAGCGAAGGTCGAGTACATGGCAGAAATTTTGGCTGCATGTGAGGCTATATGGATGAGGAAGATCCTGGTAGGGTTGTTCAGTTCACACTTAGATCCTACTGTGATATATTGTGAGAATCAGAGCTGCATTAAACTCTTGGTTAATCCAGTATTTCATGATAGATCTAAACACATTGACATCTGGTATCATCATATCAGAGATTGTGTGCAGCAGAAGATCATGTTACTTTCTTACATTCCTACGGAGGATCGGGATGCTGATATTCTGACGAAGGTGCTCACCAGGAGAAAATTTGAATACCATAGAGACAGGATCGGGG
Source organism: Pinus albicaulis (assembly GCA_034641835.2). NCBI lineage: Eukaryota > Viridiplantae > Streptophyta > Pinopsida > Pinales > Pinaceae > Pinus > Pinus albicaulis. The sequence continues at coordinate 533,854,669 of CM076573.1, read as the reverse complement.
TGGCAGATAATCCCTATCTTGTTGAGAGGGAGTGTTGAGATTGCAACAATATGATGAGCTTAATGAAAAGATTCACCTTCACTAAGTGTGCTCGCAGGCTATTTTTGGCGCAAGTCTATTTTTAGACATGTCGATCATATTCTATGAGTTGCAGGATGCTATTTGTGGATGGTTGGTCAAATTGAAAAAATATATGGACTTCTATTTTTAGACATATTGGGCAGAATCTATTTTTAGATTGACAGTCTAAAAATAGATATGTTGAATATTATTAGCTCTTAATAATATTTGGTTTCTAAACATTAACTTATTCTCTTGGAGCACTTCAGTTAAGAGCACAGATGTGGCACAACAGCTGACAGAAGGAATTATGCTAGAAATCATGTAACAGAGGGTTAAGTGGAGCTATTGTATGGAGGAATTTAGTTAGAACTCATGTGACAGAGTTTGGTGGAGTTGTAGAAGCAGTTGGTGGAGTTGTGTTCAGTTTAACTCAGTGAGACACAGTTGAGCTAGTTGTATCTAGTCTAACTAATTGATACACTAGTGAGAGTGGTGTGAATTAATTATTAATTAATTCACTAAATATTAAATCATTAATCAACTGAAGAACACATCAGTTAACTATAGTGCATGGACAGTTTCAGTGGAGACCAGTGGAGAGATAGGTGAAAGGGCAAGATGACTATTAGTTGTGACTATAGTGATGCATTGATTGCGTCCAACACTAAGTAGAGATACCAATGAGGATTGCGTGAGAAATTCTGGACCAATTCGAGTTCATTCAGAGCCATTATTCAGCAAGGATTACGCAGTAGAGGCAGGCTAGCAGGTGGTAGAGATCGGTGCATGGATTTGCTAGATCGGACTTGATTAGTGTGTAGCAATTGTATTGTACTGAGAGCTTGTGAGAAGCTTTGTATGAGGATTGTCAAATGATCTCTATGACATATATTATATATATATAGTTGGGGTTTTTAGCTTTAGGCTTTCCCGTTAAAACACTGTGTTAATGTGTGTGAATTTTTTTGGTTTCAATGTGTGCATGCAATTGATTTAATTTTCACATATGATGATCAATGGTGGAATAGATTATGTATTGTGCATCAAGTTAAAATAGTGTGTGATCAGGAGAATATTATACATATAACGCATTATTTATATAATTTATACACAAGCAACCAAACATATTTCCAAGAATCAAGGGAAGCATTAAATAAGTCTTCAGTTACTCCAATATTGCAATGTGCCACAACATAGTGAGCGGATTCAAGTGCTTTAACTTTCCCTTTATCATTGGTTTTACCTTTTCCTTCATTTCATTCCTGGTCAAATATTGTCCTAAGGAAACTTACATGTGGATTCATCATGTCCATCTCTATTGTAATGTATGCAATGAAGATCAGACTTTTCTCCTTGAAATTGTTTGCCTCCCATGCCTCTAAAATTCCTCTTTCCTCTTCCTCTTCCTCTTCGGATGCCTCTTCCTCTAGAATAATCTTGTGCCTGATTATTCTCTCTTTGTGCAAGACACATAGCTTCTTCATAATACTGAGTAGTTGTCTTCTCCCAAAAATCCTTCTCTCTCTCAACAAGCTTCTTCTCAAGGGAATTAAAGGTAATCTCCTTGAGGTTTCCACTTGCTTGCAATGACTCAAGATAATGTGAATAATTGGGATATAATGCCTTGCCATAAACTATGAGAGAAATGTATATATTTCAACACTAGTGATTTTGATATCATGCATAACATATCTTACTTCTAATGCTAAATCATGAGGGTCGTCATTTTTTAATTCAAGACTGAACAATTTAATCATCATTTGGACAACTTCAAGTTCGGAGTGTGAGTCATACAATTCATTCAAATCATTTAAGACATCAAAATCATTTGATAATGGTGAAATATAGTGACTTGCCTCTTGATTTACAGATGTTACAATCAAGGCATAGGCCTTACTGTTCTTATTTTCCTATATGACAATCTCCTTATCTAAGGTGGGCTTTGCAGGTGCATTATCTTCTTCTCCTTCACAAAATCTTCTCCACAACTCATTGAAAATGAGAGTTTGTTTTATCTTCCTTGACCATTCAGGATAGTTCTATTTTCCAGAGATAACTACTCCAAAAATTGATATCAATGTATGCATTTGAAAATATGTGTACTATGTAGAAAATGTACTCTGCTGGAAATATACTGTGAGAAAAAAATCACTCACGGTGGTAATTTTTGTAAAACAAATGCACTTTGATATATATAAGATAGAGGTATTATTTGGGGGAGGGTTATATGGTGGTGGGGGGGTTTGTTGATAGGTGAGTTAGGGCCCCATGCTGGTATGCAGAGTATTATATGTATAAAGTAACTAGGAGTCGGGATTACGAATGGAGAAACTATGTTATAACCGGGAGGAGGATCAACACATGACTAAGAGTCAGGATACCAAGTGTGGTATTGAATAGATGGAGCAGAGTCAAATGTGGGAGGAGGTAAAGTATGACTGAGAGTAGAGTTGTAAGTGGTATGAGACTTACCACGCTTCCACTACAAGAAAAGAATTGGTTCTTATACCTCCCTTTGTGGCTCTATGGGAGGTAATATGTGCTCGGCAAACAAGGGACAAGCAATGTAATCCAAGGCGGTGTAATCCTCTGCATATGACTCTTAGGCCGAGGGGCCAGGGTGGAGTTTAACACAAAAACAATATTTTAGCTTAGAATGGTGGTATTAGAACAGTGGTATAGAGCGATGGTATGATCTAAAACAAACACTGGTATTATAAATGTGTGTTATATGTATTTGAACTAGGGTGCGGAAGGTGGATGGGTGAGGGTGGTGTCAGGATTATGAACTAGGAGTTAGAGCTAGAAGTTGGAAGGTGATACAGTCACGATGCTAAGGGGAGTATGTTACACATTAATTTGTCACAATGCTCACTTCCCATACCTAATCCTGAAGTGCCCCGTGACAGACCCTATGCAATGTTTCCACCATGGAAAAATATGTAAAGACATCCCCTGAAGACTTAAAGAAAACTGCCTTGGAAGATTACTGAAGGAACTTGTCAAAACCCTATTTTTCTAGGTCTGCGCATTTTCTAGTAGCCTATCCGCGCTGAGGGAAGGTTCACAGTTCTGGCTTAGCATTGACAACGCCCTTATTTCTTGGAAAACCATGTTGATCCCTTTCTAGAAGTGTTTCCTCAAATGGAGGAGAAGCTTCAACCTCTAGAAGCTCCAGGGAAATGAGTTGGTTGTTAAACGGTGGTGATAGGGTCGAGCTCTCTAATTTTAGAACTTTGATCTCATCCATGGGGGTTTATCCCTTAGAAATTGGACCTTCATCCTCCTTTCATGGGCTCCCAACCTCTTCTCCCTTCCTATAAATTGGTCCCCATCATTCCACTATTGGTTTTTCATTGTTGGGTTGGCCTAAACTCTTGTTCCCTTTACATTCATGCACTATGATAACGCCTAAGATGTTCGGGAGAAGGAATGCTTTAGAGCTTCGGTGAAGGACTCAAATTTTCACCAAAGGTGGGCTTCCAATATCAAGGATTGGGTTGTAATATCTCTCTTTTATATTCATTAATAAAACATTTGATGTTTTCTTTCTATATTTTTCTAATCATTTGTGCAAATATTATGGTACTCCTTGATCTACCAGATATCTAATGTTTGATGATTATTATGTATTGGATTACATTTGTTGTTTCCTCTTGATCATCCGCAGGTATTTGTGTGCCACCATTAGTAAAGAGAGAGCCTAAAGGGATCATGCATTAAGGCCACACCATCAACGAGTTCGAGAATAGCATCAGGAAAAGGTACCTCTATCTATTTTCTTGTCGCATTTTGAATATTAGCTAAGAAATCTTTGCATTAGAAAGTATCTCAATTTGCTAGACCAACTCTAGGGCTAGAGAGATCGCCTCTATCCATAGAGAGGATTTATCTTCACAACAGAATTGGTGACTCTGCTGAGGAGCTTTAGCCTCTTAGCCTTCCTTTCCCCAGTTGATCTCTGATTAGTTTGAATGATCACTGAAATCTAAGTTTGCTTAGGTCTCTGTTATTTTGCATATGGTTTGATAGTCATTTCACTGTGTCAGGTCTGGTTTTGGTGTGAAACTTTTTTTTGTTTTTCCTCATTTTTAGTGCCCAATGAATTTTTTGTCTTCATAGTAGTGCTTCCAGCACTGTTCTATTTAGCACAGTTGCATTGATCTGTCTTTCAACACCCTTCTCGTCATCACATAAGCATTGATCTCAGACCTAGGAAATGTTGGGGTTTCCCCTTATTTTTCCAATGTGTCTCGGTCCCTATAGAATTTTTGTCAAGTCTCAATGACCTCTTGACTGTGTTTGGCTTGTTTTTCTTATTTGAATGATTGTTTTCACTTCTTTGACTTGCTTGTGGAATTGGAAATTTTTATAGGTTATCTAGGTTAATTACCTTCCATTGCTCACTTGCGCTTTTCGTCAAGGAATTGATAGTCTCTGATTTAGAATCATTTTTCAACCATTTCAAAAAAAAAAATTCCACATTTCTTCTAACTTGGTTTGAAGTTGTTTTTCAAGTGTGTTGGTCATCACTACATTTTAATCTCACCTTCACTTTAGCATCAAACATAAGATTACAATTTGTTTGATTTACGAGTTTAGAAGAGTGTGTCTTTTTCCAAATCCAAAAGAAAATTGAAAGTGATTTTCATTTTAGTTCTTTGATTTGGCTTGTCTTTATTGTTTTGGAAAAGATTTAAAGTATTTCATTCATGTATTTTTGAAGAGATTTTGATTTCTGTTCAATTGAAAGAAAAGTGAAAAGTTTTTTTTTTTCATTTCTTCATTCGTTTCGTTCATTTTAATTTTGATTTCATTTCAAAGTAAAAAGTAAAAAAAAAAAAAAAAAAATCATTCTTAGCATCTTAGTGGAAAAGAGAAGTGTTTTCTATTTTTCAATAAGTTTCATTTTGGGGTGTTACATCATTTTTTCATCATCTAACCTGTTACTATTAGATACACCAAAGTACACCATATAAGACCAATTCTACCCTAGTAGAATTTCTTTTACTATGAAAAATAACTTAGTAATCCTTAATTTATTAAGTTGTTTATGGTATAAATAGGAAACCACATGAGAAATAATTGAATAAATCCTTATTTGTTTTATTTTCCTCAAGGGATAATTAGTTAAACAACAATTTAATTAATATTCCTGGTCATATTTAACCCAAAATAGGAAAATTAATTAGATAAATCATTATTTATCTTATTATTTTCAAGGAATAATTATTTAAAACATTATTTAAATAATATTCCTTGTTAAATTTGACTAAATCATTTATAAATAATTGAATAAATCACTATTTATTTAATTATTACTCAACCACATTCTTAAAATAATAAATAAATCATTTACTTATTTATTATTTACAAATAAAGGGATTTGACCAAATTCAAATTGTTTTTCTCTCCAACAAATATAATAAAATATTCCATAAAAGTTGGATCTATATTTGGTTAATAATATTTTAATTATGCACCAATATCTAGATAACTCAATATTTTGTTATAAAGAGAAGGGTTTTTCCATTCACTCACTACCTTTTGTTGCCTAAAGATTACTCTCGATCTATACTTTTGGTTTGACTTTGATCCTCCATCATTGTCATATTTTGCTACCATTTTGCTTGTGAGCTCCCTTTGAGTTCCATTTTTGTCTGGGTTTTCTACACCATCAAGAGAGAGAGATCTTAGATCTAAAGCGCTAAGGACATACAAGAACCCATCCCATTGAGGGGGACTGGTAACATCTTTCTATGTTCCCTTGCCAGGTGTCATAAATACAAAATTCTTTAAAAATATTCTTGTCTTGTCTATTGGATGCATGGAGCAACTCTTGCTTTTATTTGTTGTTTAATGTCTTTAACTGCATAGATCTGGATTTTATAGTATTTTTCTTGGTAAAATAACTGCAGATCTAAAGAAATTGGCAGTCATCATTGATGTTAGGGTTGTTTGTTATGCACAACTAAAGTGAGTTTTTTTCGTACGCTTGCGACTCGAATTCACACTAACAACTGGCGACTCCACAAAGGTGTATAATTATGACCACTGTCGTTTTTCAGATCCCTGCATGACAAGCTGCTTCAAACCCTAGGTTTTTTCTTCAGCATCTTGTTTTTCTATTCTTGATGTTTTTTTTAACCTTTAAAACCCTAAAACAATAAAAAAATATATCTTTTGTGTGTTTCTGGGCCTATTGCGTGGGTGACAGGTATCAGTCGCAACTGAGACAACACTTTTTTCTGAAACTTTCTCTTGAGAGTGCCGGAAGTGTAGGTCACACTTTTTGGGCCAAAACTTGTGACCTCAACCTTCAAGGTTTGGAAAAATGCCTAAAACATGTGACCTCTGTGGAAAACAGGTCAGAAACTGCGACTTGTACGTTTTGTGGGATTTTTTCTGTGATTTTTTTGGTTTTGTCTGTGCTACTGTTCAGGGTTGTCTGACCTCTGTCTCCACCCATTTTAGACTTGTACTTTCTCTATTTTACTCGTCGAAGTAGGAGCCTATCCTCCTAGGGCTTCAGTACGCTTCCACCTTTCTAGGAGGAGTTTAGGTGAATCAGATCATTTGAGATTTCAGTGTGTTTAGCCATTTTTCAGATCTGATCTTGTACCTTCAGATCCATTTTAGATTGGTTATTCATGCATCCAAAACACCTATTTTCAGTTTTTTTTGGTCCTCCTCTAGGGTCCCCTCCGTTTCCCTTCAGGTTGTAGCCTTTCGCCACTTCATTTGCAGCACTTTTCCCTCTGTTTTTTTGTTGTTTTCTACACCTATTTCCAGCAAATCTAACCTCTAGATCCCTCTCCCTCCAGAATTTAGATCCATTGGCCATTTTTTGTGTGTTTTGACTAGATTTTGCCCACCCATATACTAGTTGTTGCGAAGCCCGCCTCCTTGGGTTTATACTAGTGCATCTTTAGTTGTTTATTTTCTGTCATATTCAGTTTACTTTACTGTTATTTGCAGATTTATTTACAGCTATACAACACATTTTTTCTTTTTCTCTACACACGTCTTGGTTTAAAAATTAAAATTAACACACTTAACATGCACACCCTAAGTGACGAGAGCCTGGTTTACACCGCCATGCCAAGACTATAACATTGTAATCATTTGATCCCTCACCTCTCTGCCCTTGTTTCGACATTGTAATCATTTGATCTTGCACCTTGCCCTTGTTGGTCTCTCTTCCTTTTGTGATCTGTGTTTGTTCTTTCATAATTACGCCCCTGAGGCATTTATCTCGGAGACTTCTTGGCCTTCATCCTCAGTTTCCGTTAGGAAGACTTATTCTTTTGTGTAGGATTCGAGCCTCCACCGAGTCCCCATTCTAACTCCGCTTCTGGTTCATCGGGTTCCCCTTCTGGTTCTATCCCTGGTTCTCCTCCTATCACCTTCACCATGTCTAGTTCAGGACCTAACGATGGTGGTAGCCGCGGCCCTAATGTTGGGAATACTACTAGTGGGACCGCAACAGGAACTATCTCAGCTACTCCCTTTCTCCCTTATATGGTAGGCCTCAGTCTTCCTGATTTTAACCAGTTGATCAATGACCCCATACACCATGATCTTGGTTGGCCTACTATGCCAACCAAGCTCCATTTTGACATCCCCAAGTTTGAAGGACTTGTTGGAGAATATCCTACAAACCATATTCGATCTTTCCACATGTGGTGTTCGTCTAACTCCATCACCGATGACTCTGTTCATCTTGGGTTGTTCCAACATACGCATACCGGAGAAGATTCTATGTGGTATGTTGACCAGGCCTCCTCCTCTCATACTAATTTTGCGACTCTTGCCAGGGCTTTTATGTCTTACTTCTAGCTTCCCCTTCGTTATGACACTGGTACTGAACTTTTGACCTCTTTCTATCAATCGTCTGAGACCCGCCTATCCAATCATGTCCGGGAATGGTGGAGATGAAAGAGCCTATGTCGAGCCCCTACCTTCGAAGACTGTGTCTACATGGACTGATTTCTCAAATCCCTTTTGCCTGCTATTGGAAAAGATGTCGCATCACATTTCCCTCAAACTGAAGAAGCTGCCCTCTAGATTGTGTTGAAATATGACATGATCTATGCACAGTCTGGTTATATTTATACCGTCTTACCTAATCTCCCTAGACCCGGTGGTGCTAATGCACTAGGGGCATCCCATGCCTCTGACGGTATCGTTGGAGCCCTTTCTCATTCGCACACTCATCCTCCCATGGGTTATGGTTTCCCTCAGGGAGGGGCCAACTCCTCCAACACTTTTCCCCCTTATGGTAGCATGTATCCAGGATATGACATGCCTCCTCCTTTTGCCCAACCTGTTTACCACATTGTTACCCACCCTCCTTATTTTTAGTATCCACAGCCTGGTGCTCCAGCTCCTCCAACATTATCACCTCAGCCTCCCTTGCCTTCTCAATCCCTGCAACAGCAGCCACCATCCCCCTACTTCTAAAAAGAAGAGGAAAGGCAACCAAAATCAATCTACCCCAGGTAATCCAGAACCCAATCCCCAAGGGAATACACCTAACACTACTAACCAGCAACAGGGCACTCATCCCAAGCAAGACAAGCTTGTTCGCACGAACAAAACTTGTTCTTGTAGTGGTGTCTATGGTCACTATACCCATGATTTTCCTCTTTTAACTTAGATGTGGAAAATGTGGGAAGCTCAAGCAGCATCTCGAGGATAGAAAGCCTCCCCTTCGGTTCCTTCCCATGTTGCACCTATCCAGCTGGCTAGGTTTACCAATATTTTCCCTCAGCAAGGAGTCGTGGCTACCCAACCCCCTCAAGGTCTGTAATATTAATAAATTAGCATACAGCTAATAGGAATATTAATTTTTCTTTTAAAATCTAGATGGATGAATAAATGGGCAAGGAGTCTCATAAATTTCTTAAGTATGAATAAAAATCCCTCATAGTGTGAAAAGGGATCATGAAATAACCAGATCAAGCATCCACATGTGTGAACAAGGTCTAAATTATGTGGACAAGGTCAAGTTTGACCAAGTCAACTTGATTTATCCTCAAAGAGTGGATCCTAAATAAAGATAGCTCAATGTGAATGAAAATCAAGTTAGCTAGTCAAAATGAAGACACCTTGAGTGTGAAAGGATACAAGGCATGAAGACTCAGTCAAGGATGATCCTATCAAGATTGATCCAGTCAAGCTTGACTAAATCAAATTGTGTTGTAAAAGGATTACCCTCACTAATGAAGAAATTGTAATTGTGATGGAGGAACCTTTGCATGGAAGCAACCTCATAGTGGGTGGGACCCTTGGTGAGAAATCTCATCAAATTATATAATGGAGGAGATGGCAAGCATATGGGAAGATTGGAGATTATAAATCATATGGTTTGTTTAGACTTCCTGCATACTTTGGTTGTTTAGCTAAGTTTACTGCACTGCTTAGTGCAAGGGTTTTCCCAGGTGGGGATTCCCTACTCTTTCTTGGATATCTTGTCTAAGAAATATAATAGGAGAGTTCTGAGTTGAATTTTCCACTACCTGGTGTTGGGCCAAGCACCTACATTCAGCAAAAATGCAGTCCCTTCAGAAAACTGTGTTATTTCTTAAGGTGTGCAGTGGGAGGGGTCAAAACCCCATTTTGAGGAGCTAGTTTCCCAAGAGGAGGATCAACCTTTCTTTGGGAGAGCTAGGGGAAGAGTCTACAACCATTTATTTTCATGTAAAACCATCATTATGAAGAGCTTCAGCTATACAGTGTGATTCAGCCACAAATCTGCAGCAGTTCTTTCTGGTATATCATTTCTGTCAAGAAACCCTTGTCGGGTCTTCTTGGATCTTTATAAAAGAGATTAGATCTCTGTTTTTATTGATCCGGGTGGATATCGGTGGCCACCCACCTATCCCATTTGGAACCATAGCATCAATTCTTTCAGTTTTTTTAGCTTTAGCACAGCTTACTATTTTTAGCAGGTTTTCAGGTACTACACTCCTGGAGCCGTTTTGGGGACTTAATGATCTAGGTGGATATTAGTGGCCACCCACCGAGTCCATTTGAACCCCCACCATCAGTTATTTCAGTTTTTAAGTTTCAGAAAAACTTACTATTTATAGAATTTTTTTGGGTCTTGAACTTCCAGAGCTGTTTTGAGGCCCTAAACGACGATTTTTGGGAAAATGGGGAGCAACATGGGTCGTAGACCATGGGTTGTAGAACATGTTTCTCACTCAAAATTTTTATTCCTTGGACAGATATTGCTAACGAGCTATTGATTGCATCAAACAGAGATCGAATGCCAAAGTTACGTCCCCGGGGAAGTTGAAACACCAATTTACCCAAACGGGGCCCACATTTTTGGCACTTCATCTCCTAGGGTTAGGTTCTTGGACGTTTCATATTTTAAATTGTTTCTCAACAATAAATAGGCCTTCGAGCCTCATTATAACATGGTTTAGGGGGCTGGGAGTCGATACATCTCTTCTCAGAGATAAGCGCTACCAGTGCCCTAGCTCGCCACATCTCCATCATGTCTGCATTGTAACACAGTTCAGGGGCTGGAAGACGCCACATCTCTTCTCAGGGATACGCTACTAGTACCCTAGCCCATATATTTCCATTATTTCTGTAATAGGCCTGCAAGCCTCAATGTAACACAGTTCAGAGGTCTGTAGCTGCCACATCTTTTCTCAGAGATAGCTACCAGCGCCCTAGCTAGTTTTATTTCCATTTTGTCTCCTCATTGAGTAATATAATAAGAATATCTAATTTATCTTCCTATTTTTAGAGTTTGACCTCCATTAAACTACGCAGTCTCTTATGCAGCAATTTATGTGTGTTGCAGTCTTGGGGTTTTGTCGATTTTAAGCTGTTTTGAGCATGGGAGGCATGTTTAACTAGGCTAAAGGCATTTGTTTTTGAAAATATTTTGCATGCATGTCCTATATTGTCTATTCTAAGGGAAAAAACTGTTATTTTTCACTGTTATAACTCAATCTTCAAAAAATAACATTTTTGGGGCCAAAAATGTTGCTTTTCCCCACTTGGTGACATTGTATAAAGGCATAGTTTGTTTTTGTGGTTGCGTTATGATGGTTATGTGTTTAAATACACTACATGAGTTGATTACTTACTACTCTCCAACTTTTGAATACCTTAGGGTATTCTTATTGTTGTAGAAAATCCTTATTTTGGGATATTGCAGTGGTATCAAAGTAACAATCTTGGCTTAGCCTGTGAGCTTCAAGAATTATGGAGTCTTCTCATGGGGAGGAGGATATTTGTAGAAGAAATCAGATAAAACCATTGTTGTCTGGAGGAAAGAGGTTCTCAAAACTTCTCTTTCCAAATCTACAAGGTGGAAGCAAGGGCATCAAAGAAATGAGGAGGGAGAAACCTGAAAATCCCTCAACAAGATCTATACAAGAGGAAAGTTCTAAGTCCTCATCTTATGGATATGAGCACTCAGCCATATCATTAGATCTACCACGTTCTATTAGCAATTTCTTCATGAAGAGGAAGAAAGGAGATGTGCCAAAGAGAGATACTCTTAGCGATTATTTGCAGGAGTATGAAGCTCAATCTAAGGAATTCAAAGATAACTTGAACTTCCAAGGGTTATACAAGATCAAGGGGGATAGAAGCACAAAGGGGAAGTAGCATGGTGTGGGTATGTTCTTTCTATCTACTTTTGATGGATCACCTAAATGTCCAGTTAGGGTTTGGGTGGAGGAGCTGGACAACTTTGTGCGACAACATCAAGTTTCAGAAAGTGAAGCCATCAAAGTAGCAATGTTGAATTTTGAAGGTAAAGCATATGCTTGGTGGTTGTTTGAATATTTTTCCTTAAGAAATGCAATTACACCTACTTATGCAAATTTTATTGAAATGTTAGTAGAGAGGTTTGATGAAACTTCATGTGTGACATCTCCTATTGAAACTATCAAACCATATCAAACAAATCTTTTGCATGAGTTGGAAGGGTCTATAAATCCAACTCCATTTCTGAAAACCATGGAAGAGGGTGTAAGCTTGTTTGATACCTTTCCAAGGGCAAGATCTTCATTTGATGAAGGGATTTCTTCTCAAAAGGAAGGCATGGAGATTCCTCCTTCAATAAAAGACCAAGATCTAAGGTCTCTTATTGATGATGGGGCAACTTCAACTATTGAAGAGGAGGAAGGAAAGGCAAGAGATGATAACGCAGTCATAACAAGAGCACCTCAAGCACCTCTTGATTGGAGAAAAACCAAAGTGTTCTCTCAACTATGGGTAGCATTTGCATACTTGGCTAAGGAAGGAGCCTTGGGAGAAGCCAGCAAAACGTAGAGAATCTCTCATGAATTTAGAAAAGAGGTAAGTAATTTTTTGAAATGGACATTTCTATTTCCCACTTAGTTATCTGCGCTAAGAAAGGAGAAATCAGAAGTCTATGATGGCATGGACATGATGTCATATGAAAACTCCATATCTTTGGGGCATCCAATGATATTTTCATTCACAAAATATATTTCTGAACATGATAAGAGGATATCAACACTCTTGCATGCATGGGCTACATTGAGGAAGTTTTGGAAGACAAGAACTTTCCAAGGGGAGGTTGAATTCCATCTACTTCAATCTTGTCCTGAGCAAGATCAGCTGCAAAGGAGGCAGCAAAATGGATTTGGTAGTACTCCAACATGTGGCTTTGACATCAAGCATGTCAAGGAGGAGAGTCATGTTGTGGTAGGGGCTGCATTGTAGATTTCTACAGCGCTGTCATTGTTGGGGAGCCTAGATCCAAATTGGGATTCCCAACTTTTGATGGAATACTCCAAGGATTTTTTCACATGTAAGGTTCTTGATGGGAAAATGATAGATGGGAGGTATAAATTAGTTGAGGGAGTCATTTATTCCCATAATCAGATCTATTTGGCTAGAGACTCTAGGCTTAAGGAGAAACTACTTAATGCAGCCTATGAGATCCTGCTTTCAAAACCCATTGGTTTTATTAGAGCATATCATACTATCTTAGATGGATTCATGTGGGAGAACTTCAAAGAGGATGTTCACTTTCATATGAGGAAGTGCATGGATCATTTGCTAGTTGAGGAGGAACATAGCTCTTGGGAAGAGTTATCATTATCACCTCCTTATTCATTGAGTGTGAGATGGAGCTCATCCATGAGCTACCTTGCTGATTTGAAACAAGTGTATGATAAACATTGTATTGCTGAACCTCATGATGTATTTATTATATACTTAAATTTTCTTAACACTCATGTGTAGGTCTTGGCTCTAAGAGGGGGCACTTTTTCTGATGGGCTTCATGAGCCACTTTGGGCCATGAACAATGGTGATGTTGGCCATTCCTTGGGAGATCTTGGAGAGATGATGTACTCTTCATGGTGTGATTCCTTAACACCAACCATCATACACCTTCTCCAAGCATGCAAGAAGGATGGGGCAACAAGCAAGTGTTGGGGAGAACACTTGTCATATCATATTCTATGGCAGTTAGGAGTAAAACTGCATTGGTTGCACATGAGGGACCATTATCCTTCTCCTTTATTGCATATGGTAGCTAGCATGACCTTACTTATGATCCCACATGCTGAAGATGTTCTTATCTTTGTTGGGGGCATGGTTGAAGGAGAGATACACATGTTAGGTGTGTCCTTGGGGAAAGAAATTTCCTACATTTTTTGCACTACATGTTCTAAGGAGAGCATGGGAAACTATATGGCCACTATAGTAAATCACTTGTCTCTTTATGATGTGGGCCATATGATTGATTGGAGCACTTGGAGCATCCCTCTCATGAGTATTTGGGAGGAGATTTCCTATGGATTACCACGCTGGGAGGTAATTCATTTCATTTGGATGATAGCATGGAGGTGGGAGACCTTCATTGATTATGGAATTCCCCATGATTGTCATTACTTCTGTCTTAAGCTGGAGGCCACAATGAGAAGAGGGGAGATTTCGCAGCACCCTTGGAGTTGCTTGAGGACAAGCAACATTTGGGAGGGGAAAACTTTAATATTCCTAAATTAGCATATAGCTAACAAGAATATCAATTTTTCTTTTAAAATCTAGATGGATGAATAAATGGGCAAGGAGGCTCATAAATTGCTTAAGTATGAATAAAAATCCCTCATAGTGTGAAAAGGGATCATGAAATAACTAGATCAAGCATCCACATGTGTGAAAAAGGTCTAAACTATGTGGACAAGGTCAAGTTTGACCAAGTCAACTTGATTTATCCTCAAAGAGTGGATCCTAAATAAAGATAGCTCAATGTGAATGAAAATCAAGTTAGCTAGTCAAAATGAAGACACCTTGAGTGTGAAAGGAGACAAGGCATGAAGACCCAGTCAAGGATGATCCTATCAAGATTGATCCAGTCAAACTTGACTAAATCAAGCTGCGTTGTAAAAGGATTACCCTTACTAATGAAGATAGTGTAATTTTGATGGTGGAACCTTTGCATGGAAGCAACCTCATAGTGGGTGGGACCCTTGGTGAGAAAGCTCATCAAATTATATAATGGAGGAGATGGCAAGCATATGGGTAGATTGGAGATTATAAATCATATGGTATGTTTAGACTTCCTGCATACTTTGGTTGTTTATTTAAGTTTGTTGCACTGCTTAGTGCAAGGGTTTTCCTGGGTGGGGATTCCCTACTCTTTCTTGGATATCTTGTATAAGAAATATAAGAGGAGAGTTCTGAGCTGAATTTTCCACTACCTAGTGTTAGAAAAAGCACCTAAATTCAGAAAAAATGTAGTCCCTTCATAAAACTGTGTTATTTCTTAAGGTGTGAAGTGGGAGGGGTCAAAACCCCATTTTGAGGAGCTAGTTTCCCAAGAGGAGGATTAGCCTTTCTTTGGGAGAGCTAGGGGAAGAGTATACAGCCATTTATTTGTAGATAAAGCCATAATTATGTAGAGCTTCAACTATATAATGTGATTCAGCCACAGATCTGCAGCAGTTCTTTCTTGTATATCATTTCTATCAAGAAACCCTTGTCAGGTCTTCTTGGATATATATAAAAGAGATTAGATCTTTGTTTTTATGCCTCATTGAGTAATATAATAAGAAGATCTGATTTATCTTCCTATTTTATGATTTTTACCTCCATTAGACTGCGCAGTCTCTTATGCAGCAATTTTTGTGTGTTGCAGTCTTGGGGTTTTGTCAATTTTAAGCTGTTTTGAGCATGGGAGACTTGTTTAACTAGGTTAAAAGCATTTGTTTCTGAAAATATTTTGTATGCATGTCCTATATTGTCTATTCTAAGGGAAACAACCATTATTTTTCACTATTATAACTCAATCTTCAGAAAATAACGTTTTTTGGGCCAAAAATGTTGCTTTCCCCACTTGGTGACATTGTATAAAGGCATAGTTTGTTGTTGTGGTTGTTTTATGATGCCTATGTGTTTAAATACACTACACGATTTGATTACTTGTTTCTCTCCAACTTTGGAATACCTTAGGGTATTCTCATTGTTGTAGAAAATCCCTATTTTGGGATATTACAAGGTCAGGTGGCCACTCCACCTCCTTCATCTGGTACCTTTGATTACTAGATTATCATGATGAACTCTGACCAACCCATTATCGTTGACCTCAACCTTCAGACTCGGTCTCGTCAGTACAACAAGCCTCCCGCTACGTCTGCCCCCGAGCCCCCTCCTTTAGGTTCCACAGAGCCTCTTTTGACAACCAATGGTCCTTTACAGATCCCTCAGCATAAGGCAAAGGTTCATACCAAGATCCCCAAGGGACCATTATGCCGAAACAATACTTTTGGTAAAGTTTCCCATTCGTATAGTATAGTAGATGATTTGGCGCAATCCCCTGCTGCCATTTCAATGCTGGAAATCCTCCAATCGTGCCCTTCACAACGAAAAGCTCTACTAACTTCCATGGGCACTGTGGATCCCTTAGATGATAGTTTTATCGTCTTTGAATGTTAACCAATAAAAACATCCTCCCCTTCCTACTTCTGTCGCCTTCCAAATCCTTGTCAAGATCAGGAATGCCAACGTCTCCCGTTATATCATTGATGAGGGGGAATCCACCTGTGTGATGTCTTCTTCGGTTTGGAAACAACTCGGATCTCCTGAGTTGGCCCCTTCCACTATCACCCTCTAAGTGTGGGATGGCCACTCTTCCCAGCCCATAGGCCTTTTCCACAATTGTCCTATTAATCTCGCGGGAAAGACTGTTTGTTTTGACAGAGAAGTCATTGATGCCCCCTTATATTACAACATTTTATTGGGTCGTAGCTACACTTATGCGATCTCTGTTGTCCCATTTGCGGTTCACCATAAGATGTGCTTTCCTCACAACCAAAATATTGTCACCATTGACTAGTTTACATATTACAAACCGAAGTCTCAGACCTCCCCTGAGTCCATCATCTCTTCAGTGGCCAATAAACAAATAGTTGAACCTTTGACCAGTGTTTCACTCAGAGTCTACAAAGACTCCTATTTTTTTAGTTATTTCCCTAGTATTTTTCCTACTATCTCTGATTCTAGCTCGTCGAACGTTTTCATGATGCAATCATCCCTGTCCGACCTCAAGCGTCCCGCTTCGACTAGTCAACAGCCCCACCCTCTGCAACCTACTCCTAGCACCTTGATTCGGCCTTCAGGAACCCCTCCTCAAGGCCCCTCATCTACAGCTAGTATCCATGAGCCTCTCTACCCTCCCATCACGGTTCCTCCTTGCCTTAACCATCTCGGAGTTTTCCCGCCTGGCCATTACCCCCTCGATCAGATACCATTTCCAGATCCCCCTCCTCGAGTATTTTCAGTACATGTTATGGCTACCTTATCCCTTCCTAACATGACCCTGGGGATCCCAGTCTGGTACATCGATCCCCCAAACCACTATCCCACCTGGTCAACCCAAACCTTATCTTGATTTGACCCCGGTCCAACCGGTCCCCATGACTCCTCCCTTTGCTTTCGTGCCTCAGCCACCTCAACAGGAACCTACTCCTGTTGTGACAGCTTTGGGTGAGGGGGGAAAAGCTCACAAGAAGGCACCTAAACACAAGTTTGCCTCAAAAAACCTTGCTCCTCCTCAGCTTCCAAAGCGTATCCCCCTGTGTGCTTTGTGTGATGTTGTCGGTCATGCCACCCATCATTGTCCTGAGTTTCCTTGTATCAATCCCATGGTCAATGTCATGTTCCTTGAGTCTACAGTCCTGGAAACCTTTGTTCCTTCCTCGACTGCAACCAATAACCCCAATACTATTCACACCAACCACCCTTTTTCTTTGTGTGATCTCCATGGCCATTATAACCACAATTTTCCCCACCTCATGTATTACTATGCCTCTTTGGAGGTAGTTCGAGAGTACGAGATTGAATAGAACTATTATGCCTCTCGCGTCCTCGCGTAGTATGCTTCGAGCCAACCTGAGGATACTTTTTCTCCCATTGACATTCCCCCTCCCTATGTTGAGATGACGAAGTCTTCAGCCACCATCCTCTACCTGTCATCATCCATGAGATCCACGGTGGAAGCTCCCTCTAAGACTTCCCCTTTTGTTTTTCTTGACCTCCCTTCAGCAATCACCCTCGGCTCAACATCAGTGGATCCCTTATTTGCTTGTTCTTCCGTCACCCCCCGTGATGATGCGCATGTGAACCTTTCTTCTCATTATGATGAGTCAGGTAGCTTTGTTGCGTCATGTGGTTACCCTTCCACCATTCACCCCATATTTTATTTTTATGACAAAATTATGGAAGTAGTCACCACCCCTGAATTTATCTATCCCCCCTTACATCGAACCCATGCATTCAAACCACATACACCTTGTGGCCATTACATTGACACCCAATGTTTGGGTAAGGGGGCACCCATATTTGAGAGTCTAGGAGAAGCAATTCTCCACAACTCTCCTAGTGTATCTGTTCATGTCAACTCTAGTACCATTATTATTCCCCATTTAAAAGAACTTCTATATTCCCATATCACTTCAGATCACTCTAGGGATGATACCCCTCATCATTCCTTCATCTTACATCAGTAACCCAGTCCCCTAGACATTATTGTTGACCAACCTATGTGTTTTCTAGGTGAGCACCAGTTCATTATATCCAAATCACTTCTTTGGGATATTGACACCATGTATGCAAACCCAGAAACTTAGTCCATTTGCTTCATATATGTAGTACCAAAAGAGATTGGTAATCCTCCATTCCCTTTCTCAAACTACGTAAACATAATGAAAACAAATGGTGCGCAAAATCATAAAAATGTGTTTATATTCCCCTTTTATAAATACATTTTGGCATGACCATAACATGCTTGGGGGCACCTATGCCCCTCAACCATAAAAATCCCAGCTCTTAGTCAAAAATAGCACTGAAACCCCCTTTCTCTGATAGGTCGCACTTTTTAGGTCGTTTACTGGGACAGGTCACAGTTTTCTGCCCAATACCTACTACCCAGGGTACAGTATAGACCCCAGAAAGTGCAACATGTCCTGTTCATGAGCTCTGGGTGCCTAAAATCAAATTTCGATCCCTTTAATTTAAAGAGTATGGTTAGGCCTCTTACCTGCAACTGACAGATCACAATTCCATCAGTTGATTTGTCTTCCATGATCACCCCAATATTTAGGGCCTTTTCTCCTCTCTACATTCACCATAGCTACACTTGCAAATGAATTAAATTGGAGGAAAAATGCCTTATTAAAATAGAAACCCTAGATTTTTCTTTCACCAGTTGCGACCAAACCGTAGTTCAGTTTGACAAACCATCAGTACCATTGGAAATCTCTCACATAGCCCTAAAATGGGTATTCGTTAGTTTTTTGTGATTTTATACTTCACCTGGACACATTTTTTCCAAGAAGGGTCACTTCACCACTCCTCAAAATCGAATTTCTTCACTTGCAACACTTGTACTTGGGGCACCACTTTGCCTTCATACTTTTCCACGCTTGTGTTGATTTTCGTCGTGAGTACCCACCTTGTACTTGTGTTTTTTATGGTTCCCACTTGGCCTTTTTTTGTGTGGCAGCATCATCGAGTCACCCTTGTTTAGAACATCCGAGTTGAGTCTTCATCGCATTCATGGAGTCTATCCCGAGTCCCTTTATATCCCTCCATATTCCTCCATCCTTCATTGCATTTTCCCTCTCTCGTGTCACACATTTTGGCTTTCAGTCATACTTTCCCCCATCCCCTCCGATGTCGAGTTAGTGTTGCTAGGTCATCCATGCCCTTTATGCTCTAACAAGGGAAGTCATCTGTCCGCTACTCAATACCCCCCATTCCACCATCATCCCTGGTGTCAGTCTATCAGTCGCTTTACTATTATCTCTTGTGCTTTAGTTGAGTACCCCTTATTTCCTCACATATGGCAGACCTCCTCCTGTCGACATCAGCTTATTTATTCCAGGAGACAGGTCTAGAGGGCGGTGTACCTTGGTTCCAACTTCCACTTTTGTTCAGTGCCTCGGATCAGGCAAAGGGACCCTCTATTGCCCTTTGACTTGATTTTTTCTTAGCCCTAGCTCCTCATATCATGATCGAGATCTGTATACTCGATGGTTTAGCAATGCAGCAGATTGTACCAGTGATTTCCCAAGTGTGTGTGAGATTTTTCAGACCTAATGAGGGAGTGGCCCTTCAGGTAGCCCCCCACATGCTCGAATGACCTCTCTATTACAGCCTTGGATGTAGCTCCATAGATTTGATGGTTTCGTCCTTAGCCGCTTGCAGCGCCTCTTTAGTTTACATGTATCATTCAGATTTTCAAAGCCCTTTCCTGTTTTACAGGGCCTCTTTGGTTGTACTTATATCTCATGTTCTTAGATATTATTGTATAAGTCTTGGCTATTATCCTAGGCACAGTATGTATGTGGGATCCATTATCATGTTTTTTATCTGGCTCATGTTTATGCCAGTATGTACTATATAGTTCAATGTATGTTTTTTATGATCATTTCAGTGGCTTTTTAGTAGAATTTGTAAACCTTTTTGTCTCATGAATTTGGAAAGTAATAAGGAATTATAATAAAACATGTGGAAATTGATATGCAAGACTTAACCACTAATAATGGTTATTTTCTGAACAGGAAAAGGAAAAAACGAGGAATTGCCGCTCCACAGGAAGAGACAAAGTCGAGATAACTGTTGTCCCTCTGAAGGTGAACCGAATGCAAACAAAGCTAAATAGATTACAGCAAATCGGCTCGGAAAAGAAGGAGAAGACACCAGCTCGGCGCCAAAGAAAGAAAAAGATGAAGAATTAACAGTTTGGCGAATCCCTCAGGATCTTCGATCCTGAGGGATCGCTGCTTTATTTATCATGTTACTTGGACATCTCCGCCGTCGCCTTTATATAAAGGGACAGCATTGTTAGCTTGATAGATAGAGGATACGCTTTTATGTAATTTTCCGTAAAACATCAGCTTTGATTATTAAGTCTCGTTGAGAACTGGTTCAATGTATTTTTGACCGATGCGTTAATGAAAGCTTGGTGATTATTTTATCTCTGCGTCTGGATTAACTCAAAGCGGTGTATCCTTGGAGGCTAAGGGCCCGGCCCCGGAGGACACTTGCTTTTGTACCATTACGACTTGACTTCTGTGTGGTTTGTTTATTATTGTTATTTGGTAATTCGATATGTTTCATGAGTTCATATTACATGCTCTGTTAAGATTAAATCATTGAAGTTTTTACAGACAGAATCGTGGATTGACTCTGCATTATGTTATTGATTCGTTCAGAGTTCATTACATGTTATCAGCCTTAATTAAATACTCTTACTGTTCTATTACAGAGCTTTTATATTAAACATTCGTGTCATACATTCGCTTGAGGTAGTGCTCGTCATAATCGTTGGATTCATAAATGATAGTGTTCCGTTTGGAAGCACAGTTGTATTCCTGTTGGTTCAGGTTGATCAGATTATTATTCCAGTGTGTTGTGTGCGTTTCTGATTTATCAGTACTGTTCTATAATTCATTAATACTTAACGCCGTTCCATTAGTGTGATTTGTGTGAATTGCCTTTAGAGTGAAGGAATGTTATTTGATTGCAAAGAGTACATTTGAGTTGATAGATTAAGTTTGGTTACAACCCGCGGGACTTGGTTATTTCAATTGCTGTTCCATTTTAGATTTGCTGTTCCATTCCAGAATTGTTGTTCAATCCTTTATTTGCTGTTCCATTTACTTGCATTTGTTGTTTTTGCGTGAGAGCTGATCTAAGGCTGTAGTGAGCATTGGCAGTCACTGTCTAGCTCCCAGGCTCGTGGTCTATCCTCTAATTTCCTTTCCATCAGTTTCCGAAGGGATGGGTTATCACTGCCGAACCCTTGACTGATAAGCTGTTGAGTTTTCTGAGTGTGTGATTTATTCTTTGAAGTAATTTAGTTACAGACAAGCATCCGTTTACTCTTGTATTTCTTAAGCATTGTACTACTAGCATTACTCTGACAAATGATAGCCTCAGATTGAGTCACTCTTTGTAATAACAAAACGCTCCCGGATTGACATATTAATGTGAGGTAATTAGAGGTGAAAGAGACCCTTTTTATAGCTCCACATAAGTCTCGCATCCTCAGGGTCTTGTCCTCCAGCGCTTTAGTCTACCTTATATTTCTCTCTCACTGACTCCCCCTTCGGTGTCTAGTGATTGAGTTCTTACAACGTACTTTGGTCATAATATTTGCTCCTAACGCTCGCACCATGGGGGGCAACTGTTACACCATTTTTTGGTCATCTAACCTGTTACTATTAGATGGACCAAAGTACACCATGTAAGACCAATTATACCCTAGTAGAATTTCTTTCACTATGAAAAATAACTTAGTAATCCTTAATTTATTAAGTTGTTTATGGTCTAAACATGAAACCCCGTGAGGAATAATTGAATAAATCCTTATTTGTTTGATTTTCCTCAAGGGATAATTAGTTAAACAACAATTTAATTAATATTCCTAGTCATATTTAACCCAAAATAGGAAAATTAATTAGATAAATCATTATTTATCTTATTATTTTCTAGGAATAATTATTTAAAACATTATTTAAATAATATTCCTTGTTAAATTTGACTAAATCATTTATAAATAATTGAATAAATAACTATTTATTTAATTATTACTTAACCACCTTCTTAAAATAATAAATAAATCATTTATTTATTTATTATTTACGAATAAAGGGATTTGACCAAATTTAGATTCTTTTTCCCTCCAACAAATATTATAAATTATTCCATAAAATTTGTATCTATATTTGGTTAATAATATTTTATTTATGCACCACTATCTAGAATAACTCAATATTTTGTTATAAATAGAAGGGTTTTTCCATTCACTCACTACCTTTTGTTGCCTAAAGATCACTCTCGATCTATACTTTTGTTCTGACTTTCATCCTCCATCATTGCCATATTTTGCTACCATTTTGCTTGTGAGCTCCCTTTGAGTTCCATTTTTGTCTAGGTTTTCTACACCATCAAGAGATAGAGATCTTAGATCTGAAACGTTGAGGGCATACAAGAACCCATCCCATTGAGGGGGACTGGTAACATCTTTCTATGTTCCCTTCCCAGGTGTCATAAATACCAAAATTCTTTAAAAATATTCTTGTCTTGTCTACTGGATGCATGGAGCACCTCTTGATTTTATTTGTTGTTTAATGTCTTTAACTAAATAGATTTGGATTTTGTAGCATTTATCTTGGTCAACTAACTGTTGATATAAAGAAATTGGCAGCCATCTTTGATGTTAGGGTTGTTTTTTATGCACAACTAAAGTAAGATTTTTCCGTACGCTTGAAATTATAATTCACACTAACATGGGGAAAGTGAATTCCATTTGAAAAAATTGCATTTCATAGTTTTGAACTAGTTTGCAAGGCATCATTGTTTGATGCACTAATTGAACTTTTGTTTGCGTCTCATCCCTCAATAGTTTAGGCTTCATTTAAATAGAAATATTTTCTTTTTGCATTTAGCCTGCATTGTAGGATTAAGGTGACATCGATTTTGAGCCAAAAACTAAAACTTAACTCAATATCAACTTTAAAATTTACCCAATTTACCTTAAGGAGCATTTGGAATTAACGAGAATATTTTAGAGGTCTAGGCTAGAGACGTGTTCCGGCATCGTTAAACATAGGATTTGTTGCTTACAGTATGTGTTACAATCTGGGGACGATATCTCGTCTATTGTGTGGAAGTATGTTGATGTATGATAAGTATATTTGGGGTGCTCTCATCGAACGGTTACGCATTAGACAACACTACCACGAACTGGACTCACGCGTACCATCGCATGTATTTTTGGAGACACCATTAGGTTTAAACCCTGCTATAGGTAATCGATTTAGTCGCCTTGTAAATATGATACACCGAACACAACATTCAGGGATATTTCCTGCCTGTACTTGGTTCGCTGGGAGGTATTCTACAGTTCACAAATACTTGGTAAAACTTTATTCTTAGCACACTGCTTTTTGATTTTTTTTTTAATTCTAAAAATAATTTCCCATGAAAACATCCTACCTATGAAATTATCTCGCCTCATCATCGCATGGTAAGTTGTGAAATTTAATAATTTCACATCTCCCTTCCTTGATCTTGTCTTGAAAGGTCATCGTGGTTGAATCGTAAAATTCACCTCGTCCATCCTCTGAAGGATCTCAAGAGCCTCCTCCTAAGGTCCCCCAGTTTCCAGTTGGACCCCTTGAAGCTTAAGGTGTCAAGCTCGGGATTTTCATAAGTGTACAAACCATTTCTTCTCGACCTCTGCCTAACGATTATTTTAGCACAACATCAAAATACTCTGAGTCAGAAAGCCCTGAATCGTCTGCACAGTTTATGGTCTTTCCTAAGAATCCACTCTTTTTTCTGGTTGTGGTCTCACCTCAATAGTCTTATAGTCTTTTTAATCAACTTGGCATTCCCCTTTCTGCTTCTCTAGTAGCATCTCTCTCTATTGTCTGTCATTTATTTCCTAGCGAAATTACATCCAATGTTAATGATGTCCCATTCATGAGTGCTCCTCATAGTACTCTACAGGAAACCACTGACAACTACATTCTGGAAGTCATTTCATCTGCATTTCCTCTTGAAGGCAATATTTTTGGCCCCACACCTTAAGTCAGGAAGTGGAACCAAAATACCCTTTAGTCAAGTTGCATCTTCACTTCCACATGGGTATACCTCTTTGGGAAGCCTCATTTTAGGAGCTTTCAGAGCCACATCTCTATTTTTGGTTCTCATTTGGTCAACGAGCATCCCCCCATCTTCTAACCCATTGATCTTAAATGTGGTTGCCATGTCTCAACTTGTTGTTCAACCTACAGTCATTATTGGACAAATGATGGTTTCGACAGGATCCTCTACCCTCATCTCGTCATCTACAATTACTACGGTTCCATCATTGAGTGGAAAATCTATGGTTTCATCTATGCCTGGGGGGCAGTCTAATCCTCTTTACATACCTCCCCTTTCGAGTGGGGGGAATTTGAACTCTGGACCCATTTCGGGGGTGGGACAACCTAATACTAGTCTAAGTGGAACATTTATTTCACAACCGACAAACATTTTCGTAGGAAGTGCTCCTTTGAGTGGTCAACCTAATTTGGCTGCATGTTTCTATCAGCAGCCCCACGTTCAGTATTCTTAGGTTCAACAGCCCTGCTAGCAGCTGAATGTATAGCACCCGTATCTTCATCAACCCAACATATCTTATCAATATGTTAAGTAGTTGAATATATAGTATCAGTATGTTTGTCGACCAAATGTCTCTCAGCACTATGTCCAACAACCCTAGCTTCCCACAGGTACTGTTGTGACTAACCCTAAATTTGGTCTTCAAACCAAAACTGGTCTAAATCTCCCTCTGGTTCAATCTGGCCCTCACCCCAATCAACCTGGTACTCAGTACTAGCAACCCCAGTCTAGGCCTCAACCCGGTGCTCAATATCAACAGATTCCTCAATACTAGCAGGCGCAACTGGGACCTCAGGTTGGACCCTATGTTGAGCAAGGACCACAGGTTGGACCCCATGTTCAATAGGGACCACAAGCTAGACCTCATGTTCAGAAAGGACCTCAGATTGGACCCTATATCTAGTAAGGTTCACAACTCCAAATCCAGCAGGGGCCTAATCAATAGCCCTGGTAAGGTCCCTACATTTAGCACCAGTTGCAACAAGGTCGTTACCAACAATGGTAGTAATATAAATATCCATGTCAAAATCTGCCCTATTGGGGGTAGAAGTTGTATCAACCATGTTGGAACCCTCGACCATTTTCTCCTCATCATCCTCCCTTGCCATTTTTGGCTACGTTGGAATTGTCAGATGTGTCAAAGATTACAAATGACCCAATCCAACATCAGTTGCATTGGCCGACAGTGCCAAAAAAAATTCCAGGAGATTGTCCTAAATTTGAAGGAAAATCTGGGGAAGACCCCCAAACCCATGCCATGACACACCACTTATGGTCCTCTTATAACTCTTGGGTCGATGATTCCATTCGTCTTTGTCTTTTTCCAGTGCACTCTGACTAGTACTAGGGCGAAATGGTATATTGAACTCCCTCGAGGTGTTTTATTTGATTTTAACTCCTTGGCTATGGTTTTCATTGCACACTTCTAGTTGTATGTCCAGTATGAAAGAGACACCCACCTTCTCACCTCATTGCAGCAGTCAATTGCTACTCACATTTCGAATAAAATTAATGAATATCGGCTCGACGTCACCTAAAAAATTTCGAAATCCTCGATCAATTGTTGACTGAATTATTTACAAAATCATTCATTCCAAATATTGCTAAAGATCTATCCATGGGTGGATAAGTCGTGAAAGAGGAATTCATTGCCATACTTAATAACTAGATTTGGTTTATTTCGAATCTGGAACTCTATACGAGCTCCTTCCTGATGCACTACGGCCTTCAACTAATCCAGTATCATCTCAGTCTCCTACCCAAAGCTTCCTCAAAGTCTAAGTCCACTACTTCCACTGTACCCTCCACTCCTTCCAGTAACTAGAAGAATCCTCGTAAAACCTTCGAGGTAAATTTTTTCCAATATACCACAACAAAAAAATCCTTGAAAGGTAAGAAAAAGGGTAAATGAAAATCCAAATCCGATAAACCCTAAACAGGATTTGAAAAAATCATCTACTAACGATTTTTCAACATGCAAGCCCAAATATCCTTGTTTAATATGTGATGATGATCATTACACCAAGGATTTTCCTTGACATGTTGAAGTTTCCCGTCTTCTAAAGGGTGCACCTGGGACTCCAAATGTCTTAAAAAAGGCTTTCCCTTCTTAGTAGATGCAAATGGTAGATCAACCCCAGTCATTTGGAAACTCACAAGTTTTCATGGCGGGCTTGGAACCTATATCTATTACCAGAAGATTGAAATACTGCACCAATCCATCCAAATATCCTATGGAACTGGAAGTCACATATCACCCTTCCTCTTCCACATCTCCTAGTTCTGGTTATCTCCAAATTGAGAGACCTAGTAGTGAGTCCATTTTCCGACCACCCACTCAAAGTGTTCTTCAGAAATAGTCTTACAATCTGAATGTGAGAGCTGTGCAACACTACAATATTGTATAATATCTAGCTCAAGCAGCTTGGGCGATGTTGGCTCTGAAATTCCTTCAGTCGTGTCCATCACAACTGAAGGCACTACTACCTGCTATTCGAGGGATTGATCTAGTAGATTCCAATATCATTACTTTCGATCTTGAGAACTTTGTTCCTCGCCTCCCATATTAGGTATCTTTTCTTATTCAAGTTACCATGATGTGGAAAACCATTCATAGGATTTTTTTATGAAGGCGCTTCGACTTGCATCATGTCTATCACTTGTTGGAAAGGCATTGAATCTCCTCCATTGAGCCAATCCCCGGACACTTTGGAAGCTTTCGACGGTAGAGGTTCTCGGTCGTATCGTATTCTCAAATATTTTCCCATCTGATTGGAAGGAAAGACGGTGAATTTAGAAGTTGAGGTGGTAGATGCCAACTTGAATTACAACCTCCTTCTTGGATGCAATTGGACTCATGCCATGGTTTGCGTAGTCTCCACCCTTTTCTGTATCCTCTGCTTTCCTCATCAAGGAAAAATCATGACTTTTGATTAATTAGCTTTCTTTTCCTTTGATGCTTCAACAGGAAACAATCCATATGTGGGGAATACCACTACCCCCTATGAGAACATTGGGTCAGGTCTATTCAAAGACTCATCTCTTATGGGAATTTTTCCACTCCCACCTCCAAATGCCGCCACTATTAATATGATATCATCTGGTCACGATTCATGGATTATTCCTAGTCCTAACCAGCTTGAAAGCTTTGGTGATATTATGCCTTTGAGCCCTGCTGAACAAATGTATTAGAGTATTCTTACAACTTTTGAGGTTGCATTTGAAACCAACGACCGATCGGTTTCTTCTCTATACACTTATGCACAATCTCCCTAGTTTGGTTCTTGGGACTCCAATGATCCTTTGAATGAGACTTACCCCACCAAAGAAAGTATCATGGAGGTAAGGTATCTTGAAGAAACCCCATGGTATGATGGACATCATTCCTCATTTCTCTCGAACCTAGGTGAAATCTTCACTCGTCTGGAATCCCATGCTTCGTCTATACCAACTAGCCCATTTCATAATCCTATCTTGATTCATGAAGTGATGTCTAAAGGGAACATGGGAAATATTTCTCCAAACATTCTGATCGACATCTCTATCAAACCAGGGACCATTGAGAATGTTCACATTGGTTCATCTGGTTCTCCTGACGAGATCAAGATCTACAAGGATATTTTCTAGGAATTTCATGATGTCTTTGCATGGTCATATGAAGAGAATCCTGGCATTGACCCAAGCATTGTCATGCACGAAATACCTACCTATTTGGACTCGAAGCTCGTTGGACAATGGCTTCGTCCTGGGCACCCAAGAAAGGTTGTTGCCATAAAGGGTGAAGTTGAAAAACTTCTCAAGGCTGGTTTTATTTATCCCATACCATTGAAGGATTGGGTCTCCAATATTGTCCCTATTACTAAGAAACAAGGGACCATATAGGTTTGTGTTGATTACCATGATATCAATCAAGCATTTCCTAAGGATAATTACCCCACTCCCTTTATCGATCAAATCATTGACAAGTGCATCAGGAGCAAGATGTTTTCCTTCATGGACGGTTTTTCTGGCTATAACCAAATGAACATTGCTCCAACTGATCAGAACAAAATTGCTTTTATATGTCCATGGGGAACCTTTTCCTATAAAAATCTCCCTTTTGGCTTAAATAATGTTGGGGCCACCTTCCAACGAGCTATGTCATGTGATTTTCATGACATCAAGCACATAGTTCAACCATACCTCGAAGACCTTCCTTCTCATTCTGAAAAACGTCGAGATCACCTGGAACACCTCAAGCCATCTTTCTTCGTTTTTAGCACTATAATATCAAGTTGAACCCTCATAATTGTGTCTTCTGCATCGAATCTGATCAACTCTTGGGTTTCATGGTGCCTGAAGAAGGCATTCAGATAGATCCTCTTAAATTAGAGGCAATCATCAATTTGCCTCCTCCCTCTTCTATTCATCAAATGCAAAGCTTGTAGGGGAAAGCCAATTTTCTCCATCACTTCGTACTGAATTACGCTGAGGCCAAAGGTTTTACTCACTTATTGAAAAATGGAATCCCAATAATTTGGGATGAAATTTCCCAAATATTTTTCGATGCTTTGCAACGAGCCCTCATCAATGCTCCTCTACTGCATCCTCCCAACTATCACCGTGACTACTTCTTGTATTTGGCCGTCGCAGACAGAAATATCGGTATGGTGTTGGTTTAGGATGGTGATGATGGTCAAGAGCATGTATTTTACTACTTTAGCCACAATATATTTCATGCTGAGACCCACTATGCTCATGTAGGGAAAATCACATTGGATTTTGTCCATGTTGTTCGGTGTTTTCGTAATTACATTGTCCTGCGTCAAACTTTAGCGATTTCTGATTGTAACCCCACGACTTACATTCTCACGTGTCAATTTATTGGGGGAAAGTACTTGAAATGGATTTTAATCCTTCAAGAGTTTGACTTAGAGTTCATTGCCGCTATGTCTAAGAAATCTCTTGTCTTTTCCGATTTGATCTGCGATCTTCCCACCATGGTTGATCCCACTCCTTTTAAAGAGTTGATTCTAGATTAATCACTCTTTATCATCAGTACCCTTGATCCATGGTATGGAAACATCATCATTTATCTCTAGACCCAAAATTTTCAGCCAGAGCTATCGCACTCTAAGTGACAGAGGATTTGTTACCAGTCCCAACCCTATCGTATCATTGGGGACACTTTTTATCGCATTGCTGTTGACTCCGTCCTCCATCGATGTTTGAATCTTAAGGAAGATGAGAAATTTCTCAACGACTGCCACTTTGAGGCTTATGGTGATCACATGTTCGGTTATGCTACCGCCAAAAAAATCATTCGCGTAGGATATTTTTGGTCGTTTATCTTTAAATATTGCATTGTTCCAGTCCAAAAATTCCATGACTACCAAATCTACCTTTATAAGGAGCGTGCCCCACCCTCACCCTTGCACCCAGTTGTGACAGTTGAACCATTTGTGAAATGGGGCATAGATTTCATGACCTATAAACCTCGCTCAATTGGGGGGCATGGTTATATTATCATTTTCGTCGATTTTTCACTAAATGGGCCAAAGTGATGCCTATATATAATAATGAAGGTCTAAATGTGGCGTAATTCCTGTTTAATCATGTCACAACTTGGTTTGGTGTCCCAAAAGTGATTGTCACTGATCATGGCTCTCATTTTAAAAAACATATTGTTATCACAAAATTGCATCTGATTGGCTACTAACCAGACAACTTTATGTAGCTGTTTCAAACCAACTTGTGACTGAAGCTTAGCCTCTTCAGTCTGAGAGATCTCTCTCAAAAAGCGTTAATGATATTTGATAATGATAAACTAGATCTCTAACACTGCGTGGAAAATGACTTGTTTGTGATAAGTGTAGGTTGAAAAGAACATCAATATGCAAACATTAGGCTTATGAAGTCAACAAAGGAATAATTCAGTAGATAATTCACTTGACATGGAAGCTAAGGAAGGTAAGAGTTTTTATCAAAGGTAAGCACACATGAAACATGAAATAACACAGTTAATTCATCTATAAAGGTAGTCAGAGCATTACATGAATGAATTCTGAGTATTAAAGATGAAAATCACTGCAAATGGTACAAATAGAAAATATAGATCAGATACACACTCAAAATCATTTAGAATCTCAGGTTGGTGAAGAAACAAGTCTTTGTATTAATGAAAACAGTTAATTACATAAAGCTACAGTTTTTCCAAAAAGTCTCCAACCTATACAAATTTGAATATCTGCCCTTTAATATACTTGTTACATGATGAGATGATCTGCCTCATGGCTAGATTCATTGAAATTTTGCTAATGACACCTTGCATAACAAGAAAACATCTACATTAATGAGAAAGTGACAACTATTATGTTTGACAGTCCTTTTCCTAATAGGACTCAAATTGTCCTTTATTACATCAACTACCTTATCTCCTAATATTAGTTACATATTTGAAAACTATTCCTTCAAATGTTCGAATAGGGTGTGATGGGACTCATCACTACATGACATCTTACTTTACCTCCTCTAAAATTGGAAACAAACCCTGTTTTTTAGGAAAACTGGTCCTTATCTTCAATGAGGGGTTTGGCTAATGAGTTGGCTTCATCACGAAGTCTTTAAGTCTTGGATGACTGCTGGAAATATCCCTTGAACCTTTGAAAGTACCCAGCTGTAAAAAAATGCACAAAAACCTGCTCATATAGCTTCAAAATAGTACGCTACGAAAGTATGACGGTTTCGTAACGTACTTTTGTAGCATTATAAAAATGCCTTTTTCCATCAATATTTCTGATTCTTTCCTTCCGTATGATGTTCATTATGCCTTAATACATCTTCCATACCATTTTCACCTCTTGTAAGCTCCTAAAACTAGTTCAAAATGCAAAAAAGAAAGCTACATTAGTTTTGTAGCGTTTTCCTGGTCTTCAAGCCTAGGAATGCTACGAAACTGCTGAAAACAGTGAAAATTCCAGATTTCTGTGTAACTTCAAAAATATACTTTCCAGGTGTAAAAAACTTAGTTTCTAACATGCCATTAACATTTAAAATCATAAACCAGCTCACACTATGATTATTGAGGTGTTTCTTCCTCATTGATGATGAGTTGAGCAATTGACTCCTCAACTACTGTAATTTTAAGGCCCTTTTTCTCCAACTCCTCATGGATTAGTTCAATCTGTTCCTGGAGGTATTTAACTTGGTCCTTCAACTTTTTTTTTGTAGATTTCAAATGTAAATTCATTTTCCTGACATGTTTCACTTCTTTCCCCAATGGCATGGTCCATTTAATAAACTATTGTGTATTATCTAGGGTCTTGGAAACACTATCAACCTGCTCTTCCCAAATCTCCTTCATATTTCAAACTAAACCTTATGGACATTGTGTTTCCTTGCTTATTTCTTCATAACATCAATTTCATGACTAGCCAACTTCAATTGTTCTTCAAGGAGTTCAAACTCTATTTTTTCCATTACTTTCTCTTTTCCTTTCTTTGGTTTGCTAATTGTATCTTTATCTGTAGGTGATGAAAGATCAATGATGTCTTGTGGTGGCTGGATTGTGTCAGTAGGTGGATGAACTTCTTTACTACTCTCTAATAGCTTTCTAGCATGCCTTTTCATGGGCTTGGAACATAAAACCTGCATCTTCTCCTTCAAATTCTAGTTTCTTTGCAGATTTGGCTTTCTTTAGTTTCTGGCCACCTTCCTCTATATCCTCAGCCTAGACTATAGGAGTCTCTTCTATGTAAATGGCATGTAATATGTCTTCTAGATTTCCTTTAGCTACTGCTTTGTCTTCTACAACCATTTTTTTATCTTCTAAAGCCACTGTTTGACTCCTTGTCATCCTTTTTCTTCCTTGTTTAATCACAGCTTGTTTTTGTTTTGTAGGTTTGACCACTTTTGGTTTTTGTTTTGAAGGTGGAACAATGGATGTATCAAAACTTTGCAATTTCTCTATTTCCATCATGACTGTTTCACTTGGTTCTACTCTTGCTAGTTCACTTGGTTCTGCTACCATTGGTTCATTTTGTTCTGCCACTAAGGGTGATGGGATACTCCTAGGTTTAGGAGTTCTTGTAGGAGTAAGAGTATCCAACTCAAAACCACTAACAAAAAAAAATGAAAACCAGTCTTTGCCTAGTCTTTAGAGCTCATCTAAAACCAGCAATTTAATTAAACCATGATGAAACAATGAAGTCTCACTGCCTTTAGATTTTTCTTGGACCTTATCTTCCACTTTTGATAAAATTATATGTAAATAGAAAGGCAGATAAAGAGATATCTTACCAGTAAAGTGTAGGAGAATCTTGAAATGGTAAGAGTAGACTTTATGGTATCTCCCTTCACAAGTAAAATATTTTGGATGATGAGCAGCAACTTTGAGTAGTTATCCTTCATGCATCTTCTGTAGAAGTATACACAGCGGAAAACAAAATAAAATCACACACAACAATAAAATGGAGACAACATTTAACGTGGTTCACCCAACCAATTTGGGCTACATCCACCAAACAGAGGTATCGGAAATCTTATTACTCAACAGGAGATTACAACAGTAGATTTTCACATCTGCACTTCCTCTTCCTCACACCTCACTCCTTCCGATTTCAAGCTCCACCTTACTCTTTAGACCTAATTTGTTCCAAAAGATTTGTTCCTATTGGATTGTTTGGCAAGCTCACAATAGTCACACTAATTCAATTCAACGCACTATTATGCCATCATAAACCATATGCCATACCCATCATGATTTAAAAAAAAAAGAAACGATATTCATATACCATATCTCCAAGGTTCTCAACCCTTGTCAAAGTAAGCACAACATTTCATATTCTCCATTCCCTCCAACTCACGGCTTACGGTGCTTGTCAACCTAGCTTGGAAGTGCACAACTCTCGGCAGTTTGGCAGCAACTCACAACCCTTGGAAGCTTTATCTTTAAACCTACGGTCTCACGGTTGCACGCAGCAGACCCGAGCCTCACAGTTGCACGCAGTAGACCCGGCCTCATGGCCTCTCAGTCACACGTAGTAGACCCTGGCCTCACGGTCTCATGATGACTTTGCTTCGAGGATGGCTGTGATGGCATGTTCAGCCCAGCGATGGAGCACTGCATCCGGATCAAATGATGACGGTGTCCCGCTCGCTCAACCACATAGTTATAAATTCTAGAGCCCCAAGTGCTCTTCCTTAATGCAGCGGTCAGAGAAATCATGCAAACACAGAGTTTGCACCAGCCTCCCAACGCTTTCTCACGATCTCCAACTCGGCCTATGCATTTAACAACTTGCTCTGATACCAATTGAATGAATATACATAGCAGAAACTAAACTAAAATTGCAGGCACAACATTAAACATAGAGACAGAATTTAATGTGGTTCACCCAACCAATTCGGGCTACATCCACCAAATAGAGGTATCAGAAATTTTATTATGCAATAGGAGATTACAACATCAGATTTTCACATCTGCACTTCCTCTTCCTCACCCTCATATTTTATTTTCCTCTACAGGCTTACAATTTATAGATGTAGAGAAGAAAATGAATAATAAATTTTATCACAACAAAATAGGATAGAATATCTCCTCACCAGGATTTGAACAATCAGTTTAGGAAATCCTATTGTTGGCATATCCATGAGATTTTAGCGAAATTAATATCCAAAAAATCTCAACAATCTCCACCTTGACAACAATTAGCCTGATACCTTGTTCTTGTTATTATTTTTATTTTTTCTGCAAGCCAAAAGAAGACAGACACCATCGTAGCTTCTCTAATAAAATTGGTTTCGTGAACATGGCTGCACAGTTTTCCTTTGTATGCATTTTTTCAAGAGAGACTCCCCGTTCAGTGATAACTTGTCTTACAAAATGGTAATTTATAGGTATATGCTTTGATTTACTATGATAGGCTGGATTTTTAGCCAAGTGAATTTCACTTTGACTATCACAAAATAACTTAATGTTGTCTTGCAACCTACCAAACTCACCAAACAAACCTTTCAACCAAACCGCTTCTTTGCAAGCATGTGAAGCAGCTATGTATTCTGCTTCTGTAGTGGATAAAGCAACAATTTTTTGTAGCTTTGACATCCAGCTAATAGCTCCACCTGCAAGAGTAAAAAAATATCCTAAATTTGACCTTCTCTTATCCAAATCGCCTGCAAAATCGGAATACACATATCTGCAAACTAGTTCACTACTTCTGTTATAAGTGATACAATAATCACTTGTGCCTCTCAGATATCAAAGCACCCATTTCACTGTTTCCCAGTGTTCTTTCCCTGGATTTTCCATATACCTAATGACAACCCCAACTGCATGTGAAATATTTGGTCATGTATAGACCATCACATACATCAAAGTTCCTACTACATTAGCATAAGGTATTCGAGACATATATTCCTTTTCTTCATTTGTGTTAGGACATAAACTTGAAGAAAGCTTAAAATGGGAAGCTAAAGGGACTGAAACAAGCTTCACATTGTTCATACAAAACCTTAATAGCATTTTATCAATATACTTCTCTTGTGATAACCACAGCTTACCATTGCTCCTGTCTCTAAAATCTCCATGCCCAAAATTTGTCTTGCTGCTCCTAGATCTTTCATATCAAACGTCCTAGCCATCTGAGCCTTTAACATGTTGATCTCAGTTATGCTTTTTCTTGCTAAAAGCATATCGTCAACATACAACACTAAGATAATGAATATGCCATTACTTAATTTCTTAAAGTAAACACAATGATCATATTCACTTCTTATATAATTTTGGCTCATCATGAAAGAATCAAATTTCTTGTACCATTGTATCGGCGACTGCTTCAGACCATACAATGATTTCTTGAGCCTGTAGACAAATTTCTTGTTGCGATTTTGAACAAACCCTTCAGGTTGTTCCATATAAATCTATTCATCTAAATCTCTGTGTAAGAATGCAGTCTTAACATCTAGTTGTTGTAATTCTAAATCAAGTAAAGCAACTAATGCTAAGACAATCCGAATAGAAACAATTTTAACAACTGGTGAAAATATCTCATGAAAGTCAATTCCTACTTTTTGATAAAAACCTTTCACAACCAGCCTCACTTTGTACCTGTCTTCTTTATCATCAACACCCCTTTTCAATTTGTAAACCCATTTACATCCTACAGTTTTTCTGTCTTTAGGAATATCTACCAGATCCCATGTGGCATTCTTATCTAATGCCTTCATCTCATCCTTCATAGCTTCTTTCCACTTATCACTGTTAGAAACTTTGACAGCTTCCTGATAGCATAAAGTTTCATCATCATTAGCGGTTAAAGCAACTGAAGTAACATAATCATCATACCTTTT
Organism: Pinus albicaulis; assembly: GCA_034641835.2. Lineage (NCBI taxonomy): Eukaryota > Viridiplantae > Streptophyta > Pinopsida > Pinales > Pinaceae > Pinus > Pinus albicaulis. The sequence goes on along the minus strand of CM076573.1, from coordinate 533,819,092 downwards.
AGGAGGATGTCTGATTCTCGTGGACCTCCTTAAAGATGTTTTTGGTTCTTCCACAATTTGCTGATTATTTTATGTAGGAACGTCTTCATGATATTCATTTGAAGCTTGTTCATATTTACTATCATTAGTATTTGAACTGGTTTCAAACTAAATATGTTGAAACTTAGGTACATTTTCTTGTTTCAATTTATTATCTACATCTGGATTATCAAGTGAAGATTCATTGAATTTCACATCTCTGTTAATGATGATCTTGTGAGTTGTAGGATCCCACAACCTGTATCCCTTAATCCCATCACCATATCCAACAAAGATATATCTTTTTGATTTAGGATCTAATTTAGAACGCTGATGTTTCGGAATTAGAGCATATGCATCACAACCAAAAACTTTCAGTTTAGAATAATCACAAGGATGACCTTTCCATACCTCTTGAGGAATTTTTCATCCTATTGCAGTTGATGGTGATCGATTTATCAAATAGCAAGTCGTAGATATTGCTTCTGTCCATAATTCCTTCTGCAAATTGGTGTTACTCAGCATACTTCTTGCTCTTTATAAGAGAGTCTTGTTCATGCATTCAGCAACTCCATTTTGCTGAGGAGTATAAGCAGTAGTTCTATGTCTTTCAATCCCAACTTCCTTGCAATAATTATCAAATTCCTTTGAAGTAAACTCACCATCATTGTCAGTTATTAAACATTTAATGGTTCTTCCAGTGATGTTCTCTACTAATGCTCTAAAATACTTGAAAACTGTGAATACATCAGACTTTCTTTTTAACATGTAGACCCATACTTTTCTAGAGAAATCATCTATAAAAGATACAAAATATGCTGATCCTCCATATGAGGTTGTAGGAGATGGACCCCAAACATCAGAATGGATATAATAAAGGATTCCTTTACTAGTATGTTTTCCAGTTTTAAATTTCTGCTTGCTTTGTTTCCCATAAATACAATGTTTGCAGAAATATAACTTAGAATATTTTAAACTAGGAAGTAACATACGATCAGATAAAAATTTGAATCCTCTTTTGCTCATATGACCCAACCGTTGATGCCATAGTCGAATAGAATCACTGTCATTTTTAGATACAGTTGAAGCATGATCTGACTCTGTTCTTCCTTCTAACTGAAAAATATTTCCAATCTTCTTTGCTTTCATTAATAATAGGATTCCTTTGTAAATTTTCATTACTCCACCTTGAATAAAAGTTTTATATCCATTTGTTTCTAACACTCCTAGAGAAATAAGATTTTTTTTTAGTTCAGGAACATGTCTTACATCAGTTAAGATTTTATCTGTCCCATCAAACATTTTAATCTAGATGCTTCCAATTCCCACAACATTACATGAGACATCATTGCACATGTAAACTACTCCATCATTAATTGATTTATAATATTTAAACTGCTCTTTATGAATGCACATGTGATTGGATGCACTAGAATCTAACAGCCAATGTTGATCATGATTTGACAAATTAACTGATAACACTTCATCACTCATACATGAACCGAATGCCGAACCTGTATCTGTCATGTTTGCTTCTTTATTTTCTATTGAAGAGTCTCCTTTGGATGTTTGTTGCCTCTTCCAACAATCCTTCTTCAAATGTCCCAATTTTCAGCAAAACCAACATTTTAGCTTACTCTTCTTCCCTTTCAATTTTGACCAAGAGTTTTTTTTCTGACTAAAGCGTTTTTCTTTAGATCGACCTCTAACCATCATTGCTTCTGATGTAGAGGTTTCTAAATTTGACCTTTTTTCTAGTTTCTTTAGACAGCATAGCTCCAACAACATCATCAAATTCAAGGGTTTCTAATGAAATAAGACTTATAGAAGTAACAAAATGATCCCATGACTTAGGCAGAGAACATAATAAAGTTACATCTTTATCTTCTTAATCAAATTTTACTTCTATGCTATCTAACTGCACCAAGAGAGTATTAAAGGTATTCAAATGATCGGTTATTATCGTACCTTCCTTCATGCACAAGTTGTACAACTATCTTTTCAGAATAATCTTGTTGGTTAAGGATTTAGTCATGTACATTTTTTCTAGCTTTGTCCATAAACCAACAGTTGTTTTCTCTGACACGATGTTAAATAAAACATCATCCGCCAAACATAATCGTATGTCGCTCAGTGCTCTGTCATCGATGTCACTCCATTTTTTATCTGTCATGGTGTAAGGTTGTTTGGATTTTCCCAAAAATGCCTTCGCCACACCTTGTTGTACGAGTAGATCGTGCATCTTGACTTTCCAGATTTCGAAGTTATTTCTCCCATTAAACTTCTCGATCTCAAACCGGCACTTTGAGTTTTTTCCATAGTTAAATTTGCCTTCTTCTTTATGGATCCTTAATTTCCTTTTAAATCAAAGTAACAATTTGATAAAAAATTCCCCTTTTTAAACATGCAATTAATAATAATAATTGGATATAAAATCCAGAGCCCCAACTGCTCTTCCTTACCAGTTTAATAAGGTAATACTTCTTCACTGTTTTCTGGCATTAATAAGGTCCATTTCACTGTTTTCTGGCTTGATAAAATCCTTGCACTACTCCATGTTGAATTTGAACCCTTTGAACCACTTCTATTTTCCCCTTGGAATCCCTGTTGTTGCTGCAATGACCTCTGGTGTAATGGAAGGATTCAACATCCCCACTTTGGTAGTTGTTCCACTGAAGTTTAAAGCAAATTCTTTTGAAACCTGTACATGGCAGCCTTGTAATCTTTCACAAAGCTATAAACAACTAGTCTTTTTGAAGACTTCTACAGTTGTTGGGTCTTCATTGATCAGATTCATATCTTAGACATTGGCCACCCTTATTTGTCCTTCTTTTTTTTTCATGATTTCTTTAATGCCTTCTCAGCCTCGCTTGATAGTTTTCAGCCTCGCTTGATCAGTGATATTTGTAAACCTTTGAAAACACTATCCATAGCTTTGGCTCAATGCAATAGCTCTTCAGAGCTCAATATCACGCGAAGAAGGAATGAAGAATGAGAAATGACTGAACTAGGAAAGATTTTGAAGCTTGATATTCACTCATAACACAATGATGACTTTAGAACTGACCATGTACCTTGATCTTAACCCTCAATGACTCGAATGGTATCTAACTTATCCTTTCCCAATGATTTTCTGACACCTAACAACTAATTTGATATGACAGACAGGAAACCACACTTTCGTAGCATGTTTAGTGTAAATCTTGGTGTTTTTCTATGAAAGTATCAGCGGTTTTGTAGCGAAAAGTTAAATTTCTCAATGTATTTCGGTACGAAACTGTGGTTTCTTCGCTAAAATGACCATTTTGATACTAAAGCCTTGGGAATTGAAAACTGTCAGAAAATTATGAGTGATGTGACATGATGGGATTTGAAAGTGAGTGGGTTTGGACCTTAGGGTAAGCTTAAATAAGAAAAATTTAAAATTTTCCTTGACCAAGTAAATAAAAAATGAACCCTACAACCCTACCTTTGACACATGAACCTATATGACTTTGTCAAATGGTGCTTCATTTTTTTTAGTGATAACACATATGATGACAGAGCTCGCTACTCAGTTGGGACTACAACACGATAGCTCCATTCCTTATTATCCACATGCCAATGGCTAAGTTGAAGTTGTTAACAAATTCTTGGTAACCATGATTCAACAAACCATTGGGGAACACAAATGAGATTGGAATTTCATGCTCTTCTCATCTCTGTGGGCTTACTAAACTTCCGCTAAGACCGCTACTGTATTTACACTATTCCAATTGGTGTATGGTATAGAGGCCACACTCCTGATTGAGTGTGAAATTCCTTCTCTGAAGCTAGTCATCGAACTACTTCCTGGCACTTTGCTAGAATAGGAATTTTTGCTTTACCTTGAGCATCTCGATGATACACAAAGAATTTTTGCTTTAGTCATTGAAGCAAAAAAAGACAAGTTAAGGCTCAATACAAAAAATCTGTCAATCCTCGTGTTTTCTCTGAAGGTCACTTGGTCCTGCTTTACCACCAAGCCCGTGATAAATTGGGATTCGGGAAGCTCGATCCAATGTGGCACGGGCCCTATATCATTCAATGTGTATTGGAAAGAGGTGCCTATGAGTTGGAAGATTATGAAGGAAACCAATTGGCTGAGCCCTCAAATGGGATCTATCTGAAGAAGTATTACGCTTGATCATAAGTGTGATGCTTTGTAAAATAGTTTGCTTGGATTTTTGTTGTGATTATTTTCTTTGTAGACATTTTTCCTCTGCTCACCTTATGTTCCACTTGGTTTGTATATTTTTTTGAATCATTACGTCGGTTTTGCCGATGGTTCTTTTCATAGCACACAGAAATTATCTCCCGTAGCATGGGCACTCTTCTCCCCTGATGGCGAGTTGATTAATTTGTAAGGTATTTGTTTGGGTTGAATGACTAACAATATTGTCAAATATACTGTGGTTATCAAGCTATTAGCAGATGAAATTGATCTTGGGATTAGATATTTGGTTGTTAAATTCTACTCACAACTCATTGTGTTACAGTTAAAAGGCCATTATTGTGTGTGAAATCCTCAAACTTTGTGTATGTACTTGCGTGTTTGATTATTGGAAAGGCATTTTTATTTTATTACATATCAAAATATTCCAAGATGTTTAAACACATAAACAAATACATTATCAAATCATGTATTAGATGGACATCTATGCAACATGTAAAAACAAATACATCATTATGATACACAAGTAGTTGTAGAAACGTGCATATATATATATATATATATATATATATATATATATATATATATATATATATATATATATATCGAGTTTGTCAAGTTTGTTACATCAAAACCTCAAAAAATATGTGTTATGTGACAAAAATGGCTCTTTGAGCCTATATCAGTACAAAAATGTAAATAGAGGGTTGTTATCCGCCCACATGGTTCTCATGATAGCAGGTGACCGCTCGGCTCACTCACCAGAATAAGCGACGAAATCTGCCTGGAACCCTCATCATATGCCTCTAAAAGCAAACAAGAATATAATCAAATTTGGCATACTCTGGGATGTCTCTCGTGAGGCCTACCAAGTTTCACTCTATCTCAGCTAATGGGTCTACTCCCTTTTCATAGGGAACATCCTCCAATGGGCAAGCTACCCTCCTCGCGATCGATGACATGCCTGGTGTGTTATGCATAATTTTGATCTACTTTCTCTAAAATAAGCAAATACACAAAATGATAAAAGAACCTACTTGAGATCGAAGTGCTTCTCCTTCTCCTTCTATCGTTGTTGATGTCACTCTCAATCCAACTCAGATCATCGGATCAATTCCTACAAACACAAACAAAGAAAAGAAAATAACATGCATATATAGATATCTACCTATCTTAATCAATCAAATCAATTAGATGTGAAATATATGTATCATTAAAGAATCCATTGCATAATAAATAGAGACATATAGAGACACATATATGGGAAAATGAACAACAATATTTATTAAAGAGTAGAAGGGGGAGGTTACAACCAATGATTGATTTTTTGCCACCAGCTCCAGCTTCATCCCAGCCTCATCACATCCAACATCACACCAGCAGCATATCAGTACTTTCACTCTCTCAAATGAGAATCCAACAACATTTCTTTACCAAAATTCTTCCTTCCCTAGCACTAGGATCTATGCTCAATTTATAGGGAAACTGATGGTAGTTCCTCAATGAATGAATTTCTAAGAATAGGAAAGACATGCTTCCACTTCAGAGGGGTTAGATGGACACTTGGATTTGAATTTTGACATATATGGACTCTTCTAGAAGGCACTGGCCATGTGGAGATTCCTGGAACAATGAGAATTCCACTCCCAGGTGACCAATGCACTCTTGAATTTCGGGAAGTGCATTGCAGTGCACCCTTTAATGGAGGATGTTTCATATGCAATGCAGTAAGTCCCTTTAGAGGCAGCATTGGTGAGTCAATGTGTGATATAACATATACTTCAAACCTTGGAAATCTCACAATAGAAGCCATGAATGAATTTTTCATCTCTTAGGGAATATAGCAAATGAAATATGAGGGGATGATATACCCTATTTCACTGGTCCTGGGGATGATGTCCTGTTTGACCAGATCATGGGGGATGATTCTCAAATTTACCTATAATAGTTTCCCCCTAAAGCATGAAGTCAAAATAATAATAATATATCTGAATGAGATGCTTTATGATGTGATGAGCTGGAACTGAAGTGGAGTGGTGACCTGCATCAATATTACAATACATTACATCATGGTATTTTCATCTTGATCACGAATTTTTGAGGGAGTTATTCCCATCCTCGGCACATAAACTATCTAACAACATGTACATAGTTCAGAAAGTCATCTACATTGGAATGTTGCCCAATATAGACATGCCTACAGATATAGGCCCATGTTCGGATGACCATCTGTATGTAAATTCATCATACAGATGATGTGTACAACAATCCTGAAATCACAGCCCGGATGGATGAAACTAGATTCGGGGTCTTCTTATCTTGTTCACTCAATCGTTCAGGTACAAATATAGCCATGTGAATATATGATTTGTAGTCAAACATGGTAAGACATCATTTAATTACCAACCAATGATGTGAGTTGTTAACAAACGCAAGAGAACCACCATGGATGTTAATGGCTCTCAAGGAACTGTAGTACAGTTTGTAAGGTGCAAATAGATGATTTGATGTCAAACGCCATACAAAATATTTCGGTCAAAGGTCCGGAATTGAGGATCTTGTCGATGCTATAACAAGCCCCATGGTACTGGAAGATGATGTTTCTAAGTAAACTTCCTAGATGATGAGTTGATGTCGACAGGAAGCCACTTTATCGTGAAACAAGAGTTACTGATTTCAAAGAAAAAATGTGACTTGATATAGAAATGTTCAGGTATGACTGTCATGAAAATGAAGGTTTATGAGTATTGCAGAAGGATGAGTATTCGCTGGATGAATTCTCTTGAACATATCGGCGACACTGAGATGAGTTGGCAGCATTGACCCAAAAATGAAGTGAAGGTATGATGAACCATAGGTATGAATAAACCGTCAAGAATATTACCCAACCCAAATTTCACAATGATGGAGTGAAGTGTCATGTTCAAGAGCGACCTGCTACCGTAAAAAGTTCTATTCACTTTCCCAAATTTTCCCTGGTCATTTGTCGACTAGTACCTCTTTATTTTTTAACAAGATTCAGGAGGATAACATATGCTTGATATATAATTCAACCCTTCGAGTGCATATGCATCACTATTTAACAATTTAATGAGTCTAGTGATAAATGAAACTCGATTCTTACCATGATCAACAAGCCCATCGCTATTTTATGTTTTATCGAGCCTAACAACAGTGATAGCCCGGTCCTTTTTCATATTTAGAGAGTTTGAAAAAGAGGACAAAAGAAAAATCCATGAGTCATTTTTCGTAAATTTTTCGCTCAGATTTGAAAAAGTGTAATATAATATCTGAGAGAACCTCCTAACCATGTTCCACCAAGGTTTCCCTTTTTCGTAAATAATCTATCTCAGTCCAGAAAAGGGTTAAACTTATACTGAGTAGATGTCATTTCATTTACTTTTACGATCTCAAAAAGACAAGTGCTCGACAATATTTTCACATTATCAGAGTTTGAAAAGAGCTAAAAGAAGACTCCAGGGGTTCCTTTTTCGCCGTTATTGAAGCTCGAAAAAGAGATAAAAGTGTGCTTCAAGTCCTTTTTCGTTTTTATCAAAGCTCGAAAAATAAGGATAAAAGTATGCTTTGTGGTCAAATCATTATTTAATAAGTGTGCATGACTAATCTGTTATATTAGCTTTAAACCTGTTCAGAACAACATCAAATGGATTAAAAATATCTATTTCATGGAAAAAAATGAATAATTACCATAATCAAAGCAATAAATATGATTTGAAAATAATCAAATGACTAATCAAAAGATTTTTACTATTCATTTTTACCATTTGAAAGTTACCATTTGGATTTTGGAGCTCTGAACCAATTTTTGCCCCTGGACTTCAGCAGTTGATTGCGAGAGATTCTGTGGACAATTTTCCTCACCATTTGATCCAGGTTGGAGCTATAAACTTTCTCTTTCCTTCAGTAGCATTTATGTTTCATTTCATTGCATTTTTTTAGGGATTTGGGCCCCTTAAGGTAATTTTTTTTTTTCAAATAGGGCAACGCACCCTTGAATGTCGAAAGGTATGTTGCAGTGCATTGGAGTTGAAGGCCAAGTGCACTTGCAACACACTGCCCCTTGACGAGGGGTGTGTTGGGCACAATTCACATTTTTTTCTTTGTAGTGTGCCCAAATTTTACATAGTGTTTTGCATAAAATGGATCCTTATGAGTCTTATGATTGTGTTTTAGGGATTCAATAGAACAAAATGAAGATTACATGGAGGAAAAGAGAACATGAAGAACAAAACATTATTTCCCTAAATGATCCAAGTACTGTAAGAGACCTCAGAGACTGTGGGTTGCTAAATAACTTTAGACTATCGGGTATGAGGTAATAGATGGAACTATTGGAGTTCCTTGTTCATTCATGGGATCCAGCAATAGAGGTGTTAGTGTCATAATATGCATTATGCCATCAGTGATCAAAATTACTCTTTTTATACTCATTTTAGGGGTCCCACTTTGAATTTTTTTTATCATTCCATTAGGTCATGCAAAAATTGATTCACTTCTGGTAGTCCAAGTCATAACACCTCACTCTCCCTCAAAATTTCACATATGTTGGCCCACCTTCATGTCTTTCTAAGCATAAAAATACTTTTTAAAAGCTCATTTCACTATGTCTTATGTCAACCATGGAGTCAGGTCATTCAAGGTCCCATTAGGTCATTAGGTTTTACTGTTCAAGGTCAAAAAATGCACCATTTCTTCTCAATAAGGTCAGAAAAAGGTGTGAGAGTGACTCAATAAACATTTCATTATCATTTGCAGAATATTATCAGCATGTAAATGTGATATTTTCAAAGTTGTAATTTTGATTTTAAAGTTTGATTTTCATATCAAAATTGTAATTTTGATATGAAAATAGAGAAGTAATTTATTTTTAATTTTTTATGTAATTTTATGCTTATCATATGTAATAATTTCTTTCCCTAGCTTCCAACTCAAATCACATATTCCAAACTGAATATCACCAACTGAAATTAAAAAGTGTCAAACTCCACCAACTTCATCCTACAAATAAGAAAATTCAAAAGAAAAGGGTAATTAGCAAATGTGTCAAAAAAGTGAAAGGAAACGATGGAAAAGTGGGTTTTTTATTTAAATATAAATTCACTCAAGCATTAAAGACTCCTAGACATCAATTTGAAATTCATTTTCCTCCTATTCCATCGAGCAAACACTTGAAGAGAGCGATTTTTCGATTTTCGGGACAAAATTGGAAAAAAAAAAATTTGAGAAAAGGGCACATATCCTTAAGGCACTACACAAATTCTGAAGAGAGGGTACACAGTCTGAAGAGAGGGCGCACATTTTGAAGATAGAGTGCACAGCCTTAAGCATTTTTCATATGTCTAGCAAGCCATAAAATCATCCAAACTTTTCCAAATCACCTCCAGAACTTCTGCAAAATATATTTGAGCCTCCAACAAGCAAGTAAAGGTGTCTTCCATAATCATTTACCTCCTTCAATTTTATTTGTTTGGTGTTGTGTAATTTTCTTGATAATTTGGTGTTTTAACCACTGAAAACCTTATTTTTCCTCCCTAACACTCACAACTCCTAAAACCCATTTCCCTTGCACTCTCATACCCTTCCCATATTGCAAATACTCATTCCTAAATCTCTGATTAGTAAAATCCATGTCCTTGAGCTTTTAAACCTAAAACCCTAAGCCCTAGGTGCTTCTTTTACCTAGGCTCCTAATTCCCCATCCCAATTCCCACCACACTATCACTCCTTTTCCCTTCCCCCATTTCTCATATCCCTAAAATTATTTCCCACAAATTTCCCTTTCCCCACTTCCTATCCCCAAAAAGTCACCTTACACACATTATAATTCCTAATCCCTGTGGTTTTGACAAAAACACCAGGGCAGAAGAGGAAGGAAACATAATATTTAATGAAGGATAGGAAATAGAGGAGAGGAGGCCACATAGATGTGGAAGAGTGCTCAGACTTGAACCTGTCAATACTAGGGAGCTTTTAGCCTCTCTAATGACAATACCATGTTTCAAATATGTTGGTTTTTATGATTTTTGTGAACAAGTTCAGAGGGTTCAACGCTATGCCAAGTTGACCAGGCTCTTCATATCCAACCTCTACAAAAACTAATTCACTTTAGCTGGAGTCACCTTTACTATCTCAACTTCCACCATTTCAGCTTCCACTGAGATCCCAAATGTTGGGGAGAAGTGGTTCAAAAAGAGTGATTTGGAGGAAAACTACTTTGAGCCTTTCCTGAAACCAGGGTATAAGAATGAGAGAAAGAGGTTCTTTCCTTTTTCCCACCTTTAGGATAGATATGCAATGATGATGAAGATAATCATGAAATACTCTTCATGTGAGGGTATATTTTCAAGACTCTATACTTATCACATGTGCATCTTGATGCATTTCACTAGGGTAAATATATTGAACATACCCTACTACGTTCTCTGAAGCATAGATAAGATGGAATTCATTGTCTAGAAAAGGAAATATGAACATCAAATGAAAATTCTATTCCATCATTCCCTCATTAAGATCATATTCCTCCACCATCTTAATCAACTAAACATTTCATGGGACACCTTCATAGCCCATGATATATTTAGAGATCCTCCTACTCAGCATGCACAAAATGTGCCTTCATCATCCCAAACATCCGCCTCCATTCCTCCATCTCATCCCACAACTCATTCATCATAATTTGATCAGCCCACTTCACCTCCTTCATCTCCATCTCATCATGACATTGGATCACCCAGCAGGATGGAGGATATTGACCCTAAGTGGGCTAGTATGGTTTAGGTTGAGCCATTTCCAAAAAACTACTAGAGAGGCTACAGAAATGTGTTTTCTCCACATGGAGTGGAAGGGGCCATGCCTTCTACAACAACACAACAGGTGGACAAAGGCAAAGAGAAGGTCAGTGAGGAAGTCATTCATGATGAGGAGGACACTCGTGAAACATAGCAGGAATTTCAGCTTTTTGATCTAGATGTGGATGAAAAAGACAAAATAACTAATGCTACCATCAAAGGTAAGGATTTCAATATTAAGGAGCTTCAAAATAATCTTGACGGGGCAAGATATGGCATACACTTCCTTGAGCAAGAAAATGACCAATTGAAAACCAAACAATTCATTGATGAGGTTAAACATTTCACTGCTCAAAGGGAGGCTCAAAAGGCCAAATTAATGCTATATGAAACATTTGAAAGGTATGGGTTAATTAATGATGAAGAAGAACAGGTACCAAGACAAAGACCTATAACTAGAGGGCTGAAAAGAGCTCTAGCTCTAGAGAGGCAAAGGGAAGTTGAGATTCCTGATCAGCTAACCATAAATGAGCAGCTTGCCATAGTGATCAGTGAGAATAGGAAGCCATGGCTTGATAGAGCCAATAAACACTTGGATAAGCTTCTAGCCAAGGAAAATAAGGATAATGACCTATTGAGGAGAAAGGTCAAACATTATGCCCTGAAGGAGAAAATTGCATTGGCCAAGCTCAAAAGTGTCAATGCAAAAATTGAAGAGTTGACCATGAAGGAAAAGAAAAAGTTGGAAATTATTGCTGAGGCTTCCCCTCAAGCCTAGACACATCATCATCAACTATTTTGCAAATTTTAAGGCATTTACAAACTTTTTTGCAAATTCTAAGTTTGACTGTGTTTTTCTGAATAAGGATTTAGCAGAAAATTTGTCATATGTGCAACGCCCTAGGCGCTGCGCAATGATAGGGACATATGTTTGGTAAAATTTCACCACCATTGGGTTCAGAATGATGAAAACATGCACCTTGTACATTTTCTAATCTTTTTGAGTCAAACTAGTCAGTGAAAAGGGAAAAAAAAACACCCTAAAAATCATGTTTTTGCCCATATTTTTCCCTAGGCGTCGTGCACATAGCAGTCTTGGAAGATTGAAATTTTGAGGGGTCAAATGAACATCATTTTTAAAACTTGAGGTATATTCAAAAAGAGGACATGTATATCTTTCCAACAATCCATCTTGGACCAGATTTGGACACCTATAGGTTAGCCAAAAGTCACCTTGAACATGGAGGGTGCACAATCTTAAGCGAGGGCACATATGATAGTTTGCTGAGTTTTTTGGCTTTTCACTGTAAATTTTGATTTTATGTCAAGAAATGATCTTTTTACCTATGTAATTCATCATGGTAAATGTAATTATGTCAAGGATAAATTACCTAGAGGTAGATTCATTAGGTAAATTTATCCTTTATTCAAGATGAATTAGTTTGAGTGTACTGAGGAATGAGTCACTTGGACCATCCTATGCTTCAGTTTTCAGTTCAGAAATTAGTGGATCTCTTCCTCACCTCATGGATTCGACCCCTGAGGATGATTGAAGCTTGTTTTGATGTCTATTTAGCCCCTTTATTCACACTAAGAAATGGTTGGAATCGGTTTGTTTGTTTTCTTATTGATCAAGGAACTATTGTACTCAGTTTGGCCAGCTAATAAAGAGGAGTTGCAGTTATTTTATGGGATACTTGTGGTATTGATGTTTATCATTGTCTTTTATTCAGTTTCATATGTTAGAATGTATTTTATTCATGTTCCCTTCATTTCTATGGCATGATCTTTTTCAAGTTTGATAATCAGAACACATGCTTGCTCATGCTCTGTTTTGTGGAATTTATCATAGTTTTTCCAGTTTCATTTGTCTAAGAATAATACATCTTCCATTCTCTTCCTAGATTATCTTCAGCCCCAAAACCATTCCATCACAATCATTTTCAAGTGATAATCCTTGTGCCTACCTTGCGCCATTGATCCCTGCAACCTATCTCATTTTCCCTGACCTAGCTCCCTTAACCTAATTTCTTCATCCAATGATAACCCAACCAAAATAAAATCAAAACAACCCCCTACACCCAATACCTAGCCTAAAAACCCTAATTTCTATAACCCTCCTAGCTGTGACCCTTTTGGAGAGAGCCCTCTCCGACTTGATAGGGCTAGCTATCAAGTCAAAAGCTTGGTCTGTGGTTACCTCTGTTGGGATTCCTTCTTCAGCCTTGGGAATATGGCGGAGTGCTAACATTCTGGCGCCATTGTCCAGAAGTGAAAAGAAAAATTTTCCCTGGGTTTACGACAAACATTTATCAGAAATTGATCCTTTGGATGATAGGATCGAGTTTCATAAGGCTGATTTCATAATTGCAGTGCCTCATAATATATCTGACTTCTACAAGATATACCAGAGCGAATCTAGACCCTAATCTAGTCGATATAGTTGATGATCCAGAGAATATCTTTTGAAGACATCGATATCAAACTGCACATATTCAATCAAGACCAGTTCCATTGGTAAGATCGATTTCTCTACATGCTAAGTTACTTTCTGTAGAAGATATACCCTATGACATAAAGTTTGAATTATCGTTATTTAAATCCAAATCTAAAACTTCTTTGTCCGATATGTTATTTGATCCTCTAAGATTATCTAAGGTAAAATCTTTGTCTGAATTAGACTTAAGTCCTTTGAAAGATTGGTTTTTCGAAGAAATTAAGCCCGATTCTGGCCTTGACATTAAGGAGTGGATCCAATTCTACCATCCTGAGGAAGTTTTTGTTTCATCTGAACCTCAAACTCAGTCAATTATAGTATATTCATATGTACCTTCGACTTCATCATACATACTTGCCACTTCAGTACCAACAACTTCAACTCCTTTACCTATTCATCCCATCCCTCCTGTTTTCAATCTGGTATTCCATACAGCAGGAATTATGGCAAGATTTTCCCCACTCGTCTTACCAACCAAATTGCATGACTTACCTTAAGGATATGGCCAAAGACTTCCCCTCTTTAATGAAAACTTTTAAATTACTGCCCGTTAGCACATGGCCAAAATCACAACCTTCATACATATTGAGGAGTTAGACGCAGATGATACCAAGATGCGAATCATCGCACAAATTTTTTCTTGTGAATTTAAAGTTTGGTTTTGTGCCCTAACAACAAATTATATTAGGACTCCTGCTGAACTAACTGATGATTTCTTAGCTAGGTGGGATGATAAGAAAAATTGTTTACAAATCCTTGTTGAATATGATTCCTTGAAGCACAATTCTAATGAATCAATGTCTGATTATAATTCCCGATACCTTAGAATCTATAACTCCATCCCCAAAAAAAAAAAACCACCTCCTGGTTTGGACCTTCTGCGTTATCTCGATGCTTTTGACACATATATGGCCTACTCATTGAGAGAAAGAAATCCCACTACTCTAGAAGAGATGACCAAAAATTCAATGTGTTGAGGCAAACCTCTTGATTAAAAATTCCAAACTCAAAACTGAACACAAAGTGACCATTAAAGAGGAACCTTCCACTTCATTCGATACTAAATTTGATGCTTTTCTTAGAACCATGGAAATAATGGTCGATAAGATGTCTATTTCAGTTAGAAAAATGGAGCCACAAATCAAAAATCTAAACTTTCGAAGCCAACAGCAACAACCTCAGTTCTAGATAAAGCAGAGAGAGAAAATATCTCCTGAAAAGCAACTACAGCAACAAACTAGGACACCACTACAATAGAACTATGCTCAAAGTGATGAAGAAGAAGAACCAACAGTAGAGGAGAACCTTCCTTTCACAACTAATGGTCAACCCATCTTTCTCACCGAGGATGAAGAATATGTGGAAAAAAAAATTTCACCTAATGATAAAGACTACATAATGGAAAATGATCATGAGTTAGAAGTAGAATCTGATGATTATCAAAGAGGATACCTAAATGCATTGAGTTCCCAACAAAGGCAATATACCTTGATAGGTCATGATGTTCCAATCATTCCACCTCTGAAGAAGACAGTTCAGCAGAAAGAAGCACCATAGAAGCAATTATCCTTCTACATGTGCACCTGTCAAAGAAAGAGATATTCAGAGAAAAGAAGTTGCACCGAGAGATCATGTTGAGAAAAGGGGTATTATCATAAAATATGTAGACAAAACTATACCTTTTAATTTAGAGTCAGAAATTTCAAATTTAAAGGTGTTTATTCCACTTACTTAATTGGTTAAATTTGATAAATACAAAACCCATGTAGTCAAAACCTTGAAAGTTGACCCTTTATCTGACATGGTTAATATAGAGGATGATCAGCCTGAGTTAATATTTGGTCCTGAAATCAATGGTCAGCTTGAAGATAGTGAGGTCTCACCATTTTACTTGAGTCTCAAAGTTCACCAATTCCTTCTTCATAACACTATGTTAGACTCCAGGGCCTCCCACAACCTCATGCGTAAAGCCATCATGGAGAATCTTGGCCTTGACATAACTCGCCCATATCATGATTTATATTCTTTCAATTTTGGTCGTGTCCGTTGTTTGGGTCTAATCAAAGATCTAGTTGTCTCCATAGAGCAGATCCCAGCCAAAAATGTCCTTATGGATGTGGTAGTTGTTGATATTCCATCATGTTTCAGTATGTTTTTATCAAGATCCTAGGGGGGCTAAATTGAGAGGTACATTGCAGTTGGATTTTTCCTACGCAACAATTCTTGTCTTCGGTCAAATGAGAAAACTATACTGTGAGACTAAAATGAAATACATGATCACAAACAAGAAAATGCCTAATAATCATCCTATAAACGATGTACATACAAACTTAGAGTCCTTCATATTGTACAATGATTCTGGATTAAATGATGTAGATTGGCAATTAGTAGAAATAAAGGATGTTCCCAACGTTTTAGGAAAAAGAGAAAGAAAATATGCCTACTATATCCGAACAACCATCAGAGAAGGCAGATGAAAGTTCAGAACAGCATAAAGAATCAGATATCAGAGTCAAGAGTTTCAGCACCTTCAAGAAGAAGATGGTCTTTGGAGCATGGACTTTGATGGTTCCCTTGGCAAAGATAGGGTTGGCATTGGTTTATGGATCCGTAGCCCATTTCAATAGAAAAATAAAGTCCCTAATAATGTTAGTTTGTGTTCCTACAAATTAGCATTCGATTGTACGAATAATGAGGCTGAATATGAGGTGCTCATTACCGGTCTAAAAATTTTGAAAAATTTGGTTCAAGAAGAATTGCAGTCTACAGTGATTCAAAGATATTAATTAAACAAATCAAAGGTGAGTATCAAGCTAATCACCCAAGGATGAGGCAATATAGGAAAGCAGCACTTGACATTTAAAAAAAATAAATCAGAATATAAACTTAAATTAGTGCCATGGTTGCAAAACTTGATGGTTGATTCATTAGCCACTGCTGCAAGTAATTTCAAATCTACAATGTTTTCAAATAAAAATTTTGAGATTCATATAAAGCACGAGCCTGCCAATCCTAATAACTTGAAATTTTGGCAAGTATTCTGGGACGACAAACAAGTGAAAAATTTCCTTCAAAGTGAAGGTGAATTTGAGAACAGTTATATGGACGAAGTGTACGACAAGGATGACCAAGTCATTGAGGCAGATCATATTGACATAAGGTCAAGGACAATGACACTCCAAAAGGTCTCATACATTTGGAAGAGTTATTTTATCAAGATGATGTGGCAAGAAAACCTACTTTGACTCCCACATAAAAAGGCATAGAAGATGTTAATATTGGAACAGCAGAGCAGCGAAATTTCATCAAGCTTTCAAAGTCTTTGCCTCCTTAGGTAAAGCCTAAATATTTTGATTTGTAAACTAAGTTTTCTTACGTGTTTTCTTGGGATTACGCATATCTAAAGGTGTACAATAAAGATATCATTCAACACACTATCCCAATAAAGCCCGACCAAAATCCTTTTAGGAAGAAGCTTTAGAGAATAAACCCAAAGTTGTTGCCATCTACTGAGAAGGAGGTAAACAAGCTCTATAAGGTAGAAATTATTTTTCTAGTTATATTTTCTAATTGGATCTCTAATTTGGTTCCAGTGTGGAAGAATACCAGTGAAATCCAACTATGTATAGATTTTAAAAATATGAACAAAGTGTCGTTGAAAGACAATTACCCGCTGCCCAAAATGGACCACATACTTCAGTGAGTTGTAGGAGGCAGTAGGATCTCATTATTGGATGGTTACTCAAGGTACAATCAAATCCTTGTGCATGAATATTATCAAGATAAGGCAATGTTCACTACACCATGGTGTACCTTTAAAAATGCCAAGATGTCGTTCGGTTTGAAGAATGTCGGGGCCATGGACATAGATTTTGGTAATGAGAAAGATGTCTTCCTTGTTGTTTATACACATGATCTGACTGTTTATTCAAATTCAGATGATGAGCATTTACACCATTTGAAAGTTGTGTTCCAGCGATGTAGAAAATTTGGGATTTCCCTAAATCCTAAAAAGTGCCTATTTGCTATGGAAGAAGGAAAATTGTTGGATCACATCATCTCAAAATATGGGATCTGGATAGATCCTTCTAGAGTTGAAGCGATACAGCAAATTGATTTCCCTCATAACAAGAAGGAAGTCTAAGCATTCAATGGTAGGATGAATTTCCTACGTAGGTTCATTCTCAACTTAGCATAACATCTTAGAGAGGTAACTAACATGTTGAAGAAGCAGAATGATGTAAAATGGTTTGAAAATGCTCGTAAGTCATTCAACTTGATGAAATTTTCTTTGACCACTGCTCTAGTTTTGACAAGTCCCTATTATTCACTAGAATTCATTATAATTTCTTTTGTTTCTGAGCACACTTTGGCAGTGGTGCTAATGCATAAAAAATATGGGACAGAGCTGCCAATAGCATTCTTCAATTGCACAATAAGGGATGTAGCCCTCTGATACAACATAATTGAGAAACAGGTCTTGGATTTGGTTAAAACATTCATGTACTTCCATGTTTATATTCTACACTCACATATTTTGGCATATGTTCCAAATGCAATCGTTAAAGAAGTACTCATCCAAATATATCTAGAAGGAAGAAGAGGTAGGTGGATAACAACGCTCTTAGAGTATGACCTTGAGGTCAAGCCGACCAAGCTGATCAAAGGGCAAGGCTTAGCCAAGATCATGGCTGAGTCTAATTTATGTGCACTTAACATCAATCTCATATCAGCATTGTCCAATGACGAATAAGGTGTAAGTCTTATTTAGGTATCGGATATGTTTTCATCATCTCCATGGTATGTTGATATCATTTATGTTTTGCAACATTCTAACCCTCCTCCAGGCATGTCAAAGAGTAATAGCAAGTCCTTTAAGCTTAAGGCTTCAAAATATTGCATACTAAATAGTGCACTATACTGGAAGGATCTTGGAGGAGTGTTACACAATTTCTTGGTTGAAGATGAGTCAAAAGAAGTGATGAAGGATTTCCACAAGGGAGATTGCGGAGGACATTTGTACTAGAATACCACGTCTAACAAAGTATTGAGAGTGGGTTACTATTGGCCGACATTGTTTGTATATTTGTACAAGACGATCATGAGCTACCATGAATGCCATCTTTCCTAAGGTAAACGTAAGCTTCTTTTGTTACCATTACATCCCATTTTAGTTGAAGCTCCTTTCTAGTAATGGGGCTTAGATTTTATTGGTGAAATATATCCACCTTCATCCACTAAACACAGATGGATACTTACCACCATAGACTATTTCACAAAGTGGATTGAAGTGATCCCAACCAGGCAAGCTACAGACTCAGTTACAATTCAGCTTCTAGAAACTAACATCTTATCCTTGTTTGGTTGTCCTAGAAATATCATCACGGATCACGCAGAAGCTTTCAAATCAAAGAAGATGACAGAATTCTATGACAGGTATAACATTAAGTTGGGTCATTCTACAACATATTATCCACAAGGCAACAAATTGGCGAAATCCTCCAATAAGTCTTTGATCAACATAATCAAAAATATGTTGGAGGCGAACAAGAAGAATTGGCCCTAAAAGCTAATTAATGCACTATGGGAAGATCGGGTAAGCAACAAGAAATCCATTAGCATGTCTCCATTTCAAGTAGTTTACGGTGTGGATCAATTTTCCCTTCTTCACTAGCTGTCCAAGTCATGAAACTTTTACAAGAAGCGGGAAGTGAATAAAATGACATACAACACAGAATAAACCAAATGATTCACTTGCATCAAATAAGAGAAGAAGTGTTTCAGAACACTTCTGAGCTCCATGATAAGATCAAGAAAATCTATGACAAAAAAACCAAGCAAGATGATTTCAAGATTGATGATGTAGTACACCACCGGGATGCCAGGAATGAAGACAAGGGTAAGCACAAGAAGTTCGATAATTTATGGAAAGTTCCTTTTAAGATTGGAGCTTCTTGTGGAAAAAATGCATATCTCTTGGAAGAAATGAATTGGAAAATTTCTTAGGAGGGTCAATTAATGGTAGGCTCCTAAATCACTATCTTTTTTTATCTAGAATTGTGAAAAAAAAAAATCATCCTTGTTGTATATATCAGTTTGATATTCCTGCAAGTGTGAAGTGGAAAATCATTGGAGTTCAAAGCCCGAAGTGAAGGCCATGGAACTTCATTGAGTTTCTACCATTTCAAGTTAAGTTTTCAGAAAAAGTAAGTTAAGTTTTGAGTCATTGTTCGAAATCAATTTAAGTCAGATTCAAAGTCAATTTATGCCATTGAGTTGTCAGTATTTAGTCATGCATTTCAGTTTGAAGTTTTTTTTTACTGTATTGGCCCAATGGTTAGGCACTTGGTCTACGGTGTTCTTGACACCTCCAAGGAGCTTCCATCCCAAATAAGGTCGATGTTAGGGTCAGAATATGCATTCTGCCATCAGTGATCAAAATTACTCTTTTTATACTCATTTTAGGGGTCCCACTCTGGAATTTTTTATCATTCCATTAGGTCATGCAAAAATTGATTACCTGATGGTAATCCAAGTCATAACACCTCACTCTCCCTCAAAATTTCACATTTTCTGGCCCACCTTCATGTCTCGCTGAGCATAAAAATAATTTTCAAAAGCTCATTTCACTATGTCTTATGTCAGGTCATTCAAGGTCCCATTAGGTCATTAGGTTTATTGTTCAAGGTCCAAAAATGAACCATTTCTTCTCAATAAGGTCAGAAAAAGGTGTGAGAATGACTCAATAAACATTTCATTATCATCGGTAGAAGATTATCAGCATGTAAAGATGATATTTTTAAAGTTGTAATTTTGATTTTAAAGTTTGTTTTTCATATCGAAGTTGTAATTTTGATATGAAAACAGAGAAGTAATTTATTTTTAATTTTTTATGTAATTTTATGCTTATAATATGTAATAAGTTCTTTCCCTAGCTTCCAACTCAAATCACATATGCCAAACTGAAGATCACCAACTGAAAGTGAAAAGTGTCAAACTCCACCAACTTCATCCTAAAAAGAAGAAAAGTCAAAATAAAAGGCTAATTAGCAAATGTGTCAAAAAAGTAAAAGGAAACAATGGAAAAGTGGGTTTTTGATTTAAATATAAATTAAATTAATCGGTAAAGACTCCTAGATATCAATTTTAAATTCATTTTCCTCCTATTCCATTGGGAAAACACTTGAAGAGAGTGATTTTTAGATTTTATGGGCAAAATTGGAAAAAATTTGACTAGACAACGCATATCCTTAAGGCGTTGCACATAGTCTAAAGAGAGGGCACACAGTCTCAATATAGGGCGCACTGTCTGAAGAGAGGGTGCACAACCTTAAGGCACTATGCTTATGTCTAGCAGGCCAGCAAATCATCCAAACTTCACCAAATCACCTCCAGAACTTCTACAAAATCTATTTTAGCCTCCAACAAGCAAGTAAAGGTGTCTTCCATCATTATTTACCTCCTTCAAGTTTATTTGTTTGGTGTTGTGTAATTTGCTTGATAATTTCTTGTTTTAACCACTCAAAACCCTAGTTTTACTCCCTAACACTCACAACTCCTAAAACCCATTTCCCTTGCACTCTCATACCCTTCCCATATTGCAAATACTCATTCCCAAAACTCTGATTGGTACAATCCCTATCCCTAAGATTTTAAGCCTAAAACCCTAAGCTCTAGTTGCTTTTTTTTACCTAGGCTCCCAATTCCCAATCCCAACTCCCAATTCCTATCACACTATCACTCCTTTTCCCTTCCCCCATTTCTCATATCTCTAAAATTAGTTCCCACAAATTTCCCTTTCCCCATTTCCTATCCCCAAAAAGTCACCTTACACACATTATCATTCATAATCCCTAGGGTTTTGACGAAAGCACCATGGCAGAAGAGGAAGGAAATATAATATTCAGTGAAGGAGAGGAAAAAGAGGAGAGGAGGCCACATAGAGGTGGAAGAGTGCTCCGAATTGAACCTATTACTAGGGAACTTTTAGCCTCTCCAATGATAGTAACATGTTTCAAATATGTTGGTTGTTACGATTTTTGTGAACAAGTTCAGAGGGTTCAACACCATGCCAGGTTGACCAAGCTCTTCATATCCAACCTCCGCAAAAACCAAGTCACTTTAGCTAGAGTCACCTTTACTATCTCAACTGCCACCATTTTAGCTGCCACCGAGATCCCAAATGTTGGGGAGAAGTGGTTCAAAAAGAGTGATTTGGAGGAAAAATACTTTGAGCCTTTCCTGAAACCAAGGTATAAGAATGAGAGAAAGCAGATCTTTCCCTTTTCCCACCTTCAGGTCAGATATGCACTCAGGAAGAAGATAATCATGAAATACTTTTCGTGTGAGGGTAGATTTTCAAGACTCTATACTTATCACATCCACCTCTTGATGAATTTCACTAGGGTAAAAATGTTGAACATACCCTACTACCTTTTCCAATGCATAGATAAGATGGCGTTCATTGTCTAGAAAAGGAAATATGAACATCAAATTAAAATTATATTCCATCATTCCCTCATTAAGGTCATAGTCCTCCACCATCTTAATCAACTAAATATTTCATGGGACACCTTCATTGCCCATGATATATTCATAGATCCTCCTACTTAGCATGCAAAAAATGTACCTTCATCATCCCATCCATCCACTCCCATTCCTCCATCTCAACCCACAACTCATTCATCATCATCTTATTAGTATTGTATGATCTCTTTCAAGTTTGATAATCAGAACGCATGCTTTCTCATGCTCTGTTTTGGGGAATTGATCATAGTTTGTCCATTTTCATATGTCTAAGAAGAATACATCTTCCATGCTATTCCTAGCTTCTCTTCAGTCTCAAAACCATTCCATCACAATAATTTT
Organism: Pinus albicaulis; assembly: GCA_034641835.2. Lineage (NCBI taxonomy): Eukaryota > Viridiplantae > Streptophyta > Pinopsida > Pinales > Pinaceae > Pinus > Pinus albicaulis. The sequence goes on along the minus strand of CM076573.1, from coordinate 533,796,708 downwards.
CAAGTGATAATTTGTGTGCCTACCTTTTCCCCATTGATCCCCGCAACCCTATCTCATTTGTCCTGACCTAGCTCCCTTGACCTAATTTCTTCATCCAGTGATAACCCAACCAAAATCAAATTAAAACAACCCCCTACACTCAATACCTAGCCTAAAAACCCTAATTTCTCCAGCCCTCATGGTTGTGACCCTTTTGGAGAGAGCCCTCTACGACTTGATAAGGCTAGCTATCAAGGCAAAAGCTTGGTATGTGGTTACCTCTGTTGGGATTCCTTCTTCAGTCTTGGGAATATGGTAGAGTGATAACAAGAGGCATTTCATATTGGGGACAAAGTGGTCCCAATATTACTGGAGGATATCTATTTTCTCACAGGATTATCGAGGAGAGGTCTACCCATTTCTCTTTCAGGTTTTGCTCTAGGAGGAGAGACGGTGAGAGATTATATATTGCAGTATTGCAATCTAGGGGCTCAACCTGGTAAGGATGGGAAAATAAACATCTGCAATATTTATGACTTTCCATTGACAACCATACTATTCATGATCGCAAAGCTTACTGGTACTGCTACACTACACGTAGAAAACAAATATTACGTGCAGTATGCACTAGAGTGCTTCGAACCAATAGTTTTCAACTGGGCTGAATTTGTACTCTCTCAAATGAAAGAACAACTGAGCAAGGAAAAGGGAGGAAGGAAGAAAAAATTCAACTATGGCTCAATCCTCATTTCTTTTTCCTTAGAGCGGATTCCATTGATGCAGCCTCAGCATGTGACGTTGGGTATATCTAATCCTATAGATCCAAGCATGCAGAGATGGGTACAACTGATGGCTGGACATGCTGGTCAATCGACCATCCTGTTCTCGACTGAATTCCTTGCCTGGTTTAGGTGACAGATGATCACCATCGATGATTATGCATATGTAGGCATCGACTTCCCAGGAGATTTATATTTGGCTTTACCAGAAAGCACTCAATGGGGTGAAATTGGTAAGAATGTTTTGACCATGTTTTTTTTTTTTTTTTATAAGGTTTATACATGTTTTTGTATTTTTATGTTTTCCCAAGACTAGAATAAATTTTTGATGTATGCAGATGTAGGTTGAGTTTGATCAGTGGGACAGCCAGAGCAGGGAGCGGATGAGCCAGAAGAGAGGGCTATCGGGAGAGCAGTGCTTCAGGATTTGGATATGATTGAGACTCTTGCTGAGCTACAACAACACATACAGGGGTTGACCTTCGAGATTCTAGATTTCTGGATTGGAGAGTTACCAATGAGATTGCATCGCCATACTATTGGTGTTCCTAACCATTGGATGTAGTTATTGCGTAGGATAGCTAGATCAGTAGCATGTTACCATGAGCATAACTAGTTTACTTTTGACATTTTGCATACATTTTGAAGTCGGATGACAAATGTGTCTTGGGCACAAATTTTGTAAAAACCTATAACTATATATCTATTTTTTTTAGTGTTTTCCTATGTTTGTTGCACAATCCTATTAAATTATGTGATTTGAATTGAAAATGTGTCTTTACATGTGTTGCAAATGTTGGTTTATAACATAATTCGCTAAGGAATCAATTAATGTGTTCAAGTTTATGGAATTTTGTTGATATTGGATGAAATCAAAAATTCTTTCAAAAATTCGAACTCATAGAAACATATGATGCACTATTGGATTTCTGACAATATAAACACTAGTAAGTTGCAGTACCACAAGTTGTGAGTCTAACCTAATGATAATGTGGTTAATACCAAATGAAATGCAATCGAAGAGATGTTCGATCAATGTGCTATACTCAGTGATATTGTTTGTAGATCGACCGATACAAATCCCTTGAAAACTCACTAACTCGGCATTCGGAGCGAAAATGGCCCACGCCGCAGAGGATAGATTTTTCCTACTACGACTAGCACCATCAACATACCCAATGAATGGTAGCAAAGATTTAGACATCTGCGATGAAATGTAAAGCAGATTACTAACTTCAAGAAAACTCTAGAAAAACAAACTAAGATAGTAAATTCAAATCAACATCATATATACAATATAATACAACAGGTCACTACGCTCATGTTTAAGCATAGTAACTTTTCAGATACAACCCATTTCGGGGTTGCGCCAATCGAATTTCATCGTAATCTACCAACTCGTTGGCACCCTTAGCAAGAACTCTTTTAACAATATAGGGGCCATGCCATAATGGCTCAAATTTCCCTGTACCTATTACATCAACTTTTTTATCATAAAGAAGGACCAGGTCACCCTCTAAGAAGATGTGAGGTTGGACATGCTTGTTGTATTGCGGCTTTATACATTTCTTATGCACTTCGTTAGCCAATGTGGCTTCACGACACATTTCATCAAGATGGATGAGGTTAAAAAGATGTGATTATCCAGCTGAGGTGTCAAGTAACAAGTTGATTGCGAGTTTTAACGATGGTATTTCACATTGGATAGGCAACATAGCTTCCAGACCATACACCAATTGAAAGGGGGTAAATCTGGTCGCGTTTCTCACCGAGGTTTGGTATGCCCACAAAGCCGTGTACAGGATCAAATGCCAATTTCGCTTATGAACTCCTATCATTCGTTGAAGCATTCATTTAAGAATCTTGTTAATAGCCTCAACTTTTCCATTTGATTGTGGATAATAAGGAGTATAACTATCATGGGATAGTCCTATTTTGGAAGTCAACTCATTCATCATATGATTGCGAAAATGCGAACCATGATCTATGACTATAGCTTGTGGAACACCAAACCATGAAATGACACGATTAAAGAAAAACAATGCAGTTGTTTGTCTTGTGTTATTAAATATAGGCATCGCTTCAGCCCACTTGGTAAAGTAGTTTACTGTGACAATAATATAACCATTCCCCCTGGACGAACGAGGGTTATAAGACATGAAGTCAATGCCCCATTTTTAAAATGGTCCCACAGAGATAATAGGATGCATTGGCGCTCACGGTTTGCAGATTTTGTGATCAAATATCTGGCATGCATGAAAACTTCTGACCGTGAGGATGCAGTCACGAAACATGGTAGGCCAAAAATAACCGGCACGGAGTATCTTCTCTACAATAGCATATCCAGACAAGTTTCCACCTCAAGCCCCAGTATGACAATCATTTAAAACCTTTTTAGCCTCCTCATGAGTGAGGCACCTCCTTAAAATGGTATCGACACCATGACGATAAAGTGTATCGCCGATGATCAGATAATATTTGGCTTGGTATCGAATACGTCGATGGTCAGAGCGAGAGGTATCAGCCCGAAAATTTTGGGTCTAGAGATAAATGATAAAATCCCCATACTATGGATCATATGATCCAATCAGAAACAAAGAATCATCAGGAATATATTTTTTCGATGTAGTATTTGTACTATTAGAGGGAAGGTCGCAGAGAAGCTCAGCCAAAACTAAAGACTTCTTTGACTTTGAATTGATGAATTCCAAATCAAACTCCTACAAAATGACAATCCATTTTGAATAATTGTCCCCCTACAATTGATGTGATAATATGTAAGTCATGGGGTTGCAATTCGAAATGACAATGGTCTTCCAGAACATGATATAGTGGCGAAATATTTGGACATCTTGAATCGTCGCCAAGGCAAGATTTTCTACGTATGAATACTTCACTTCCATATCATTGAGATTACGAATCAAATAATAGATCGGATGTTCTATCCCATTTTATAGTTGGACCAATACCATAGCAATGGTCGTATCAACCACGGAAATATATAAGAAATAATCACTCTGATAATTGGGGGGATACACTAATGATGCCTGGACAAGTGTATCCTTGACAGTATCAAAATAAGCTTGCACAACCTTATCCTAATGGAAGGGAATCCCCTTTTTCAAGAGCCGAGTAAATTCTTTAGACATTTCGGCATAGTTGGGTATGAACCTCCTTAGGAAGTTAGCCTTTCCCTGAAGTTTCTGTAAATAAAGAAAATTGGACGGTGCAGGAAATTCAAGAATATTCTGTACCTTGAGTGGGTCGATTTGACTTCCTTCCTTTGAGACGATGAATCCTAGAAAATGACCGGAACCAACACAAAACACACATTTATGTGGATTGAAGCGTATTTTGTAGTGTCAACAATGTAGAAAGATAGCTCTCAAATGCATCGGATGATTAGTATGATTTTTTGAATGCGTGAGTAAATCGTGTAGATAAGGTTGAACAATGTGGTTGATGTCATTGAAAGCATAATCCATTGCTCTTTGAAAAGCTTCCCCGACGTTCTTTAAACCAAACGGGAGTTTCCGATAAGCGAATGTGCCCTAGGGATAGATGAATGTTGTCTTATATTGGTCCTCTGGGCAGATATTGAATGAAAATATTTCGCATCCAGCACAATCGTCAATAATATGTTCGATAAAGGGAGTAGGATAGTTGTCTTTTAGACAAGCAAGATTAGCATCCCGATAATCGACACACACTCTGATGGTCCCTTGTTTTTTCATAACAGGAACAATATTGGAAACCTAATCAGTAAGTGAAACAGGGTAAATGAAACCAACACGCAAAAAAATTTCAACTTCTACTTTAATGGAAGCGGCCTTCTTTAGATGAACAGAATGAAGGCGTTGACGTACCGGTTTGACATCAGGGTACATATTGATGGTGTGTTCAATGATACTAGTATCTATGCCTGGAATTTCCTCGTAAGACCAAGCAAATACATCACGAAATTCACAAAAGAGAGAGTGATAAGTTTCGAGTTATGATAGAGAACAAGACACGTCGACATGAATGTTTTCTATAATGTCAGGTTTGGTCAAAATATCGATAGAAATGATTTCTTCAATATTTAATAAATTTCTCTCGGATTTGATTGCATTAATGGGAAAAGAATTCGAAAATAATATTTTGATCAATGGGCGATATAGCTCAATAAGATTATCTTCTTCGTAATCTTGAAGATGGGAGCGATGATGATGATCTTCCCATGGTTCTCCTTCTAGCATCATGGATTCCAGAATATTCTCATCTTTCAAGAAAGTGGATGGAAAAGGATCAAATGGAGTAAAAAAATATAATGAACTGTTATCACTCATTGGTTATAAAACTTTCCTTGATAGGGTCATGCATATCATTCACCAAATGGACAAGGTTTCCTAAGCCATTTCAATAAAATATATGGAAATTTTTGCATTTTTTAAGCCTATCCTAAGCTTAATGTTCACATCCATTCATGCCACTTTATTCAAATCAGTCCCATATCATGTCAGTTTTCATTACCCATGCATTTAAACTTAAAAGTGCACTCCTGTTAGTTTTTCAGATTTTCATAGCGATTTACAAAGGAAATCCGTAGATTTCGCTATGAAATTGCCTAATAGTTTTGTAGCGAATCTGTCATAAGCCTAACTGTCTTCACTATGAAACTGCATCTTTTCAGCCAAGGTTGTCAGAGTGATGTGAGGTGTTAGTTTATGATTAGAGGAGTAAAGGTGGAATTCTTTCAAGGTCATTATGGTAAGTTTCAAATGTACACAACCGTGCTTAATGTAATCATGATCCTTTTTTCTTGCATGTGCTATGATTAAAACCCGAGTTGTTAGTTAAACTTTTTAAACCTCACCCCAAATAGCCTTTTGTCATATTATTTTTTATCCTTGCATGTGATTCGATCCCTAGAGAGTTGTGCTTCATCAATCCAAGTAGGTTGTTGTCAAATTCAAATTTTGCAGGTGTCATCAGCAAGCGAGGCAGTGAAGACTATAAAGCATCCATGGCTGCAAGAAATAAAATGAATAAGGGTGGCCAATGTCACAGGTATGAACCCATGGATTTGAAATTACTCAATGAAGACCCTACTGCTATGGAGGTTTTCAGGAGGACCGGCTGCTTGCAGTTCTGCCAGAGGTTGCAGGGTTTCCATGCACAAGTTTCAAAGGATTTTTGTTAGTATGAATCTTTTGTCGTAAAATACCACTTTAGCTATGCATAACAAATAGCCCTAAAATCTATTATGGCTTCCAAATATCTTTAAATATGCAATTAGGTGATCCAAATAATGCTGCACAAATCCATATCTAAGCATAAAAGACATTAAGCAGATAAAGTAAAATGTGGCTCCATGCATCCAATAGACAAGACAAGAACAATGTATTTGAAATAATTTTTATATTATATTAAAAGGGGGCACCTAAGAGGAAAACAAGAAAGGTGTTTGTCGGTTCTCCTCAATGGGATGGGTTCTTGAAAGTCCTCAGTGCTTCAGATCTAAAATTCCTCTCTCTTGTTGTTGTAGAAAACCCAGACAAACATAGAACTCAATGGGAGCTCATAAGGCAAAAATGGAGAATGTGACCTAGTATAGATCCAGAGTGATCTAATGCAATGGAGGTGACTAATGAATGAAAAAAACCCTTCTATTTATAACAAAATATTAGGGCGGTCTAGAACTCGGTGCATAATAAAATATTATTAATCGAATTCTAGAACCACCCTTTAGGAATATTTTATTATATTTGTTGGAGTGAAAAGGATTTTTGACTTGGGTCAATTCCTTTATTTATAAATAATAAATAAATAAATGATTTATTTATCATTTTAGGGAAATGATGGGAATATAATTAAATAAATAATGGTTTATTTAACTATTTATGGATTATTTAGTCAAATTTAACTAAGAATATTATTTAAATAATGATTTAAATAACTTATTCTTAGTAAATAATTAAACAAATAAGGATTTATTTAATTGATTTCCTTGTTTTGGATTAAATATGACCGGGAAATGTAAACAAATAAGTTATTTCACATGGTGAAAGAAATTTTACTTAGGGTAAAATTGGTCTTACATGGTGTACTTGGGTTCATCTAATAATAACAGGTTAGATGACCAAAAAAATGGTGTAACAGATTTCCTCCCAACGTACGAGTGTTAGGAGCAAATCGTATGACCGAAGTACGTTGTAAGAACTCAATCACTATAGATCAAGAAGGAAGTGAGAGAGAGAAATGTAAGGTAGTCTAAAGTGCTAAAGGACTAGACCCTGAGGAGACGAGACTTACAGGTGCAACAAGTCTCTAGTTTATGAAGTGGTACCTGTGCTAAAGGCGGCGAGGGAGGCATACCTATGCCCGCTGAGACAAAGTACAAAGAATAGGAAGTCCAGTAAACAAGGAACCAAACCAGGAAGAATATGCTGGCATAAATAAGAGCCAGAAAAATAGAATGATAGATCCCACATACATGTTATGTTGTGAATAACCGTCAGGGCTTAAGATTTTAGTACATGAGATACAAATACGCCCAAATTCCCCCTACACATGGGGAAGGGCTCGCAAAATCTGACTGATACATGCAAATCGAAGAGGCGTTGTAAGCGGCTGAGGCCAATATCATTAAATGGGAGGAGCTACATCAAGGGATGAAATGAAAAATTCATCCAAGCATGTGGGGGGCTACCTATAAGGCCACCCCCTCGTGAGGGTTGAGACATCTCACACACACCCGGGAATCACAAAGAGCTGTTGTTGCATCACTGGACTATCAAGTGTATAGATCACGATCATGCTGAAAAAGAGCCCGAACCAAGGTACACTGCCCCCTAGACCTGGCTTCTGGAGTAAATGAGCTGATGTCGATATAAGTAGGTCCGCCATAGGTGAGATAATAAGGGAATCTCAACTAAGGCATGGGAGAAAATAGTAGAGCGACTAACAGACGGACACTGATGACGATAATGAGATGAGGGATACTGAGTAATGGATGGATGACTTCCCTTGTTAGAGCATAAGGGGTATGAATGGCTTGGCAGCAACTGACGCAATATCAGGGAGGATAAGTGAAAATGATACGGAAGGCCAAAATGTGCAACATGAGAGAGGGACCAAGCGATGCAAGATAGAGGGCTATAGTGGGAAATAAAAGGGCTCGATATAGACTCCATGACGGATGATGACTCAACTCGTATGCTCGAAACAAGGGCGACTCCATGGTGCTGCCACATAGAGAAGTTCCAATGGGGGACCATAAAAACATGAGTACAAGATGGTATCTCATGACGAAAATATACACGAACAAAGCCAAGTAAAGAGGTAAAGTGGTGCCCCAAGTACAAGCGTTGTAAGTGAAGAATTCCGATTGGAAGGAGAGATGAAGGGACCCTTCGTGGACAAAATTTGTCCTGGTGAAGTATCGAGACATGAAAAACTAACAAATACCCATTTGAGTGATTAGTGAGAGCTTTCCAAAAGTGCAGACGGTGTGTCAAACGGGGCTACGGTTTGGTCGCAGCGGGCGAAAGAAAAAACAGGGGTTTTTCTTCTAATAAGGCATTTTCCCTCCAAAATCATTCATTTGCTTGTGTAGCTGTGGTGAATGTGGAGAGGAAAGAAGGCCCTAAATCTTGTGGTGATCTTAGTAGACAAACCAACCGTTGGAATCGCGATCCGTCAGTTGCAGGTAAGAGGCCTAATGCTACTCTTTGTTTTTGATGGATTCAAAGTTCAGATTAGGGTTTTAAATCTCAGGAACTGCTCCTACTTCATCATTACGGCCGGGTCGCACTTTTTGGGGCAAAAACTGCGACCTGGGACGCAGGTTTTGAACTGAAAAGTGTGACCTGGCCCAGGATTTGGCCAGAAAGTGCGACCTGTTAGATGGGTGTGGTTTCAGTGTTGTTATGGGCTGAGATTCAGTTTTGGTGTAAGGAAATGTAGTTTTGTTTATTTGTAGACTGACAAAGATGATGGTTTTGTGCAGATATGGCAGATATACGGATCAAATGGAGGGAGAGAGACCTAGGTACATTACGAACGGAAATCCAAGTGGATCAGGGTGTCTGTCGTGCATTGTCTAGGTTTGGGGTTCTAAAATTTGTGGAGAACCCTTTGATGAGGGCTGGTGAGCCTTTGTTGGCTCATATTATCAATTACTGGGATCCAGACCATGAGGTGTTTATAGTGTAGGGGCACAGGATTGAGCTGACAGTCCAGGATCTGTATTTCCTGACTGGTCTCCCGCCATTAGGGATGGTGGGAAATACACAGCCAGTGTTACCGCGAGGGCGTAACATCATGGAGTTTTTTGAGCGACATTGTCGACCAGGTGTCTGAGTCAAAGGGACTCAGATATCAATTGGGGATCTAGAGAGGTTGGAAACTTGGGCAGTGGCAGCAGCAGTGTTGTGGATTTTGGGAAGCCAGGCATTCCATCACATCACTGGAGGGAAGATGATGATTGTAGAGAGTGTGTTGGGTGGGACCTACTATGGGTGGGCCCAGATGATGTTGGTGTCGGTGAAACGACAACTGTCGCTATGCAAGAGGCAAGTGAATCATGATTGTGCCTATGGGATGGTATTGTGCTCTTTCTTCTTTGAGAAGATCCCGACCTTACGACCTCATATACAGTTACCTAATGGGGGTCCGAGAGAGCCCCGGATGCGTCGGTGGGGACGACTATTGTGTAGAAGAGGGGGAGGGGCAGTCAGATGGGTGTTCCGACCAGAGTTCTTCACCCATTGGGATCAGATGCCACTATACATAGACGATTATCCCTATAGTGGGATGAGTTATTGGGGAGATCCAGACTTGCCGCTTCCGCCTGGTCGAGTATGGGGGCCCGATGGTAAGTGACAAGCAAATAATCTGTTATGTGCATTTTAGAGTTTGTGACTAGTATTCATGGTACTAATCCTTATATTTTTTGGAATGCAGATATAGCTCCGGTAAAACCGGCCGGATATATGGGACGACTTGCAGCAGCAGGAGCTCCAGGTGCAAGTGGATCAAGGACGGCACAGAATGAGGATATGGCCGCTCTGTTGGAGGACATCCATCGTAGATGTGAGGGGCTGTTGACTGGTGTGTCGGAGTGTGGTTGGCAGGATTTAGATGACCATTACATAGAGTTATGTATTGGGCTACCCTCGGAATGGCGAGGTATCATGCGACGCATGGTGATGGCCTGTCAGACTGTGCATGATCTACAAGCTGCAGGAGTAGAGCCATTGGCTCGGGATCCTCCAGAGAGTGATTAGATGTAGGGAAGGTGGTGCCCCCCAGCGTCTATGTAGGGGCAAGTGGTGCCCCCCATTTTTGTAGTTCTGTTTGTTGTAACATGCTATGGGCATGTCATATGTTTCAAAGTAGATGGACTCTAAAAAACACATGTTATATGATATATATGATTTATATACATTTTTTTGATGATTTTAAATGTTATTGTCTTGTGTGTGATAAATTCCAGTCTAGAACATGATTTGCGATTTGATCTACGTAGTGATTTTTACTTCTAGGGATATGGTGGAAAGTAATGGATCTAAATTCACGTATCAAAAGTTTCACTCATAAATATCGTCTAAAAAGGATAGGGTTATGCACATGATAGACACCATTAAGTTGTAAGACAAGAAGTAGGGAATCTAAAAGAACGTGTAGATGGAGGATGTGATGAGAGAGGGCATCGGCTAAGAGACCACGTACTGCATCACATTCGGCCTGATTATTGGTGGCATTACCAATCCAGACCCCATTTGCAAGAACCAGGGTATGCAAGGGGGTAAATATGGCCCATGCTGCCGAAGCGAGATTCCGGGAATAACAACTTGCCCCATCAGCATAGCCAAGATAATGTGTGGACGAAAGGGCCTGTGGAATAGTGTCACAAGACAAGAAATGGGAGGGATGAGAATAAGGATGGCAGTGTGAGTAGAGGGTAGACATCCACTGACGACTATGGGAGGGAGCAATCCGGGTAGGAAGTCTAGGACTCATAGATCAACTAGAGGGAGATGAATGAGAACTATGGGATGAAGAGTGGGAACTCAGGCTGCGAAGAACATCATAGATACGGATGGTATGATCATGATTATGGAAGGAAATGGAAAGGTCAAGGAAACCACATGACGCTGCAAAGCTACCTAAATCATTAGTATGGAAAGAGAGGCACAGGTACGGGTCATCACAGGGAATGACAGAAGAACAGGTAAAAAGATGGTCAAAGCATGAAGAGCCTGAGAATGTGGCTGCAGGGGAATCAAGTAAAACAGATGGAGTGGATTCAGAGGGAATGTACTATGAGGGTCGTCCGGATGATGATAGGTATAGGAGGGGGGCAGCAGGTTCCGACATCTCAACATCAGGGGGAGGAATGTCAATGGTAGCAGGGGGATCCTCGAGTAGACCTGATGCATATTGAGTAAGGATGGGAGAGGCGGATTGATTTTGTTCAACTTCGTACTCGCGAATGATCTCTAAAGAGGCTCGGTAATGTGTGAGGTGAGGAAAATGGTGAGAATAATGGTCGTGGACACCACACAGAGCACAGGGTTTGTTGGTGCGAAGAGTCTTTGGGTTCTTGGTTGCGGATGAGGAAGAAACAGAGGTTTTTGGGACCGTAGATTCGGGGAACGCGACTTTAACCATGGGTTGGATATGGGGCAACTCAGGACAAGTATGGGTGGGATGACCGATACCATCACATAAGGCACAAGGCTTGGCGGGTAGGGGAGTGGTAGGGTTGGGTGCAGTGGCCTTGTCCTTGGATGCCCCGTTGCGATTTTTTCTTTTCTTGCCTGTAGTTGTCACAGCATGAGGAGGGTCCTGCGGAGGGGCTAGGGGCACTGTAGCAGTGGAAGGAGTGAAGAGAATCGGTTGTATGGGTGTCACAACAATGTATGGTTTGGGGTGGCCCGATGGGGTCTCAGCTGGAGGAGTAAGATACCATATTGGTATTCCCAAGGTTAAACTAGGGAGGGAAAGGGTGTCCATGACAGGAATCGAATAGACTCTTGGGGGGGACCAAGGAAAGGTATCTGACCGGTGGGGTAATAGCCAGGAGGGATGGCTCCCATATGGTGGAGACCTGAGGGAACCGATTGAGGAGGGTAGGGAGGTTCCTGAGTGTGAGGGTGATGGGAAGTTCCAGGCGGGAGAGGGTCAGTCGACTGAAGCGAAGGACTAGGAGCAGGTTGCGGTGGGCGATATTGAGGTTGCTGACTAGCCAAAGCAGGCTGTGGAAGGTCTACCTGAGACAAGTGCATCATGCAAACATTTTCTAAGATGGGGTCAGAGACAGGAGGAGGGGGAGGACCTGGAAAAGTGCCAAGAAAGGAGGAATCTTTATAGACGCCAGGGGAAACACTAGTCAAAGAATCAATAGTTTGCTTATTGGTGACAGTAGAGATGGTGGACTGAGGGGAGGTCTGATATTTTGGTTCATGGTAATTCAACTGGTCAATAGTTACAATCTTTCCATTATGAGGGAAAAACATCTTGCGGTGGACGATGAATGGGACGGCAGACATGGCATAGGTGTAACTACGCCCCAAAATAATGTTGTAGTCAAGAGGGGCATCAATAACTTCAACGTTGACACAAACAGTCTTACCGGCAAGGATAATAGGACAGTTATGGAAAAGGCCAATGGGCTGGGAGGCATGGCCATCCCACGCACGAAGGGTGATTGTGGAAGGGGCCAACTCAGGAGATCCAAGTTGTTTCCAAACCGAAGCAGACATCACATAGGTAGATGCCCCCTCATCAATAATACACCGAGCGAAGTTGGCATTTTGGATTTTGACTGGAATTTGGAAAGCAACAGAAGCAGGAAGAGGGGGATGGTCTGACTAGTGGGCATCCAAAACAATCAATTGGTCATCAACAGGATCTGCAGCACCCACGGCAGATAGTAGAGCCTTCTTTTGAGAAGGACACTATTGAGCTCCAAAGATGTTCTTTCTTCCACCACATTCCACTCCATTTCCTTTGTCCATTATTAATCACAGGCTCAAAATATCAGTAGAATTAGTTAAAATTGCTTTAAGAATGAATATCATGACTAAATTGCTATGTTTTTATGATTTTGTCATTGTAGTACTTTTTAAACTAGATCTAGCTACAGAATGCAAACATTTTGTAGCTAGTTGTTGATTTTGCAGTTGTCTTCGTGTCTACGCAGTTTCCAGGTGTCATCTTGGAGAAAAACACATATGGGTGTATTCCACATCATTCCCTCATCATTTTTTGCTCTCCACGAAGCTTGAACGGAATTCTGTAGGCGGTTATGTACGTGGAAACTCAAACTAGGAGAAAGACTCCTAATAGGACAAGGATAGTCCAGATGTCCTTAATTCTATTACGTGACCACCATCAGAGTCCTAGTTTTGTTTTTATTTTGAAAGACAATTATCCCTACGTTATCTCAAGACAGTTATGTAAATTTATTATAAATATGGCTCGGGAAACCGAGGGACAAGGTTAGATTTTGTATTTTGACTGCTAGATTTTAGAAGTACGAAAACACTCTGTTTTGAAGTAATTTCTCTCTAATGCAAGAAGTATCACTTTATTGAAAGCACTGAGTCAATCTTGAAGTAGATGAAGGGACCCCTGCCTCCTGAGCAGCCTTGTTTATACGGTTTATATAAGTATTTTAGTCTCATTTTTCATTTCTAGCTTAAGCATGTTTCTGAAGTTTATGTTTCATGCTTGTTTACATTGATCATCACAGCTAGACTTACTCTTATAAACTCTTCCAAAATATCATCACGATGAATAAGGCATAGCTGTGGTGTTGTAGGTTTTAGTTGTATTTTCTTTTGAATTTTATGATTTATGTTTGTTTACACTAAGTGTCACAGCCGATCTTACTCCTACAAACTCTTCCAAAACATCATTAACAATGAATAAAAAACAACTGTGATATCTTAGATTTTAATTGTATTTGCTTTCAAATCTTATGTTTATGTTCAATTTCATTGAATAATACAGCCATAATTGTTTTTACAAACTCTTCCAAAATATCATTCACATTGAACAAGATGGGTTGTAGAATTCCAATAGACTAGCTGCATGTTAGTTTAGTCATAACACTCCGGAGGATGATTTCATTTAGTTCAGCTCTGTCACTACATTTCAAGTTTGATAATGGAATTTTAATTTAACTCTGTTCACTGTACTTCAAGTATATTAGTAGCATTCTAGTTTAGTCTTAGCTCACTGTATTAGCATTCCAGTTTAGTTGTTATCCATTGCATTTTAAATTGTATTAGTTGTTAAATTTAGATACCACGGTCTTCATTGTTTACAAAAACTTCTTTTGTTCCAACCTCATATTAATACATAATCATCTGGATAGAAGCTAGTATCAGTCTAAGGCCTGGAGTATTTTGCAACCTTTTTACCATTTCACAAATAAGTCTTTTCTCAAGGACTATTCTAAAAAGAAATCTATAACTTTTGAGTGAGGCCTAGTGGTGCTAAATTGAGTTGCAGAACAGAATTAGAAGTTAGTTTAGAGTAGAAATCTTATTGTGCTACAAATGTTCTTTTCCAAATATGTTTCAATAAACCTTTAACCATGGATGAGATGTTGTAACATTGTAAGTTGATTGTTTATTTAGGAGAACTTCATTTACACTTAACTTGTCCATTTCTCAAGCTCTTCCAACACATCTTTAATGAATGAATTGGATAAGTTCAAGCTCATGTTGTGATTTATTTCCTTGCAATGAAGTCATTATCAAGCTTTGCATTTGTTGTTTTCCAGCCATAGTTTAGGCTTTGTTCTGTTTTAGTATTTTCATTTGTTGTTTTCCATCCATAGTTTGGGCCTTGTTCTGCTTTAATATAACCAATAGCTTCTTTTCACCAGCATTTAGTTCTTTCCCTTTTCAAACATAAAACCATAAAACCAAAAACATCAGAAAACACTAAACACAACATAGTGAGAAACAAATACCTAGGCACATATAGTGCACCACACTTTAGTAGTTTACCAACCCTGGTTGACAATTAATGAACTCAATTTAGAAACACTAGGTTGAGCACAAACATTTTGGCGCCGTTTCCGGGGAAGTGAAACTAGGTAGCCTTGTTTCTTAACTCCCAAAAACAATGATATGCATAGAGAGAGAGAATCAAAGGGTAGATTCATAAGAAGCAGAAGCAGAAGTTTGATTCCTAGAACACCACTTGTTTCATCAAGACTTAGAGCCAACACACCTCCAACTCAGACCCACATTCAATCCTTTATTGATCCTAGACTTCCAGAAGACTTAAGATCAGATATTCCATTAGAAATACCTTCCACTTCATCCACTGAACCTGTCTTAGAAGAAGATTCAAGGACCCCTGCTAGAGACACAAACTTTTCCACTTCCACAGAAGAATCAACTATGGCAGAAGAAGGGGGAGGAGGAGTCTTTAATGGAGAACACACATTATTGGGAGGGGGTAGAGGTAGAGGTAGAGGAGAAGGAGGTAGAGGTGCAGAAGGAGAAGGAGGTAGAGGAAGAGGTAGAAGAGAAATGGGAAGCTCTTTTGGGTTTCCTATAGTAGATGAAGAAACCAATACGACTATGAAAAATATTTCACCCTCTGTCCTTCCAAACTTCTATGGACTTAAAACTGAAGATCCTAAAACCTTCCTATTTGAATTTGAAGTCTTGTGTAGAACTTATGACTACTTACAAGATGCTCAAAAACTTAAACTATTTCCTTCAACATTGAAAGGAGCAGCATTGAAGTGGCTTATGAGTTTGATCAACAGTTCTATTAGGACATGGGAAGACATGAAACAAGCATTTCTAGAAAGGTATTTGGATTATTGTATGCCAGTCAATCATAAGGAGGAAGTGTTCAAGATGATACAAAAAGAGGATGAAAACCTGGAAGATTTTTTGGAGAGATTTCATTACAACATCAAAAGAGAAAAAATGGAAAAATTAGACCAAGACACCTTAAAAGCTCTCTTGTTGAAGACAATTAGGGATGAATGGTTGGATATCCTTAACATGATGGGAAAAGGGGATATATCTCAGTTCACATTACCTGAAATATCTGAGTTATGTATCAACCTTTCAAGAGGGAAATCTAAAACTGTAAAAGGTCCAAGAGACCCTGCTCTTGCAAGGGTAAGTAAGTCTGCTTCTAGGACAGTAAGTAGGGCAGAGATAGGGCATATGCTTGATGAATTCAAATTTGACATCTTAGGGAGTCTTAGTGAACAAATAGACACCCTTAAGTTACAAAACAAGCAAAAAGCTAAATCTGATGCTTTAGAAATCTTTTGTCCCAAATGTAGAAAGAACCATGCCTTGAGAGAATGTCCTTTGGATGCAAAAGTTGTAGATACCTATGTAATTTGTTCATAAAAACATGAGACCAAGAGTTTTCCTTCACTTCCTGGTCTTAAAGCTGTCTTTCAAGAAGATAATCCTACAAGTTCCACATAATCTCTCAATTTTGTCTCTAGAAGGCCTTGGCAAGGACCTCAAACACAAGGATTTCATGATCAAATGTATAATCAACCCCCACCAAACTGGAATTCTTGGCAGCAACCTTGGCCCCAATTTCAAAATCAATCTCAAGCTTGGGCACAAGGAGCACAAAATCCCTATGGAAGATACTCCCAGTACTATCAATATCCACCATACCCACATTTTTCTCCTCAAAATCCTCAACAGAATCCTCAAAATCCACAACATCAAAATCAACCACTCCCCTTACCATTTCCTCAGAAATCAAATCAGTTACCTGCTCAACCCATACCAAACCCCAACAATAAAAATCCTCACAACACATACATGATAGAAGGCCAACAGTTTCCAACTTATTTAATTACTCCTCTAGACCTTAGTGATGTTCAACTTAGGTCTGGAAGAATACTTGAAAAGGGGAAACCTTCTGTGATCATACAAGAACAAGAGAACTCTGAGGAATATTCTCTACGGGAAAATAAAAGTCTTGAAGAAGAAACATCTTTTCAAGACCCAAACATTGAAAAATCAAAACAAAAAGAACCAATAATTTCAACTCCTGTATTAGAGCAGCCATCAACATCCACTCCTACACCTCCCTTTCCAGAAAATATTACAAATTGATAGAGGTGTAGAAAAACAAATTATGGTGCCTAATTATGATTTCCTATATGAGCTAAGAAATGTCTGTATTAAGATTCCATTATTACAAGCTATCAAGGAAATTCCAATTTTAGCGAAGACAGTAAAGGAGTTGAGCATGAAGAAAACAAGAAAAAGAATAAGAGAGACAAAGAAAATTCAACTGACAGGAAAAATAGCAGATATCATGATGGGTAAAATTGCTATTCCAAAGTATCTAGACCCAGGAAATCCAGTTGTTAAAATTCACATCAATGGAATTGAGATCCAAAACACACTCATTGATTTAGGAGCAGCAATCAATATCATGAGTAGACAAATCATGGATAAACTGAAACTTCCTAATCTTCTCTTTACACCCATATTATTACAATTAGCAGACAGATCTGTGATCAAACCAGATGGGGTAATAGAAGACATTCCAGTGTCCCTAGATTCTTGGGAGTACCCTATGGATTTCATGATCCTAACTCCTAAGAATAATCTAGGAGGGCATCCAATTATATTAGGAAGACCTTGGTTAGCTACAGCTGATGCTTTCATTAGTTGTAGATCCAGTGATATGTACATCTCTGATGGTAGTTCAACTAATAAATTCACTTTGTATCCTCCAGCAAGGACAATTACAGATTTAGATGATACTCAATGGATAGAGGATGAAGAAGACTTACAACCTCTCTTCACAATTTCAGAAATTAGTGAAGATAGTCAAATTCTGAATACTTTAGAAAACTTTGAATCCTCTTCGGAATACAACATGAACAATTTCAAGAATAATCCAACATTGAGTTTTTGTCATCAAGACAGATGTCTCTTTATTCTATGGATAAATTTGGTAGCTCTATAATTGAGATATTTCCAGGCAAAACTTTAAACATAAACAAGAACCTAGAAAAATCTCAACAAGAAGAGCTAGTCAAGATCTTACAGAGACATTATTCTGCATATGCATGGGAGTACACTGATATGAAAGGGATAAGCCCCAAGACTTGCACTCATCACATCTACATAGAGGAAAATTGTAAACCAATCAGACAACCTCAAAGATGGATGAATCCAAATCTTAGGGAGATTGTTAAAGAAGAATTGCAGAAATTGTTGAATGTCAACTTTATCTATCCTATTTCAAATAGTCAGTGGGTTTCTCCTTTGTTAATTGTGCCAAATAAAAATGGTAAATGGAGGGTATGTATTGACTACCGAGAATTAAACAAAGCAACTCTCAAAGATCATTTTCCCCTACCTTTCATAGATCAGGTGTTAGATACCTTAGCTGGAAAAAAGTACTTCTCATTTCTAGATGGGTTTAGTGGTTATAATCAAATTCAAGTAGCACTTGAGGATCAAGACAAAACCACATTTACCTGTCCTTGGGGTACCTATTCTTACCGAGTATTGCCATTTGGATTATGCAATGCACCTGCAACATTTCAAAGGGCAGTATTAGGAATTTTTTCAGATCTAATACATGATTGTGTAGAGGTATATATGGATGATTTCACAGTTTATGGAAACACATTTGAAGAAGCCTTGGTAAACTTGGAAAAAGTCTTAAAAAGATGTAAAGAAGAAAATCTTTCACTTAGTCATGAGAAGTGTTTTATGATGTTTACTGAAGGAATTGTTTTAGGACATCACATTTCAGGGGATGGGATTATAGTTGATGAGTCAAAAGTTGAAGTCATCTCTAACTTATCTATTCCAAGTTGTCAAAAATATGTTAGGAGTTTTCTTGGATTTACAGGGTATTATCGAAGATTTATAGAAAACTTCACCAAGATAGCATCTCCACTCTTCAAATTACTTACCAAATACTGTGAATTAAAATGGAATTTTGATTGCCAGTTAGCCTTTGAGACCCTGAGAACAAAAATTTCTGAAGCACCTATTTTAAGGGGACCTAACTGGAAGTTACCTTTTCATATTTCAACAGATGCCTCAGATACAACTCTAGGAGCAGTATTGGGACAAAAAGACCCGATTCCTTATGCCATCTACTATACCAGTAAAAATTTGACTCCTGCAGAGTTAAACTATACTGTAACTGAAAAAGAGTTTTTAGCTGTTGTTCATGCCATAAACAAATTCAGACACTATATAACAGGCTATGAAACTTTTGTTCACACTGATCATTCTGCAATTAGATACTTAATGAAAAAATCAATTACTAATGGCAGAGTCATAAGATGGTTATTACTCTTACAAGAATTCAACATTACCATTCTAGATAGGCCTGGAAAACAAAACACAGTAGCTGATTTCCTATCTAGACTCCAAAACATCAAAGATGACACTCCAGTTGAAGATCAATTTCCCGATGAATATCTTTTTGCAATTTCTACCCAAACTCCTTGGTTTGCTGACATTGCTAATTATTTAGTTTCAGGGAAATTTCCTTCAATAATGAATGCAAGAGACAAAAGAAAAATCATTTATGACAGTGCAAAATATTCATGGGTTGCTAATGAGTTGTACAAGATAGGTCCATATTTTATCATTAGGAGATGTGTTCGGGAAGATGAGATGCCTGAGATTCTCAAAGCATGTCATGATGAACCTTGTGGTGGACACTTTGCTGATAAGAGGACAGCCTATAAGATCCTTCATTTAGGATATTATTGGCCATCCTTATTTAAAGATGCTAAAGAGTATGTCAAAAGGTGTGACAGTTGCCAAAGGGTAGGGAAACCTTCTCCTTCAGGTGAGATGCCATTACAACCTCAGGTACATATTGAACCTTTTGAAAAATGGGCTTTGGTTTTTGTAGGACCTATTAGTCCTCCATCAAGACAAAAGAGATATATATTAGTTTGCACTGATTATGTTACCAAATGGATAGAGGCCAAGCCATTACTTTTTGCTAATGAAGCATCTATAGTTAATTTTCTTTTTGAGGATATTTTTACTCATTTTAGTGTCCCAAGGGAAATTGTTACAGATCAAGGAGCTCAATTCACATCAAGGCTAGTGGAACAAATGATGGAGAGGTACAAAATTAGACACAAAAAATCTACTCCCTATCATCCACAAGCAAATGGTCAAGTGGAATCTACTAATAAGGTTATTGAAGGGATCCTAACAAAGACTGTCCATTTACATAGAAGAGATTGGGTAGATAGGCTTCCTGAAGCCTTGTGGGCCTATAGAACTACGTGGAGAAGCACAACAGGTCATACTCCTTATGAAATTGTTTATGGAAAGCAAGTTTTGTTTCCCATAGAGTTCCAGATTCAAACTTTCAAAATGGCAGTTCAGCTAGGACCTGATCTATCAGAGGCACAAAAGCACAAATTGGAGAAGATTAATGAATTGGATGAGATCAGAAAAGATGCAGTTCAGAAAATAAGTCTAGTCCAACAGCAAAGGACTAGATGGCATGACAAGTACATCAAGGAAAAGAAGTTCAAGGAAGGTGACTGGGCTCTCTTGTTTGATTCAAAGTTCAAGGATTTTCAAGGTAAATTCCAAACACATTGGCTTGGGCCATATGAAATAATAAGAATTTCTGACAATGGAGCAATAAAAATCAGGACAATAGATGAAGATAAGGTCACTTTTCTTGTGAATGGTCATAGATTGAAGTTGTATCATAAGCCACTCTCAAGAGAAGAATTTGTCAAGAAATTCCAGGAAAGCAGTGATATGAAGTTAATGAAGAAGAATTTTTCTTCTTCATCAACTTAAGTGAATTTTCTGAAGTTAGATATTGAAAAAAATAAAAAATAAAAATAAAAATAAAGTATAAACATGAAAATCAATCACTGATTGGCATGTTTATACAGAAAAGGTGGAGTGAAAATCATAATCTTTCTGACACTCTAGCTTTTCAAATATGTTCTTTCTGCAAGTAGTTATTACAAAATCATAAGTGCAGATTCATTTCACTTATGGTCCATCTCATTTTCCATTTCATTCATTCATCCATACTCCATTTCATCCATTCATCCACACTTCATTAACTTCACTCCATTGTCCACCTCATTTTCATTCCAGATTTTTAAATTTTGATGTTTTTCTGCAATTGAATAATACATATCATGAATTGTAGACCACTTCTCATATTTCACTCCATTTCATAAGATGTGATCCATTCCACTCCATTACTCACTTCATTCATATTCCATTACACCATATTTTATTATCCATCTTCACTCATTCCATGCAACATTCCATTCATGCTCCAAACCATTCCATTTCATGTTTCAAGTCTTCTACAGGTACATTCTGCAGCCAGACAGACATTCTGCAGCTAGAGATCCTGAAGGCACTGTCTAGTAATCACCTGATCTGCAATAAAGTGATCCTGCATATCCATGACAACAAGCAAAATCAAGAAGGTTATGAAGACTCAAAAATTAATGATTTTCAGGAGAGAACAAAGCATATGAAGAACACAAAAAAAAAAAAAAAAACAGAGGAAAGGCAAAGGTAAAAGTTCTGATTATAATGACATATCATGAAAGATTTTAGTATAGTTAAGTTATGAATAATTCAAAAAGTTGTTTTTATTAATTTTTTTGATCATGCCTAACCAACCTTCCTTAAAAACTTTGGATAAAACTCCTTCTATTCCACCATTTCAAATCCCATATTCGATCATCATTTAATCTAAATGGTTAAAGCGCTGAAGTGATTGGATTAGTCATGTCACTAGGCAAAAGCATTTAGTGATGATTTTGAATTCGTGATAAAATATCTCTGCGGTATTTTCTGCCGTGATATCTTTCAACTCATATACATCATCCTCACCTCATTATATTCATTCCTCAATCACTCCATATCATTCTTTCCTGTAGCCAACTCTTAACCATTTCAGTCTGTAAAACAGAGGAAACATCTGTGGGGCAAAAACATCTTTGTAACAACCGTTTTCACCGTGAATGGAGGAGCAACAATTTGAAGGTTGGAAAGTGGGGTTATGGGTCTTATAGTGAGGACTGAACTGGTTGGAACTAAGTACTTGGAAGGTTATCCTCAAGTCAGAGAAATGTTACAACAAGTAGGGTGGTTGCAATTCTTTGAAAAATTCAGTGGGTTTCACAAAGAGGTGACCAAAACGTTTGCAAGATCCTTCAAAGGAGTTGAGGTCGAGATAGGAGATATTAAATTCACCATTACAGAAGCTTCCATTGCAGAAGCAACCGAATTTCCCAAACAAGGAGAAAGGTAGTTTAAGAATATAGAATTTCATAACAAAGCATGGAAGCAGATACTCAAGTCACCAGGTATGGACATTACCATTTTCAAAAAAGGGTATCCCTAGCTCTGCACTAAAGAACAAATGGAGGAACATGTTGCTTATCTTGAAAAAATTCATCACTTCTGAAGGAAGATATGGTACTTTCTATGTCTATCATATTCGGTTGATAATGCATTTCCTAGAAGAAGAACTTAATTTTCCCTTTTTCTTGCTTCAAAGTTTAAAGAAAATGGCCTCAAGTGTTCAAAAGAGAATTCAATTTCTAGAAACAACCTTATACCACCATGGTTTAGTCAAAATTTTGATTGAACATCATTTGAGCAAAATGGGAGATAATTGGGAAGACTTCTTAGTGAGAAATCACTTTGAGGAACCCAGGGAACCTCCACCTGAAGACAAACCTACAAAAAGAAGCAGAAGATGGAAAACCTCCAAAACTGAAACTGGTAAAACAATACAAGAAAGCAGTGAAGAAATGATTTCTGAGAAATTGACTCAGATTAAGAAGCAGCTTAATAAAGAGAGGATAATAAGAAAATTTTCTAGAGAGAAAGGAGAAGGGCCATCTCAACCGAGAAGGAGCCACAGACTTAGAGGGATACGAAAGAAAACAAAGGTTAAAAAAACTGGAGTCATAAACATAGAGGATGAAGAAACACCTACTGAGGAGGATTTTGATGAATAAGTTCCAGAAATTGACCCAGCACAACAAGAAATTTACAACTATGTTGAAACATTAGAGAGGAGAGCTTCAGAATCTAGAGACAGAACCCCTAGCCCACAAAAGTCTGAAATTGATATGCTAAGAAGAGATAGGTATGAGTTAGAAGTACTCAACAGGCATATCAAGAATGAAAATGAAATTCTGAGAGAGCAGGTTAAACTAAAAACTGATATGAATTCAACTCTGTCTCTACAAATGCAAAAGTTGTACAAGGCTAGTGAAAATTTGAAGAAGAGAAATAAAAAGTTAACTAGAGCACTCACAAATTTGAGATTCAAGTTAGTCATAAGAAAGCTCAGAAGGCCTTTGACTACCAGGCAAAGCAAAATAAGAGGGTTGGATGTCCTTGCAGAGGTCTCAGAGTTCATGGAATAGTTGCATGAGGACATGCAAGAATCTAGCAGTGGGGGTATGTTGAGCTCCAAAGATGTTCTTTCTTCCACCACATTCCACTCCATTTCCTTTGTCCATTATTAATAACAGCCTCAAATGATCAGTAGAATTAGTTAAAATTGCTTTAAGAATGAATATCATGACTAACTTGCTATGTTTTTATGATTTTGTCATTGTAGTACTTTTTAAACTAGATCTAGCTACAGAATGCAGACATTTTGTAGCTAGTTTCCGATTCTACAGCTGTCTTCATGTCTACACAGGTTCCAGGTGTCATCTTGGATAAAAACACATATGGGCATATTCCATATCATTCCCTCATCATTTTTTGCTCTCCACGAAGCTTGAACGGAATTCTGTAGGCGGTTATGTACGTGGAAACTCAAACTAGGAGAAAGACTCCTAATAGGACAAGGACAGTCCAGATGTCCTTAATTCTATTACGTGACCACCATCAGAGTCCTAGTTTTGTTTTTATTTGGAAATACAATTATCCCTAGGTTATCTCAAGACAGTTATGTAAATTTATTATAAATATGGCTCGGGAAACCGAGGGACAAGGTTAGATTTTGTATTTTGACTGCTAGATTTCAGAAGTACGAAAACACTCTGTTTTAAAGTAATTTCTCTCTAATGCAAGAAGTATCACTTTATTGAAAGCACTGAGTCAATATTGAAGTATATTTTTCATGCTACTCCGGTGGTAGAGGGCCCCTGCCTCCTGATCAGCCTTGTTTATACGGTTTAGATAAGTATTTTAGTCTCGTTTTTCATTTCTAGCTTAAGCACGTTTCTGAAGTTTATGTTTCATGCTTGTTTACATTGATCATCACAACTAGACTTACTCTTATAAACTCTTCCAAAATATCATCACGATGAATAAGGCATATATGTGGTGTTGTAGGTTTTAGTTGCATTTCCTTTCGAATTTTATGATTTATGCTTGTTTACACTAAGTGTCACAGCCGGTTTTACTCCTAAAAACTCTTCCAAAACATCATTAACAATGAATAAGAAACAGATGTGGTATCTTAGATTTTAATTGTATTTGCTTTCAAATCTTATGTTTATGATTGCATTGAATAATACAGCCAGAATTGTTTTTACAAACTCTTCCAAAATATCATTCACATTGAACAAGATGGGCTGTATAATTCCAATAGACTAGCTGCATGTTAGTTTAGTCATAACACTCCGGAGGATGATTTCATTTAGTTCAGTTATGTCACTACATTTCAAGTTTGATAATGGAATTCTAATTTAACTCTGTTCACTGTACTTCAAGTAGATTAGTAGCATTCTGGTTTAGTCTTAGCTCACTATATTAGCATTCCAATTTAGTTGTTATCCATTGCATTTTAAATTGTATTAGTTGTTAAATTTAGATACCACAGTCTTCATTATTTACAAAAACTTCTTTTGTTCCAACCTCATATTAATACATAATCATCTGGACAGAAGCTAGTATCAGTCTAAGGCCTGGAGTATTTTGCAACATTTTTACCATTTCACAAATAAGCCTTTTCTCAAGGACTATTCTAAAAAGAAACCTATAACTTTTGAGTAAGGCCTAGTGGTACTAAATTGAGTTGCAGAACAGAATTAGAAGTTAGTTTAGAGTAAAATCTTATTGTGCTACAAATGTTCTTTTCCAAATATGTTCCAATGAACCTTTAATCATGGATGAGATGTTGTAACATTGTAAGTTGATTGTTTATTTAGGAGAACTTCATTCACACTTAACTTGTCCATTTCTCAAGCTCTTCCAACACATCTTTAATGAATGAATTGGATAAGTTCAAGCTCATGTTGTGATTTATTTCCTTGCAATGAAGTCATTATCAAGCTTTGAATTTGTTGTTTGCTAGCCATAGTTTAGGCTTTGTTTTGTTTTAGTATTTGCATTTGTTGTTTTCCATCCATAGTTTAGGCCTTATTCTGCTTTAACATAACCAATAGCTTCTTTTCACCAGCATTTAATTCTTTCCCTTTTCAAACATAAAACCATAAAACCAAAAACATCAGAAAACACTAAACACAACATAGTGAGAAAAAAATACCTAGGCACATATAGTACACCACACTTCAACAGTTTACCAACCCTGGTTGACAATTAATGAACTCAATTTAGGAACACTAGGTTGAGCACAAACAGACACGACTGGAGGAGTTCCAGTGTTGAAATGGCAACAGGAGATTGTGCCAGATCATCTACTATGTTGTATGAATGGGCATCCTAACCAAAGGCAGCATTTCGGCGTAATGGGCCCTTAGGAGTCTTGGTATGAACCTTAGCTTTGGGCGGAGGGATTTGCAAGGGACCATTGGGTGTCGACAGAGGCTCTGTAGGACCTGAAGATTGGGACTCAAAGACAAACGGAACGGGAGGCATGGAATACTGACGGGACCGAGTTTGAAGGTTAAGGTCGACAGTGAGAGGTTGGTTAGAGGCCATCATGAGGATCTGGTAATCAGAGGAACCAGAAGGGGAAGGTTGAGTGGTTACCAGAGCATAAGGTGATTGAGTGGCCACAAATCCTTGTTGAGGGAAAGAATCGGTAAACACAGCGGGTTGAGAAGTAGCTGGATTGGGAGGGATAGTAGGGGAGGAGTGTTGTCCCCGCACGGTGGCCTAAGACTCCCACATCTACTGCATTTGTGGTAATAAGGGACAATCGTGAGTGTAATGACCATCAACACCGCAACACGAACAGGGCTTATTGGTGTGAAGAAGCCTGTCCAGCTTGGGCTGAGGGCCCTGTGGCTGGTTGGCAGTGGTAGAGTCAATACTTGTAGGATTGGATCCACGATTACCAGAATCGGATTTATTGCCTCTCCTCTTTCTTTGAGAAGGAAGAATATTAGTTGCCCCCTGCTGCGCAAATACTTGCCCTGGAGGGGGTAGTGAGTGCGGTTGCGGGGGTGGAGAAGGCAAGGGAGTGGGAGGTCCAAATGTTGGAGGAGCTGGGACACTAGGCTGTGGGTAAGGATAATGGTTAGGATGGGCAACATTGAGGTAAGCAGGAGTGGGGGCAAAAGGAGGAGGCATGCCGTATCCTGGATACATGCTACCTGGAGGGGGAAAAGTGCCGGAGGTGCTGGCCCCTCCTGGAGGGAAACCATAGCTCATTAGAGGTTGAGCAGAGGTATGTGAAAGAGCTCCAATGATACCATCGGCAGAGGTAGATGCCCCCGGGGCGTTAGCACTGTCGGGCTTGGGGAGGTCAGGAAGGACGGTATAAACATAACCAGATTGAGCGTAAATAAGGTCATATTTCAAGGCTATTTGGAGGGCGGATTCTTCGGTTTGAGGGAAATGGGAGGCGACATATTTGCCAATGGGAGGTAAGAGAGAACGAAGGAACCAGTCCATATAAACTCGATCTTAAAAGGGAGGAGCGCGACATAAGCTTCTTTTTCGCTGCCATTCCTAGACATGGGCGGAAAGGCGGGTCGAAGAGGATTGACGAAAAGAGGTTAAAAGCTCGGTACCAGTGTCATATCGGAGAGGGAGCTGGAAATAAGATAAAAAGGCTTGGGAAATGGTCGCAAAAGTGGTATGGGAGGAGGTGGCCTGTTCAACATACCATTTAGAAGCTTCGCCGGTAAGTGTGCGTTGGAACAATCTAAGACGAATGGAGTCATCAGTAATGGAATTGGAGGAACACCACATGTGGAAAGATTGGATATGGTTGGAGGGATTTTCGCTAGCAAGGCCTTCGAAATTGGGAATATCGGAGGGGAGCTTGGTTGGCATAGCAGGCCAACTGACATCGTGGCGGATAGGATCATTAATCAGCTAATTGAAGTCGGGGAGACTGAGGCCGGCCATATAAGGGAGCAAAGGGGCAGTCGAGGTAGGTCCTGTAGTGGTTCCACTGGAAACAAACCCAGCAGTAGAACTAGGGTTGCTGCTGGTAGTAGGCCCTGAAGTAGACATGGTGAAAGTAACAGGGGGAGAACCCGAACAATCAGAAGAAGAGTCGGAGTGCGGACTCGGGGGAGGACTTACTCGATGATGACGGGAAGGAGGAAGTTTCTGGGACAAACGACTTAGGGGTGTAATGATGACGGGAAGAAGAAAAATCGACAAGGGCAGGGAGAGGCAAAATCAAGTGAGGTCAATGTCGAAACAAGGGCATAGAGGTGCAGTGTCAATTGATTTTAAAGGCTTTTCCAGGCGGTGTTAACCAGGCTCTTATTCACTTAGGTAAAGTGTGTGGCATGTGTTAATTTTAATTTGTTTAAACCCAGATGTTTTGAGAGTAAAAGAAAAAGTGTGTTGCATAACTGAAAATAAATCTACAGTAAATAAGACTGAAAGAACAGAAAATTAATAGCTAACAATGCATCAATCTAACCCAAGAAGGCGGGTCTCTCAAAACTAGTCTATAAGAGGGAAAAAACTAAGCAAAGCACGCGAAAGAGAGGCCAATAGATCTAAGGTCGGGAGGGATGGGGATCTAAAGGAGAAATATGCTGAAAAGAGGTGGAGAGAATAGCAAAGAGGAAAGGGCAAGGTTGCTGTTAAAAAGGAGGAGATCAGCTAAAACTAGAAGGGACAAGGAGGCGGCCCTAGAAAAGAACCCAAACAAAACTAGATGAGGTGATTTGAAAGGGATAAGAGCTGATCTAAAGGGATCTGAAAATGAGGTATCAGATCTGAAAGGAACAAGGCTGAAACTCTGTAAATTCAGACTTCTGAAATAGAAAAAACTCTCCCACAAAAAGTGGAGGGTACTAGAGCCCTAAGGAGAAATATTCCCACTTATTAGAGAAAAACAGATCAGAAACAGGTCTAAACGGGTGGAGACAGAGGCTGGAAAACCCTGACAGAAGCTGCAGACAAACCCAGAAAAAGTGCTAGAAAATTGCAGAAAAAAGTGCAGGTCGCAGGTTCTGATCTGTTTTTAGTCCAGGTCGTAGATTTGGGGCAGAAAAGTGCGACCTCAAGGCCAGGTCGCAGTTTTTGGGCCGATAAGTGTGACCTACAGATCCGGGTCTCTCGTCGGAAAATTTCAGAAAAATTTGTCGTCTTAGCTGCAGCTGATGTCTGTCACCTGCGCAATAAGGCCAGAAACACACGGAAGTTAAAAAAATTTATGTTTGAAGGTTTTAGAGGTGGAAAGCACCATAAAAATAGGAAAAACAAAAAATGGAAGAGAAACCCTAAGTTCTGAAACAGTTGGATATGCAGGAATATATAAAACAACAGCGGTCGCAAAAGAAAACCCATGTGGAGTCGCCAATTGTTAGTATGAATCTTTTGTCATAAAATACCACTTTAGCTACACATAAAAAATAGCCCTAACATCGATTGTGGCTACCAAATATCTTTAAATCTACAATTAGGTGATCCAAATAATGCTGCACAAATCCAGATCTAAGAATAAAAGACATTAAACAGATAAAGTAAAATGTGGCTCCATGCATCTAATAGACAAGACAAGAACAATGTATTTGAAAGAATTTTTATATTATATTAAAAAGGGGACACCTGAGAGGAAAACAAGAAAGTTTTGTTCCGGTTCTCCTCAATGGGATGGGTTCTTGAAATTCCTCAACGTTTCAGATCTAAAATTCCTCTCTCTTGTTGTTGTAGAAAACCCAGACAAACATAGAACTCAATGGGAGCTCATAAGGCAAAAATGGAGAATGTGACCTAGTATAGATCTAGAGTGATCTAATGCAATGGAGGTGACTAATGAATGGGGAAAACCCTTCTATTTATAACAAAATATTAGGGCGGTCTAGAACTCGGTGCATGAATAAAATATTATTAATCGAATTCGAGAACCACCCTTTAGGAATATTTTATTATATTTGTTGGAGGGAAAAGGATTTTTGACTTGGGTCAGTTCCTTTATTTATAAATAATAAATAAATAAATGATTTATTTATCATTTTAGGGAAATGATGGGAATATAATTAAATAAATAATGGATTATTTAACTATTTATGGATGATTTAGTCAAATTTAACTAAGAATATTATTTAAATAATGATTTAAATAACTTATTCTTAGGAAATAACTAAATAAATAAGGATTTATTTAATTGATTTCCTTGTTTTGGGTTAAATATGACGGGGAAATGTAAACAAATAAGTTATTTCACATGGTGAAAGCAATTTTACTTAGGGTAAAATTGGTCTTACATGGTGTACTTGGGTTCATCTAATAATAATAGGTTAGATGACCAAAAAAATGGTGTAACAATTTTTCCACTAACTTTACTGGAACAACATCAAAGGTTGGGGTTCTAAATATCACAGTGACACCAGAGAGCATATCATTAGCTACAGGAATCCCTAGAGGTGGTGAAGAGTGGTTTAAAGTTACAAAATTCACAATGCCGGATTATAAGGAGTTTCTCAAGCAAGAAAACAGTGAAGTTGATTTGACCAATGCTATCCCTAGGATTTTTATGAAGGAGAATTATGCAAAATTTTTGATGGTCATTCAAAAATATTTAACCTGTGAAGGAATATTTCACATGGTTTAATCATACCATCTCAGACTTCTTCTGAACTTTGTAGGGAAGAGATCACTTGACTTACCTTTCTATTTATACAGGAGTTTAGTGAAAACGTCAGATAAGGTTCAAGTCAATATAGAAGGCAATGAGACATCTCTTTTTCATCATGGTCTAATAAATTTGTTAGTGTTGGAAGAATTGAGAAGGCTAAACAGATATTGGACTTCTTTCCTGTTTATGAGTGGTTATAAAATTGATGTGGTCACTCCAAAGAAAACTTTGAAACCCAGAACTACTACATAACCAACTGCAGTAGAAAAAGTTGAAGAAGAAGGTAGGTAGTCCCCTGCAGAACAAACGAACATAGGAGCAGGCCCTATGCAAGAACTTGACACCCCTCAAGCAGCACCTGCAAAACAGAAACATAAAATCAGCAAACAAGGTAGTAAGAGGATGTATAGAAGCCAGACATTGGCCAAAGGGAATATGGAGGATATCCTTCATGCAACTGATATTGAAGAGTCACCAATAGTGAAAGATCAAGATATTGAAGATGGTGGAATAAAACTAAAGAAAGGTAAGACTGCTAAGAAATTAGATTTTGCAAGTGAAGATTTTGTTGGAAATATGATGCAGAGTGTTGTCCTTGATGGCAACCCACTGAATGAAGATGAAGACATACGACTGTTCTCATGTGTTGTCCTTGATGGCAATCCACCTGATGAAGTTATGCTTGACTTGATGGACTTAGTAAATGATGTAAATCTGATGTGATATGATGTTTGTTGACAATATGATGCTAAGTGTTGTCCTTGAAAGGCAACCCTCTTGATGAAGATGATGACAACTTGCTTGATGAAGTTGTGCTTGATAGAATATGGTTTGATGAAGGAAATCTGATGTATCTACAGTGAGTACATAAGGCAATGAAGAAAGGATTTCAGCATGTGCTAGATTCTATGATGAAAAAGAGTATGTCTCTTGGTATACGCGGATTGGCCTAGGGGAAGTCGCGTATGCACGCGGAAAAGAACGTGCCAAGTCGCGTATGGGCTAAAGCGCTCAAAAAATGCAAAACCAAGGTTAACCACCATGGTATTGACCCATGGTATTGGGTAATGATCCGCCTAATTGACCCCGTCTAGTGTAGTTTTGGGCTCATGGTATTGGTTTGGCCCATGGTATTGAAAAAGGGGCTCATGGTATTGAAAAAGGATAAACATATATAAGGAGAAGAATTTCATTGTGCAAATCATGATAGTGGGTGCAAGATGTCTGAGCTGGAATGAATACTTCTCTCTGAAGTATATCTGAATGGAAAGGGTTACACTTGAATGATAGATCTGAATGTATGATGCACCAATGATGAAGAAGGGGATCTAGATCTAAATTGCTCTTGTATTTGCTAGATCTGATTATGGAAGGCTTAGATCTGTGATGAGGCGAGCATCTAGGCGAACATCTGTCTGAAGCAAAAGGGTAGATCTGAACTAAATATCTGATCTGATGAAGTATGATGCTCTGTAATGATTGAAGATCTATACGCTACTTCACCGCGGAGGAAGCGCGTATATACGCAACTTCAGCAAAGAGAAAGCGCGTATGCGCAATAAAATATACACTGAGGTATACGCTGGTTTGTGTGGACGGAAGCGCGTATATACGCGACATCAGTGAAGTAAAAGCGCGTATGCAAACTAGGGTTTGCTGAAGCAAGGGGTATGAAATATCTGATCTGTTCTGCTGTGTTTCTGCTATCTGATCTGTGTTGATATGTATCTGTTGATGATGTATGTTTGTACTTAAAAGTATGGAAAGGGTTCAGTCTGGAAATATGATGAATTGTGGCCTGCAAGTTGTGTTCTATTGAAGTGGTTGGATCCAGTGTGAAAATTGATGAAACGTGGTCCAAGGTGGTGCTGAAGGTTGTAGCCTTCAGTCAGGGGGTTGTAGCTCCCTTCCAGGTGAGGCTGGTAAACGAGATCGGGGGGTCGTGGCTCCCTTCCAGGAGAGGCTGGTAAACGAGTCAGGGGGTTGGAGCTCCCTTCCAGGAGAGGCTGGTAAACGAGCGCAGGTGGGTGCCTGCGTGCTGGTCAAGTCTGCGCCAGCACTTATGTTGTAATATGTTTTCTCTATAATAAAATATTGAAGGCTGAGCAACTGCAGCGGTGGTTTTCTCCCGACTTGGGTTTCCACCTAAAAATCCTGGTGTTCATGTGTGATGCTTATGTGTGATGGTTTATTCTGTTCTTACTGCACATGTTTACTAGAACATCTAATGAATGAATGATGGAATGATATAAGTGAAGAATTAATGGCATAATTAGATCTCTGTGTATACGCGAGTTTTATGAAGGATATCTGCGTGTATACGCTAGTTTGGTTCAGCAAAGTAGCGTATGGGTTTTAAGGGTGAAAAAGTAAAAAGTTTTGAATATGCGGGAAATGCGATTCACCCCCTCTCGGTATTTTTCCCAACAATTGGTATCAGAGCAGGTTCTTCTGCAGAAGCTTGATCACTTGAAGGAGATCCGTCGCAATGGGAAGTCAAGAAGGAGTGATGTCTATAAAGCCACCTCTATTCAATGGAAGCAATCTGATATTCTGGAAGGTACGAACAAAATCATATATGCAAAGTCTTGGTGCAGATGTATGGGCAATCGTGGAAGAAGGTTATCAATACCCAGCAAGTATTCCTACTGATGCAGCTGAAAGAAAGAAGTATGAAATCAATGCCAAAGCAGTGAATGTCTTATTGGGAAGCATGTCTGAATCAGAATTTGCTAAAGTGATGCAGCTACATTCGGCAAAAGATATATGGGACAAAATCATTCTAAGCTATGAAGGAGACACAAAGGTAAAAAGTGCAAAACTCCAAACTCTTAGAATTGAATATGAAAATTTGAAGATGCATAGTGATGAAAGTGTTGCCGGTTTCTTTCTTCGTCTAGATGATATTGTAAATCGGATGAGAAATTTGGGTGAAACCATAACTGATACTACTCTGGTGGAAAAGGTCTTAAGATCTTTGACTTCAAAATTTGACTCTAAAGTTTCGGCTATTGAAGAAAGGCAAGATCTGCAAACTCTTTCTATTGTTCAATTGCATGGTATT
The DNA here is from genome assembly GCA_034641835.2 of Pinus albicaulis. Lineage (NCBI taxonomy): Eukaryota > Viridiplantae > Streptophyta > Pinopsida > Pinales > Pinaceae > Pinus > Pinus albicaulis. Next base: position 533,763,909 of record CM076573.1, on the reverse strand, counting down.
CTGACTGCTTTTGAAATGAGACAAGGAGGTCCTTCCCAAATCAGAGAAGCTGCTTTTAAGGCATCTACAAAAGGAAAGGAAAAGGAAGTTGTCAAAGAATCTAGCTATATATCCGATGAAGAAGAAGCGAATTTCGTGAGAAAGCTCCAACTAGGTACTGGAAGATTCAAAGGTAAGCTTCCCTTCAAATGTTTTGAGTGTGGAAAAGTTGGTCATTATGCTGCTAAATGTCCTTATAAAGAAAAGCATGGTAAAGAGAAACAATTTGAGAAGAGAAAGAGTTATTATGCAAAAGAAGATGATGATGAAGTGTCCAGTGAAGATGAAGAAGAAGATTCTGACCAAGATCTGAAAGTGCTCATGGCTAAGAAGCAAAAGAAGAAGGTTACTCGAGGAAAGGAGATACCTCAGAAATCATGTATAGCAAAAATTGAAGAAGATGAAGCAGATTCTGACGAAGATCTACAAGCACTCATGGCAAAGAAGAAAAAGGAGAAGGCCACTTGTAATACTCTTCTTTGTGCAAACAATAGTAAAGATAGTGAAAGTAAAGTTGTGGATCTAGAAGAAGCTCTCAAAATTAAAGAAGAAGAACTACAAAGTTCATACAATAAGCAAGAAACTATCTATAAAGAGATGATCTCTCAAATGAAAGATCAAATAGAAATGCTGAATGAACAGGTGGACAAGTATCAAAGGTTTCATACTTATGTATCCAATCGAATTAAATATCTAGAAGCAGATCTTGAAAAATCAAGCAAGAAAAATGAAGGACTTGAAGCTGCAATCATTTGTCTTCAGGAAGATTTAGAAGCATCAAGTAAGAAAAATAAGGAACCTCTACAATCATTTGAAAAGGAAGGCCTTGAAGCAGAAATCATCTCTCTCAAAGAAGATCTAGAAAAATCAAATAAGAAGAATGAAGAGTTGCAACAAACATGTGAAGGAAATGAAGATTGGTTGAAAGAAGAGATTCTAAATCTGAAGGATCAAGTTGAAGATGGAAGAAGAAAAGAAGAAAGCATGACAAAGCAATGTGAAGCCTTGGAGGTTGAGGTAAATATTCTCAAAGGTAAATTAGAAGAAAAGGTTAAACTTTTGAGGTTTCATGATAGTACTAACATTTTGGACAATATTCTGAGTAATCAAAGGTCTCCTGCTATCAAACATGGTCTTGGTTTCCATGAAGCTGTTAAAGGAGAATCTAGCTCACAAGGAAGTGCCAAAAATTCAGAGGATGTCAATGCAAAACCTGAAGTGTTGAAAGAGACAAAAGCTCAACCAAAAATCATGAATTCTCAAAGGAATTCATTCAAGAATGTTGAATGTTTTAAATGTCATAATTATGGACATGTTGCAGCAAATTGCAGGAGCAGATCATTTCAGCCTCAAACAAACAGTTCCTACACAGAAAGGTACGCTGGTTTCTTCAAGGGATATTGTTTTTCATGTAACAAGTATGGACACAAAGCAGCTGATTGTAAAAGGAGGAAGAATAGAAATACTCATTATGATTCTTATGCTTATTTTTCTGGACACATGAGATGTTATTCTTGTAACATGTATGGACATATAAGAAAGGAATGCAGGTCGAACAGATATGAGAAATTTCAGCACACAAATAGAAAACAAATCTGGAAGAAGATGGAGGGATGGAATAAGAAACAATCTAGAGAAGAAAAGAATGTTTTTGTGGATGCTCTAGAAGACAATGATTTTCTTGAAGAAAACACTCAATTCAAGATGAAGGACAGATCAGAAACGTAGGGAATTATGACCCTACTGCAGGCATCCGCTTCTGAAGCTGACTTTTCTTATTGACTGCAGGAATGATGTGGGATACATTATGAGATTTAGTAATGTATCGTCACAGGAGGAGCAATGTATGATGTCTCTCATGGTTGATTTGATTATACTGGTTATGATTACTTCTGACAGCGCATCTGATGTGGAAAGGACAGGTACAGGAGGTACAAGCTCAGGAGGAAATGAAGGAAGATGGAAATTTTCTATGCTTCACTTTCCATACGCAGGTTCCATTAACTAAAGTCGCGTATACACGCGAGTTCCAGAAGACGCAGTCGCGTATGCATTGATGATAAGAAAATTTATCTGATTGCTGAAGATCTGAAGCAAAGGTCCAGGGGGAGCATCAGTCTGACTGCTAATGATTGCACTATTCTAGTTATACTCATGATAATGAAATGATACATGGGTTCTTTTGTTGAAGATTATGGATGAAGCCTGGTAGCTTTATGATGAAGAGCATTCGTTGTTGAGATGAAAGTCTTATAGTTCAGAAATGAGGACAGATCATGCAGAGATTGTTGTTGATGACTTGTTGTTGAAGATGTCTCAGATTGCACAAGTTAAGAAAGAAGCTGAACATTGTCTTTTCCTCATAGAGAATCAGATCTGCATAAATTTTTAGAAGATGGCTTGGGATACGCGGGTTTCCTGAAACACAGTCGCGTATGTACGCGAGTTCCTGCACAGAAAACCGCGTATGTCTGATTGCTGACAATTTTTGCTTGGAGTCAGCTCTCTTCAGTACAGCTGCAGTGCTGTTTGGTATATCTGATACTGTTTGGTATCTCTGGTGGTGTTCCAGTTCTCATAATTCTATTTCTCATGTTTTGATAAAGATGCCTTGATGATTTGTTGGTAAAAGTGTTCAGGATGCACAAACTAAGGGGGAGCCTTAGTCATACGAAAAGAATGCTTGGATGCACAGATTCAGGGGGAGCATTAGCATTGCTGAGTATAATGCATTGTTACGATGGTTTTGAAATATGTTCTCATTCTTGAGGAATTTCTGGTGTTGGTCTTAATATCATATATGTAATTGGATGAAAAGGTCATGTTGAGACCCATAATGTAAATCTTGTAATATTCAGTCATGTAAGGACTTGTCAAATGTTGTAAACCCACTTGGTTGGGTAGCTGAGTCAAAAGTTGTAAACTCACTTGGTTGAGTAGCTGAGTCAAATGTGTAAACCCACTTGGTTGGGTAGTTGAGTCTCATATGTAAATCCACTTGGTTGGATATTTGATGTAAGTATGAGTCATTGGTGATAGGAAGTTCATAGAGTCATGTACTTCATTGAAAAATATTCAGCATGAACTCAGGGGGAGCTTGGTCACTTTAGTATACATCAGATCTGCAGAACGCTTCTTCTACATGAGGAGAAAAGGGGGTGAGTGTGTTGGTTTTGATCCGCCCGTTGCCCTTGATGTCAAAGGGGGAGAGTGACATGGTGTTTGTATGAGGAGAAGATAATGATGTCAGTGACATATTTGGGAGAGTGACATGGTATCTATCTATTGTGGTAACCAAACACCATCGTGGTTGCCATCAAGTCCAAAGGGGGAGATTGTTGGAAATATGATGCAGAGTGTTGTCCTTGATGGAAACCCACTGAATGAAGATGAAGACATACGACTGTTCTCATGTGTTGTCCTTGATGGCAATCCACCTGATGAAGTTATGCTTGACTTGATGGACTTAGTAAATGATGTAAATCTGATGTGATATGATGTTTGTTGACAATATGATGCTAAGTGTTGTCCTTGAAAGGCAACCCTCTTGATGAAGATGATGACAACTTGCTTGATGAAGTTGTGCTTGATAGAATATGGTTTGATGAAGAAAATCTGATGTATCTACAGTGAGTACAGAAGGCAATGAAGAAAGGATTTCAGCATGTGCTAGATTCTATTATGAAAAAGAGTATGTCTCTTGGTATACGCGGATTGGCCTAGGGGAAGTCGCGTATGCACGCGGAAAAGAACGTGCCAAGTCGCGTATGGGCTAAGCGCTCAAAAAGTGCAAAACCAAGGGTAACCACCATGGTATTGACCCATTGTATTGGGTAATGATCCGCCTAATTGACCCCGTCCAGGTAGTTTTGGGCTCATGGTATTGTTTTGGCCCATGGTATTGAAAAAGGGGCTCATGGTATTGGAAAAGGATAAACATATATAAGGAGAAGAAATTCATTGTGAAAAATATGAGTGTGGGTGCAAGATGTCTGAGCTTGAATGAATACTTCTCTCTGAAGTATATCTGAATGGAAAGGGTTACACTTGAATGATAGATCTGAATGTATGATGCACCAATGATGAAGAAGGGGATTTAGATCTGAATTGCTCTTGTATTTGCTAGATCTGATTATGGAAGGCTTAGATCTGTGATGAGGCGAGCATCTAGGCGAACATCTGTCTGAAGCAAAAGGGTAGATCTGAACTAAATATCTGATCTGATGAAGTATGCTACTCTGTAATAATTGAAGATCTATACGCTACTTCGCCGCGGAGGAAGCGCGTATATACGCGGCTTCAGCAAAGAGAAAGCGCGTATGCGCAATAAAATATACACTGAGGTATACGCTGGTTTGTGTGGACGGAAGCGCGTATATACGCGACATCAGTGAAGTAAAAGTGCGTATGCAAACTAGGGTTTGCTGAAGCAAGGGGTATGAAATATCTGATCTGTTCTGCTGTGTTTCTGCTATCTGATCTGTGTTGATATGTATCTGTTGATGATGTATGTTTGTACTTAAAAGTATGGAAAGGGTTCGATCTGGAAATATGATGAATTGTGGCCCGCAAGTTGTGTTCTATTGAAGTGGTTGGATCCAGTGTGAAAATTGATGAAACGTGGTCCAAGGTGGTGCTGAAGGTTGTAGCCTTCAGTCAGGGGGTTGTAGCTCCCTTCCAGGTGAGGCTGGTAAACGAGATCGGGGGGTCGTAGCTCCCTTCCAGGTGAGGCTGGTAAACGAGTCAGGGTGTTGGAGCTCCCTTCCAGGAGAGGCTGGTAAACGAGCGCAGGTGGGTGCCTGCGTGCTGGTCAAGTCTGCGCCAGCACATATGTTGTAAGATGTTTTCTCTATAATAAAATATTGAAGGCTGAGCAACTGCAGCGGTGGTTTTCTCCCGATTTGGGTTTCCACCTAAAAATCCTGGTGTTCATGTGTGATGCTTTGTGTGATGGTTTATTCTGTTCTTACTGCACATGTTTACTGTTTATAGAACATCTAATGAATGAATGATGGAATGATATAAGTGAAGAACTAATGGCATAATTAGATCTCTGTGTATACGCGTGTTTTATGAAGGATATCCGCGTGTATACGCTACTTGGCTTCAGAAAAGTAGCGTATGGGTTTTAAGGAATGAAAAAGTAAAAAGTTTTGAATATGCAGGAAATACTGATTCACCCCCCCCTCTCAGTATTTTTCCCAACAGATTTTGGCTTTATATTTCAGCCAAGGAAGCCAATGACTAGGTTTGCAAATAATGCCATGGAAAGAAAAAAGATAGAGAAAATCAGTGAAGTTGTACAGCCAGTAAGCATCATAGATTTGTCTCCATCAGTAGAGGAAGAAGTTGTTATCAAGCAGAGAAAGGGAAAAGAGAAAATAATTGAAAAAACAAAAATAGAATCCCCCAAAGAACAGTTGAAGGAAGCAAGTAAAGAGATATTATATTTGAAGACTAAGGCAGAAAAGCACAGGTCTAAGAAGTTTCAATTTGAACAAATTATGAAAAGATGGGAAGGTCAAATCTCAATTGTCTCAAAATGTATGGAAAATTCCAAAAGATTTCTGAAGAGGAATCAACCATTAAGAGGGGTGGTCAAACACACCAGGAAGATGAACTTATACTTGCAAGCTAAAAACATAGCATTAAAGGATCAAGTGGAAGACCTTCAGGAGAAGTTGTACTTGATTCAAGTTGAGCTAGAGAAGAAAGGGCTAAGGATGAGAGTGGTTGAAGAACCTATATGTCAACTCATTGTAAATGAAGAAGAAACTCCTAAAGGCTGAAGAATTGAATTGAAACATGTTTGATGAGGTTCATGGCTTGAAAAAACCTAAATTTTGCCTCAGGAGATCAATTTTTTAAGACAGTCACAAAAATAGCAAATTGTGGTTTTTTAGGCAGTTTCATAGCATGCTTCAAGCTTGAAGCCAGAAAAACGCTACAAAATTTATGAAGGTGTTGTTTTGCTTTGAAATTCATTTTTTGAAGGATTAAGGAGGAGAGATGTTTTTTTTAAAGATATTTTGGCTTATTGAAGGTTCTTGACCAGAAAAAGTGGCAGGGAGATGGATGAAAAGGAAAAATTTTATACACTACGAAACTGCCTAAACTGTCGTGTTTCATAGCAAGGGGTTTTTTGAAGATTTTTTAGGGTTCCAACAGCACAATAGCCATCTAGAGACATCCAGCCTATCAGTGGGCCATCCCAGCATAGACTCATTACTCAAAATGAGTGCCACACATTCAACTCAATGTGCAGACCAATGATTAAAGTGGAGATTATCCATTCCTGAAAAGTAGGACTATGTTTAATAAATCTAGGGGGTACTTTAAATATATTAGTAATGGTGAATTGTCTCTCGAACATGTGATCTCTATTATGTAATTGTTTTACTACTAAGAAAATTGAATGTAATAAATAGGAAGCAGAGCCCTATTAGGAGTGTGACTTCTTAAAGGATAGTTGTTCTTTTTATGTTCCAAGAAAGTAGTTTCAGTTATGTTAGGTGTCAGAGTTAGAGTTCGAGGATCTAGCCCACTGGGAAAATCAATTATATTGTAAAGAATGTCTATTTATATACTGAACATCGAAGAGAAAGGGGTTGGAGAATATTTCACCAAATTGCTACTTATTTGTTTTTCCATTATCGGTAACATACAGTGACATTCTACTTCCAGACCTGAAATTATAATGAGGTGTTTAATGTTTTGTTGCTCTATATCTTTTATGTCTAATCACTTGCAGTGAATTTTATCTCTAATTACTTAGAATTCATGTTGTCATGCTCTGACTTCCTTTAGGGGTTAAATTGTTATTTTTTCCTTATGTTGTGTGTATGTATCATCCTTATTAAAAACCTCTATTTTCCTCAGCTTCCATGTGAAGAATTATTGTCACTAAGTACAATTATGTTGAATCCATAGCCCAATGGTAGCAAGCCTTTCATTTTTCAACCTACAATCAAACAAAACCAAGTCACAATTCATAGAGTTAGTCATCTAGTAGTATTTCTATTGAAAATCATAAATCCCCTTTGAGAGATCCCTCTCAAACTGAAGAGGCTAATCTTTAGTTAGAAGTGGTTTGAAAGAGTTACATTGAGTTTATTGATGAGCAGCCTATCAGGATCAATTTGGTGATAACATGAACGATCAACCCAAATGACTGACGACGATGATTTCAGATTCGTTGCCCAAGCCATATAGATTGTTTGTTATGCCAACTCAATTGGGTTGGGTGGCATAAATTCATCCAACACAACAACTTTAGAATCACCTGTAATATTCCTTAAGCTAGATGGAGTGGAATATATCATGTAGCAGGTCTCTATGTTTGCAATTTCCACTGACGTCTCAGGCAGCGGTAATGCAAAGGTTCCCATAAGGGTGGAATCCTTTAATATTCCTACACCATTGTTCTGAAGTGCGAGTTGGGGTGCATGAACTAATTGAATGCTTCTATTTACCTGGGAACTAGAGGCAAAGAAGGATAATTGATTGATGACTGTGATAACACCTTTATGTGGAAAGGCGATCATTCTAAAATATGTAGAGATGATCGGAGTCATAGCATATACCCATGGCCTTCCGAGTAAAATGTTGTAATCAAGGGGTTCGTCAATGACCTCAGCTTCAACATTTATTATTTTCCCCCCTAGTTCAACATGCAGGTTATTGACGATACCAAAATTCTTATATGTACGTTCATCGAAATATTTCAACGTTGTAGGCGATTGAGATAGGCATGGCGAGCCAAGTGATTTCCAAAAATTTAGAGACATAATGCACATAGATTCTCCCTCATCAATAATAGCATGATGAACAAGGTGATTGAGAACATTTACTCTGATGGAGAATACCAATTCTGTTGGTAATTGCGGCACATAGCCCATATGATTAAAGACTACAAGATTGGAGTCTATCAGATCGATTCCACCAATTTTCAACAACAAAGCATATTTCTGGGAGGGAAAATTTTGAAGCACCTCAAGCGCTGACATAGCTGAAGGGGACTGAGCCAAATATTCAAGTATATTATAATTTCGAGCAGCTCAGGCTCAAGGATTGAATGTCGATTTATGAATGACTCCTTTTGGTGGCTTTATTGTTAATTTAGGAATATCAGTTGGCGGTATCGATTCCATAGACGGATTCGTGGTCAAGGTAGTAGGTTGATCAGTAGCTTGACTACCGTAATATTTATTACACGTTGACACCAAAAAATCAGTCGATGGATTCATGACCAGAAAACATAAGCACTTGGGAACTAGAAGCTGGATCGATCCGTAGCAACCAAATTTGTGTCTGGATTCGGAAATGGATCTGTCAACAGAACAGATGCATGCGAGGTCTTAATCAATTTTGAGACTTCAGCATGGTGAGGACAGTCTCGAACAAAGTTCTCCTCATTACAGATTATGCAAGGGTAATAAGGTTTCCAATTTCCAGTTTATTGTTCAGATGATCTTTCCTGCGGGGTAGAAGTTTGCTTTTTCTTTGATTTCCCCTTTTTCTTGCTTTCGAGTTTCTTGTCACTTTTGCCCTTGTCAGAAGATACGGCAAGGATTTCAGAAGAAAGCGTAGGATGAGATGCAGTAGAGTGATGTTTTCTTGCAGTACCGATCATACTGTCACCGACATGAGAGTCCTTAGATGGAGGAGGAATAGTAAAATTAGATCACGACGCATTTGGAATTTTATCCTAGAGCATGCCAGACTGATTATAAATCAAGTCTAAGTATTAGGCACGAGAAATGACCTACTCTTCAATGACAACGCCATCCTTAGCCACATCCTTAGTTATAGATGGTAACAAGGACTTAATGAACCACTCGACAAGGAGCTGATCAAGAACATATGTCTTAACCATTCTCCGACGATGACGCCACTCATGAATATGATCAAAGATGTGAGTAGCATTAATCTGTTTAAAATTAGTCAAGAGTTCCGTTCCAGTTTCATATTGTATGGGTAGCTGGAAGTGGGTCAAAAAGATAGTAGCTAGGGTATTGAAATTATCAAATGAAGCTCTTGGTAACTCAATGTACCATTTCGCAACCAGACTAGTGAGCATATGCTAGAAAAGACAAAGTCGAATGAAGTCATCATTTAGAGAGTTAGATTAACACCACAAATTATAAGTCATAAAATGCATCGACGAATCTTACCCAGGGTTTCCATTGAACTTAGGAATATCCGAGGGTAATTTATGAGGTATCACCAACCACCAAGGAGCATAGTTGATTGGATTATTGGTGAGCCAGTTTAAATCTGGTAACTCTAAACTTGCAACAAAGGGAAACTATCAATTTGAGTTGAGTTGAGAATAGCCAGGATATGTTGGAATTGTCTGGGCAACAGGCCTTTGAGCACCAGCATAAGGAATTTGTTGCTGGTAACCCAGATAAGGGTTTTTTTTATAAGCAAACGCTTGAGGATTCTGTTGACCAAAACTTGGGTACCCTACTTGTTGAAATGATGGTTGTGAAATTTGTGCTTGTGGCTACCAAGGGGCCTGTCCACCAATATTATAAACCAAAATAGGATAGCTTGGATTCGGTTGTGGATAGGTATAACCTGGTTATGGCTGCGACATCCCATAATATGGTAATCTATCTTGTGAATAAATAATTGTGGATACAGGTGGTTGTTGTAAACTAGCCGAAATATTTGCAGTCTGAGGGCCCAATACTTGAGGGTATTGGGTTGAAGGACCCGCCTGAGATGGTTGAGGTACAAAATTTTGAGTCTGTAACATGGGGTAAGGATGTATTAGCAAGTGGAGTAGATGTGGGTGAAACATGTTGAACCAGTTGATATGATTGTATAACCATTTGTGGTTAGATGGGTAGTGTGGGCTGCCACTGAAAAACATTCATTCCGACATTAGGATGACCAAATAACAACATATTACTATCAATATGGGTGATCATAGGTTGCCCCCCAACATGAGGAGTATAATAAGATGAAAAATATTGTTTTCCAAATGTCGAGAGTCCAGTTAAGATGGTATTGGATGTAATATACCCAGATGGACTAGCTTGATATTGCCCTGATGATGTATATAAAGGATCAATCCATTCAGTACTCACTATTGATTTACCAGATAGAATACCAGACAATGACATTGGTGAAGTTCATGGGTTTGAGGATGCACCAGAGAAGGTTCCAGATAAATATTGGTAACCAGGTGGGATGGAAGGGCCACCATATAAATGTGACTCTGGTGAAGTAGTGAACATCGACAGGGTAGCAAGAGCAGGTGTTTTTGCAACTGGAATAGATGGTCGAGCCGAAGATGTTGGCTCAGGCATGGTTATTTGACCAAATGTATACCCTATTGGATCTATGGGAACTCTAAGTGAAACAGGATCAACAAAAGCAGAGGAAGGTGATTGAGGAAAATACTTGTATAGTTAATCTCCTCCCCAAAATGAGTTGGAGTTAAAGGTGTTTCTTCTTGTGGTATTTCTTCAATCGAAATTAAACCAGGCGGAAGAATTTCGCCATCAAGCCCGAAGTATATTTCAGGAGGTTGACTGCACAATATGGGATACTCAATGGCTACAATAGATTGTGGGGCGATCGATATAGGAACAACTTCTGGTTTTTTGACTTCGGGATTCAGATGTTCTGGAAAAAAAAGTGACAGGATCCGGATCAACTTCTAGTTGAACAACGTCGGGTTCGGGAGGTATGGTCTCACTAATTGGATGGATCATGACCACTAGTAGCTGTGAGGACTCTGTCTCGACAATAGTAGATGAACCAGGATTTTTAGAAACAACTCGAGACGACTCTGGTATATGTGAGGATGATGTCTCACTAGAGGTATTGATAGTACTAGGTTTGGTAGAACGATGTCGCCTTCACCGACCAGAAATGTCTTTCAGTGGTAAAGGTGGTTTCAGTGTTATTCTACGCGAACGACGGGAAAAGGGATGTTATTATTCCACGATGGCTGATTTATTTTATGACCAAAAAAAAATAAACAAAATAAAAGGGTAATTCTAGGCAAAAGGTTTATCAAGTAATTGTGAACTGCAGAATACCACCTGGCGAACCAAGAAGTATGGGAATTAAATCTCCATGAATGTTTTGTTCGGTGTATCAAAAATTACAAGGTGACTGACTCAGTTTACTATGGATGGATAGCAACCTAAATTTTTCCTCTCAAACATACATGAAGGTACATGGAGGCCCAAGTTCGTATTAGCGTTGTCTAATGTGAAACCGCACAGCGAGAGCACCCCCTTATACTTTTCCTACTAGAACACCACCCTATATACTCGAAGGTATGTGGATGAGCTCTGATATACTTATGTACGTGGAGTGAGGTATCACACTCAGAATGTGTCACAGAAAAGTAAGCGATAGTTGCTATGTTTAACGATGCCTGAACACGTCTCTAGCCTAGACCTTCTAAATGTTATCGTTATGGTTCCAATGCTTTCTTAGGTAAATTGATGTAAATTTTATGTTGATCTTGTTTAGAAAGTTTATCTTTGAGGTTAACCGCGTGATGTAATGGAAATTCCTAAAAATGCAAACTAAAATGATAAGCAAACTTTTCAATTTTAGCTTTTTCAATGAAAATCCTAGCTACTAAGGGGAAGAGCAAAAATTTTTTAGAGAAAACAACAAAGAGCACAAACTAAAATGCAGCTTTCCTAACTTGTTTGTATGCAACACACACAATTCACTATATGCACATGCATGTTTTTCTTTTCATCTCCCTTAATTTGAATGCAAGAAAGGAAACTATATGCATCAAATCAACAAAAACAAGTGTTTTCTTCTTTGAGAAACGAGGAATTTAACAACAATTTCTCTTTTAGGAAAAATGAAGAATGGAACTACAATTTTTCCTACAAGAAACGAAGAATGAAACGACAATTTCCTTTATGAAAACAAATGGATCTAAGCAGACATAAAATACTTTGAATTTGATTTTCCAATGATAAAGAAAAACACTAAAGAGACATAGAACAAATTTACTTTTCAAAGGAGGAAGAATATCGAAAGTTTACTGGTCTATAAGAGGTATCAAACAGTTGAGAATACAACAACCAAATGACTGAGAATTATAGAAATGAAAAATTTGAATGGAATTTGGTTGTTTAAGGGGGAAACACAGTCTCTAAAGGGAGACAGTGCGTTGTAGTGCACCCCTAAGTGGGAGACAGTGTATTGCAGTGCATTGTGTCTTGACCAACGGTGCATTGGGTGCAATAGGGATTGAAAAATCAAGCTACAGAACACACTTATAATGCAATTTTTTCATTCAAATGTCCAATAACTGAAATTAGATGCTACTGATGAGGATAAGCATAGGAAAAATCACCAGGAATGAGAATATACTCCCTAGCAGAGTCGCAAATTTGTTATGCAGAATTGTGATCTAAGGATAAATCAAATTCCCTAAGCATGGTGCTAGGCACTTAGAACAATAGAGGAAATAATTTACTATCACTTTCTCTAAAATAAGAAGATACACATAATGATAAAAGAACCTACTTGTGATCCAAGCGCTTCTCCTTCTCTTTCTGTCATTGTTGTTGTTGTCGCTCTCAATCCAACTCATATCGTCGAATCGATTCCTGCAAACACAAACAAAGAACAACAAGCAACATGCATATATAGATATCTACCTATATTAATCAATCAAATCGATTAGATGTGAAATATATGTATCATTCAAGAATCCATTGCATAATAAATAGAGACATATAGAGACATATATATGGGAAAATGAAAAATAATATTTATTAAAGAGTAGAAGGGGGAGGTTACAACCAATGATCGATTTGTTGCCACCAGCTCCAGCTTCATCCCAACCTCATCACATCCAACATCACACCAGTAGCATATCAACACTTTCACTCTCTCAAATGAGAGTCCAACAACATTTCTTTACCAAAACTCTGCCTTCCCTAGCACTAGGATCTGTGCTCAATTTATAGGGAAACTGATGGAATTTTCTCAATGAATGACTTTCTAAAAATAGGCAAGACATGTTTCCAATTTTAGAGGTGTTATATGGACACTTGGATTCGAAGTTTGACACATATGGACTCTTCTAGAAGGCACTGGCCATGTGGAAATTCCCAGAACAATGATAATTCCGCTCCCAAGTGACCAACGCACTCTTGAAGGTTGAGAAGTGCATTGCAGAGCACCTTTGAATGGAGGATGTTGCATATGCAACATAGTTATTCCCTTTAGAGGCAGCATTGTTGAGTCAAAAGGTGATATCACATATACTTCAAACCTTGGAAATCTCATAATAGAAGCCATGAATGAATTTTTCTTCTCTTAGGGAATATAACAACTAAAATATGAGGGGATGATAGACCCTATTTCATTGGTCTTGAGGATGATGTCCAGTTTGACCAGGTCATGTGGGATGATGCCCATATTTACCTATAACGTGGTGGTCTCTAAGGACCCACATCTATAAAAACATCATAATTTTATATCTCAAAATATATGACAAAAACATTCAAAAAGTAAAAAATGTTAAAAACAATTTATACCTACATCAGTCCACTGTGTGCCTGGCAGAATGGTAGATTTGGTTCTCCCCTGAATTCAATTCCTACATATGCATAGTCCTCAACCACGATGATTTGACGATGCAACCAGCTGAAAAATGTTGTTGGAAAATGCATCTGCTAGCCCCCACCCTGACGGGGCATGGTTTCACACCACCTCATCAGCTTCAGGTCCCTCGGGTCTGGGTCATGGATCTCCAACAGTTGATACTGAAACAAAGGTACCCTCCCCAAAAACAAGGTAACCAATATGGACTCATACCCAAACAGTTTTAGCTAACATTTTTTTCACTTGGTCAATTGGCTCTTCATGTTAGCCAATAACCCCTCACATCAGTTGAACATAGTAAGAGCCAAACAATCCATTTCGTATTGAAATTGGGACTTCTTTGCCTCATGCAACACCTCAGCTCCAACCACTCGATTCATGCACTATAATATCATGCATAAGGGAAGAACCCTAATAGATGATATCTCTATCTTTCTGCTCTTAGTATTCTTAGCCCCGGGACAATGTCTCCGAAAGAGCATATTGGTACTCTCACTTGTGGCACGAGCTCCGAAGAGTTGGATTCTCGCCCCTCTCCTGGATAATACTGTAATGAAGTAGTTTTCCATGAAATCTAACTCCACTTCATGGTCTCCAATTATGAATATTTGGCAATCTACGGTCCACAGTCAAATTAAATATTGAAGTAGCTCCAGTTGAGCTCTCAGCCATGATGTTTGGAATAATTTCAGAAGTCCACAATTATGCAATGCATTTATGCAATTTGGGTCTTGGAGTGCTTGGTGTTCTTCCACATCATGGCCTCTTTATTTCCATTCGATGACCATCTTTGCTGAAATCACCTGAAATACATGTTTAATTGATATTTTAAGAGCTTTCATCGGAGTAGTTTTTGAAATAATCCATTGTAAATGGGTGGATTTATCATACCAAATTCTTCCTCGCGGCTAGTGCGACTGTCTAAATTAATTTAGAAATGATGGCACACTACGCTAATGGGTTAAGTGCGACCAGCGCGGGTCCGATAGGTCGAACCCGCACAGAATGCGACTAATTTTGAAATTTTAAATCCTCCCCCCATCTCTAAATTTCTAAGCTAAATCACTAAAGAAAGGAATTAAAATGAGAAGGACAGTTTGAGCTCTTACTTGTAATTGACAGATTATTGAATGGTGTTCTAGATAAGCGGCACCATTGATCTGAAGTTCGAAGGAAAAAGGGGCAAAATGCACTTCTACAATTTAATCAAAATAGAAAGGAGAACATGAATTTACTTTTTGTCTATTTATAGATTTTTGAAGATATTTTCGCCATTATTTTATTATTTTCCCCCGATATCAGTGATGTTTGTCATTTTTGTGCAATAACAGGACTTGTACACTATTGGAGATTATTTTTGATGCAAACGAGTTTTATTTTATATCTTTTTCAAACTCGGTAAAAATAAAAGAAAAAGGAACCCATCTGGAGTCAACTTTCAACTCTTTTCTGACTCTCGAAAAATGAAAATATTGCCGAGTACTTGTCATTTCAAACTCATTAAAGTAAATGAATTGACATGGTCTCAGTATACGTTTAACCCATTTTCGGGCTGAGATTCACTATTTAAGAAAAAGGAATACCTTGATTGAACATGGTCAAGAGGTTCACTTGAGTATTGTTTCTACTTTTTTGGATTTGAGAGACGACATAAAAAAGGGAAATGATGGATTTGTATTTTCCGTTTCTTTTCAAATTCCTTAAACATGAAAAGTTAGTGATTTACCCTTTCGTTGGACTCATTAAAAATTACACGATGAAAGACTTGTCACCATGACAAGACCGAGTTCCTCCTTCCTAGGGCTCGTTGAAATTAATAAGATGGATTCATTCGAAGAATGAACTTACATGCTCGTAATATGTTATCTTCTTCACGTGGGCTATCAAAAATAAATAGGTACTCGTTAGCAATAATGGGGGGAAAATTGAAAGTGAACATCCTAGGAGTATTTTGGGCAGCTTGTCACTCTTGAACAAGACACTTGTCTATAGTTCGTGTCGGGTTAGGGATATCCTTCATTCGTCATTTTTCCTCCTCGGTTTTGGGAAATCCATTTTCCTCCTATTCGATCACCATATTTTTCATCTTGACCTCTAATCCCATTTTATTCAAATACTGCCACACTTCAGAGTCATGTCGCTAATATGTTCAAGGGAAGTCCTTTTTGTGTTATATTCAAACATCCTTTGCCTATTTGACCTCCTCTGTTACAATCCTGAATCACTCTTATCATCTTGAGATATTTTTTGTTTCGTGTCGATGATGTGGGAATCATTATGGCCCTCCTTCCATGAATCCCTTCTTATCGACTTCATCTCACTATCTGGGGAGGTGGTTTAGAAACTTCTTTTCAGTACCTTGGAGCTTGCATGCCTCAATGGAAAGTTGTTCGTGTTTGATGACAGGTTTGCATCATTGGCCTTCGATCGAATGATTCTGCAACTGTTCAACTTCAACACATTTATTCACACTTATAGATTGTGTTGTTGTACCTTGAGGGTCATCGTCATTATTGGTGGTTTCTCTCGTTCATGTTAACGATTTTCATTATTGGCCAGTAATTAGGTGGTTTATACCATGTTCAATGTCAGCACATCTATTCACATGGCTAGTTTCATACATTGGGTTGATTGAGATCACAGCGAAGACCCTGGATCACATGTGATTCTGATTCGGGCTTCGGGGAGTTATTGAGTATTCATGATTGTATACATGATGCTATATATACAGATGGATGTTTCCATGTCGCGGATCTATTACTATGATCTCTTTAGATGGATGGTTGTGACCATGCCGTGGGTTCATGTATTATTTTATGCCTAGTGCAAAGTTATGTGGTTAGGCATATTCATACCATAGATGTCATATATTGTATTATGTTTGATTTGGCAGGTTTCCTGGCGGTGATCTGAGTTCTTTGCCTTGGTTCATAAAGAATTTCAACCATCACTCCCCATTCTGCCTTCATGCTTTAGGGGGAATATGTTACACAGTAATTTATAACCATGCTCACTTCTCGTCCCTGATCCTGAAGTGCCCCATGACAGACCATGTGAAATGTTTCCACCATGGAAAAATATGTAAAGACATCCCCTAAAGACTCGAATAAAACTGCCTTGGAATACTACTGAAGGAACTTGGTCAAAACCCTAGTTCTATGGGTCAGCACGTTTTCTAGTATCCTGCCTGTGTTGATGGCAATTTTACAGTTCTGGCTTAGTACTAACAGCGCCCTTATTTCTTAGAAAACCACGTTGATCCCTTTCTAGCAGCGTTTCCTCAATTGGAGGAGAAGCTTCGACTTCTAGAAGTTTCAGGGTGGGAGTTGGTTGTTAAACGGTGGTGATAGGGTCAAGCTTTTTGATTTTAGAGCTTTGATCTCATCCATGGGGGTTTATCCCTTAGAAAGTGGACCTTCCTCCTCCTTTCATGGGCTCCCAACCTCTTCTCCATTCCTATAAATTGTTCCCCATCCTTCCATTACTAGTTGGTCATTGTTGGGTTGGTCTAAACTGTAGTTCCCTTTACATTCATGCACTATGATAACGCCTAAGCTGTTCGGGAGAAGGAATGCTTTAGAGCTTTGGTGAAGGACTTGGATTTTCACCAAAGGGAGGCCTCAACCATCAAGGCATGGGTTGTAAGCTCTCTCTTTTATATTCATTAATAAAACATCTAATGTTTTCTTTCTATATTTCTCTAATCATTTATGCAAATATTCTGGTACACCTTGATCTATTAGATAGATAATCTTTGATGATTATTATGTATTGGATTACATTTTTTGTTGCCTCTTGATCATCCGCAGGTATTCGTGTGCCACCAGTAGCAAGGAGCGAGCCGAAAGGGATCGTGGATCAAGGCCACCATCAACGAGTTCGATCATAGCATTAGGAAAAGGTACCTCTATCTCCTTTCTTGTTGCATTTTGAATATTAGCTAAGAAATATTCGCATTAGAAAGAATATAAAGTTGCTAGACACACTCTGGGGCTAGAGAGATCACCTTTTTTCACAGAGGAGATTTATCTTCACAATAGAGTGATTAACACTGTCGGAAATATGTCTAGTGAAGTGGTGTGATACCACACCACAATGCCGCAATCATGGAGTGTTTTGGATATATGACCCAGAAGTATGGGGAG
Organism: Pinus albicaulis; assembly: GCA_034641835.2. NCBI lineage: Eukaryota > Viridiplantae > Streptophyta > Pinopsida > Pinales > Pinaceae > Pinus > Pinus albicaulis. The sequence continues at coordinate 533,746,117 of CM076573.1, read as the reverse complement.
AGAAAAAACGCCAATGATGGATTGCACAATAACAACAATGTGTTAAAGAGTAATGCCATTTAACTCAGAGATAATACATAGTCATATAATGGAGTTAATATGAACTAGTCAAAATGGCATACCATTCACTACACCAACGACCTATCTGCTCCTGCAAATAAATAAAAGAGCACAACAACCAGTGAATTTTGCTCGCAAATCTCCCAAAACAGCGAAGACGGACCCAAAAAACCAATGCACGATTGGAAACACCTAAAACAAAGTAGGAGGTAACAAACACAATGAATTTTTAATTGCAGGACATAGGTGAGAGTTATGCAGAAATATGCAGAACATGGGCAAGAGTGAGTTACAAGGGTAGGAAGGGAGCCAAAAATAGTGATTGGGGCCTGTGCTCTGATACCATGTCAGACCAGGAGATAACTACTCAAATGAATTGTGTTTTTTCTTTAATACTTATCATAGATATATACATGGAGGGAGAGCCTCTTGGGCTTCATCTCCCAGTGTCTCTTCATATTCCTATTTTCCTTATTTTCTATTTACATTATTTTACATGAATTGCATTTCCTTATTTTCTATTTACATTATTTTACATGAATTGCATAATCCCAAAGATTAGGTGTCAACAATATCATAAGTCCTTGTTCTTTTTAGAAATTGATAAAATTTATTATTAATTATTAAATCAATTTGATTTTGTCATAGTTAATGTTTCATTGTGCGGATATTTCATTGTGCTAAGGAAGCTTCCTTTGCATAATGAAAGCTTTCATTGTGAGCTCCACACAATGAAAGCTACTTACAATGAAATCTCTGCACAATGAAATGTTGATGCCTGCAACTTTGACTTCCCTGCATGCATTCATAATGACACTAAATTTTCTTTCATAATAATACTAATTTTTTTAGCAATTGATAAATTTTATTATTAATTAATTTGATTTGGTCATAAATTTAATTTGATTTAATTTATATTTATGATTTTTAGGTTTGTATTTTTTTAATGAAAGCTTCCATTGTGCGAAAGAAGCTGCCTATGCACAATGAAAGCTTTCATTCAAAGATTTGCACAAGGAAATCTCCGTAGAATGAACTTCTTGAAATTAAAACAAAGATAATCTTCGTCCACACAATGAAATGATCTGCTACAATAATAGTTCTTAGTTTGCTAGGTGAAAGTTTCTTCTTCCTTCACACCTTCACACTTTGTACAATTTATCAACTTTATGGAGATTTTTTCAGCCTCCCCACTCCCCGCCTACGTAAAGGACCTGCAACCACATCAGTTCTGGCATAATTCAACATAAAATTAGCCTAACAGTTTCAAATAACTCACCAACAGAATAGCCACTCACAAAATTAGTCTTTTTAATTTTAAAATGAATTGTTAGGCACTAACAAATACTGAAAATAAAATGCCTTCCACTAGGGGAATTATCTCCCATCAGAACTCGGTCAACCAATGGAAAATTAGAAATAAGATTTCTAGAAATTAGAAAATTACCTTTGAATCTACAAAAAATTAGGAATATTCAAAATTCTCTCGAAAATTTGGTTAAAATTGCAAAAACGCAACAAAATAATCAAAATTCAATGTATTTTGACTGTGAGGCGAGTGTTATAGGCCTTGGCGAGGGAGGGACTAATAAATAATGTGCTTAAAACTTTATAGCAAGTTGCTAAACTTTAACTCTATTGTTATTTCTCCTTATGAAAACATAGATATTTATTGAACCATTTTATTTAAAATATTAAATAATATTAAATAATTGAACTAATATTTATATTATGATTTGTCTTGGCTCTATGAGGAGGGTTGGTGGTAGGAAGAGCACCACAAAGATTCTCTTTCCCATATGTGAATTTTCCTTTGTGATAGTTCAATAAAATTATATATGTTTATTCATCTTTTCAATTTGTTACTTTCAACATTACATTTTCCATATTAACAATTACATTTTTTTTGGGTGGAGGGACATGTTTGTTAAACGATCTATGTTATGGCTAGTGTTCCTTGTGAAGTTATATAATCATGTGGAAATTTTCCTTTTAGTTGTCAAAATTCAATAGCACAAGAAACTATAGTTTTAATACATTTATGTCTTTAATCAACTTTTAAATGATTTGGCTTGATTTAAAATTGGAAAATCCCCTAAACGGAGATCATGATTGAACTTTAATCATCCTTGAATTTGTTTTTGAATTCACATCAATTTTTTGTGCAAAAACAATTTCCCTTTCCTACAATATTAACTTATATATATATATATATATATATATATATATATATATATATTTAATTTGTAATACCCTCCTCCCACATTTACCCAAGTTAACTGGTCTGTTGGGGTAAACATGTGACAAGAGGCTACTATGATCTGATTCAACTCCCCATGTACAAGTAAGGAAGTGGAATCGACACAACACAACCAATATGACCTTTTACACATGCTACAGAACCCTCAGGAAACATCCAACCCTTCAAGTTGGTCAAACCCTAAGTCAACCTATAATTTTAGTGACTTAGAGCCTAAGTCGCTCCCATGACATGGGAATACATGCGACTAAGACCCTCCAACCTCTCTCATGACAACAAGGGAATTCAAGTGACTAGGGTATTTTTCAACTAGTTCTGAGCCTGCGACGCTGGATTTTGTGCCACTTTTTCAGGGCCAGGACTCAGGTCATTGCCCAAAACTCCATGAAACTTCCAGAAATGAAAAGTAACTTTAAAAAAATGATAAAAATTTAAATATTTGAGCAAAGACTTGATTGGACCCCTACTAGCCATGAAAAAAAAATCATCAAACATGTCACAAATATGCATTCTACAGCTTAAAACAACAAATATAATCATATAGGTCTCATACTTATTTGAGAATCACTAGGAAGCATTGATGCCTTATCACATTAGCGGCATTATCATTTACTAGGTCATATATTCATTGTTCATTCATTTATAAATCAAAACATGATGAGATTCATACATCATTATTGTCATAAAACATACTCATAACCAACATATAAACAACATAAATAACAAGGATATAAAAACCATAAAATCCACATATAAGCTAGTACATCTCCACATAAAATATCAAGGAGAAGGAACTATTATTAATGAATGAATATGTCAACTAGGTTCAGGACTTCCACGCTCCACCCAACCATAGATTGGTTGAACCAAGTCTCTCTTCAACCAATCACCCCCGTGCCATATTCCAATCATGAATGTGGGACTTATAACCAACCAAAAAGAACCAAATAATCATGGATTCCATCGGATTTCTCCACCTACACTGTAAGGAATTTTACTATCTCCTAGTCTCTAGGCTTTACCACAACCCACAATCTGATGCAGGGATCACTACATCATAATCAAGGCACCACCCTCTAGGCTTTACCGTATATCCCACCATTCACTAGTTGAGGATTCCTAGGCCCACCGAGGCACACAATACCTAGCTTTACCACAACCCACAATATGGTTTAGGGGTTACTATTCCAATGGATTTACCATAATCCACAGTCTGGTTTATGGATATGCCATGTTTTCTTTCATTCATAGATTCACCTCACTCAATTTCGAATCCATACAACAATCCAGATTAACCAAAACATGAGAACCCCATCACACCATGGCTATCCAGAAATGGAAAGGCTAGGATGAAAAACACTATCACACATGGAAAAACCCATGCCAATGACAACAAGAGAACCAAGAACACACATGCATAACCATGCATGCCAAAAATAGCAAGGCAATCAAACATGCAAATAGATACTTGCATACAATTTCGTTGTAGATGCTAGATCATACTATTCCTTGCTTGATCCTTGATTTCCTTTTCCTTCTTTTCTCTTCTTGGTCCAATGCTGAAGTGCTCCAAGAAAAAATTGTGTCCAAGTGTGTGTGTGTGTGTGTGAGAGAGAGAGAGAGAGAGAGAGAGAGAATAGAGATAGAACCCCAAAATTGAACTGACAAAAGGTACCAGCTAATCCTCAGAAGCCTTTTTATTAACGAGGCCTCTATTTTCTTCAATTTTTCTATTATTTTCCTTCATTTTCCTCCTCACATGCAATCTGTGACTTTTCACCTTCCTTTTCTCATAATTTCCTTTATTTTCATAAATAAATGTTGATAAATGCCACTTTTCCTTTCCAAAGCCTTTGTCATTTCCTTTTCCATTTCCTTTTCAAATTTCTCTAGCCATAATAAACCAAATGAAAACTTGCACTAGGATGTTTTTTTTCCCAACATTTAACTTGGAATAAGTGTCCCATAATCGTGGTTATTATTTTTCCTTTATTAACTTTTATTTACATGGAATTTTCACTAGGGCTATTACAGAACCCTCCCCCTTACGAGAACATCATCCTCGGTGTTCAATAATACATACAACCAACAATATTGTTGAAAGCAAAACATATTTCCCATGGAGCTTTATAACTTATCTTGTTGCAATATTTATAATGATCAACCTGCTGAGAAGCAAACCAAAATGACAACATAATAACATGACAACCATAAAGACATGACACCCATACCACTTATTGGAGCTTTATAACACAACTCATGGTGCTACTTACATTCATATACATGTGTACATAAATCAAAACATCACACCAAATCATATACCAAAAACATTCACTCAACAAGAGAATATAGAAGGATACATAGCTTGCATTTGATTTACCATCTCCCTTGTAGCTTCATTGGGCCCAAAGTGCTTCCATTGCACTTTAACCTATTCGGTTTCTCAGTTTCGAAGCATGAGCATATTTCTCTGCAATATACACTTAGGCTTTGGTTGGAATTCTCCATCTGGCTCCACCTACAATACAAACCATTCAATCACATGATCAAGATCTTTAACATACTTCTTAAGCATTGACACATGGAAAAAAATATGGACTTTCACTGTTGGAGGCAGTGCAAGTAAATAGAATATTGGTCCAATCCTTTCAAGAATATTGAAAGGTGCACAATATTGCGATGCTAGCTTGGCATACGATACAATCCTCAAGGAGCTCTTCTTAGGTTTGACGTGAAAGTACACATGTTCCCTAAAGGATAAAACTACTTAAGAAACCTACTTTGATCAGTATAGCTTTTATTCATTTCTTGTGTTTCCTTTAGTTTCATATTTATTACCTACATGTGCCGCTCCATATCTTCCAACATGTTCGGTCCAATCAATACCATGTTCACTAGATCACTCCAACTTATGGGAGTATTACAACTTCGCCCATAGAGTGCCTCAAACAGAATCATCCTCAAAGACTCCTAGTACCCATTATTATAAGTAAAATCAACCAATGGAAGGTACTCCTCCCACATTCTCTGATGATCCATCACATACATCCTCAACATGTCCTCCAATATCCTGTTGACCCTCTCTGTCTGTCCATCTGTCTACGGATGACAGGTTGTGTTGAAGGCCAGCTTTGTCCCTAAACTTGCAAACAACTCCTTCCAAAACTTGGAAGTGAACTTAGCATCCCTACATGACATAATATTCTTCGAAACACCATGAAATCTAACCACATCTTTGGTGAATACCTGTGCTACATCACTAGCTGAATAAGTAGTCTTCATTGGAATGAAGGCTACCTTTGTCAACTTGTCTACCACAACCATGATGGAATCATGTTTTCTATAATTCATCCACAAACCTATGATGAAGTCCATGGAAATGACCTCCCATTTCCACTCTAGAATCGAAATTGGATGTAGCAATCCATGTGGATGTTTACACTATGCCTTTACCTACTGACAATCCAAACATCTAGCCACAAAATCTGCCACATACTTCTTGAAATTCAGCCAATAGTAGAACTTCTTCACTGCTTTCAATGTCTTCTGATATCCTGGGTGACCTAAATACGGTTTCACATGAAACTCCCTCAAGTTAATATTCTTGAGCTCACTACTGTCTCGCACATATATCCCATCCCTAAATATGATCAAGCCATATGTTGAGAGATGATTGTCCACATCTTGTGCACATGTACCTGCACCTATACCACTACATGTACCTATACATGTACTCTTTTGAATCGTGTGCCTAACATCTATATATTTGTTAGATCTAAGACTTTTGTGATCCATAATGTAGATAAAAGAACTTTCAGATTAATCACATCATTAGGATTAGGTCAACGTTTCGAACCAACTAATGTGGTTCATCCTTAGGACAAGGTGGAGAGACTAATCAATCTCCGTGAATAAATAGTGGAGATGCATCATTACCCGAAAATAGCCGTTGAGAACTAGCTGTTACGAACTAGCCGTTAAGACTAGTTTTTAAGAAGTAGCTGTTAGCTTAGTTAATTAGTTAAAAATATAAATTAATTAATTAAATAAAATTTTTATTTAATTAAAATAAATTAATTAATTAAAATTGATTATTTAAAAAATTATTTATATAAATAAAATAAGTTAATAAAAATTTTAAAAATAAAATTGATTAATAAATTATTTAGATAAATAAAATAACTCAATAAAATAATTAAAATACAACTAAAATTAAATAATAAAATAAAAACAGAAAGACCTAAGAAAGAAATAAGATAGGTAAAAAATTTTCTATATAAATAATTAAAATAAAGTGAATTAAAATTAGTTAATTAAATAAATTTTATTATGAAATCAAAATAAATAAAATAGGTAATAAGAGGGTAAAAAATTATCCTTATTATCTATTATATTTATTTTAATTAAATAATTAACTAATTTTATTGTATATATTCAATTAATAAAAATTTTGCCCTCCTATTACTTATTATATTTATTTTAATTAAATAATTAACTAATTTTATTTTATATATTGAATTAATCGAAATTTTACCCTTATTACCTATTATATTTATTTTGATTTCATAATAAAATTTATTTAATTAACTAATTTTTAATTCACTTTATTTTAATTATTTAGTTTTATTTATTTATGTTGAAATTTGTTTACCTATCTTATTCCTTTCTTAGGTTTTTCTGTTTTTATTTTATTATTTAACTTTACTTGTATTTTAATTATTTTATTTATCTAAATAATTTATCAATCAATTTTATTGACTTATTTTATTTATCTAAATAATTTATTAAATAATCAATTTTAATTTATATTTTAAATTTATTTATTTACTTTAATTAAATAAAATTTTTATTTAATTAATTAATTTATATCTTTAACTAATTAACTAAACTAATGGCTACTTCTTAACAGCTAGTCTTAATGGCTAGTTCTTAACAACTAGTTCTCAACGACTATTTTCGGGTAATGATGCATGTCCACTATTTATTCACTGAGATTGATTAGTCTCTCCACCTTGTCCTGAGGATGAACCACATTAGGTGGTTTGAAATGTCGACCTAATCCTAATGATGTGATTAATCTGAAAGTTATTTTATCTACATCTATATATTTGTCATCTTGCTAACCTACCTGTAAGATTCGATCCTGTAGATCTGTCCCATAAGAACTCATTGTTGCAATGTGATTTACATGTAGTCACATGCTAAGAGCATTTACAACCTTGTCCTCTTTTCCCTTGACGTACCTGATCTCGAAGTCGAACTAATTGATCATGGCCAACCATCTAGCTCTCCTGGCATTCAAATTTGGTTAGTCAAACAATTATCACAACCCACTATGATCACTCATTAATACAAATCTCCTGGCAAGAATATAATGCCTCCACATCTTCGATGCATGGATGATCGCTGCCAACTCAAGATCACATGTCAGGTAATTATGCTCGTGTTCATTCAGTTAATGTGACTCATATCATACTAAATATCCTTCCTGCATAAGAACTCCACCAAGTCCTCTCTTGCACGCATTTGTACATACCACAAACTCCTTGTTCGAATATGCAATCTTTGATACTGGAGCATTTGTCAACAACTACTTCAACTATTCAAAATTGACTGCACATTCCTCTGTCCATTCAAATTTATTACCTTTTCATTGCGATGTCATGATAGGATATGTAATGCGAGAGAAGTTCTTGATGAAACTCCTATAGTAACCTAATAGCCCCATGAATGATCTTACCTCATCCACGTTTCTAGGAGCTACCCACTCCATGATTTCCATTATCTTCTCTAGATCCATTGTTATGCCTTCCTTGGAGACCACATGTGCCAAGTAATGTACCTTTTTCTGAAAGAAAATGTATTTACTAATCTTAGCATACAACTATTTCTCTCTCAACAATCTCAACAATGCTACTAAATTCTCGACATGCTCTTCCTCATTCTTAGAATATATCAGATATCATCAATGAATACAATAACAAACTTGTCTAGATAAGGTTGCAACACGCTACTCACCAAGCACATAAAGTAGTTAGAGAATTATTCAAACCAAATGGAACTAAAACAAACTCATAATGCCCATACCTAGTCTTGAAATTTGTCTTGTATATGTCCTCTTCTTTGATGCGTACCTAATGATCCAGATCCCAAATCAATCTTCGAGAACACTATTGCTCTCTTTAACTGATCGAACAAGTCATCAATCCTAGGCAACATATATATGTTCTTGATGGTCACCTTGTTCCACTACCTGTAATCAATGCATAACCCGAGAGTACCATCCTTATTCTTCACAAACAACACTAGTGCTCCCCACAATGACACACTTGGCCTAATTTATTGATTTGAGAGCCACCTACTACCAGATTTACCCATGATCTTTTACTTCTGCGATGTTATTAGATTTTCATTTTAAAAGAGCATAAAATAACACATATAAATGCTTAAGCAAGAGGATACAAGACAACCATCAGTAACATAAAGCATGAGACGTTGATAACGGAGTTCAACCAGTGTGGGCTACGTCTCCGGGCCCGATGTCAAAATGGGTTAGGCCACTTCATATAGTGTTGGAAATGGGAAGATGTACATGGATGATGTTCATACAAGGATGTGCCCTCAACATCAGTGGCTTGTCTCTCCATGAGATGTTCTGCTACAGGAACTCTCACTCACAATGGACCTCCTATCAACATGACATAATCTCACATGAAGCAAAAACAAGATCCTACACATGCATCAGCAAGGATCTATAAATCATAATACATCTCACATCAAAAAGAGGCACATGATAAAACTACATATACCTCAACCCCTGAAGTTGGCTGAAGAAAAGGATGCTCAGCTACTGAATCTGGCTATATCGTCGAACTCGTGGTGTCGAAGTGCATAGAATCGACTACCCACACTTGAGAATCAGACATCGTCACTCCAATCTAGAAAATGGACGAGAAATTTGGATCTCTGCAGCTGAAACAAGCATCGCCATTGAGCTCCTATTGCCAAGAGGTGTAAAATCGACATAAAGTTTGTCGAAAATGGACTCCGGCAAGTTTTGGGCCTCAAGTAATATTTTGATTCCCTCAAGATTCCCTAAGATTCTGTTGTGCAGGGAATATGCAAATCTGCTTCTGAGATGGCCATTTTGGTTTTACCACCGCATTCCCTGCGAAATTTTGGTTAAAATTACTATGAACTTCATATCATTCTGACAAAATGGAATTTTACCTCCCCATGGAATCTTTTAGGAATCAAGAATATTTTTTGCAAAAGATTCTCAGTCTCGAAGAACATGTCATCATGGTTCCTCCTCTGTGGATGTGCTCATGGTTCCCCACTCCTACCCCGTTGGTCCATCCTCCTTCTTCTTGCTCAGCCTCCTCCTCCGTTAGGGTCGAATGGCAAGAACAGGGTTCATATACATAAATTCGGCGAAGTTTACAAAGCCCAATGGGTTGGTGGAATGGGAAATATAATAAGTTGTTAAGGGGAGATCAGGGGATCAAATCCCGCCTTCCCCCGAAAATATTCATATGTATGCATTTTACAACATGAACACGTTTTTTTTTACGTATCACCATTGGATATGGAAGATACGTTGGTTGTAACATACTATATACATAGTATATAGTTTGGGTTTGCATATAATTGAATTTGGTTGGCGCATTTGTGTATACATAAGGTCGTCACATTGGGTAGGGCCAGCGGTACCACCAGACGTGGGTTCAAATCCCATCGGCCTTCCCATTTATGACAAGTGACACCGGCAAGAGGGGTGTGGGTCGGGTCCATTGGTGGCGACCCGTCCAATTCCCATGTGTGTATATATATATATATATATATATATATATATATATATATATATATATATATATATATATATATATATGTTGTAACAAACAAAGCGAGGGTGGAGAGGGTGATAGCCCGCCCCCCATAACCTTTTAATATTATTTGAGGTTGGAATTTCGACCCGGGGTGGCAGGGTTAGTGGCCCACCATCCAAAAAAATATATTTTTTTGTTATTTTTAAAACAAACAATCAATTTTGATTTAACAAAAATAAGGGTCGCTGGGAAAATTAACGAGGCCACAATTTCGCCCATTTTTGGGAGTTGGGTTCCCTGTCGGTTGACAGTGAATTTGTGGGGCACTTAAACCTGGCCCACTACCCTACTTTGACAAAAAATTTGACTCACTCTAACTTCTACATATGAGCTCGGATTGGAGATCTGTTCACACTGTTGGAATCAGGGCGACGAGTACTTCCATATGAACCTAGTTCGAGAGCAATTTGATCGATTTTAATTTTGACCTATCATCATCCCTCTTGGTCTCCCGAGGGTGTCTGAAACCACCTGGATCAATCCTCCCCACTGAGGAGCTTTTGTTCCATCGAAAGCATGAAAACATTTTGCAGCTACTCTACGCCACAAGTGTCCTGAAAGGTCACCCTTCATTCTCCTTCACCTTTGTCCTTCAGAGCCATAAGCGATGAGCTGACACCTACATCCTTTGCAAACTTGTAGTACAATATCCTGCAAATTACATGCTTACTAAGTGACCAATCTATGACCCAAGCATTCCCCACACTTGCCACGAGTTTATAACCATACTCGGTGGTCAAGTTTATATTAAATGGAATCAATACCCTAGCTATCAATACAAGGCCAAAATATCATTGTTTCTTCATAAGTGATGGAAAACACATCATCACTTTTAAATTTTAAATTGTAACATACGATTTACAAAGTAAGGCCAAACACAATACCAAACCTAGAAAAAACCATCTCTCACTTATCAAATTGAATGGGTCATCTCTTTGTGGCACATTTTCTCATCAAACAATTGCTTCAATTGGTTCCTCCACTGATGCTTTGTCCTTAAGGCGTTGCTATGGATGGAGCCTTCAACACATGGCTCTTTGATGACTACTTATGTCTCAATGAATTCAATGATTCTTGTTCCTCCAGACCTGCTTTACCTTTTTCTTTTCCTGTATGGAGAAGGCCTTTCACACCTCATCCTCTTTTGTGCTGCCATTCTCTTCCAACCCTTAGAAAATACATGGTTATGTAATCCACAAAAACTAAATGTCTTATGATGCCATGATCTATGTTCATTGTTAGCGACATGCTTGTAATCAAAATGAACAGTATAGTAGCGAGACTTGTTATAGCTTTCTTGGTTGTCTCAGGTGCAATCATGGTGGCGAGAGCTTGCCTCGGCTCCTTCTTTGCAATGTGCACTATCATAGGATGATGGTGAAGTGTTCCCATCAATCTATTTCCCCAATGGTTTCAACCATAGATTGGAATTTTCTGACATCTTTGAGCATTTTCCTTCAGTGTATCCCAAACATGTGAATCAAGGTCTCTGCAAAACCTCTAATGGCTGAGTTATGCCTTGGCCATTAATGCCAAGTCCTCCTCCTTTGTATCCCATCTTGGTGAGGATTCTCATGCTAGTTCCTGTAAGGGGTATCTCCATATTTCCCATATAAATGATAGCATGTGAAGATGAAACTAAAGAAACATTAGCATTTTTTACCTCAGATGTATATTCAGAAATAGGTGATGATGGCTTCTTCAAGCCTTTGTTGCACTTCAACTCCTCCAAGGCCTCTTCCGTGGCTTGTAGCTAAAGCTGCAGTTTCTGCTTCTCTGCTTTCTCTTCTTGGAGAAGCCTCCTTAATTCAACATCCTTTGCTTGAATGCTTTGGTCTTTGCGCTTTAGGTCTTCCAAGGCTACCTATGTGGCTTGCAACTAAAGCTGCACTCTCTTCTTATCCTCTTTCTCTTCTCGTAGAATCACTTTCAATTTAGCGTTATCTGCTTGAAGGCTATGGTTGATATCCTTATTCTAATGATGAGAAGACGATGATGAATATGTGGATGAAGCATCACTTTCTGCTTCTTATTTCTCTTGTCTTTCATAAGCTTCATACATCATGTCCACCATTTTAGACATCCTGAGCATGGCCTCATACATGTATTTTCCATCCTCCATTGCTACACTTTCAATTGTTGTTCATGCTCGCAATTTGCATCAACAAGAAGATTGCTTTGATACCACTTGATCCGAGAGCCGCTTGATACTGGATTTACCCATGATCTTTTAATTATGTGATGTTGTTATAATTGCATTTTAAAATATCATAAATGAACACATATACATGCTTAAGAAAGAGGAAACAAGACAACCATCAGCAACATAAAGCACGAGATGTTGATAATTGAGTTCACCCAATGTGGGCTACATCTCCGGGCCCGATGTGAAAATGGGCTAGGCCGCTTCGTATAGCATTGGAAATGGGAATATGTACATGGATGATGTTCATACAAGGATGTGCCCTCAACATGAGTGGCTTATCTCTCCATGAGATGTTCTGCTACAAGAACTATCACTCACAATGTACCTCTTATTAGCATGACATAATCTCACATGAAGCAAAAATATGATCCTGCACATGCATAAAGAAGGGATCTAGAAATCATAATACATCTCACATAAAAAAGAGGCACATGATCAAACTGCATATACCTCAACTCCTAAATTTGGCTAAAGAAGCGGATGCTTAGCTAATGAATCTGGCTGTACTGTCAAACTCATGGCATCGAGGTGCATAGAATCGACTGCCTACACTTGAGAATTGGACACCGTCACTCCAATCTGGAAAACGATCGAGAAATGGGGAGCTCTACTACTAAAATGGACATCACCATTAAGCTCCTATCGCTGAAAGGTGTAAAATCAACATAAAGTTTGTCGAAAATGGACTCTGGTAAGTATTGGGCCTCAAGGAATCTTTTGATTCCCTCAAGATTCCCTAAGATTCTATTTTGGAGGGAATCTAAAAATTTGTTGCTTAGATGTCCATTTTAGGTTTACTATCACGTTCCCTACGAAATTCTAGTTAAAATGACTGTAAACTTCCTATCATTCTGACAAAATGGAATTTTACCTCTCCATGTAATCTTTTAGGAATTAAGAATATTCTTTGCAAAAGATTCTCAATCTCGAAAAATGTGCTATCATGGTTCCACATATGTGGATGCGCTCATGGTTCCCCACTCCTGCTCTGTCGGTCCATCCTCCTTCTTCCTGCTCAGCCTCCTCTTCCGTTGGGATCAAATGGTAAGGACAGGGTTCATATACATAAATCTAGCGAAGTTTACAAAGCCCAATGGGTTGGCATAATGGTAAATATACTAAGTTTTTAAGGGGAAGTCGGGGTATCAAATCCCGCCTCCCCCTGAAAATTCACATATGTATGTGTTTTACAATATAAGCGTGTTTTTTTTAATGTATCACCGTTGGATATGGAAAATACGTTGGTTGTAACATACTATATACATAGTATATAGTTTGGGTTGGCATATAATTGAATTTGTTTGGCGCGTTTGTGTATACATAAGGTCGTCGCATTAGGTGGGGCTGATGGTTCAAATCCAACCGACCTTCCCATTTATGAAAAATCACACCGGTGAGAGGGGTATGGGTCGGGTCTGCTGGTGGCGGCCCACCCAACACCCATGTGTGTGTGTCTATATATATATATATATATATATATATATATATATATATATATATATATATATATATATATGTTGTAACAAACAAAGAGGGGGTGGTGGGGGTGACAACCCACCCCCCATAACCTTTAATATGATTTGAGATTGGAATTTAGACAGGGGGTGGCAGGGTTGGTGGCTTTCCATCCAAAAAAATATTTTTTTTTGTTATTTTTAAAACAAATATTCAGTTTTGATTTTAATGAAAATAAGGTTCATTAGGAAAATTAACGAGGCCACAATTTTACCTGTTTTCGGGAGCTGGTTTCCCTCCTGCTTGACGGTGAATTTGTGGGACACTTAAACTTGGCCCACAACCCAACTTTGACAAAAAAATTGACTCTCTCTAACTTCTCCATATGTTCTAGGATTGGAGATCTGTTCACACCATTGGAATCAGGGCGACGAGTACTTCAGTATGAACCTGGTTTGAGCAATTCGACCACTTTGAATTTTGACCTATCATCAGCCCTCTTGGTCTCCTAAGGGTGTCTGGAGCCACCTGGATCATGTATCCCTTTACAAGCATTTCATTCACCTAAAAATTTGACTCTACTAACTATGGAGTGCTGATTTTGTATGGTGCTTTCGATGTTGGTGTTGTCCCTAGTACCAACTCAATGGAGAATTCCACTTCTCTATGAGGCAAAAACATTGAAATATTTGCTGAAAACACATCCTGAAACTGCTGCAAGATTGGGTACCTTCTCAATACCTCTGAATCCTCATCCTCCTTACCTTTGTCACTAGAAATATGCACTACAAATAAAACACACCCTTTTCTACGACTGCACTTTGCTTGCATAGATGTCACCATTCTAACCGATGTTGCTTTCTTCTTACCCTGCAAGATTATTTGCTCTCCATTGTCATCCAAACACTCAATGTCTTTGTCGTAACAGTCTACCTTGGTCCTATGAATATATATCTAGTCCATACCCAAGAGCATAATATATGATCCCAAATGCAATAAGTTCAAATGCGTTGATGTAGGCATGCCATTCAACTCAAAAGAACAAGCTCTTACCTAATGATGAATTCTCTTCTTTGTACTTGTAGCCAACTTCATTAAACAATATTTTGCATGCACTTTTTTATTCAAAGCACACTTATCCACCTTGTAAGGGTCAACATAACTATAATTATATCTGGGGTCAATCTAAATAGAAACAAATTGATCACAAAGTTTACCATCCATCTCAATGATATATGCCTGATGATTTGTCTGCCTGTTATCCAATGTTGCATATATACGAGGAATTCTCTTCCCAACATCCCCAACAGTCAGTGCCTCCTGTGAAATATAAATATGAGGCCTACCACCCTGATTCTTCGAAAAATCCCTGCTAATATGCTCCTTACCACATGTCTAACACTACAACCATCCTTTATCATTACCTTTATTTTTCTATTGTGACCCATGTACCTGTCTAGCTACATTGGAATTCTTGTATGGTGCAACATTCTCTTTCTCTAATGCATTATGAGGCCTTGTTATTTTGGTTTCCATTTAACTTTACCTTTATCTTTCCCTTTCCATCTTTTCTGAGATTCATTCTTACGCTTTGATTTCTCATAACATTGCTTCAGTTTCCAAATAACTTCCTCAAGTGACTGAGGCTCATCATACTCAATTTGATCTCTAAATGATAATGTCAATCCATTGAAAAATCTCTTAACTTTAGCTTTCTCGTCTTTAATATACGAAACATACCTCAAAAGCTCCAAAAACTTGGTCGTATACTCCTCATCGGTCATCGATCCCATTTTAAGCTCATATAATTCCTTAGATTTGTTGTCGTAGTACCTTTCTGACAAGTATTTCTTCCTGAAGAGTCTCTTGAATTCATGCCAACTCAAGTCTTTTTTCCTGATGTCTTTGCCTTGTTTTACATCTTCCCACTAGATGTATGCTTTCCCTTTGAGGTCGAAGATAGTTATTCTAGCCTTCATATTCTTTGTGTACTCATGCAGTTCAAAGTATTTTTTCATCCCAAGTAATCAAGCCTCTGCATCCTCTGGCTTGTTCAACTCTCCATCAAAATTAGGTGGCTTCGCTTTCTTAAATTCATCTAGAAAGTATCCCCTGTCACTCCTCCCGTAAGGGTGATAACGATGACAATCATAGTGCATGTTAGAACCAAACTAGAATAGTACCTGTGTCCATCACCTCTCCTATCTGAAGTATCCAGTAACTTGCCATATTTGATTGTGTCATCCCTATCTGACTTGTGCCCACCATGAGACCTACTACCTTACACCCCATTAGTTATGTGCTCCCATCCATGGTTTATCCAAAGTGGTCCCTGCCTAT
The DNA here is from genome assembly GCA_034641835.2 of Pinus albicaulis. Classification (NCBI taxonomy): domain Eukaryota; kingdom Viridiplantae; phylum Streptophyta; class Pinopsida; order Pinales; family Pinaceae; genus Pinus; species Pinus albicaulis. The sequence continues at coordinate 533,729,907 of CM076573.1, read as the reverse complement.
GCATTCTAATAAACTCTAAAGAATTATTGCATTTACTTCTACTTGTTTCTACTATGCCTGCATGATTTTATCATTATCTGCTTTGCAACTCCTTATTTCTTCCTTCAAGCTCCTTAGCGTATCTGCTAAGTCAGAAGAGTTCCCAACACGATGTTTCTCATTTGATCCATAGAGAGAGTCTCGTGAAATGTAGTCTAGCACTCTGCTAGCCATATTTGTTCTCTTCCTGCAAGGCATACTATGTCAGCTAAAACAAATCATAAACAAAACCAATGTACCTCAATATAATTTGGGGAGGATATTTCATTTGCAATACCAATCAAATCAACACAATACATGTATAAACATAATCCAATCAACATATAATCACCATTTCAACCATTATCTCGTTACCATTCATGATGTTATGACCGTAAATCCAACTAGACACAATGCATACATAACAACATATGTATGACATGCATGCATACATAATACATACAAAAACTGACATGCATAACAAGTGCACAACTGACATATACGCATGATAACACATCCAACAACAACACCATCAACTTTCACATGGCGACACCAATACAAGCATGACCACCACCATGCATATGCAATAAGCACATATACCACGAGTATAAGTAACACATATGCAATCGAAATGAATGCATGACCAACACACCACCCATCTAGTCTAAGGGGTGAACCATGCTCTCATACCACCATGTAAGACCCTCCTCCCACATTTACCCAAGTTAACCGGCCTGCTAGAGTAAACATGTGACGAGAGGATATTAGGATCTAATTCAACTCCCCATGTACAGTTAAGGAAGTGGAACTGACACAACATAACCAATCTAACCTTCTACATGTGCTACAGAACCCTTAGGAGACATCCAACCCTTTTAGGTGGTCAACCCATTAAACAACCTAGCATTTTACTAAATTAGAGCCTCAGTTGCTCCAATGACATGGGCATGCATGCAAACGGGACCCTTCAATCGCTCTCATGGAAAGGGAATGTAAGCGACTAGGGTATTTTTTAGCTAGTTCTAAGCCTCCAACTACAGATTCTATGCCACTTTTTCAGGGCCAAGACTTAGGCCACTACCCAAAACTCCATGAAACTTCCAGAAATGACAAGTAACATCAAAACAATGATACACATGCAAATACTTGAACAAGGACTTGAATGGACCCCTACTAGCCATGACAAACATTTCATCAAACATGTCACAAATATGCATTCTACAGGTTAAAACTACAAATATGAGCATAAAGGTCTCATAATTATCTAAGAATCTCTACGAAGGATTGATGCCTTATCACATTAGTTGCATTATCATCTATTAGGTCATATATTCATTATTCATTCATTTATAAATCGAAACATGATGAGAGCCATACATCATTATTGTCATAAAACATACTCATAACCAACATATAAACAACAAAAATAAAAAGGATATAACAACCATAAAATCCACATATAAACCAATAAATTTGCACATAAAATATCAAAGAGAATAAACTCCTATTAATGAATGAATAGGCCAACTAGGTTCGGGACTTCCACATTCCACCCGACCATAGATTAGCTGAACCAAGTCTCTCCTCAGCCAATTACCCTCGTGCCATATTCCAAGCATGAATGTGGGACTCATAACCAACCAAAAAGAACCAAATAAGCACAGATTCCACTAGATTTATCCACCTACACCATGGGGAATTTTACTGCCTCCTAGTCTCTAGACTTTACAGTAATCCATAGCTCGATCCAAGGATCTCTAGGCCATAATCGAGACACCACCCTCCAGGCTTTACCGTATATCCCACCATTCATCGACCAAGGATTCCTAGGCCTGATCAAGGGAACCCACCTCTAGGCTTTATCATATATCCTAACATTCATCATTTGAGGATTCCTGGGCCCACTGAGGCACATAATACCTGGCTTTACTGCAACCCAAAATCTGATTTAGGGTTACTTGGCCAGTGGCTTTACCACAATCCACAATTTGGTTCAAGGATTACTAGGCCATGTGTTATTTCATTCAAAGATCCACCTCACTTAGTTTAAAATCCATCTAGCAATCCAGCTCAACCAAAACATGAGAATCCCATCACACCATGGTTATCTCGAAATGACAAGTTTAGGCTGAAAAATATTGTCACACATGGCCAAACCCATGCCAATGACAACAAGAGAACCAATAACACACATGCATAACCATGCATGCCAAAACTAGCAAGGAAATCACACATGCAAATTGATACCTACAAATAATCTCGTTGTGGCTCCTAGATCCCACTATTCCTTACTTGATCCTTGATTTCCTTCACCTTCTTTTCTCTTCTTGATCCAATGTTTAAGTGCTCCAAGAAAACTAAAGTGTCCAAGAGTGTGAGAGAGAGAGAATAGAGAGATAGTTCCAAAACTGAACTGACAAAAGGTACCAACTGATCCTCAGAAGCCTTTTATTAATGAGGCCTCTATTTTCTTCAATTTTCCATTATTTTCCTTCATTTTCCTCCTCACATGCAACATGTGACCTTTCACCTTCCTTTTCTCCCAAATTCCTTTATTTTCACAAATAAATGCCAATAAATGTGTAATATACCAAAAGGAAGAATGCAATAATAATAAAACACAATATAAGAACTGCAACAAAGTAAACAATAAATCTAAATACACATTAGAATGCACAGAAATAACTGAGCCATCTTATTATATGGAGGTGGATAAACCAGTACAACAGTGCTCAAAAAATGAGACACTCAAGCCAAAGAGATGGCCTAGAATGACCCTGAAATGATCCCACAAGAGGGATTGCGTAATTGTTGAACTGCTGGAAGGAAAAATGTGTTGTCCCCATTGCAACTGTTGGGACTACAACTGCCAAAAAATAGAAAGTTATATCTAGGCATTTTGGGAGCTCCGATGATGCTAAAAATAAAGATCTGGGCTCTATGATGGATACCCAAGATAACCCAAAAAGGATTTCTCAGATCTGTCAATATAAGAAAATCACCCTCTTAGGGTTTGCCCTATGTAGCTGCTGGGTATCAAGATCTGCTGCATGAACTGAATATATGATGGCTACAATGATGTGCAATCAGCTCTATTCAAGAAGGGTTGATCCCTTAACTAGATCCTTGGGCTAAAAGCTCAAGATCTAGCTCCTCCAATCTCCTCCACTAAAAATAGTTTCTGAATGATCAACAGCTTTAGAAAACTATGTTGTAAGAGAGGGAGGCTCAATAGCCTACTACTAGATATGTCAAATCAGCTCCGAAATTATGGGAACAATGAATACAATGTGAGGAGATGATCCCTCACAAGATTTCTAGCTAAAATGCTGAAAACTTCCTTCCTCCAAAATATCTACAAGACTGCACTGCGCAATCCTTGAGGGGATTGTTGCTGCATGGAGGTAAAATATAGTGGCATGAATGCCGGATATAGATCTGCTACTCCTGGAATACTGAATATGAAGAACAAAGAGGAAGGATGAATCCTCCACCGGTTTCCTAGTTGAATGCTAGAAACAACCTCCTGAAGGTGGCACTAATGTCTGATGAGGAATAAGCTCAATAGAAACCTTCCTAAAGTAGGCACTCGAAATCCCCCATGGGTAAGGGTGGAATTTCCACTCGGAAACACCCTGTGCTAAAAATCACTGCAGACTTAGATAAACAACATATGCATGCATATAAATTTCCTAAGACAAATCCATATCTAAACAGATCAAAGATAATAATCCAAATCTAAAATATGCCTTCTGTTGTGCCTTCACCTTCATTATATAGATTGTGAGCCTTCTATAACCTAGGCCCTCCTATAAACTGCATTGGACATGTGGAAATAAGTCTCCATGATTGACTGTGTTGTCTCTCCATGTCCTCCATCATGTTTACATGTGATGATCACCCTCTCCATCATGTTTGCATTAATTGCACTAGTTTCTCCATCATGTGTGCATTAGATGCACCACTTCCTCCACTATCTCATCATAAGTGCTTTATGATCTTAATTTTTATGCACTATGATCTTAGTTGACCTCTTCCAAGACGTCATGATTCTACATTTAAGATCCATGATCTTACTTGACTGCTTCAACCTCCATGATCTGTCTCATTAATGAGACATGATCTCCACTCCTTTTACATTAAGAAGTTTCTCCACTACTCCATAATGTAGATCTACATTTGAAATATCCACATTCACACATTAAAAGTGGATTTTATTTATCTTTGGGGTTTATCGGTCCCTCCACCCTCTTATTTACTTAATTAATTATTAAAATTAAGAACTTTAATATTCCAATTATCTTGTGGAAAATTTGGGAATATTGCAGTCCTCCTGGAAAAATGTTGCTTGTCCTCATGCAACTGAAAAAGTGGATGCTACAAAAAACATCCCCCCCCCCCCCCCCAAAATGGCATCCTCATAAGGAAGGCCTTCCCATTTGTCGCAATGTGTCATGCATGTCCAGCTCCAAAGCTGCCTCTCTAGAATGTCTAGAATGGCCTCCAATGAAAAAGTTAGATACCCATCCTCATCAATGAATCTCCAAGTGGCAACCATATGATGACCAAATATCTCCATAATACATGAGATACATAAAAATAGGCGGTTCCTTCCACAAAAGGAATGCTCCAACTCACAAAGTATACCTCCATCCGACGTTACATGAAGTAAAAAGAGGCTCTGCATGCCTCCACTCTTAGCCCTGTTGGCCTTGTTGGATCTAAGAATCATCCCAATATTGTGAAAAATAAGAAGTAGAGACATATGGGTAGACAAAGATGTCAAACCATATTCTCCCAATAGTAACCACTGCAACAATGCACCCTACTGCCACACCAGACCATCAAAATACCAAGTGGGTTGGCCATATTCTCTTAAGAGAAGCCACAACAATAATGCACCTTGCTGCCCTGCCACATCATCATCAAACCAAGTATGGTGTCCATACTCTCCAAGTAAGATCCATCGGAGGAATGCCTCTTACTGCCATCCTCCATCATTATCATGCAAAGTAGGTTTTGTGGCTCATTTATTTTTCAAAACACCAAAAAAAGAATATATGTTATAAAAGGTAAAATTTATATTAACATTACATGATGAGATGTGAAGGTGGGTTGAGCCAGGCACATTCACGTGCAAAACAGTTCAAGAGTCGGATCGATGGGCACGTTCAGAACATTACACACTAGTCAGGGTTTTCATTCTTCCAAGTTCGAGTACAATGAAGGCTCGTATTCATTGCACCCATACCAACAAAAACTCGAGAGCACAAGTTGCATGAGATTTATACCAAGGAGTACCCCCACAAGCGGTCTCATTAAATCCGTTCACCTGCAAATCGACGATTAACATCAAATGCGGGAATACTCTCTTCAAATTCCAAAAACTACTTAATTTCCCTCGCAAGTGGTTTCAGGTTTCAATGAAGACATTATGTTGTGATAGCTGGAGCCCATGCCCTTTACTTTCAAATCAAGGAAGGTAGAGAAATGGCGTATTTCCCTTAGAAACTTAAGAGTTTTGGAGGAGGCGCAAAGGGGAAAATAGGCGGTTAGGATCAAAGCGCAGAATTGAAGCATAGAGATGGACGATGGAGATTAAATCAAAAATCGCAAATCATAAGTTTCAAAAGAAGGTGTGGTAAGGTGACGTGGCCCTGGACTGCATACCGCACATGGCAAGTTTTAAAAGTTAGGTGCAAAGGATTTGAGTTATAATCGCTGAAGTGCGATATGTGATGTGGTGGGGCTTGATCGCAAATTGAAAATAGCAATTTTTAATGAATAAGTGCGGAGGTAAGTTTTAAATTCGCTGAAGTGCGATATGCGATGATGGTGGGACCTGATCCCATATCGCACATCGCAAGTTTTAAAGGTTAAGTGCTAAAGAAAAGTTAAAAACAATGACATGTGAAGTGCGACGTTGGGCGAATGCGATGTGGTTTCAAAAGTGAAAACCAAAGGTTCTCAAATCCAGAGGTAAGACATTTCTTGTGTTAAACCACATCAGAGGAAGAAAAGAGGATTATAATGTAATGCTGGTGAAACTCCAAAATGAAAGAGAAGGCAGAATGCTGCAGGCACGAACAGAAGGGGACAGGATAACATTGTTTGAAGCACAAAGGCATAGGAAGAGTCAAGTAGAAGAACGTATAGTGGCACTGTTGGAAGCACGATAGCTGGGTCAAGTCAGGCACTGAGGCATTGTTACAAAACTATGAAGCTACTACATCATAACCAAAAAGGACACCTCAGCACTTCAGGAGGATGCATCAATAACATTAGATTCAACCAAAAGAAAAATATTTCCAGTTTTAATTTGTTTTCTTGTTATGATTGCATAAGTAATCTTAAAAGTTTAGGTAGTTGAGTAGTTTCAAGAAGTTCAGTAGTTACGAACTACTTTGATGTATTTAAGTAGGTAGAAATAAAGAAAATGGGTTCCAATTTTTGGACCTCTAAATGACTGTTAATTTAGTATTGAATTTCTGGAGAAATAAATGAAAGAAGATCAAGTTTCCTACACCTGTTGATGTTGATATGTATTTTCAGTTTTGTTCTGTATTTATTCCTCTTTGAATGAAGTGAATTAATGCAACAGCTTGTCTCTTAATTACATCTATGAGTAAGAGTTAAACAACCTTAATTTGCACTCCTTCACTTCATCTCTTCTCTCTTCACAAACTCCTGATGAAACTTTAAAGTAATAGATTCTATTTTTATAGCATATTATTTTGAGTTTCCTCTCTCTCCATGAATTTCCTCTGAAGCTTAAAAGTGATAGATTATGTTTCTCAGCATATCATTTTGAGTTTCCCTTACAATTCTTCTTTTCATTTCATTCAAATATCAACAATTTATGGCATTGTGAAGGCTTTCATTATATCAAATTATTGAGGGTATTAAGCAATAAAATTCCAAAGGTGTTAAATAGAGGCCATTTTATATTGTAATTTTGACATACATTTACAAAATGTCTTAAGCACTGATTCCTTACCACAGTCGAGGGATAGTTTCTTGAGATACAACATTTTCTGGCACCGTTGTCGGGGACGAAGAAACAAAGTTTATTTTTCCTTGGGTTTTTCACATTATTTCCTCTGGTTATTCAGTGAGGAGGAAATATTTAGCTGTGTTTGTTATTTTCAAAATTCTGGCTTTCAAAATGCCTCACACGAGGTCAAATACCTCACAACAGATAGTCCCTACTTTGCCAGACCCAGAAAGATTGGCTTCTAAAAAGGATCAGAAACTTGAAACTCCTTCAACACCTGATCCTACATTTTCTACTCCTGATAGTAGTTCTAGTAATCCTTTGTTTGAAGATATTTCTGAAATACTTCCTTCCTTGGAACAAGATTCACCTTCCACACCCATTCATTTTCAAGAACCTAAGTTAGAAGACCATTCTTTCGAGTCTGTTTCTTTTACCTTCACCCAAGCTCAACCAAATATAGTTGTTGGTGCTTCTAACATTGTTCATCGACCCACTTCCATATTAGTATTCTCGCCACCTTCATTCACTTTCATAGCAAGTTCATCAACCTCAACTACCCAAGGAACAATTAACCAAGGTCTAAATATGGCAGCACCAGCCTTTTTGTTGAACAGATATGCTCCACTAAATCTTGTGCAAGCAATGAATTACATGCCTCAAGAATACCTCAAATTACTTCCTCGTTTCATTGGAGAAGATGAAGTAACTGCAAAACAACATTTACCCTTGTTTTGTACTTTTGCTGAGAATTTAAATGTAGAACATCTTGATGTTGTGATGAGACTATTTGTGCAGTCTCTAGATGGAGAGGCTAGAAAATGGTTCAAAGGTTTACCAAATGGTTCAATAAATAACTGGGAAGAGTTAGAAACTCAATTCACTCAGAGATGGGGAGAAAAGAGAGATCATGGTTACTCATTGACAGAGTTTAATGCAATTAAATAAAGGCCTAATGAAAGCATTTCTGAGTTTGTAAAAACATTCAACAAATTGTACAATAGTTTACTTATAGATATGAAGCCCCCCCTGTAGGAGCAAAGGTAGTTTTTGTTGGGGCTTTCGAAGCTGATTTTAGCTTTACATTGAGAGAGAGAAGAGCCCCTACTCTTGAGTAGATATAGATAGATGCTCTATATATCAAAGCTTATATGACTGCAGCTGGAAAGGCGAAAGTGAAACAACCAGTTCAAAAGAAGGGGAAAGCAAAAGAAGAATCATCACAAGAGCTAAGAATTGAAGATGTGAAAAAGGTGATGGAAATTTTGACAAATAAGCTAGCTAAGTTGGAATTAGAAAATAAAAATTCCCAAAGACCAGTACAACAAAACCGAGGAGGGTTTAACCCTCAATTCAAAAGGCATCTTCTGCAAATTTTGTAGCGAGAAAGAAGAGATCAAGACCAAGTTCAAGCACCATTGTATATAGAAGCAACACCTGGAGATCCAACAGAAGATGACCAAAGGGAGGTCGAGGATCGGGTATCTGCTATGTATACAATAGAAGAGGATGAAGAGGAATATTGTAAGGGAGAATATGTTGAAGCTTAAGTATATTTTGATCAAGATGAAATGGATGAATATTGTAGGCAATTCACAGATTTGATGCAAGCTGAGCTACATAAAAATTATGATTTAAGGTCTAGAAAGAGATCTAGAGTGCAGGGTAATGAAGGTGAACAAAAAGGTTCCATTCCTCCTCCAATGGTGACTCCACAACAAAAGGACCCTGTGAAACAGTCATTAAGGGGAAAAAACATGTAAATTCACTTAATAGAACAAATGTGCAACAGGGTGAGTTTTCCCTAAACACATCAGTTGACACTAATATTTTGGAGAGAGTTGTTCATGTACCCGAACAAACGGAAAATTCTAGAAAGAGTGAAGAAGAACTTGAAAAGAACGTTAAGCAAACTCATGCTTTCATTTTGGCAAAAGAGTTGGAGAAGGTTAAAATTCAGGTACCTCTTCTAGAATTAGCTAAAATACCAGCTTACAAGAAAGAAATTTCAGAATTTATTAATCTCACACATATGGAAGATATAAGTGACAAAGTGAACTTATAAGAAGAAAAGTCAGTGGTCACCTTTGGTCCTCATGTAGAGGAAGTAGATCCTTCTGTTCCACCCTTCTATATTTCTATGTTGCTTCATGATTTTACTCTACATAATTGCATGATGGACTCAGGAGCGTCCCATAATCTCATGCCATTGTCTGTTATGAAGGAACTAAACTTTCAGATTACCAAACCTTATTGGGATCTTTATTCATTTGATTCCAAAAGGGTGAAATGTGTTGGGTTAATTAAATATGTAGCCGTTTTGTTGGCACAAATCCCAAAAAAGAGTATAGTCATGGATGTAGTGGTTGCTGACATCCCAGCCAGGTTTGGAATGCTCCTATCAAGATCTTGGGGAGAAAAGTTTGGAGGTGTTCTAAAATTAGATTTCAGTTATGCTATCATTATGGATTTTAATGGGGAAGAAAGGAGACTGTACAGGGAAATAAGGTTTGTGAAGACCACCTCCAAGAAAGATGCAGGAAATTCCCCCATTTATAGTCAATAAACAAAAGATCTTTCTTGTTTCATGCTGCATGAAGATGCAAAATTTTATGAAGACACAGGGAAGCAACTGTCTTCAGCATTTTTAAATAATGAGTTGCACTCAAGGAAGATTTGGAAGTGCTACTTTGATGGTGCCTACTCCAAGGAAGGCACAAGTGTTGGATTCTTGTTGATATTGTTATCACTCAGATTTTCCTTGAAGTTGTTATAAGAGGAAAGGGGTCCGAGGTAACCACAAACCAACCTTCAGATACAGAATCTAGCCAATCTGTATCCAGAGAGGGCTCTCTCTTTATGATTTAGCTTTTGTTCTTAGAAAATATTAGGCTAGTTATAAGTCCAGGGGTTTTGTTTGAATTTGAATGGTGGAATCCGCCAACTGAGGGCAAGATTGAGTATTTCAGGCCATTGGGCTATGGAGTCGAAAAGATGGCTTTACTGGATTAAGTTTTTACACAAAAGATGGCTTTGCAGGGCAAGATAGCCAAAACAAAGAACAATTTTAGATATTAAAGTGAATGGAATGGATTTTTAAATGGATGAAAGGCAATTAAGAATCTTTCAACATGTTTAAACGAGGGAAAGTGAGTGATTACCAATAAAGAGCAATTAAGAATTCTTTACTAAGTAATCAAATGCTTAAACCAAAGAAACAAGAGCAATTAAGAATTCATTGTTTATAACCAGTTTAGAAGAAAACATTTAGAATAATAACAATTGAAATCAGAGTACACTTAAGTAATTTCTGATTTAATCCTTTTTGTTAATTATTCAGAAATGAAACACAGTGATATAGTAAACATATATAAAACTTAAAACACAGGATAGAAATGACTTATTGAACTGTAGTCTGACACATGAATCCTGCAAAAAGTCTTGAGCTTCAATTCATCATCCAGCAAGCCACAAAGAAATTTCTCCAAAAAAACACTTTATTCCAAAAGTCAATGTTACAGCAAAGTAGAATAATCCACACCAATACTTCCAAGAGTGAAGTATTTATACAAATTCTAAACTAAAATATCTTGAAAAAATATCAATATTAGTTCACAAATCTCTCCAACTATTTTACATAAATAGAACTTAAGTAAAGGACACTCAAACTAATGCATCTATTTGGCACTATTTTGTATGGATAGGTGATGACAAAGAGGAGAATTCGAATTTGATCCAACTCTTAGTTGATGATGAGGAATCCAAGTCACTAACTGCTTCCTTTCTTTGTGCAATTATGCTCCAACAATTCTCTTTCAGTTTCCCCAAATTCCTCTCCAGCTATGCACAAAAGGCTCTGCAAAAATATGTGTAAAACAGAGTTTTACAGAGTCTGAAAAATAGCCTGTAAAGATGTGCATGTATCTCTCATTCTGAAATCACTGTGCAAAAAGTGAGATAGGTTTTTGTAGATATGTATCTTAGGAACAAAAAATTCCTTCAGTTTTGTATGATGTATTTTTTATTTACCACAATCTTCTCTGCACAATGATGACTTAACTGGTATTTTCTGCAAAAAGTGCTTTCCATCATTGTTTAATATTTCCAAAACCATAAAAGCTGTTAGAAAAGTGAGAGAGGTTTTTTTATATGGTCCTCTTAAGAACATAAATCTGCTTCAGTTTTTCAAAATCCATCTTGGATTGATCACAACAGTTTCTGCAAAACAATGACTAAAACATTAAATTTTTGCAAAAATGTTCCTTCTTGTTGTGTTTTTCATCTTTTCACTTTTTTGTTCTTTTAACTATTTTACTTTCACTTTAGATAAACTTCAATGTTGGTGAAATTATTTTCATCTCTTTTTACCATTTTACTGCCTCTGTAATTACTTTTACTGTTTTACCTTTGACTGCTCTGTAACTTCATTTTAACTTTCACTCTGACTTTTACCTGATACACTTTAACCACTCATACTCTTTAACTGTTCTTTACTGTGTCCTTTTACCATCAATGTGTAGTTTAGGTTTTTACTTTCTGTTTCAACAGTAAATTGTTTAATATCCTGTTTCCTTTTCTTGTCTTTAAACTGTATGTTTTATCTTCCATCTTTGTTTGAATAGATTTGATAACACTCTTAGAGTAAACAAGTCTTATGACTAGTATTAAGACTGTTTATCCAAGGATGTGGTCTTCTGATCACCTGTAAAAAAAAACAAATTGTTAAGAAAGCATTGGTTTGCAAGGGAGGTCGAAAAGGTTTCATTTGATTTTGAGAGGTCTATGGAGTGAATCTAGAATGATTTTTGGGAGGTAAACCATGCTCGAATTGGTTAACAGAGGCTTTAGGTAGCGCAGCTGGGTTACAAATGGTTTTACTGCATGGGAGTCTGGTCGTTCACTGTGAACGAAAAAATGAAAAACGCGGGCTTATTTCGTTTTATTCACAAAGTCAATGGGTGGCGGAATTTTTTATTATTTTATTGGATGACGTCAGCATGGTACAGTGGATATGTCACGAGTGGAAAGGTGGTAAGAGGTTTCTATCGCACTGCTTATCAGGGAAGGCGGTTTTAAGCGGAAGGGCAGCGATGCGATACAACGACTGACAAGTAGCACGACACTGTTTGAAAACCATTTGGCCATCGCGCATTATCTTTCGTACGCGGATGGCCAGTGAAATAGATGAGGGCCGTAGATCTTTGATGGGGCGATCAAACGGTCGACGGGACAGGGAGATGGCGGATTTTTAATGATGCAGGCCCAATGTAATTATTCGTTAAATAAACTCATCGGGTGGGATCTGATTGGCGGGTTGAATTCATTAATTAATCGTGAGGATTAATTAATCTCTTTTGTATGGTCGGAGATGAAAAATGCGCGGGGATGGATTATTTTCAAAGTTTGGTTTTAATTAAAATTTGGGTTTATTTTTTGTTTTAAACATATATACATATGTTTAAACGTTTTTTATATATTTTATTATATGATAATTAAATCAATGTGATTTTCTTACCATAGGGGGCGGGAATAGAATTAATGTTATATTTTAGCCAAAAGGGGGTATATTGTGGGTTTTTGATTTGAATAAATAGGAGTTAAATACTTTTGGCTAAAAAGTCATAATATAAGGGTTTTGGGGATATTACTATAAAAGGATTTATATATAATAGGAAAAGGTGATTTTCATAGGGAGTTAATATATAAATTAGAATTAATATGAAAAAGGGACAATGTAAACTCAAAATACTTAAATATAACCAAGAAAGTGAAGATTCAAAAGTAAATGGCATTATTATACTTTCATCACTTAGACTTAGAATAAAAGTGATTTTGAGGGCTTTTCATGAAATATTGAAGGATTTTCCTAAGTAAAATGGGATTTTACTTAGGAAAAGATTTTTGAAAGATGAATGAATGTGATAATGGATAATTTCAAGTACTTAGGTCTTTTCAATTATTGGGCCGAGGGTCCGGTCCCTCCAAAAGTCAAGGAAATGCCTTGAGCCCCTTTAATCTTCAAATACCTTAGTGCTTAGGGAAATTAGTTAAATCTTTGGGGAAAATGAGAGGGGAAATGAATGATTTGACCTTGCTTTGCTTTGAAATTCTGCCAATGTAGTGTTCTTCCTTTGCACTTGTGATGAAAGTAAATTCTTAACACATTTTAACACCATCATTCATCAAATGAAAATTTGCAACATCATCTACCTACCCTATCTACTTTACTTTACCATTTTTTCTCCTTTATTAGGGTGCACTTAGACTAGCAAACCCTTATCACACTTTTCTTTTTCTTTTACATGGCAAGCCTACCTAAGTCTACACTTATTACATCCAAGGGCTCAGATTAAACTGTTGAGCTCATTTTATTAACTCTACCTACCTACTTATCTGCCAATATTAAACTGTTTGGCCAGATATTTATTCTCTATTCTACAACATGAAATTGAAAAATGAACTAGCCAAGCTTAAACAGTTTGACTATTCATGAATTGTGGCATAAAATACAAGTTGCACACAATTTGTTTATTACATCAGAGCAATAAGCAGTGGCATTTAGACTTGCACACTTTCCTTGGCCTTTTCTTGTTTGGGGTTCATTTTCTTTCACTTTTTTGGCCATTTTTATTTTTTCACCCTTTGATTTTCTTTTAGGGTATGCCCTCTTTACAATTTTTAATTTTTTTGATTTTTTGATTTTTTTGAAAATATGGAACACCTTTGCAACAAGAAAAAGGTTTGAACATATTGCATAGTTCATCAAGTCAATCATGAAAAATGACACCTATTGGTATAGGAGTCTAACAGATATCACCTGAAGGTAACCTCATGCCCTTCTCTTTTAAAATAGAATTTGATTCAACAAACAATGTGGCTAAGTATGGGGCCTTAATCTCAAGCCTTCAAGTTGCTAAACAGATGGGAATTCAATGCATTTCAATTTTTGGTGACTCTGAATTGATAATAAGGTAGATTAAAAATCATTGTCAAACTAAGCATCTGAGGTTAAGAACATATAGGAATGAAGTTTGGGATCTGATAGAAAACTATTTTGAACCCATCAATCTTCAATTTATTTTGAGGGAGGAGAATAGATTGGCAGATTCTTTAGCGGTTTCAGCCATCACCTTCAAACCTCCAATAAATCCAAGGCTAAGGTATGAAATTGAAATTAGACATAGACCTTCTATCCATGACAATGTGAAACATTGACAGGTGTTTGATGATGATGAACAGATAAATCAGTTCCTGACAATGATTGGAAACTTTGAAGATGTTGAGATAGACCAAGAGGAAGAACAAACAGAGCATAAAGCAAAAATAAGAAACCTTAACCAGTCAATAGGTGAACAGAATATTATCCAATTGAAAGATAATTTGCTCCCTAAAGGGTAGGTTCCCCTTGAAAGATTATTCGATTCTAATGGTGTTGATGTTGATTCAAAGAAAACACATCAAGAAGAAGAGATGGAAGATTGTAATTTTGGAACTCAACAGGAACCCAAAATAGTGAAATTGTTCAAAGGTGTTCCCGAAGACTACAAAGAAAGATACATTGATATTTTTAAGAAATATATGGATGTGTTTGCCTGGTCATATGAAGACTTGAAAACATATGAAAAAAGCATAATTTAGCATAATATCCCATCGAAATAAGGAATCAAACCACACAGACAGAAGCTCAAATAGATCAATCTATTTTTGCTAGCTCCAATCGAAAAATAAGTGAAGAAATTGTTGCAGGCGAAAATTATATTCCCTCTCAGATATTTAGACTGGGTTTCCAATCTGGTTCTTGTAAGAAAGAAGAATGGAGAGATAAGATTGTGTGTAGACTTTAGGAATTTGAACAAAGCATCTATAAAAGATAATTATCCTTTGCAAAAAATGAACTATGTCTTACAGAAGGTGATGGGAGCTTACAGGTTGTCTATGGTTGATGGATTTTCTGGGTATAATCAGGTAGCAGTAGAAAAAGAAGATCAGAAGGAGACTGATTTCACGACACCCTGGGGAACCTTCATGTATGAAAGGATGCCATTTGGCCTTATGAACGCAGGTGCAACATTTCAAAGGGCCATGGACATAGCCTTTGTTGGTGACGGGTTTGTAGTTATATATCTGGATGATGTAACTATTTTCTCAAGGTCAGATGATGAACACTTGGAGCATTTGCAAAAAAAAATTTCAAAAGTACAGCAAGTTTGGTTTGTCATTAAATCCCAAGAAATATTTATTTTCCTTAGAAGAAGGTAAATTATTGGGTCACATAGTCTCTAAACAAGGAGTAAATATTGACCCAGCAATGGTGGAAGCCATTTCGACGATTCCTGTACCCAGAAGCAAGAAATATATTGAGAGATTCCTAGGAAAAATAAAATTTCTGAGGAGATTTGTGCCCAATTATGCTGAGATCGTGAGAACTATAACAGATATGTTGAACAAAAATGTAGAAGTGAAATGGGATAAGGAAGCAAGATATGCATTTGCTAGAATAAAGGAAGCACTGCAGGAAGCTCCAGTTCTGATTAGTCAAGACTATCAAAAATCCTTTCAGGTATTCTCATTTGCATCCCCCATTACTATTGCTGAGGTGTTGTTGCAGAAAAATGAAGATAGTAAGGAGCAACCAATTGCATTTTTCAATAAAGTTCTCAGAGATGATGAGCTCAAATACAATATTACGGAGAAAAAATTATATGCTTTGGTCAAAGCACTGAAAGCCTTCAGGAATTATGTGTTACAGTCCCAAATAATAGCTTATGTTCCTAATCCTGCTGTGAAAGACATGCTGGTCCAAAGTGATGTTGAAGGAAAAAGGGGGAAGTGGATAGAAAAAATCCAAGAGTATGATTTGGACATCAAACAAACCAAGATGGTCAAGGGATAGGAGTTAGCAAATTTGTTGACAGAGATAAATTTTGAAGCCTTGGGAATTAGACTGTTGGCACCAGTGGATGGAGCTGTAAATGAAGAAGGTCAAAACAAGTCCAAAACAGGTATTCAATACAAAATTGTGTGCTCTGATTGGTATAAAGATATTGTGCATTAACTGTGTTTCTTTTTCTATCCAACTTCACTAAATAGAACAAAATACATAGCTCTCAAGCTCAAGTCTCAACCATATGTTATCGTAGAAGCAAAGCTATACTGGAAAGATCATGCTGGTATTTTGTTGTTATGTTTGACCGAAGGAGAATCTATTGAAGTCACTGAACAATATCATGAAAGTCTGTGTGGAGGACATTATAGCTGGAAGGTCACTGCTCATAAAATTCTCAAGTCAGGCTTCTACTGTCCAACCCTGTTTGCAGATGTTTATAGACTGGTCAAAAGTTGTCAGAAGTGTCATTTTTTTGTTGAAAAGAAAAAAAATTGCTCCATTACCTCTCATCCCAGTATTTATTGAAGAACCTTTCAGGCAATGGGGATTGTATTTTATTGGAGAGATCAATCCACCAGCAAGTGGAAAGTTCAAATGGATTCTAACCACCACTGATTATTTTACAAAATGGGTTGAAGCAATACCCACAAAGAAGACAAATGACCAAGTAGTGATGAAGTTTCTGGAGGAAAAAACTTTCAGCAGATTCAGATGTCCAGTCAAAATTGTGACTAATAATGCTTAGGTATTCAACTCTTCTCGTTTCATTAATTTCTGTCAAACATATAATGTAATTTTATCACATTCCACAGCATATCATCCCCAAGGGAATGGGTTGGCAGAGTCCTCAAATAAGACATTGGTCAGAATCTTGACGAAGACAATCACTGAGAATTAGAAGGATTGGGATATGAAGTTGAAGTTTTCTCTCTGGGTAGTTCGAGTCACTACCAGGAGATCTACTGGAAAGTCTCCTGTGAACTGGTTTATGGAACTCAAGCACTATTTCCTACTCAGCTAGCCAAACCAGTGATTTATTTCCTTCAAGAAGCTCAGGAAGAACCTAATGATTTGGTAAGAAAATTGAACAAAATAATTGAATCAAGTGAAAACATAAAAAAATCAGGGATAACTTGATTACTTATCAGGAAAATATGAAGTCTATATTTGACAGAAAAGAAAAATAAGTTCTCTTTCAAGCAAGAGATTTGGTACTGAGATGGGACACTAGACAAGAAGAAAAGGGGAAGCATGGTAAATTTGACCCTCTCTGGTATGGTCCATACAAAATCTCTGAGGCAAGGTCAAATAATACATTCATTTTGGAAGATCTATAAGATGGAGAGTCAGTACAATTTCCTGTGAACGGGCAGTAACTAAAGCATTATTTCCAGCATTAAGAGTCAGCATTCCACCATTGTAAATACCAGATTGCTCATTGTTCATATGTCACCAAGCAATATTTGACTCCATGTCCAATGGATCAGGCATTGATTTGCAGTTCTTAGCGCTTCCGTGGAAAAAAACACTTTCCCCAGGTGGAGCCAAATGTTGTGGCTCATTTGCATTTACCTTTGAAATATTTGTCAAAACACCAAAAAAAAAATATATGTTAGAAAAGGTAAAATTTTGTATGTCAAAAAAGAATTTTGATTTATATGTTGGTACATTAACATTATGTGATGAAATGTGAAGGTGGGTTGAGTTGGGCTCATTCATGTGCAGAACAGTTCAAGAGCCGGACCGATGGGCATGTTCGAAACATTACACACCGGTTAGGGTTATCATTCTTCCAAGTTCAAGTACAACGAAGGCTCGTATTCATTGCACCCAGATCCAACAGCAACCCGGGAGCACAAGTTGCACGAGATTTATACCAAGGAGTACTCCCGCAAGTGGTCTCGTTAAATTCGCTCAACTGCAAATCAACGATTGATATCAACTACAAGAACACTCTCTTCAAATTCCAAAAACCGCTTAAGTTCCCCCACAAGTGGTCTCATTAAGTTCGCTTACCTGCAAATCAATGACTGATATCAACTGCGGGAACACTCTCTTCAAATTCCAAAAACCTCTTAAGTTCCCCCACAAGTGGTTTCAGGTTTCAATGAAGACATTACGTGGTGATAGTTGGAGCCCATGCCCTTTACTTTCAAATCAGAGAAGGCAGAGAAATGGCGTATTTCCCTTAGAAACTTAAGTGTTTTGGAGGAGGTGCAAAGGGGAAAATAGGCAGTCAGGATCAAAGCATATAATTGAAGCGGAGAGATGGACGACGGAGATTAAATCGCAAATTGCAAATCGTAAGTTTCAAAAGAAGGCGCGGGAGGTAAATGTTAAAATCGCCGAAGTTCGATATGTAATGGAGTGGCAAGGTGATGTGGCAAGCTAGCGTGGCCCTGATCCACATACCACACATCACAAGTTTTAAAATTTAGGTGCAAAGGGTTTTAGTTATAATCGTCAAAGTGTGATATGTGATGCGGTGGGGCCCGATTGTAAATCGCAAATCGCAAGTTTTAATGAATAAGTGCGGAGGTAAGTGTTAAATTCGCTGAATTTTGATATGCAATGATAGTGGGACCTGATCCCATATCGCACACAGCAAGTTTTAAAGCTTAAGTGCTAAATAAAAGTTAAAAACAACGACATGTGAAGTGCGACGTTGGGTGGATGCGATGTGGTTTCAAAAGTGAACTCCAAAGGTTCTCAAATCCGGAGGTAAGGAATTTCTTGTGTTAAACTGCATCAGAGGAAGAAAAGAGGATTATAAGGTAAAGTTGGTGAAATGCCAAAATGCGAGAGAAGGCGGAATGCTGCAGGAATGAACAGAAGGGGACATGATAACATTGTTTGAAGCACAGAGGCATAGGTAGAGTCGGGCAGAAGAACGTATAGTGGCACTGTTGGAAGCACGACAACGAGGTCAAGTCAAGCACTGAGGCGTTGTTACAAAACTGTGCAACTACTGCATCATAACTAGAAAGGACACCTCAACACTTCAATAGGATGCATCAACAACATCATATTCAACAAAACAAACAATATTTCCAGTTTTTATTTGTTTTCTTGGTATGATTGCATAAGTAATATTAACAGTTTAGGTAGTCGAGTACTTTCAAGAAGTTCAGCAGTATGTATTTAAGTAGGTAGAAATAAAGAAAATGGGTTTCGAGTTTTGGACCTTTGGATGACTGTTAATTTAGTACTTAATTTTCTGAGAAATAAATGAAAGAAGATCAAGTTTCCTACACCTGTTGATGTTGATATGTCTTTCCAGTTTCGCTCTATGTTTATTCCTCTTTGAATGAAGTGAAGTAATGTAGCAGTCAGTCTCTTAATTACATCTGTGAGTAAGAGTTAAATAACATTAATTTGTGCTCCTTCACTTCATCTCTTTTCTCTTCACAAACTCCTGATGAAACTTTAAAGTAATAGATTCTGTGTTTACAACATATTATTTCGAGTTTCATTTCTCTCCATGAATTTCCTCTGAAGCTTAAAAGTGGCAGATTTTTTTTCTCAGCATATCATTTTGAGTTTCCCTTATAGTTCTTATTTTCATTTCATTCAAATATCAGCAGTTTATGGCATTGTGAAGGCTTTCGTTATATCAGATTATTGAGGGTATTAAGTAATCAAATTCCAAAGGTGTTAAACAGAGGCCATTTGATATTGTAATTTTGACATACATTTACAAAATGTCTTAAGCATTGATTCCTTACCACAACTGAGAGATTGTTTCTTGAGATACAACAGTAGGGGAGTATGTAGGACCAAAGTCCCCCAATAGAAGCCAAAGCAACAAGATCCCTTGTTGCCTTTTCACATTAGCATGTAAATAATGGAGTAACAACATAATGATTGACATGTGGAATGTCATATCAGCCCAATACAAACCAACTCCATCATTACACATCATGAGAGTACTATGCCATATTACAATCAATACATAACACATAAACATGGGAGATTTCATGTGATGGCCAAACTATATCAAGAACAACCAAGGTAAACATGCCTTCTTTTGTTGCATCCTATCATTGGTATACAAGGCATGAGTCAAAGAAATTTGAGCTATTGGGTGGTAACCATACTCACCCAAGAGTAGCCAACGCAACCATGCCTCCTTCTTCATTACATGAGTGTTGTAAAAGGCATGGATCATGAAAATATGTGATGTTGAGTAGTAACCATACTCACCCAAGAGAAACTAGCGCAACCATGCTTCTTGCTAGCCTGTCTCATAGTTCTACAAGTGGCTTTGCAACCCCTTGCTCCACATCAACAACCATTCATCCAAATGTGGATGATGGATCTCATTCTGCAAAAACTTGGTATCCTCCCATTTTAGGACACCAATCTCCTCAAAATGTTGAAAAACTTTGCACTCCATGATATTTTGAAGTGCACCTCCAATGAGTTCTCTCTATGAGATTCTCTTCTCATCAATGGCCCTCCAAAACCAGTGAGGTTTTGGATCTGCTGTAGGTAGAAGTTTCTCTTTGAGCTGTGAGATGCTCATTGAGAAAGTGTCATATGGAAAGGAGAAAATATTCCTCATCTCAAGATGTCTACCATCTATCATCTTTACCTCCATTGCTTCATGAGTGAAGCTATATTTAGAATGTTCCAATAATAATGGGGGCCTCTCATCATCACTGCTACTAAGTGACAACGATGTAGATCTGCATGGTGATACATGTGCTGTCTCATGGCAAGGCACAATGTTGAACTCATAGTTGGCCATTGTACATAGGATCACACTCATCCCATGTTTGGAAAGTCCACACTTCAACTGAAAGGGTTGAATGTAGCTCAACAATGATGAACTGGAATGACTCTTCATTTCTTCCTTGATCAAATCAAGGGTCCTCTACGCAGTGATATGTTGATGCTTCAAATTAGCATGTTGTTCTAATCCTTGGTCATGCAATGGCCCTAATGGCATGTTCCCATAAGTTTCAATATGAGGTACTAAAACAATATGAGGTAAAATTGGATGCATACCTTGGATCAACTGATACTCAGAAACATCTTGCAAGATCACAAGAGTTTCCTCTTCCGGTGCAATGATCTTTCCAACTACTGGTAAGAGTGATGGCTACTCCTCTACCAATGTACCAGAGCTGGAATATACCTCCTCTTCCTCATGAATCTCCTGGATCATGAATGGGACTCTATATGTCAAGAGCTTAAGACTATTTTGCAAAGATGCAAGTGTCTCTCCTCCAGATACAAGTACTTCTGTAGCTGGTGGTGAATGTAATGACTCTTTGTCCAAAGTTACAAGAATGACATTCTCCTTTGATTCCTTAGGAAATGTCTCTTTGTGAAATGTATATGGTTTCCTTCTATCAAACTTCTTTCTTAACCTTTGAAAAAATTCTGAATATTTAGTCACCTTTGCATGCTCCATGTGACCAAACCACCAATCATTGGCTTTACCTTGAAGATGAAGTGTTGCAATCTGAACAACCTCTCTTTCAACTACAGGATGTAGCCTAGAGAATGCATCTAACTCTTTCCTCCAAGCCTTTGCAGTGCTTGAGGAAGATCCATCAAATGTAGGCAAATAGAATCTGTTGTGCCTCTTTCTTCTATTGTTGCTATATGATCTTCTTTCTTACTTGAGTTTGAAGAATTGTTGGAGAGTTAGATTCTCCTTGAATGCTCTAGACTGTGACTTGTACCCTTCAATATATAGACTGGGAGTCTCATGAGTCTCAGGTTCCATATTTCTTCTTTCTTCATTTCTATACCATTCCCTTCTTCAAAGAAAGTGGGCATAGTGGATCTTTGAGGAGATCTATGCTTCTCTGGTCTTCTTTTATGCCGATAGAAAGTGTTTGGACCTTCCTCATCCAATATTCTTCTTGGATCCTTCCTTTGCCTTTCTCTCTTCATTTGATTGACCTCCTTGGAGAGATATTGTAGGGATCTAAAGAGAAGAGTGGCAAAATTGCAATCCTCCTTCATGATAGATCTCTTCTATCTGCTTCTTATTTTGATGAAAAATATGAAGTGTCCACAAGCTGAGCCAAAGATCATGCTCTGATACCACTGTAATATCCCAAAAGGGAGAATGAAGTAATACTAAAACACAATATAAGAACTACAACAAAGTAAACAATAAATCTAAATACACATCTGAATGCACAGAAATAACTGAGCCATTTTATTATATGGAGGTGGATAAACCAGTACAACAATGCTAAAAAAATGAGACTCTCAAGCCAAAGAGATGGCCTAGAATGACCCTGAAATGATCCCACAAGAGGGACTATGTAACTTCTGAACTACTGGAAGAAAAACTACGTTGTCCCCACTACAACTGCCGACAAAATAGAAATTTAGATCTAGGCAGTTTGGGAGCTCTGATGATGCTGAAAATAGAGATCTGGGCTGTATGATGGATACCCAAGATAACCCAGAGAGGATTTCTCAGATATGTCAATATAAGAAAATACCCTCTTATGGCTTGCCCTATGTAGCTGCTGGGTATGCAAATCTGCTGCATGAACTGAATATATGATGGCCGCAATGATGTGCAATCAGCTCTGTGCAAGAAAGGTTGATCCCTTCACTAGATACTTGGGCTAAAAGCTCAAGATCTAGCTCCTCCAATCTCCTCCACTGAAAATAGCTGTTGAATGATCAACAACTTCAGAAAGCTATGCTGTGAGAGAGGGAGGCTCAATAGCTTGTGGCTAGATATGTCATATCAGATCCGGAATGATGGGAACAATGAATACAATGTGAGGAGATGATCCCTCACGGGATTTCCAACTGAAATGCTGAAAAATTCCTTCCTCCAAAAGATCTACAAGACTGCATTGTGCAATCCTTGAGGGGACTATTGTTGCATGGAGGTAAAATATAGTGGCCTGAATGTTGGATATAGATCTTCTTCTCCTGGAAGATTGAATATAAAGAACAAAGTGGAAGGATGAATCCTCCATCGATTTCCTCGCTGAATGCTAGAAACAACCTCTTGAAGATGGCACTAATGCCTGATGAGGAATAAGCTCAATAGAAACCTTCCCAGAGTAGGCACTCGAAGTCCCCCATGGGTAAGGGTGGGATTTCTGCTCAGAAACACCCTGTGTTGAACAACACTACAGACTTAGCTAAACAACATAAGCATGCATAGAAAATGTCCTAAGACAAATCCAGATCTAAACAGATCAGAGATAATAATCCAAATCTAAAATCTTCCTTCTATTGTGCCTTAACCTTCATTATATAGATTATGAGACTTCCATAGCTTAGGTCTTCCTCTAAATTGCATTGTACATGTGGACATAAGTCTCCATGATTGAATGTGTTGTCTCTCCATGTCCTCCATCATGTTTACATATGTTGATCACCCTCTCCATCATGTGTGCATTAATTGCACTACTTTCTCCATCATGTGTGCATTAGATGCACCACTTCCTCCACTATCTCATCATAAGTGCTTTATGATCTTACTTTGGATGCACTATGATCTTAGTTGACGTCTTCCAAGATCCTCATGATTCTACATTTAAGATCCATGATCTTACTTGACTGCTTCAACCTCCATGATCTATCTCATTAATGAGACACGATCTCCACTCCTTTTATATTAACAAGTTGCTCCACTACTCCATAATGTAGATCTACATATGAAATATCCACATTCACACATCAAAAGTGGATTTTATTTATCTTTGGGGTTTATGGGTCCCTCCACCCTCTTATTTACTTAATTAATTTTGAAAATTAAGAACTTTAATATTCCAATTATCTTGTGGAAAAATTGGGAATATTACAAAATTCCACTTTTCCTTTCCAAAGCCTTTGCCATTGCCTTTGCCGATTTCTGTAGCCATAATAAACCAAATGAACGCTCGCATTAGGATGTTTTTTGCCCAAAATTCAGCTTGGAATAAGTGCCCCATAATCGTTGTTATTATTTTGCCTTTATTAACTTTTACTTGCATGGAATTTTCACCAGGGTTGTTATAGAATGAACTTACATTCATTATCTCTCTTTTTTATTTACCTTACACCATTGCGATTAATTATTCAATTCCCAAGATAAGCATGACAATTAATCAATGATCAACTTTGAATCATCTTCACTAGTGTGTATTGTAAATCGTTTATGGCTTCTTTAATTCCCATGAAAATTGTTTCACATTTTTACCTTTCTAATAAATTAAATTATTATTTAATTATTAAAGCATGGTTATCTATGAATCCCCCAGAGATCATTATGAATCCCCCAGAGATCATTAGATCCAATTTCCTTGTGATGCCTCATCAAAGTTTAGCTCCGTTCATCATGGCTAGGGACACCAATATGAGAATATCCATCAAGATGTATCTAATATTCTTTGTAGAAGTATGCCTTTTCTATAATATAAGAAGTATTAAAAGATTAACAAAAAGAAAAAAGTATATTCATAGATGTTTGATTCACTAGTGAGGAGTGAGGAATTTTTCACCAATGGTCAAGATTCATTTTCCATGAGGATATGTAGCTCTTATGGTTTCCATGGTGGCACATAAATATAGTGAATGAATGTGAAAGAATTGCATTGGACTCCCTATGCATAGATAAGTTTATTAAAATCCACCCTCTTGTCATCCTTAATTTAGTTGAATGGGAGATTGCCTAACTAATTCCCTTACACTAGTTTTTATGTTAAAAAAATTATCTACCTTTTAGAAGGACATACAACTTGAAAAGCTAATTTATCAATCCACAATGTTAAGACCTTAATTCCCTTCGTTCCCATAGACCAATTTATTTGTTTATGAAAAACAAGGAAAGTTGCAGGGAAACAAGTCCTCAAATTTAGCTTCACAAATTATTCTACCACAAATTCAATGAGGAATTTATACTAAGAATGAGTGAACCGACTCTTAGCCATTATCGATCAATGGGTGGCTACTTTGGATGAAAAAGTAGTAATCTTCCACCATGTGCTCAATGCTCATAGTGTGCAAAGTGAGCATGCTTTGTTGTGGTGGAGGGTGGTTTCTTGAGGGAAAACTTAGTGTACTAGAAAGGAAGTATGGGGAAGATAAAGGTTCCTTATTCCAAGAAGCTATGTGGCCCAAACCAAAGCATGTTGCAACAAATGTCTTAAAAATAAGTGTATATGGCCTTACAACGACCTTAGACCATGTGTTCTACATGCCAAAAATAAATTAGTCACTTCATGCATTCAATGAATACTCATTGCTTGTCAACATATGAGCACTCGAAATAGACACGAAGAAGGGAACAAATAGACTGAATTTCCTTTAAAGTAACTATCCCAACAACATTGGGGAAGGTTACTGCTTTGAACACTATTTTTCTATAGTTACAAGGGGACACACATAACAATGAAGACCACTTTTTCCCTCTTTCAACTTCTATTCTCTAGTAATTAGCCTAGCCTTATGCGATACTTATGGATTGATATTGGTATTCAATAGGCTTGTGACAAATTTTCTGATCTCATGGTGTAGGTTGTTGGTTCAGGATTGACTCATGTAGGGTCTTGGAAGTGTGCTCAGCGTGTTAGTCATTGGCGTAATCAGTTTTTGGGCTTCCTTCATTCCAAGGTCTATTTTGAATTGGTCCTCGCATGATTAAGTAATACTTTATTTAGTGGTTCCCCGCCATACAAAGTAGTGTTATATAATCCATCAATCACCATACTAGATAATCATTCATTCTAGACAAAAGGATTGAGTTCACATTTCAAAGATAAGGTATTTTGTGAGTTGGCTTGTATAAATAAGTGCTCTCATAGTTAACTCATTGAGCTTATGAACTTTTGGACACGATTAAATTGGTTTGGGGGGGCGGGGGGCAGGGGGGGGAGGGTGGGGGGGTGTTGTTAAAGGATTTGTCCCAAAATATGAGTGACATTTGATGCTACTTCTCCTACTACTATAGCAAAATAATCAAAGTAAGAATCAATAGGAAAAAAAAAAAAAATTGTGTTTCAACGACACAAGCAATTGCTTAATCCACGTGACTAACATATCACTCAAGGTTGTGGGGTTGTGCAAAGTCAAAAGGTAGTTAGAAAGCCAAGCTATTGCTTAAGCTAAAGGAAAATAAGTCATTCCAACTTTGCTTGTACTTGTTTTTTGGGATACCTTTGGTCTTGGATCAAACCTAAGCCATTAATGGCCTCTGATAGTATGCATGCAATCTATTCTCAATAATAATGGGGCTTGATTTGGTTTGAATGGGGCTAGACTTGGTCTAGATGGGTTTGGGCCTTGCTTGATTGCAATTTATGCTTAATTGAATCAATATCACTATTCTCTCTATTTTTTAGACAAAGAGCACAATAAAAAGATGTATAAGTTAAAAATGGATATAAGCAATCTTGATGTTATATAGCATAAGACATCACAACACAACGATCTCCAAGTCAAGCATAACACATATATCCAAGGCATGGAAGCTATGTTAATAGAAGGAATGCTCTATACAAATCCCTATTTGTTTTGGCCATTGTGTTGTGGAAATGTCTGTGTTTTGATGTGTGTATCCTTCAAATGGAATATATCAAGGTTTATTGTGTCCATAACAATGATATCTCTCTCATGGAATTTCACTTTGACCAATGGTTGAATCTTGGTAACTTGTACTAACTTTGAATGGTCATCTTTGAAGGGGCATGTTGTTGCAATGAGCATCAATAACCCAATGGAGCCAATATGAAGTTGTAGTAGGCATTAATAAAGCCAAGATGAAGCCACTGGATGCTTCCAACTACAATGTGAGCCTTTATGTTAAAGATGCCTCTATCTTCAACACAACACATCATAAAACTAAATTTTCATTAACTCCATGTAAACCCCAAAGCAAAGAAGGTCCTTGTTTGCATTTAAAGAAGTAGAAAAGCGAACCTAACAAAGTAAAGGGTGGTTATATAACAAAATAGAGGGTGATTAAAAAAACAACTAAAAACTAGATTTGTTGCATGTGTTAGATAGAAAAAACCCTACCCTTTTAACTAGTTGGGCGAAAATGAACTTCCCCAAATAATGCAATGGGTAAAGGATGGGGAGTAAAAACGAAAGCACCTATAATCTTCGCACTAGCATAGAGCATACATAGTATAACTAGAGAACCATAGACAATAACACATATTCAACATATGTATGAAGATAGTTTGAAGATGGTGTTAACTGTATGTGGAGCATGGCTAAGGATGTGGAGTATGCCCAATTTTCCTTACATATTGAGTGACACATGTCAATAAATGTTCCATGGAAAAATCAATTCATAGGTATAAACATAAGGAATCTAAAAAAATATAATCAATTAATGTTAATGACTTTATCATTACGTGACTCTCAAATATAACATTAAACTATTTTGTAATTATGATATTTTCAATCCTCAAATTTAGGAAAGGATTTAGAAACCCAATCATATTTTTTTTCTATAGTGTAAAGATTTTTGGGCTGAGCATAGAGTAAATGTGTATGTGTAATGTAAGTATGTAAACAATTTTAAATCATTTTAATTAAAAAAATAAGAAAAAGTTAAAAGTGATATTGGGGATGAGTGCATACATTTAAATCTTGGCTCAATTAATAATAAAAAGTTAAAATAATAAAAATAATAAAATTCAATTTGTTAGATTTTGAAATTTTTATTAACTTGTGAATAGGCTTTGCTACAATACTATGGCTTATCAATATGGCATGCCCAAAATCATAACTTATTTGACAACAAAAATATTTAATAATAATATAACAAGATTCTTAATCATGTATATTCACCCTCACTCTACTACGGGATACTAAAAAATAGGATATTATTAACTTGTACAAAATAGGTTTTGTTACAATACCGTGGGCCAATACCATGTCTTATCGATACCACATGCCCAAAAAAACACAGCTTATTTCACAATCAAAATATTTTATTAGGTTTCATGTTGCAAAGAATAATCAGGATTTGTAAAGGGGGACGAAATGGAGACTAGGGTTCTTTCCTTTTCACTGTCAGCGGCTCTTTCCTCTGCAACTCTCGCGCCGCACCAGATTGCCTTGAACGACATTAACCCTGCGCTCAGTCCCTGCTATGCGGATCTGCAAAGGCAGCCGCAACATTCAAAAAAACAGACAGATTCAGCTTTTCAAGGGTCCCTTTCGCCCCTCTGCAGCTCTTTATGCTGGTAACCTTAGCATTTACCATGGTCCAGGGCCTTGGAGCAAACGCGACTTGACAGTTGCTCTCTCCTTTGGAGCTTCAGTGCCTACACCCCCGATCGATGGTCGGCTTCTTCTCTGGCTGGCTGGTGGCCTCTGCAGATATTTTGAAGACTTGCTTGACAGCTGCCCAGACTTTTTTCCCGCGACAGAGACCCTGGACGCGCTCCAAGCGTTGGCCTCTCTCCATAAAGGCAGCGAGGCAGGGGTTTGTCTACTGCAAATGTTCATTCAGCCCCTCTACAGATCTACAGCCCTATCCTTTGCAGAGGATCTGTGCTGGAGCGATATTTTCTATCTGCAGATGCTATTTCCTCCCCCACCGCCTCCAGTTCGTCAGGAAATCGGAGACTCAAAAGAATCCGGCACTGTGTCGATCCAGAAAGCTTTTGAAAATATCTCTGCTCCCTTTCAGGTTCAAATCTCACAGCTCTCAGGCAAGAACATTCTGCAATGGGTCCACCCTTCAGATCTGGTGCAGAATCTCAAGGTAAACCTGGAACGCCGATTTGGGATTCCCTCTACCCTACAGAGACTTCTATTTCAAGGTAAACAACTCGATGATCTTCTTCCCCTCTCTTTTTACAGCATAAAAAATAATAGCTCTTTAGTGTTTTCCCTTTGTTTGAGAGGTGGTGCGGCAGGACAATCTTCTTCTGCTCCTCCCTTCTCCTACAAAGATGCAGTACACTCTGAGATTCCCAAATCCCCTAGGGCCCCCAAACCCAAGCCTTTTCTGGTTGACAAGCTAGAGGAGGTGCCCTCTGTTGAGATCTCCCACCCTGGCCTCGCAGATGACCTTAAAAAATTTGCTGATAGGGCCATAATTTGCAGATTCAATGGGCTTTGGCCGCGCTCTAAGGACCTCTATGACTGGATCCATGCCAACTGGACTCACCATTGCAAGGTCAACTTCTGCTCAAAAGGATATTTTATAGTTTTGTTCGACAATCCTAAGCACTATGATCAGGCCTTAGAAGAAGGTCCTTGGTTTATGGGTACTGCTGGATTCTTCTTAACTCCATGGTTCCCAGATTTTGACCCAGCAATTGCAGTTATCACCAAAACGCCTGTCTGGATCAGGCTTCCAAACTTACCAGCTCACCTGTGGCATATTGCAGTCTATAGGGGCATAGGCAACACCTTGGGTCGCTTTTTAATGGGAGATTACTGGCGGGAAAATCAAGGCCTCTACACATATGCCAGAATATGTGTGGAAATAGATCTAAGCAAGGGACTGCCAGACCAAATCAATCTCAAGATCAACGACTTTGTTTGGACTCAGAACCTAGATTACGAGAACGTTGCCTTCCGTTGCCGCCACTGTCACCTAACAGGGCACCTGCAGAATTCTTGCCCATCGCTCACTGCAAAAACGAAAAAGGACAACATTGCAAAGACCAAACCCAAGCGTTGGATCCCTTGTTCTCTGCCGCTAGCAGTGAGCTCTGATTCCTCAAGCTCAGACGATGAGGGGAGCGATGCAGAACCGGACCAGGCGCCTCAGATGATGGATCTGTCCACTGACACTCCTGCGCACACCACTGTCACATCGATCACCCAGAAACGCGTCCATGAGACCTCCTCTTCTGAATCAGATAAGGAGATCCCCCTGCTGGATAATTCCAGTCTTCAAGTTGTTTTAGCTCATACTCCCCAGGACGGCTAGATAAAAGTCAATAAAAAGAAAGGGAAAAAACTTCGTGTTGAGACTTCTGCCCATGTGGGGTAAAAGTCAGTCTTTTTTCTATCAAGTTACTTGCTGTAGCTCCATGCATGGTTCATTCCTTCTCCGGGACCGAGGTTGATAGTTACATCATTTCCGGTTGGCTGGTTTCTTGTCTCTCTTGTTTGTACTATATTTTACTCAATAGAAATAGTTTAATTTTACTAAGAAAAAAATAAAATTTATCAGACTATTAAATTATCCTTAGGCATGGATATTCACCCCCACTTTACCTTCAATATTATTAATTTGTAAATAGGCTTTGTTACAATACCATGAGCCAATCCCATGGCTTAAAATACAACCTGCCCAAAAAACAAAACTCATTTCACAATCAAAATATTTTATAACAATAGGACAAGATTCTTAATAATGGATAGTCAACCCCACTTTTCCATTGATATTATGAACTTGTGAATATGTTTTGTTATAATAACATGGACTAATACCA
The DNA here is from genome assembly GCA_034641835.2 of Pinus albicaulis. Classification (NCBI taxonomy): domain Eukaryota; kingdom Viridiplantae; phylum Streptophyta; class Pinopsida; order Pinales; family Pinaceae; genus Pinus; species Pinus albicaulis. The sequence continues at coordinate 533,699,627 of CM076573.1, read as the reverse complement.
TGGTTTATCAATATCACATGTCAAAAAATCATAACATATTTCACAATTAAAATATTTTATAACATTATGACAAGATTCTTAACCATGGATATTCACCCCCACTTTACCATGAACATGATTAACTTGAAAATAAGCTTTGTTACAATACCATGGGCCAATACCATGGCTTATCAATACCATATGCCCAAAAACCATAATTTATTTCATAATAATTTTATTTTATTTTATTTTTAATTTAATAACAATTTTTTTTAATTGAAGCTAAAAAGAATAAGGTTATAATTACTTCTGAGACATATCTAAACCCTTTATCCTCACTACTACTAAAAATATTCCCATAGAAGTTAAATTAAGGTTTTAATAAAATAAAAAATGAGAATATTTTTATATTTAAAGATGTGAAATTTATATAATATAAATAGTATTAGTAAGAACAAACATAGATCCATCTTAACTAAGGATCCAAGTGATGACAACAAGCAAAGTGAAGGGGAGAGAGGGGGGGATAAAGGGAGATAGATAGTGACAAATATAAGGGCAGTGAGAAAGAGAGAGAGTGATGTGGGAGAGAGGGAAGTGGGAGAGAGAGGAAAGATGAGAGAGAGGAGGGGAGAGAAAGGAGAGAGAGAGAGATGGAGATGGAGGGGGGGAGAGGAGGAGGAAAGAACAAAGAAATATAGAGATAGAGGTGGAGAGAGAGCAGGAATGACAAGGGAGAGATGGAGAGAGAGAGAGAGTGAGGGAGAGAAGAGAGGAGGGAAGAGAGAGAAGAGGAGGGGAGAGAGATAGTGAGAGAAGGGGAAGAGAGAGAGAGGGAGACAAGGGAGAGATGGAGAGAGAGAGAGAGCGAGGTAGAGAGGAGAGGAGAGAAGAGAGAGAAGAGGAGGGGAGAGAGATAGTGAGGTTGTAGTCTAAAAAACCCACAGAATAACCCATAAGTTCCGGTAAGATTATGAAAAATTCCGGCAAATATTTTTGAAAATCTAGTTACAGTCGTTAAACTTCAGTATTTTGGGTGCCCTAAGGGTTTTTGATGGTGTTGAATCCATTTCCACCATAAAAAATGCAATTCAAACACTTCAACTTCAGTATTTTGGGTGCCCTAAGGGTTTTTTATGGTGTTGAATCCATTTCCACCATAAAAAATGCAATTCAAACACTTCAACTACCTGAATTTTTGTTTTTACTGGATTTTCGCAAAAAAATTATTGTCTGAGCTCTTCTATTGCATCGATAGACAACTCTGATAGTGAGAGAAGGGGAAAAGAGAGAGAGAGAGAGAGAGAAAGATGGAGGGGAGAGAGAGAAGGGGAGAGGGAGGGAGATAGTGATTGAGTTGGAGGGGAGAGAGAGAGGGGGGGAAGATAGACATAGAGGGAGAAAGGTGGAGAGAGAGGGAGTGACAAGGGATCGATGGAGAGAGAGTGAGGGAGAGAGGAGATTCTGAAGGAAAAGAGAGAGAAGGGGATAAGAAAGATAAGGAAGGGGAAGAGAGAGAGGCATAGAGGAAGAGGGAGGGAGGGAGGGAGGGACGGGGCGAGTGTGTATGTTTGAGGGTGAGATAGAGAGAGAATAATAAAGAATCACACAAATACAATTATAGATATTATATAACCAACCTAGATCCATCTTAACCCAAATCTATTAAGCATGGAGAGGGATCAAATATTTCGGTGCAAACCTTTCCTCAATTTTTGCACTGAAAAAAAAAAGTTTGCACCTCGAAAAATTGGATCCCTCTCTACGCTTGATAGTTCCCGGGTTAAAATAGATCTGGTATATACCATCAAACCAAAAAATTTAGAAAACTTTACATAAATAACTAATATATACTTCTAAATAAAATATAGAAAACTTTAACTAATAAATAACTAATATATGCTTCTAAATGTAGGAAATATAAAAAAAAACAAACCAATTACCAACCTATAGCATTGCAAAACTCTATCCATCACAAGGTTAGCCAATTTGAAATGTTGATTTTGCAAGCCATACCGTCAATCCCTTAAACCCCTGGCATAACCCCTAAGAGCTCCATTCTCCCATTGCTTTTCTACACCAACGCCGAAAACCTTCGATCACAATTACTCGCTATTCAGCTCATGGCTTCTGCAATGCGGGTCACAGCTCATTTACAGTGTACAGGGTTGGCTTCTATCAGGCGAGGGTTTTCTACAGCCAAGCTGCACCACAAACTTTGGAGCTCTGCAACATCGCGATGGCACCAAAATGTGGATTCCACGGCTCTCGGAACCTTAAAAAATGGTGAGCACTTTGTTTCTTTCAACGAACTCATTTTGTCTCATAATTTTTACTCAACCGACGCATCAGCCACGGTTCAAACCCTTAATGAAACTCCAGTTGACTCGGGCGAGGATGAAAAGAGCGAAGAAGAAGGCGCCTTGCCTGAATTGAACAAAACCAACGAAATCCTAGACAAAAAGAAATGGAATTTGGAGGACGCTAGAAGAGAAATATGTAAAGTCCTTAATAAGGGCGAGGAAGACATGGAAGAAACCCTAGCTCAGTTAGGTATCCAGATAACTCCACATCTGGTAAAGACGGTAATGGTTAGAACAAGTTCCCCAGACTCGGTCCTTAGGTTTTTCCAATGGGCTAAACTACAACCAGGGTTCAAGCATAACACTTCAACCTACGACGAGCTTGTAAATCTTCTTGGCTGCTCTAAGGACTTTGAAACCCTGCAGATGATTTTGGCAGAGATGTCATCTGCACGTTGCAGTTATTCTGCGAAAACATTTTCCTTTGCGACCGTCTGGCATGATGATTCAGATATGCTGAAGAATCTCACTGAAATAATTGAGAAGTTGGAATTTTCTCCCGGAAGAAACGCTTATGAAATGCTTATTGCGGCTCTCTGTGACAAAACTCGCGCCAATGCAGCTTTAGGGATATTGGATAAGATGGCGAGTTCTCATTGTGCTCCCAGAACGGTGACTTTTCGTCCACTTATAACACTTTTCTGCCTGAACGACCAGCTGGATAAAGTAAAGCTTGTATTTGAAATGATGAAGATGAAAGGCTGTCCTCCTGATTCAGTCACCTATAATCTCGTTTTAGGCAAGCTTTGTTATCGAAAACGATTCGCAGAGGCAGTTGAAGTGCTTCGGAGCATGGTTGATAACGGCTGCAAACCAGATGCAATTACATACGATTTACTGATTTATGCTGCTTGCAAGACAAGGAGAGTCGAAGGCGCTCTTGAGCTCTTTGATCGAATGAAAGAAGAGGGGATTAAGCCTATGTATCTTACCTATAGTTATCTTCTCAACGTTATCTTTGAAGCTAGAGGTTTTGATGAGGCACATTCATTCCTTATCCAGCAGAGTGGAACTGATCCCAATTTGGATTCAAGTAACTATGAGTATTTGATCAGGGTTTGTCGCAGATCAGGCCTACAGAAAGAAGTACACAATCTTTTGACGGAAATGAAGGCTAAGGATTTGAAACTTCTGGATGACAGTTTGTTGGAAGATAGTTTACATGAAAACGATGTGAGACCGGCCACATAGGATATTTCTTTACCATTTGGCATTCATATCCATCATGGCTATAGTACGTTCAGCTGAGCTTACTGTGGAACTGTAAGGTCATAGGAAAGTATTCACCAAATGCATTTCTCACTAAGCTAATTTTGTAGCATTCAGGTCGCTTGCTTAATGCAAGAGTCACGATGGCTTTTGGCCTGATGGTTACTTTCACAGAAACTGGAAGGGAAATAATTTCTTGATTTCAGCTGTAGTGCATTAATATCATAATTGGAATTTGCCCCATCATGTAAATCATCATGTATATGTAGAGGTTTTGAAGGTTGAACGAGAAAATATAACTTTTGTTTTTTGTTTGTTTGTTTCTAATGCCTTATCTGACACATTATTATTGTGGTTATAATTCAGTAAGGCTGCATCAAGATCTCCTCCCCATTAATGCCTATATTTTCTATAATCCAGCATACAACATGTGAGATGTAGAACTAAGAGTGGATTTGCCTAAAGAAGAGATGATTCTTTCCAGTATAGGAGAGAAAAGATTCAAAGTGTGTTCTATTTAAATAGCTGGGTCTGTAATAGTTTTCCTCTTATATTTTCTATAATCCAGCACACAACATGTGAGATATAGAACTAAGAGTGGATTTGCCTAAAGAAGAGACGATTCTTTCCAGTACAGGAGAGAAAAGATCCAAAGTGTCTTTTATTTAAATAGCTGGGTCTGTAATAGTTTTCCTACTAGTGATTGCTTGTTTTGTATACATCTTGTGTAAATATTTATAAATTTATTCATATATTTTTGCTGCTCTGTTCAATAGAAACACAAACCTTAGTCAAATTTTATTTATTAAAATGACGTTATGAGCCATGGATAACAGAGTTTGCTAGCCAACGAACCACTTTCATGTAATGAGGCTATTTGGTGGAACAAAAAAAGAGAACTTTTGCTTTCTTTTCAAATGCTTTATATGACACTTTATTGTTGTGGTATTGGTTATAATTCAGTAAAGCTGCATCAAGATCTCCTCCCGGCTCTGTAATTGCCGGCTCTGTAATTGCCTTTCTAGTTCTACAAGTGTTTGCTTGTTTTGTATACATATTGTGCAAGTATGTATTCATATATTTTTATGCTCTGTGCAATAAAAAACACAATCCTTAGTCAAAAGTTTTTATTAAAATGACATTGTGAGCCATGGATAACAGAGTTTGCTAGCCAACAAACCGCTTTCATGTAATGAGGTTATTGGGTAGAATATTTAGTCTTTAAGTCCCATGGAATTAACACATGCACACACTTACAGGTCCCATTGAATGAACACATGCACACACTATCAAGCCCTAATGTAAAATTGTACCCTACCTGCAGATGGAAAACAGAGTTCTTATTTATGTTGGGATCTCATTTTCTGATGCCATGTGCATGCAGCACACTGGTTGAAATTGATGTCTCTTTCCCCTGTTTTTACATATAATTTTTGCCAAAGGAACACCATTCTGCTACTCTATCTTCTTGGATAGTGACAAAGTTTTTGGTGTCATCTACAGCAGTATTTTCATTCTTGTCCATCATTTATTAGGAGTTGGCCTTGCAAGCAATGTCGCCAAATCCATGTAAGTTGAGCTTGACCCCACGAGCTAAACCAACAGTCAAATGTATTATACTCTGAATGCTAACTACTTCAAGGATTCTCTATTCACCTTCATCCAAAGTACCTTCTATTTAAATAGCCGGGTCTGTAATAGCTTTTCTACGGGTGATTGCTTGTTTTGTATGCATCTTGTGCAAGTATTTATTCATTTATTTCTTTTCCTTTGTGCAATAAAAGCACATTCCGTAATCAAAAGTTTTTATCAAATTGGCATTATGAGCCATGGATAACAGAGTTTGCTAGTGAACAATTCACTTTCATGCAATGAGCTTATTGGGTTTGCTCCATGGAATTAGCACATGCACACACTTACAGGCCCCATTCAATGAACACATGCACACGCTAACAGGCCCTAATGCAAAAAAATGGACCCTACCTGCATATGGAAAACATCGTTCTTATTTATGCTGGGATCTCATTTTCTGATGCCATGTGCATGCGGCATACTGGTCCAAATTGATGTCCTTTTCCCTCATTTTTACATATAATTTTTGCGAAAGTGACACCATTCTGCTACTCTATCTTCTTGGATAATCACATAAAGATTATGGTGTCATCTACAGCAGTATTTCCCTTGTTCATCATTTATTAGGAGTTGACCTTGCAAGTAATGTTGCCAAATCCATGTAGGTCAACCTTGACCCCAGGAGCAAAACCAACAGAGGTATTATACTCTGAATGCAACCTACTTCAAGGATTCTCCATTTATCTTCATTCCAATAGAGTCGTTTTTTTCCTTCCATGTCAAGTTTCACTCTTGCAAATGCTGCTCTTGCATCACCAATTCAACTAAGTGCTTAAGGATTGTAATGTTGTTACATTACATGTGCACTCTTTGTTTTTTGCTTATTTTTACAGATTGACAATATGTAGAAGTAGATCTTGGACTTTCATTTGGGCTTAAGAATTGTAAGGTTGTTACATTACGTGTGCACTCGTTTTTTTGCTTATTTTTACAGATTGACGGTATGTAGAAGTAGATCTTGGAGTTTCATTTGCATGCTTTTGGTGATTTGTCTGATTTTATATTGGTTTGTTAGATTAGAATTAATTTCCTTGACCCTTTTACAGTTGTCTTGAGAGCTTAAATTTAGAGAGAAACAATAGTGGTTTGTAGCTCTTTAAATTTTAGCCAAGTTGGCCATTGTAGGAGGTTTGGCCTTTTGCACCACCTTTTAAGGGCTGTCCTTATCCGTGTAAAACCTATGTGTGGTTCTCTCTCCGGCCCTACACTTTTGCAGCAATCAGGGTGAACCATTTTGTTTGTTTTTATATTTCATATTGTCTCTCCTTCACCGCTTTTCCTTATTCTTTGATAATATGCATTGGTTCTCTCATAGAGGTATTAAACTTGAATTTATGAGCGTTGTAGCTTTACAAGAACCCATGTCACATTGGAAGAATTACAGGAGTTTCTAAGCAAAGAAATACACGATGAAGTTGATAAAGCGATTGCAAATGATACTTGGTCCTACTTCGGAATGGCGGTGAAATACATTTCCTTAACTATGCAAATAATCCTAATTGTTGACAATTTTATACATTTCCTTTTTTCTCCATTGTTATCTTGTTGCCTCCATAATTCACTACCATTCTTGGACCTTTGACTTTTTAATCTAGTAATGATGTTGAAAATTCTAGGGCAGCTAGATTAGGGTGATTTCTCTTGCTTTGATAAATGTTTGTGATGTTCTTTTACTTGATATACTTGTAATTAGCTTCTTCTTTCACTTGGTTATTATTATGTTCTTATCATCTAACAACTGCTAAGCTATGAAGATCAATGAGACAAGATGACACAAAATGTAGGTTGCTAGAAAGAGCCAAAACCTCTCTTGAGAGGAAAACCCACAAGAATTCTTCTCTTCTTATAGAATCTTCAAATGACGAATTCCAAGACCTAAGACCCTTGACAAGGACCCCTCCAAGACCAAGTCAACCTTCCTTCTTGATGAGATTTCCTCACACAACTTCCAACAACAAACTTCGACCTTCCAGTAATTTCTCCAACAACTTCAACCCCAACAACAATTTTTGCAACTTCGACATAGCAGCTTCACAACTTCGACCTTGATGTAGCTTCACAACTTCGACCTTGATGCAACTTCACAACTTCGACCTTGATGCGACTTCACAACTTTAACCAGCTTCAAATTTTCATTGTAAATAAGAAAGAGAGAGAGAGGGAGAGAGACCCAAAAACTTCGATTCCAACTTCTTTCTTGAACCTTGCTTGTCTTTTAGAATTCTTCTTAAGATCAAACTTCTTGTCCTTGCCCTTTCGCATGTCTTGGCTGTGTGCTTCAAATGAGGTGGAATGCCTCTTATATATAGGCTTCCTAGGGGTACGAATTGCTCCCATGAGGCCATCTTGATTTTTTGAAGGCCAACTTGATCTTGGAGGGTCTTTTGAGACAATTTTGACTCAAATAAATTCTTTTGACTTGTTACAAGTTACCCAATGGGGTCTTTCATATATGACAATGACTCAATTGACTTCTTGACTTTATGACAAACCCTAAAAGCACTCAATGGGTGCTTGAGCTACAAATAAATTGACCTTGAACATGAAACCCATGTTACAAATAATAATAATAATAATTTTTCTTTCTTTTTACAATATACAAGAATCAAGAGTATATTTCATATTTATGAAGACCAAACCTAGGTACACATTTCAACACTCTCTCTTAACTAGGGAGGTATTCATAATAAATACATGGTACTTGGACATTCTCATACTGAAGAATTCTCATAAGAGGAGTCGGATTGATAAGCCTTCTCATAGGCTATCTTATCAGCTTATACCAGTGCATCTTATTATACCAACCAACATTGCCACCTAGCAAGGACTTGACTAACAATTCTATCTCTCCACAAGATCATAGCACAATGTTGGCGAGACTAATGATTTATAGACACCTAAATCATTGTTTCTCAAGGCACATACCCCACCCTGGTGTTCAAAGGGTATGTCCTTTTAGGACAATTCCTGTCTTGGAATAACAATCCTCAAGGAATTGTTCGTGAAGCAGAGGTACAACTGTGGAAGGCATTGACTTTCACCAGATCTACCCAGGATCAAACCTCTGTGGAGACATATGCCTATTGTGTCTTGGCTAGAAGAGTAGGCGACCCCATAGCGAACGTCTCGGCTCTTGTTGAGGCATAAGTTAAATGCTATAGTGCGGCTTGCACGATGTTGCACCTAGCCTAGGTTTATAGTGGCAGCCAGTTGGATTTGAACCTGGGCCTCGCTCAGGAAAAGCCCCACCAGTTATCGACTCCCCTAGATCTAAAAAAAAAAAAAATCCTCAAGGAATTTTCTCTTTGACTACTCTTGCTTATTGGATGCCTCACTACATCTTCAAAGAGTATTAGAATCAATCTCAAATGCTTACCCAATCCTCCATTCTTTCTTCATAACATGAAGACAAGAATGATGCATCTATCTCTCCCTCTTAGCTAGGGAGGATATACTCATTCCTATAAAAGGAATATACTTACACTCCCTCTTAACCATGGACTTGCCCAAGCCGCCTCTCATCTAGGGACTTGTTTCCGAAAGAAACTATTTGCTCTTTGGTGGAGATCATGGTACAATCAACTACTTGTAGGGCTCCTCTTTCAATGTCATGAATTTCGACTTTTTCATCATGGAGCTTTCTTCATCATTACTTTTATCGTATGGCATCGACCATCTTCTCCATCACTTTCCCTTCAACGAACCATAATGTTGAACCAATGGTCATGTCATTCTTCTCTTCATTGGAAAGTGATCTTCTAGTCCACCTCTGACTTTTCTTCATACAACTACCTCTTCCAAGTCATGATTCTTTCAGGATCTTCCATCCATTCTCATGAGTGCTAGTTGTAGGTGACATTTACAACTCTCTTTTGGTAGCTTTGTTTCAACCCAACTAGATGATTTCAAAAATTAAAATGAACATCAAATCGAAGTTACCTTTTCATGATGGCCTTTTGTCATGACATCAACTTCTTGCAACATCAACATCTTGCACATGTATGACTCCATCTCCAAGACATTCAATATCAAGGGTCTCTTTTTTTGTTTCCAGACTTTATCAGGGTCTTCATACCTTCTCCATGGAGATGTCATAGCTAATTCTTCTAGTTGTCGGATGTTGACCGCTTATCTTATCTTACGTGACTATAGTTGCATTTTTCACGAACTCTTCTTCGTTTCTTCACATTTTTCTTTCCTCAGGCTTCTTTACATGGTTATAGAAACCATGATTATCAACCACCTCATATTCCATATGAGGTCATATTATGTTGATTTCATCTTATCAATATGTAGAAGAGTTAAAGGCACATTGTCTACATGCCTTCATTCATCATTCTAATAGAATAGATCATTCTTCTTTGATCACGCCCATGAGATAAAGCAATTCAACCAAGCTATTTGCAACTTATATGATGACATGAATTTATCTATCAAATATATACATACCTTTTCCTTCTTTTGGTCTAGCTTGAAGATGAAAGTACTTCAAACAACTCAACATGTTGCACATCTTCGTCATCATACCTTACCAGTGGATCCCACACAAGGTGGATCATAGACTATCAGCTAGACACTTGCTTTTTCCAAGTAGAGGTGAACCCTCTAATGAAGATTCCAATGGAGGATCTTGATTATCCTCATCGTGCAAATGCTCCTTCCTACTGATGATTTTTTTATCTTCTATTATGCTAGATGACACTCTCCAATCATATAGATTGTTACTTCAACTATCCTTATATGCTTCCAATGGAGATGCCATGAGCTACTTCTATTTCTATCATGATGACAACTACAACCATGTAGACTTTCTACTTTAGCTATTTCCATGCTTTTATGATGAATTCATCTCTATTTTAGCTCTAATGCATCCTATCATGATAGCTACCTTTTATAAAATTGAAAAGAATTGAGTGAAGGAGATTATCTCAGTCATAGTAGAGATCTTTCACTTCCTCCTTTGATTTCTCTTTTCAGGTTCTTCCACTTCTTCGGTGACATGGGCTTCATTTATTTCCTTTCTCTTCTTGTTGTCCTTCTTGAGTTTGGGACAATTCCTTTTACAGTGCCCATATTTCTTACATTCATAGCATTATATCTTAGACATATCGATCTTTTTCTTTCTTTGAAGACCAAACTTTCCAAACTTTCCATTTGTCTTGATCATGTCAACATATGCATGAACTTGTTCGTTTGATCCAACATCACTCTTTGCCTTCAATCTAGTTTCTTCAATCTTACATAATGACCAAAATAAACTGAATGGAGTAGCTCCGGGATGATGATATCTTCAACTTGATGCCTTTTTGATGATGTTGCTTCCTTGATGATCTTCTTCAAAGATGTTTGAGATGTGATCTTTGCTTTAATGTGAGGGGGATCACCTTGATTTCTTTGATGATGATGGAAATGCTTCTTCTTCCTTCCTCGAATGATAATGTAGAATGTGGAGGCTTCCCAAGTTGCTTCAAATGTAGAGTCCTTTCAATGAAGGTAGGGTTTTTGAGGTCTTTTTCTTCTTAGTGATCCTTGAGATGAGTGCTCCTCCTTGGTGCTTCTTTGTCTTCCTTAATGATTTCCTAGTGCTTAGCCCTTATGTATCCTTTTTCAATGATGTGATCATCAAGCTGCCTCTTCTTCTTGTTGTAGTCACCTTAGCTCTGAAACCATGTTGAGAATTCTAGGGCAGCTAGATTAGGGTGATTTCTCTTGCTTTGATCACTGTTTGTGAGGTTCTTTTACTTAACTTGATATACTTGTGATAAACTTATTCTTTCACTTGATTATTATTATGTTCTTATCATCAAACAACTACCAAACTATGAAGATCAATCAGACAAGAGGACTCAAAATGTAGGCTGCTAGCTAGGGCCAAAACCTCTCCTCTGGAGAGGAAAACCCACAAGAATTCCTCATATTATAGAATCTTCAAATGACGAATTCCAAGACCTAAGACCCTTGACAAAGACCCCTCCAAGACTAAGTCAACCTTCCCTCTTGATGATATTTCCTCACACAGCTTCCAGCGACAAACTTCGACCTTCCAACATTTTCTCCAACAACATCGACCCCAACAACAATATCTACAACTTCGACCTAGCAGCTTCACAACTTCGACATTGATGCAACTTCACAACTTTGACCTTGATGCAATTTCACAACTTCAACCTTGATGCAACTTCACAACTTCGACCTAGATGCATCTTCACAACTTCAACCTTGATGTAGCTTCACAACTTCGACCTAGTAGCTTCAGAATTTCATTGTACATGAGAGAGAGAGACCCAAAAATTTTGATTCCAACTTCTTTCTTGAACTTTGCTTGCCTTTTAGACGACTTCTTAAGATCAAACTTCTTCTCCCTTCTCTTTCGCATGTCTTAGATGTGTGCTTTAAATGAGGTCGAATGGATCTTATATATACGCTTCCTAGGGGTACGAATTGCTCCCATGAGGCCGACTTGATCTCTTGAAGGCTGACTTGATATTGGAGGGTCTTTTGACACAATTTTGACTCAAATGACTTCTTTTGACTTCTTACAAGTTGTCCAATGGGGTCTTTCATATATGATAATGACTCAATTAACTTCTTGACTCTATGGAAAACCCTAAAAGCACTCAATGGGTGCTTGGCCTACTAATAAATTGACTTTGAGCAAGAAACCCATGCTACGAAAAATAATAATAATAAATTTTCTTTCTTTTTACAATATAGAAGAATCAAGAGTACATTTCATATTTATGAAGACCAAACTTAGTTACACATTTCAAAAAATGAGGGGTAAAAATTGGCTTGGTTTGAATTAGAATTGGTCAAATTGGTCAATTGGATAGGGAGAAGGGTCAAACTGGCCACCAATCCGCACTGAACTAGTTGGAATCGAGTGGTCCCATTCTTAATTAGCTACGTCGTAAAAACCTAACTCCTAAACTCTAACAATGTTGATAATCAATGGTGATATTATCCTTCAAATTTTTAGTATTATTGTTAATTGTTTTAGGATGCTTGAGAGTGATTTCAATCTTATTGAACTTCATATGGAGAAAGTTGAATTTCATATCCTACTCAAAATATGATTTTATGATTAGTAGGATTGCAAATTTTTTATTGAATTTTATCTTTTATCAAGAGTACCAAGCCCTCTATGTACCTTGATGTTGGTGGTATCAATTGTTGAACTCATCTGATGTTGGTGGTATTGATTGTTGAACTCCTCTGCCATGGTCTTAACAAAAATATACCCTTCACTCAAACTAAAATAATCAATTAGGCATGTTAAGGTTTTTCTACAATATTATAAGGTTTAAGAGATGAACCCTTCACTCAAACAAAAATCATTGGTAAGGCATGTTAAGTTTTTTATACCATGTTATAAGGTCGAGGACTTTGAGGAGTCTAAACGGTCTAAGCTAGATGATATTTGTGTAGCTCTCGCTGATGATCCCATTTCTACTAGTGGTGATGAGTTTGATGAATATTCATGTTCATCAATGATTTGTAATATGCAAGTGGCCTAGTATCTTGTAGCATGTTTTTTGTACTCTAGAGGCCATTTAGAGCCTAATTGATTAAGCATTATGTTGTTGATTTGTATTGCACTTGGTGCCATCTTGATATATTCACCTACATGGTATATAGATGAACAAACTGTGGATATTTTGTTTCTAATGGTTTGGAGTCTTAAAAATAATTGTTTTCATTAAAATTACTTATTCTATTTATTTTTTTAAAATCAGTTCATCGAATCTGGTTCGATTTGAGTTTGGTTTGAGACTCAATTTGATAGGTGATCGATTTGAAGACTTGTTTTAAATTTTAAAACTATGTGTACGTCTATCCTATCCTCAATGTATGTTGTCATTCATATTTTGGATTCCTCTCAATTTTCATGCTCAAAACCTCTTTCCAACCCTCTCAACGATGTCATACATCTAAATGTGCTTCAAACCTCCTTGTCTCATGTTACCTTTGGGGTTACGATCAATTTTGATCGTGTCTCCATTAGTCTCACTTAAGGTGACCTTGGGAAGCTCTTTCATGTCCTTACGTTGATTGCTTTCCAACACTTAAATGTCAAACCAATATCGTTCCTTTAGTTTCTCTTAATTAATCCAATTTTCATTCATATATAGTGACGTGGTTGGTCCTAAAACTAACATAAATAAGAATGGCGTAATTCAAGCAAACATGGTAAAAAGAGGAAGAAAAGAGTTTGAAAGAGAATGAACAAAAATGAATTAGGATTGTTGTAAAGGGTTTTCATTTCCAAGTCTTGATTTTGAAAATGAGCAACACGCTTTTCGCTAATCCACAAAGGACCTGCACATATGCAACATCAACAAAATTCTCACATTTTAGTAAAAATTCTATGTAGAACTACCAAAGAAAGAAAATTTCAAATCTTATCAGCTTAAAATAACCCCAAACTAAAAGAGACTTCAATTAAGTTGAAATAAATAAATACATTGATAGTCAAGATAAAATGAAGATCACATAAAAACTCACTTTTTGGGGCAAAGAAAGAGATTCTATTGAAATCAAAAGATTACAAGTATGGAACCTTATACATGTGGATAGTGGTTCTCCTTCATTCCTCAAAGTTCTCCTCTTATGTCATATCAAAGTCCCTAGTAATCCTTGAACAACCTTGATTTCTCCTCACAATAAGTAAAGAGAAATCTCCATTCTGCATTGCATTTTCACTATAACCTTTGAATGATGTTGGACATGTCCCATGGTTTTAAGGTATCCCTTTTAGTTCTATGCCTCCATTCTCTCATCCTTATCAATGCCCAACTACTTAACTCATTGGAAGCCTCCATCCAACCCATCTATGTGGAAATTATCTATTATGAATACATGTCTTTCATCCCAGCTTAGTCCTAATGTCAATTTTAGTTTAGGGTTATTTGTAGGATGATAGGTTCACTTATATGATGACCCAACTATAACAAGCATTAGGAGAGAAGGAGAATGCATTAGGAAAAGATCTAAACAACTATCTAAGAGAAACAAGATGCAAGGCCACCTGCCATTTTCATTGTCAAAGCCAACACCATGATTGACACTGCTTTTGTAAGCTCACATTTATTAGACATTTCTCACGAGCAATTTGGTGAATTTGAAAATCATACTAGGGACATTGGTTCAAAATTGTTAAGGCATATGTGATACAATGGGCAAGGGATAGGTTAAAAAAGACAAGGCATATTTAGTTCCATTGTAGTTGCATCGAGAGTCAAGCATGAAGGCCTAAACTTTGATGGTAGAGGGGGAAAGCCCATAACCATGAAGAGTACTTTGGTAAAGGTGAAAGATCGAGTTGACCTACTCATTAGGAGAAAGAACAACAGTACGTGAAGGTGGCGACCCACTACTAGCTTAGATTCTTGTGGAAGATTACATAATGACAGTGATAAGAAGAGCTCAAAATTTATCTTGCACCATCATTTAAAAGAAGAAAAAAGTAGATCATCTAGAAGAATAAGAAGAACTATGGTATGAATAAGGTAAGGCCTCCCTTATTTATCATTATTGTAGGAAGAAAATCCATAACATTATGACTTGTTGGTGCATAGAGGTATGGTCATTTTGTGAAAATTTTGGCCTTTATATAGCATCTTGCTAGGAGAAGAAAGTACACGCCACAATCCAAATTATTTCTAGAGGAAGAATAACAAGAAGACTTCCCTAGTCCAATTGAAAACTCAAAAGGAATTGGGAGAAATAGATAATGTCAACCAATCCATACAAAAACACCAATAAATATTTCCACCATTGCAAATTTGACTGGCCAGTAGGAAAACAAGTGTTACCCCAACAACTATATGGGCAAGAGAAGTGTGGAGAGTGAAGAGTAAAGAGGATGAAGAGTTTTTTTCATCTCCAACCCTAGGAGTAGAAGCTCTCCAAGGAGCTATAACATCATAGGAGGCCAGTGACACCAACGATACATAAAACAAGTTGATGCGAAGGATAACCACAATCCAATAGTTGTTTTTGATATTGCATCATAAGAACCCCTTCTTGGAGATGCAATAGAGATTGGTGCACAAAGGTCAGTGAGCTTGGGGAAGTTCTTCTTGAGAAATCCATTACAACTACCAAAATAAATAACATATTGAATTATGAATTGTGATTACACACAAAGGTTGTCATCAATATGATATTGTTATGGAGACATAGTGTTTGTAAGCATGTGTTGCCACATGAGAATTATTTTCATGTTGAGAAACAATTGAACCTAATAGAAGAAGGTAACCCACACTTCCCATTGTGGGATTGTTACACGATGACACAACATGTTGGCGTCACACTAAATGAGAAGACCAATGTTCAACTTGGTCTCATTGACTACCAAGATGGGTCATCTCCAAGTATGAAAGAGATGGGAATGAATACTAATTATAGATTTTGGATCTAGAGATTTCTCAAAGATTAGAGTCAGTGAGAAATATTCTACACTACAAGAGAAAATGAGCCATGAATTAGAGCCAACGTCATAGCCATATTCAAAGCTAGTGGGTAGAGTTGTGAACCAGATCTAGAGCTAGAGTTAGAGCCATGTTTTGCAAAAGTATACAGAAAGCATATTGATCCATTTCATTTAAGCCTCTGTAGACCAAAAGGCCTCTCAATTGGGAGGTGTGGTTCAAAATGGATCTGATCAAGTGAATGGTTGTAAGACTTAGTACTTGAAAGTGAAATTAGGTGATTTATGAAGGTTAATAAACTAGTAAATACTACTCAAATGCAAAAGTGAATAAGACAAAAGGAAAAAGAGAATTAAATGAAATAGGAGAGAAAACATCAAGGAATGGGAAGTGAAAGGTTATACCTTTTGGCCTTACCATTATCCCACCTCTCCTTATTTGTTTCTATACCTTCACTCACAAAGTGATTGTAGTTGTCCAAGAGAGGAGGATGCA
The DNA here is from genome assembly GCA_034641835.2 of Pinus albicaulis. Classification (NCBI taxonomy): domain Eukaryota; kingdom Viridiplantae; phylum Streptophyta; class Pinopsida; order Pinales; family Pinaceae; genus Pinus; species Pinus albicaulis. The sequence continues at coordinate 533,683,516 of CM076573.1, read as the reverse complement.
TGGAGGGACCCATAGGTTGCATTGTATTAGAAATTGTTGAAACGAAATTTGAGCAACCATTTGAAGCTAGTTTTACCATTTCCGTTTATACAGTAAAATATTCATGTTCATTGTAATTGTTAGTTATATAGGTTGTGAATTTCATTTATATGAGTTCATAGATTATATTTTTCATTCCATTTGTTGTTACTGGTGTGAATTATAATATATTATGCACAATAAAAACGAATTCATTGTCTTTGTGGTTCAATTAGTTTCTTCCCATTTTGAAGCAGTGGTTTTGTGTAGTGGTTTAGTAGAATTATAATTATAATGAGATAAAAAATTATATTAGAAGAACTATTGGTCATCATTAGCAATTTTAGATTGAGTTTTCAAATTAATTGTTCGTAAAAGTGATTCCCTTATTGCTATTTACTAAATACTTGTGAGAGACTATATGCATCCTCATAGCATAAAAAATTGCTCCATTGTTAGTTCATTGTAGGAATTTGTACACCCATGAGGTAGAGGTTTCTATTGCTGATATGTTTAGCCCTATTGCGTAATCATACATGAACCATTCATTAATTATAAAATTTTTGGGACAGAGAATAGTGGCACAACACAAAGCACTTAGGAAAACATGCACTTAGTTGTATTAGGAAGATTTCATGAAGTGATTAGAATCAAAATATTCATGGGATTTTGAGAGATATCTTTTCCTTTTGTCACTAGATTCCCTAGAATGAGATGCCCTTTTGGCCCGTGAATCAATAAAGAAGTGGAGTTTAATGAACATGCCACTTATAGAAATCTCTTTTGCTTGATATTCAATTGAGTTGTGGCAAGTTAGACAAGCATATCATGTACGCCACAAGAAGTCTCTTGTAGAAGAAATTTCTTCTCATATTCGAGGATACATCTATAAGTTGTTGGTTCAACTCATAATTTATTTCCAATAAGAAGGTCTAGAAGTGGATATCCACTTGGAAATATTGAAAGCAAAGCGATTACATGAAGTTATAAAGGACTATGATTTAAAAAATGAGCAATTCATTCACAAAATAACTACAAGGAGCAAGCCATAGTTGAATGACACTTTTAATAATTAAAAATATGAACATAGTCATGATATCAATAATAATTTGAAGAATTAGAAGCCAAACAACTATGTAGAGTCATTATGAATTGTTATCAAAAGCATTTTATGTCTTGGAATATACTTTGCAAATATTTTGAGGTTGTTGATAATAGATAAACTTGGTATGGATGAAGAAGCCCTAATGAGAATGGTTGTGTAACATACCAAACACTTTAATGCCCGATTAAGGCTGTGAGGTATCCAAACCCAGCTCCTAGGTTGCTTTAAGGAAGTGGGGTTGTCAAATTTTTGCTTCGTTCAACCACCTTAAAACTCATTTCTAATGCCACCATCATCTTTTGCTTGTTGAGGGCTTTCTAATGATATAAATTTCACCTCAATCCAAGCTTTGAACATAATTATTCCCATTTGAAAATCTACCTTCCAAGGGCTATGCCAATATTCTTTCCATTTCCATGTGACAATCATTTTACCCTTGTGTCATTATAATATATTTCCATGTGAGTTACCACTTTAGCTTGACCAATGCACTAGCTCTTTTATCTATCAACTAGCCCATCGGGTCAATATACCACTGGATTGGCTTTCCTTCCTCTTATTCAGTCTTAGTTTGACCTCATTAACAAACCATCAACTAATATATTCACTTCTTCTGTCATTTGATATTTATGACTATTAGGTCATCGAGCCTTTGAGTCGTTGGGAGACATAACACACCTCCCTTACTAGTTTGGCCTAATATTTGATAGTCCTGCATTCTGACACCTGATATCCATGTCATCCCTTGCCACATCAACATGCCATGTCATCACCCTGTCATCATCCAAGGCCTGCCTTCGTACTATGTTAGCACCACATCATCTATGTCCTACTTTCGTGCCATGACATCATGACACATCATCCCTACGAGCACCATACCATCAGATAACCAAAGCCCCAATATCCAATTGACAAATTTTCGTTTGATGGAGTATGATCTTCATTATTAGACACACATCTTGAGATATACTAGTGTTGAGGATTTCACGATGGAGGTTATTTGAAGTAATATTGATTATCAACTCTCGACTCTCGATATATCGACAATTTAATACTTGTTGTTTTGGACATAAGAACCTTCTAACTAACTCTTGGTCATGGCCCCTTTGCTAGACCATATGCCTAGGGGCTAGGGCCAAAGCCTCCAAACTTAAAAATTCTAAACTTCCACTATCGGATTTCGAAAAAAATCAAAATTACTAGTTGAATGTTAGGCCACCAAGCCCTTGGGAGATATGAATATTATCCCGAAGATCAGATGTTGATTCACGCCCTCCACCCTAGATCCCTCTCATGACTAGCTCATGGTCAAAAATTTCGTTGGGCCATGTGACTTAGGGATGGGACTAAAAAGACCCCATCCATAAATTTCCAAATTCAATCCTTCAAATTATCTTAGGACAACAAGCATACAATGAGAATTCTCAGCCTATCCCTAGTGCTAAAAGGGACATAGATAGGGAATTGAACTACCCAGAATTTTTTTGAAGCTACAAAGGTCTTTACCAACTTAGATATGAATCTAAAATAAATCCTTCTAATAACCAAACAACTTCTAAAGGAAGCCAAGGAGATGGCCAATGGCCAAATCCATAACTTCACCTAGTTGAATGATCTTTTTCTCACTCCTTTAGGACCACAAACTTCACACTCCACACTTCAAACACTTACAATGGATAGGTAAATACTTTGGCTCACTTAGATAGGGAATTGAAATGCCCAAAATATTTTTGAATCTATAGAGGTATTTACTAGCCTAGAGAGGCATCCAAAATAAATCTAACCAATAACTAAACAACTTATCAAGGAAGCCACGGAGATGGCTAATGGCCAAATCCACAACTTCACCCAACTAAATGAGATTCTTATCACTCCTTTAGGACCACAAAATTCACACTCCACAATTCATGCACTTGCAAATCGATAGGTCAACACTTTGGCTCGCCCTTAGAGGGAAACAAGGTCTCCCCTCTATAAATAACTATCGAGTCCTCTTTATTCAAAACAAAGATACAAACACAATTGTTTCCTCCCACAAAAAACATGGTAAAATCCATTCACTTTCAAAATACAAGAAGAGAATTAGAGCTCCATTCAACCTTTGATTTATAATTCACAACACAATGCACTTCCAAAATATTACAAGAAACATTCTTCGATGGATGCCTTTGCACATAATGTTCTTCGTTATAAGTATTAAAATTATTAATTAAAATAATATTTATAGTTCATCATTCATACATACCCAATAACCCAACATGAAAACATTCACGACGCTTTGGACAAATAAATCCATTTCATGAAAAGGAAATCAATACACTTGTTTGAGTCACTTTAAGTTTTACTAAAAACTAAAGAAGGGAGAGCCACTCTCCACTTGAACATAGGCTCAACTACACTATAATATTTCTTGCAATTGGCCACCCCAAGCCATATCCAGTGCTTTAAGAGGAAGTATCACTAAGGTTTCAATAAGATTCAAGTCAAGGAAGCGAACATGAAGGCCACTTTCCTTCATGTATAAGGATTTAATATGCTATTTTTTAGCCATTGAACAAGGGCTTGTTATTTTTCATAGTATGGCCACACTAGCTCTACACATCATGAAAGAAGCCCTTCACCAAGCCAGTAGTCCCCTGATGCTTTCCTTCCTTATTTATTTTTGTGCATATATTCATCGAGCGTTCTTAATATTTCCTTTAGCTCTTTATCTCATGCTAATATCTTCAACACTAATCTCCCTAACCATTCAGGTCATCCATAACCTTACATGGGTTTTTTTTTCCCAAAAGGATTTATCTCACCCTCTACTCAGAGCCACAGTCTTAGAATCCTCATCCAATTCTAGTTTTCTTTCCTAGGTTACTCAAATTCATACATGATCACAATATCTCACTATCCACAACCATTCCCTTATGCTCTTTGAGGTCTCTGCTCACCCCCATGCATTATACAATTTTCTGTCTCCTCTACTCTCTGCTCAGTGCTTCCTTCCCCATATGTACATATTTCCAATATGAGAAACCATGTCCTCTTTCTTAGGTTGTGTGGTCAATCTAAATTCTCCAGGATGGGTACATGGCCCATACCTTTGGAGTAGTTTGGTACCACTTCCCCACTCTTCTCATAACTATTGGAAATTGGGTAGTTCAACTACCAACTCATAAATCTAGAAAACTACTTTGGGGTAATATAGGAAACTTCCAAAAATTTCCCTTTTGGCTTCCCTCTTAGGCATTAGGATCTGTGTTGGTTACTTGCTTCTTAAGTATTTGGAAATATATATAAATAAAATTCATATTACAATTGTTCCAAGTCTTTCGATCCATTTATGTTTACTTGCCTTTATGGTAGTCATTAACACAATTGATTATAATTACAATATCAATGGGGGATAAAAGACTAGCGGTGTTTGATCCGGGAATTTTTTGTGAATGCTTTCAAAGAAAAATATCCATTACATAGGACCTTTTATTGACACTTACATTTGATTGTGAAATCATGAGCAATGCATATTGTAACAGAATTCAGTGAACCATCAACCAAATCAAGAAGCATATAAGAAAATATCATAACACATGATATGATAACAGATTTCGTCCAGTGTGGACTATGTCTCCGGGCCCTCGGTCAAGAGTGGGGAGGCCACTTCATTAGTCACTACAAAAAGATGATGAGAACATGATGCAATCTCTGTCAATACAAAAATGAAACTCTTATCTAGAGTGGCATGTCTCTCCTAGGAGACGTTCTTCTATAAGAACTCTCACTCACAAGATGTTCTCCTTCAACATGATAAAGAGGCAATATCTCACATAAAGTGGCATAAAATGATCCCCTCACAAGGTGGCATACATGGATCTTAGATTCAAATCATGATCTCAATAAAATCAAATGAACACATGGAAAAAATACACCTTATACCTCCAAATATGGGAATGGATTGAAAATTGGCTACTCAAATGAAAAAACAACATATGCCATCACGTTCCTTGCAAAAACCATAAAATTTTAGTATAAACACGACCCCTTTCTATCTCGTTCAAATCTAGGCTCCCTTGGAATCTTCTATATTCCTTCGAAGATTATTTCTAGACATGGGCAAAAAATATGTTGCTTAGATGAAGAAATGGACTGCACCATCAAACTCCTAGCAAAAAACATGTTCAAATGAGTATAAAATTGACATGTTTCTAACACCGTCAAATTATTTCCTGCAAGGAATCTTCAATATTCCTCAAAGATTTTGCATGAGGAATATATTGTGGTTTTTTGTTGCTCTCCCTCTGTTCGTCAGAGCCGAATGACAAACTTGGGTTTATATATATATATATTGGCGAATAATAAAAAGTAGAGACCGTTGGACCATTGGCAACTGACATCAATTTGGTGGGCGAATGTCTTTGAGGTCAAGCCCGCAGGCCCCCCCATTTAACTATCCATTGGCGTGTTGTTTCTTTGTTTTAAATGGTTATTATATTGAATATGGTATGAGGTGTCCACCCATTGGCGGGCTGACCTATCTAGTCGGGCAGGTTCGATCCTCGCCAACCCTGAGTCTTTGAGTTGATTGTTGGGTGAAGGGTCCTCCAATGGTGGCCTGACCCCATTATAATTAATATATTTGTTATTATTGGAGAGGGTTGGTGAGGGTGGTGGCTCGCCACCTTGATTTTTTTTGGTATTATTTTTTTTCAAAACAATACGGTCAAAAACTGTTGGCCGATTTTTAAGGGTCCATGGAAATTTTAAGTAGGTGACAATTTGATCAATTTCGACAACCACACAATGCAAAAATTTCGCTTAGTTAGTGGCCGCCAAATTTAGTTGGAACTCTAGATTTAGCGAACCTTCAAATTTCATTGCTGCTCTACTAAATTTAGCTAGTGGGGCCAAGATGACCAAAACTTTGATTGCGAATATCTTGAGCATACAAAGTCGGATTTGAGTGTCATTTGTGCCATTGGAATCAAGATGAATCTCTATGTTATGGTCCTAGATTTGATGAAATATGAAGACTCTTATTTTTTAGCCTTTCTGGAGCCACCTAGATCATTCCTCCCCATTGAAGAGCTTTTTTTCCTCCAAAAGCATGAACGCAATTTGCAATTCGTTGTGCTCCCTAATTTGAATAATAAGTGCCCTAACATGCCACACTTCCTTTTCATTCACCTTTTTATTTCAAATCCATATGCAATGAATCAACACCCGTATCCTATGCAAACCTGGAGTACAGCTTGCAAAATGCATTTTCACTTACAAGACGAATCATGACCCAAAAAAATCCCATACTTGCCAAGAGTTTATAAAGAACTCATGATAAAGTTTACATAAGAATGAAAAACCCATGCTATCAACTAAAAGGCCAAAAATATCACCATGTTGCATTCATAAGTGATAGTAAACACTTCACCACTTTTACAAACATTTCACAAAGCGTGATTTAAAAAATGTGGCCATGCTCAACTACTTATAGATCCCCATTTCTTACTCAACCAAGTTAATGGGTCCTTTTCCTGTAGTTGCTTCTCTTGTTAATAAAATTCATTGATTGGTTCCTTCACGGGTTCTTTCTGGTCCTCCTTTAGTCACTGCTCTGGATGGAGCTCCCAACTTGTGCCTCTCTGATGTCCACTCTTGTTGCAATGACTACAAAAATTCTTCTCCCTCCTGAATTTCCTAACCTTCTTCCTTTTCTGATGTGGGGAAGGGCCTTCATGTCTTGTCCTTTTCCTCATTTCCATTCTTTTCCAACACTTGGCAACAAAGTGGTTATACAAGGCACAAACATTACATGGTTTTCTATGCCAAAAATTCTGCTTATCGTTATCAATCTGCTTGTAGTCAAAAGGAACATTAGAATATCAAGGCTTTTTATACATTTCTTGGTTGAACAATGTAAACTTTGAAATGGGAACGAAAACGAGTACCCACTTTTTTTAGGTAGCGAAAAATGGTCTGATTTTGAAAAGTGCTGATTCAGAATACTCTTAATTTTTTTTAGCATGTTTTTTACACATTAAATTTTCTTATGTACCAAGTATAGACATTATTTTTAAACTGCTAGAGTTTTTATATTGATTTTGAAAAGTGTTGATGGCAACATCATCCCCTTTTTTTAGAAGACTTATTTTTGACTTAAAATTTTCTAATCTATTAAATGCTACTAATTATTTTCACTTACATATTTTGTTTAAGTGTTTTTCAGGTATTTGTTTTTTTTGTTTTTCTTTTTAACTTTTTTTTTGTGGTGAGATATTTGATTATTTGTATTGCCAAAAAAACAAAAAAGGTCAAAATTTTAAAGTGTCAATCTTCTATCTAATTATATATTGTTAAATAATATTTCATTGCATATTAAATAATTGTCACTAAAAAACAAGATTTTTTAAGAATTTACATTAAAAAACACATTTTAGATATAGTAATAACTGAAAATATACACATTTTGTGTCTTTTTTGCTAAAACTGACATGTCAAATAAACCATTTTTATAGAAAAAAAGTAACAAAAAAGTATAAAAATTAGCAAATTTTTTTAATTTTATGTGAAAAGTTAATAATAATTACAGTTTTTTCAAAACTTAAATGATTCACATAAAAATGAAGTGAAAATCACATTATACAAATATTAAACATATAAACAACAATTGAATATTTATTTCTTCTCATAAAATGTCAGAGTAAAAAAATTACAAGTATAACTTATGAATAATTACAAAAAATGAGCTTCATTTGGAAGCTTAAATTAATCTTTAATCAATAATATCATGTAACCCAAACTCTTCATCTTCAAGAGTATCATTATAATCCTCTTCCACAATATTTTAATCATTGGCTTAAGTTTCATCATTTCCCTCTTCTGATGGATCTGTGATGTTTGCGAACATCCCAAAGTATGCCTTTCCAATCATTCCATATAATGGTGGTTGAGGTTCTTTTGATTTTTTTGCCACACGAGATTCATTAAAATCCCCTTTTCTCAAACCAAGTTCTTGCATTTCATCTGCAAGAAATTGAAGAGCGTTGATTCTTTGATGAATAAATTTGCATTGTACTCGGTCTTTTTTAATGGAAATGCAATTTCTTTCTTTTTCTAAGAAACATGCTAGTGTTGTACCTAATCAGTAAGTACAAAAGAAAAAAATTAGTAATTTAATATAAACAAAAAATTAAAAAAATATAACATTGAAATTCATTCTTATATAATAAAGCTTACATGAGCCTGGAAATAAATCCAAAACCCAATCTCCTTCATTTGAACATAAATCTAAAAGATAGTTAATCAATGACTGTGGTTTTTAATATATGTTAACTATCTCTCATTTTGCTTCTTTATCTTCATATGTTAGTTTTCTTACAACAACATCATGGAGCAATACTTGGCTATAATTCTTTCCATCTACTTGATTGAAAATAATAGTCTTGTAGCTATCATCCTTTGTCCAACTTTCAACATGAATGAACTCACAGTCACTAATAATTGGTTGATTTCCACCACAAATAAGATTTGGATTTTTTCTGTAACATGAAATAATAAAATTTCAATTAACATGTACATAAATGATTTTTTTTAACATTAATCAAATATACAATTTCAACATATTACCATGTAAGCTGCATCCTTGAATTTTCTTTTCCCTTGAAGCTTGATAATAATAACCCCAATTGTGTGTCTGAATGAAATGTCACAAATCTCCAAAATGGTGATGTTGTGACTTCTATATATCCTGCAACCACTTTACTAAATTATTGATAAGTATAAGGGTCACTATCATATTCAATGTTTGGGGTATTGAAACCTTGAGGAATATCTGCAATAACTAGGGAATAATCCCTTTTAGGTATGAGTTTTGCAATGTCTTCATAGTCACCTGATATTATTTGATATTGGATAGTGTGGAACCCATTCCAAATGAAATGATTAAGACTGTGATCAAATTTAACATCACTAATACATTATTTTTTTATTCTTTCCATTTTTATTTTTTCAATAAAGTTTCTGAAACTATCCGGTGCTCCATTTGCATCCTTCTTCATATTTAATAAAATAAACAAAAACAATGTATAAGTTATAAATTAAAAATATTATACATATGAATAGAAATAAATGTATGAATGAACATACATTTTTAAATGCAAGATAAAAATATTTTAGCACTTATGTAGAACTTGAATCTGGGTAGTTGCGTACAACATCATCCCAAATATATTCATTCAACAATTTAACCATTTGTTCCTGTATTCTTATATAAACCTTATGACTGAATAAATGAAGTAAATAGTGTTAATATAGTGTTATGTATAAAAAATAATACCAACAAAAATATAGTATATTTAATAGAAAGTTATAATTAAAAAAAAGTAAAAATAACAAACTTACTTTAGAAATTTCTCAGACATTTCATCCATTGATAATTCTCCTGACTTTACACAAGATAATATTGTTTTGACAAGCTTTTCATCCTTCACTCCTTGCATTGATCTCCAAGGTGTGATAGTCATACCTTCTGGAAGGAGCTTCATTTTAGGACCTGATTTACTGTTGGCACATATCAATGGTTTAGACTTTTTGACCTTATGAATTTTGATGCCAACATTCTTCCACAACTCAAAAATCTATTCAATAAATTCCCATATCTCTCTAGTTCTAAATGCCAACTAGAAAATGTTTTCCATACCTATGAATATTTCATAATTTACTCTGCCACCTTTTGAACTTATTTTTTCTTCGATTTGATAACCGATTTCCATACAACGTTCCTTCCGGAATGCATGATCAACCTTTAGCTTATCACCACCACATTTTTCTTCAAATTCACTATGAATAAATCTGACCCTTTGGATGAAAGTCATAGATATCCTATACTCATTATCTGAATTATGATCCCATTCCAATAAATTTGCTTTTGTATCTTTTAAACCAACATAAATGATACATTTCATTGTTTCAAAATGCAGGTTATTGGGATATTCCTCGATTAATTGCCTTTGAGCTTCTACAGAGTGGTTGCCCCCAATTAAATAATATTTGTATTCAAAACATTTTGACTTGTCAAATGATTCTTTATTAGGAACCTGACTTGGATCCACAAGAAGAACATAATCAACCACATGTGCAAAAGGTTTCTCATAAATATTTTCAAATTGTGAACATGCAAGTGGTGTGGATTTCTAATTTAATATTTGAACTATCCTTCATCTGGCTTGTAGACTTGAATGACATTAAATTGGAAAGAACGACCACCCTCAATTAAATTTGTCTTTGCTAAATGATGTCGAATGACATTTTGTTTGTTTTCATAACGCCATCCTCTAAATCAGCTCCCGTCGTAATGATTTCCCCTCTTGCTTTGGAGTTTTCACTAGGCCCTTCAATGCTGTCCATAATTTTTTCAGAATGAACCATTTTTTGTTTCTTCCTCCTATTGCTTATGATATTTTCTTGAACCGAAACAATATCCTCATCATAAACTATAAGGGAGACATTCTTGGGCATTCTTGTTTTTGTTTTTTTATGACTCTTCTCCTTTCTAACATGAGTTCTAATCTGATCCTCAGATATGGAAACACATTCTTCAATTTCAACTTCAACTTCAACTTCCTAATTTTGAAAAGTAACATGTCTACCTTTACTAGATTGATCCCTTTGATACAATCTTGTAGCATCATGGAGTGTTTTTTTTTGCTTCTTTCCCATATATTCTGCTTCATGTTCATGGAAAATGGAGACTAAATTCATAATATATCGCTCTATATAATATATTCCCCCCAACATAATTGAAATTCCCTCAACAAAATCCTGTAAAACAAAATATAATATGTAAATATTAACTAAGTTATTAAAAATACAATGATACAATTTGAATAACACAAAACAGATAAGTGTAAATAAAAATACTTACAATCTTCTGTACAATATTTTGTACGAATTGTTTGCATATCTTTGAAGAATCTTCCCCCATGTTATACATCAACAATGTAAAATGATATCTATGTTTATCATGTGACTTGGGCGGTTTTGATAGTATATAGACACTTTCAGTATTTGGAAGAAACTATAGGTCTAATACTTCTCCCACTAGATCATAACTTTTAGCATCAAAATTCTTACTTGAATATAGATATAATTGCAGAGATTCGTCTTCTATATCTTTCAAAAACCATGCATATTTTGAACAATTCACTTATATTGATTTCTTCCAGTATGAAACCAACTTATTTTATTTTGTGGATGCATCTCCCACATTTTTAGTAATTAACTGAGGTGCAGTTCGTCCAACAATGTTTTTTGAAGGTCCACCTGTAGCTTTAGATAATGCAAATGTTGACTTGGGTCCAAAAAGATTGACAAAAACCTTCCTTGATGCCATTTTCCTGCAAACATATACATATAATTACTAAATCACAAAAAAACATCTTACGTAAACAAAATAAATAACTTGTTTTAAAAAAAATGATATTTTGATACATTTTTTCCCCAACAGAAACTCTAAAACATTTTTTTTTACATGTCATCTACCCAACCCCCCTAAAAAAAAAATTATAATTTAAAACAAGTTGTTTTAAAAAAATGTTATTTTTTATATTATCTCTCCAACTCCACAATTTTTTATTTTTATTTTTTTTATATGCCCAAAGGGACGATTCTGAGAATCGACCCTTTGGGCATATATATATATATATATGCCCAAAGGGCTGTATCTGAGAATTGGCCTCGATTCTCAGAATCAACCCTTTGGGCATTTAAAAAAAAAGAAAACAAATTTATATGCTCAGAATCGACTCTTTGGCCATATAAATTTTATTTTTTATCTTTTATATGCCCAAAGGGCGAATTCTGAGAATCAACCCCTTGGGCATATACTTTTATTTTATTTTATTATCTTATTTTTATTTCTTAAATTCCCAAAGGGCCGATTCTGAGAATCGAGAATCGGCCCCTTGGGCATATAATTTTTTTTAAATTTTTTTTTTTTTTTTTTTATGCCCAAAGGGCCGATTATGAGTATTGGCCCCTTGGCCATATTAAAAAAAAAAAAAAAAAAAGTGTTTTATATGTGCAAGAGGCCGATTCTCATAATCGACCTCCCTGCCTTGGACACCCTTGGGCTCGGGCGGACGCCGCCCTGTGGGCACGTTTGCCCACAGTACTGCGCCCATGACGCCTATACCATGGGTGGACGTGCACATGGGGCGGTGTCTACCCAAGCCCAAGGAGATGGTCCCCTTGCCTGGCAAGAGGCTGATTCTGGGAATCGGCCTCTTGCCAGGAAGGGGGGCCAATTCTGGGAATCGACCTCCTGCCAGGCATGGGGGCTGATTCTTAGAATCATAGGGGGGCCAATTCTGGGAATCGGCCTCCTGCCAGGCAGGGGGGGCGATTCCCAGAATCACCCCCCTGCCTGGGGGCGCCCAAGAGTGGCCCTCAGGCTCGAGTGGATGCCGCCTTGTGGGCGCCTCTGCCCGCAGCACGATGCCCTAGCCCAAGTGGGCATGCCCACTGGCCCCTTAGGCAAGTAGGGGGGCTGATTCTCAGAATCAGTCCCTCTGTTTTCCAAGGGGGCCAGTGGACACGCCCACTTGGGCCAGATCAACCATGTGTTGCCCCGTGTGGGCCCACCGATAATGGGCATATTATTTTTTATTTTAATTTTTAGATACAATTTTTATTTATTTATTTTTTTAACACCTAAAAGAAATAATGGAAAAAGTTGGAAAATTTTTAATGGAAATAAATAATTTGAATTTAATTAATTTTAATGTCACTAATTTTAGAATAATAGAAACAAAACTAACCTTTCAAAAGCGAGAATCTCCCATTGACAATGTTGCTCTGCTAGAAAACTGTTCCAAGCTTTAAACAAACGTCGAGAAATCTTGACGTCATGTGTGGAATAGTGAAATTGAATTTTCTTATAAAGCGGAAATAACATAATTATTTATGACAGGGTGAATGTGGGATAAAAAATATTGATGAATATTATAAAAATAAATTTATAATGTAGTCAAAGTTATATAATTTAATTAAAATTATTTTAGTTTGAATACAATTATTAAGGGAAAAGTGTCTATGGAATTTAATTCGAAATTAAGGTCCATATTATGAGAATATTTTAATAACTAATTTTCAAATAAATCGTTTAAATAAAATTTGGAGGGACATACTTAAGCAAAACATTTCAACGAAATTTTTTGGAGGGAATTTCTCATTGTCTTAGCTTTATATTGTCATTGTGAGAGAGATCATTTGAATCATTCACCATTTCTCGTTTGAGTGTTATGGATTCATCTGATAGTGAAGTTTCGTTTTATGAAGCATCAAAATATTCGTCATGTAACAACTCTATTAATATTGATGAATATAATGAGAGAAGTAGTGAAAAATGACTGGTGAAGATTTTCAAAAGAATACGGAGTCTAAATGTCAACTTATTTCTAATCCTATGGACTATGAGAGCAACAATGACGAATGGCAAGATGAAGAATTTCCAAAAAATAGAAACTCACATTTTCCACTTACTCCTAATGCTAAGGACTTTGAGAGAAATAATGATGATTGACAGGATGAAAATTTTTCAGTGGATAGAGAGCCTGTTGGAAATATTGTCATTGATGGCAATAGAGGCAGCAAATACAGAGATGGACAATAGAGGCAGCAAAGACAGAGACAGAAAATGGAGGCAGCAAATGCAAGATAGGCAAAGAACAACAACAGGTAATATGTACAGTGAAGGTAGAGGTAGAGGTCGAGCAACAGAAGCAGCTAAGGCAGAGGCAGAGGCAGAGCTGTTATCAGAGGTAGAGGCAAACGCAGAGCCGTTATCAGAAGCAGAGGCAGAGCCATTTTTAATTCCGATATTCGCTACCCCAGCTGGAGGATAAATAAACACAATTCCGAGAATCTTATAACCCAAGCGGCAAGTATATATATATATATATATATATATATATATATACAAACCTTATTCCGAGAATCATTACCCCAGGCGAAAGGATACATAAACAATATTCCGGGAATCGTAACCCAAGCGGCAAGTATATAAATACAAACAAATTCCAGGAATCTTAACCCAAGCGGCCAGTATATATATATACAAAATAATTCCGAGAATTGCCCAAGCCGGAGGATATATATATAATTTCGAGAATCGTGACCCAAAGGTCCAAACCATAGATATTTGTAATGGAGTGCTTAAATGGACAAAGAGCCAGAGGTATCAAAGCCTTATATGGTGGGACCCTTTCCCAATCGCATCGGAGAAAAACTGTGAAGCGGAATATGTAAACAACAGAAAGTTGTGATTGCGATATAAGTCCAGACTCGATGGATCAATAAACCATAATTGATATATGTTTGAATTCCGGAAGCTTATATATATATGCAGCACATTACATATATTGTGCCTAATAAACGAAGGTTCAAAGCATATATATTAATATGAAGCGCTTAATAAGCGAAAGAACCAAAGTACCATAAGGTGGGACCCTTTCTAATCGCATCAGAGAAAGGATTGGTAGCGGAACATATCGACAAGAGTTCCGATTGAGTTCTGGACCCGATGGGTGTATGAATTATGATTCAAACGTATTTGAAGTCCAGCATAATCGCATCGGATCAGTCTAATCGCATCGGAGAAAAAGTTGGCAGCGGATCATATAAACAAAGACTTGCGATTGCAATTGAAGCCCGGACCCGATGGGCTTATAAACTATGATTAACAAATGTTTGAGTTCCAGTTCCAATCGCATTGGCAAAATACAGTGAACAGTGGTCAATCGCATCGGACAAAAGCAAAACATCGGAGCATGACAATAAAGGATTGCGATTGCGATTAAGTTCCGGACCCGATGGGTCTATAAATTATGATTTTATTGGTTTGAGTTCCAGTTCTAATCTCATCGGCACATCTAAATGAATAGTGACTGATCGCATCGGAAAAATGGCATCAGAACATGCAAATGGAATTTGCGATTGCGATTAATCGCAATCGGAAGTATTTGTAAAGCGATTCATCGCATCGCATCGAATCGGAGGCAGCTCATCGCATCGGTGGATAGACAAAGATCGGAAAGAGGGCCCGAAAGGTTGTTTCCTATGTTAAATGGATATTATATCGCCGAGATTTATTTAAAGGTTTCATAGAAAAGCGAGAATTTTTGGTTCGTTATATGGACCAACATATATTAAGTGGAAGTGGCAGTTTATATGTTAAAACTTTATATAAGTTCGCCGAGAATTGAAACTATGAGATATATATGTATATATATATAAAAGGTGCTATTATAAAACGTTGTAGCGATTGTATTGAAATATGCCGCGTGGTCTGTGGACCCACGAGCCTAGGCTTAAGGTGGAGGGCGATTATTAATATAAAACGATTGCGATGTATGTCTGTTCCGCTTGTGGAATTCACCACATCAACAAGACACTTGCTGTGTGTAAAAGGTTGGAATATGCCTAGATTTAAAGGCAGCAGTTACACCACAGCAAAGGACAGAAGAAAAAGCAGAGCTGAAAAGAGATAAAACACAGTCACAGAAAAGACAAACACAGTCAAAGAAAAGACAAATGCGCAGCGAGCCAAAAGACTAAATGAGTTGAGCTGGAGTTCTCATTGTAATTTGATTGTAAATGTTTTAATTGATTTTTATTGTTTGTGATGCATTGGCAAGTCTCCGGAAGAGAACAAATATCCCACTGTAATGTTAAATTGATACCTACAGTTATATTTATTGAATAGGAAAATAAAAGGAATGAGAAGACAGAAGCCAAAGAGTCATGAATGTTCACTCCAAATTATTTGTGAAATACAAATAGTCATGTGAGGAACTCTATAAATAATATCAACCGGATATGCATAAGAGCGGTCAGAGAGAGAAAATATAGAGAATGCAGAGTATAGAAGACTAAGGCAGAGAATATTAAGAAAAGAAAAGCAGAAAGAAAAGCTACAGAACAGAGCTGATATCTGAGGTAAATCAAAAAACATTCAGTTTGATAAATTGAGGAAGTTGGAGCTTCCCTATCAAGTTGCAGCTTGATAGCTGTCAATTGTAGCTGACTGAGGTTGGAGCCTCCTGTAGGTTGGTGCCTGTAGAAAATTGAAGGGAGTTGGTGCTTTCTTGTAAGTTATAGGTTGCAGAATTGAGGTTAGAGCCTCCTGTAGGTTGGTGCCTGCAAAAAAACAATGGTGAGAGGGAGTTGGAGCTTGCTTTTGCATCACAACAATAATAAGATGTGGTTTTCTCCCTTTATGGGTTTCCATTTATATCTGGTGTCTCTGTGCATGATATTTATGTGTTGATCTGATTTATATCATCTGCTTAATACCTGCTGCTCTCATATTAAGTCTACTGTTATATTATATTATTACTTGCTACTCACATTCTAATATTACTCACATATTAAGTTGGATATGAAATGAAGGTGTAAATAAGTTTAATGAAAAGCTTTAAAAAGTTCATGAATGTGTTAAACTGATTCACCCCCCCCTCTCAGTTTAACTAAAGGTTCAACAATTGGTATCAGAGCAGGTTCCTTTGTACAAGTCTAACAACTGAAAGGAGATCCTAGGTTCTCAGGATGGCTAGTAAAGAAGGATGTTCAACCAATAAAGCCCCCTTTTTTCACTGGTGCAAATTATGCTTTTTGGAAAATCAGAATGAGGACATACATAATGTCTCTAGGAATAGAAGTCCGGGCTACTGTGGAATATGGATATGCCCCGAAGGAAACTGACTAGAGAAAGAAACCAAACAAGATTTTGTAGCTAACGCAAAAGCCATGAATGCCATCTTGAATGGATTGTGTGAAGCAGAGTTTATCAAAGTAATGCACAAAGACACTGCCAAAGAAATGTGGGATACTCTGGAGAACATCCATGAGGGAGACAAGAAAGTAAAGACTGCTAAACTCCAAGTCTATAGAGTCCAGTTTGAGAACTTAAAAATGTATGATGATGAAGATATTGCTAGCTTCTTTCTAAGGGTGGCAGAAATAGTAAATAACATGAAGGCTCTAGGTGAAAACATAAAAGAAGCTGTAATTGTACAAAAGATTCTAAGATCTCTTCCACCCAGGTTTAATCCCAAGGTGTCTGCAATAGAATAAACAACTAATTGGGAGACCTTGACCATGAACCAGCTACTTGGAAATTTAACAACATATGAGATGAGACTCCCACAAAAGAAGCCAAGTACGAGGGAAGCAACCTTTAAAAGAGAAAAGAAGAAAGAAGAAGAGGGAGACATATGCTCTTGCTCGGATGAAGAAGAGGCAAAATTTGTCAAGAAATTGGATAGAGGATCAGGTAAATACAAAGGTAAACTTCCTTTCAAATGCTTTAACTGTGGAAGAGTTGGACACTATGCTGCTAAGTGTCCTCACAAGAAAGTAAGGAATCGGGCTCAAGAGTCAGAGAAAAATAAATCAAAGAACTGGAAAAAAGGAAAGAAGTTCAGCAGAAAATCCTTCTATGCTCAACAAGACAGCAGTATATCTGAAGATTCAGATGAACCCTCAAGTGAAGAAGGAACTTCTGAATTCTTATTGATGGCCATAGAAGAACTTGAAGGACTCCTGCTAGAAGATGAAGAAGAAGAAGGGGAAGTCGAACTTGAGGGGGAGCTAAGAAGTGCTCTGGAGGAGATTGACAGACTCAAACTGAAGTGCAGAAAACAAAAGGACATTCTCCTCAAGTATGTACGAGAAGAACATAATTCATAAGTCTTAAAGCAGCTAAAGATAGATCTTGAAGAAGGCAAGAAGATAGAGGACATGTTACTTAAGCAAATCAAGGAGAAAACCCAAGAACAAGAGAAGTTGGAAGAAGAAGTAGTATGTCTCAAGAAGAAATTGGAAAATGCTCAAAGGAAAGTGGTTATAAATTCTTCCCAAACAACAAGCTCTAGTAAGTTGAATGAAATTCTGGTAGCTCAAAGATCTCCCATGATAAAAACTGGAATAGGCTATGAAGGAGAATGAAGTAAAGGCAAAGAAAAGGTTGACAGAGAGATTATTTTTGTAAAAGCAAAGAAGAATGATGAAGCAGCTCAAACAATTCCTACAAAAGAGGAAACCTGTAATAAGGAAGACAGAGATCAGAAGAAACCACTAGTAGGAAAGAATGTAATAAATACTAAGACCCCTGAGTATATAAATTTTGGAAACCATCAAAGGAGATTCTTCCCTCCTATGAAGAATGCCACTTGTTATGCTTGCCACAAGCTGAGACACATTGCTGCATATTGTCATGCAAGGAGGAGTAATTCAAACCAACAAAATATGCAAACATGGAAGAGACAACCTTATATCAGGTATGCAAATAGTTTCTATGGTTACTATTTTTATTGTAAGGAATTTGGTCATAAAATCATTGAGTGTAGAAAGTATGGACAAAGATTGATGTTTAACACCTCAAGGAAGTTTATGAATCAAAGAAATTATGTTCATACTCATAATTCTACAAAAATTATGATCAAATGTTGTGTATGCAATCAAGTTGGACATATACCTTCCAAATGTCCTCTAAGAAGATGTAATTCATCACCTCACAAAAGATACCAAACAAAAGGGTGCCTCTAGTGGATAAAGAAGGTGAATAAATGTGACTTGACTCTAACTGTTCAAGGTTTGAAAAGTCAATGGTATTTGGACAGTGGCTGCTCTAAACACATGACAAGAGACAGGAGCAAGTTTATAACTCTTGATGAAAAGAAATCTGGCAATGTTACTTTTGGCAATGATAAATCAGGTAAAATCAAGGGAAAAGGCTCAGTCAGCACAGACAATGGTAGAGGAAAGGCCCAAGATGTACTATTTGTAGATGGGCTGAAAGAAAATTTGCTAAGTGTCAGTCAGATGTGTGACAAAGGCTTTGAATTTATTTTTAGAGCACAAGACTGTGAAGTCAGATCAAGCACCACAGGTAAGACTCTGCTCAAAGGAGTTCGAACAAAGAGTAATGTTTACATTGTGAAAGAGGAAGATGAAGCATGTCATCTTAGAAAACTAGAAGAGTCATGGTTATGGCATAAAAGGTTGGGACATCTCAGCTTCGATCACATAATTAGACTAAGCAAGAAGAAAGCTGTCAGAGACATGCCAAAAATAAAGAGGCCTTCTAATACCATATGAAAATCATGTCAATTAGGCAAGTAGACTCGCACATCCTTCAAGCCCAAAGATGAGTTATCAACAAGAAGACCTCTACAACTTGTGCACATGGATCTGTGTGGACCTGCAAGAACTAAAAATCCAAGTGGTGAATCCTACTTTATGCTGATAATAGATTATTTCTCCAGAATGAAATGGGTTGCATTTCTCAAGAACAAATCAGAAGCTCTGGAAAAATTTAAGATCTTCAAAGCATTAGCAGAAAATAAAACATGATGCAAGCTTAAATGCATCAGATCAGATAGAGGAGGTGAATTCACTGATTATGAATTTGCTGACCTATGCAATGAACATGGGATAAAGCAACAATTTACTATTGCAGGAACACCTCAGCAAAATGGAGTAGCAGAGAGACAAAACAGGTCTGTACAGCAAATAGCCAGAGCCATGATGCATGAAAATAATATTCCTCAAACCTTCTGGGCAGAAGCAGTACACACAGCGGTGCATATCCTTAATAAATCTCACTTAAGGCCAAGAAGTGACAAGACTCCCTATGAACTATGGCATGGGAAACCAGCTTCAATAAAAAATTTTAGAATCTTTGGAATCAAGTGCTACATAAAGAATAATGATGAAAATCTTGGGAAATTTGATGCAAGAGCAGATGAAGGGATATTTCTAGGATATGCATCCAAAATTAAAGGATACAGGTGCTACAACAAGAATCTTCAAAAAATAGTAGAAAGCATTGGTGTGAGATTTGATGAAGAACTTCCAAACAATACAAGAGATGCAGATTGCTGCAGTCCATCAGACAACCATGAAGAAGAAAACCAAGATGATGAGGAAACAAGAAAAACAACAGAAGATTCAGAGCTGAGTTCTAAAGCTCCCTCAAGATATACTCATAAGAACCATCCTGAAGATCAGATAATTGGAGACAAGAAAGTAAGGGTCCAAACAAGAAGGTAGCTAACAGAACAAACTGAAGAGGTATACATATCCATGTTGTCACAAATAGAGCCAAAGAAATTTGAAGATGCCAACAAGGACAAGTCTTGGGTAAATGATACGAATGAAGAATTGGACCAAATTGAGAAAAACAATACCTGGGAATTAGTTCCTAGACCCATTGAGAAAAATGTCATAGGCTCAAAATGGGTATTCAAAAACAAAATGAATGAGCAAGGACAAGTAATCAAGAATAAAGCCAGATTGGTCTACAAAGGATATTCACAAATCGAAGGACTTGATTACGATGAAACATTTTCCCCTGTAGCCAGAATGGAAGCCATCAGAATGTTTCTGGCCTTTGCTTGCTACCAAAACTTCAAAATATATCAAATAGATGTAAAATCTGCATTTCTGAATGGAGACTTAGAAGAAGAAGTCTACATGGAACAACCAGAAGGCTTCTCATTGACAGACAAAGAAGAGTATGTGTGCAGACTGAAGAAGGCTTTATATGGACTGAAACAGGCTCCTCGTGCTTGGTACTCAAGACTGGATAAATATTTGCAAAAACAAGGCTTTAAGAGAGGCATAGTAGACAACAATCTATACATAAAAGCCCATGAAAATGAACTCCTGATTGTTGTGGTATATGTTGATGACAGTATGTTTGAAAGCAACAGAGAAGAACTAGCAAAAGGGTTTGCTGATGATATGAAAACAAAATTTGAGATGTCCATGATTGGAGAACTCAGTTTCTACTTAGGACTTCAAATTCAGCAAAATAACACAGGTACGTTCATCTCACAGGAAAAATACTTAAAAGAAATGTTGAAAAAGTTCAAAATGGAGGACTGCAAACCTGTGTCAACTCCCATGAGCACAGGATGCAAGCTGTGTGTTGATGACGGGTATGCAGATATAGATAAAAAAACTATACTGATCCATGATAGGAAGCCTGCTGTACTTGACAACATCAAGACCAGACAACATGCTAGCAGTAGGACTAGTGGCTAGATATCAAGCAGCACCTAAAAAAATCACCTTCTTGCAGTCAAAAGAATATTTAGATACCTACAAGGAACAACACAGTATGGACTTTGGTATCCTAAAGGTAAAAACTTCACTTTGACAGCATACACAGATGCAGATTGGGCCAGCTGTGTGGATGACAGGAAAAGCACAAGTGGAGGTGATTTCTATCTAGGAGAAAGTCTGGTGGTATGGTTAAGCAAAAAACAGACATCTATCTCTCTGTCTATAGCAGAAGAAAAATATATAGCAGCAGCAGCATGTTGCACACAAGTCATGTGGATGAAGCAAACTCTTCAAGACATGAAGGTAAGAATTGGTGAAACTATCTCAATCAAATGTGATAATACAAGTGATATAAGTATATCTAAAAACCCTATGCTTCACTCTAAAACTAAACATATCCCAATCAAGTATCATTTTCTTCGAGAACAAGTGGCTCAGAAGATAGTAAAACTGGAGTATGTACCAACAAAAGAACAAACAACTGACATATTTACCAAACCACTTGCCAGAGAACCATTTGAATATTTGAGAGACAGATTAGGGGTAGTATCTGGAGATGCTATTCTCTAATATGAAGAGAAAGCACAGCTTCAGGGGGAGAACAGAAACGAAAATATCATTCCCAAGGGGAGATCAACCAGTAAGGGAAGCATGAAAACAGGTCCTCAGGATCAAAAGGATTATGGCAAGAATACATTCAGCTTAAAAAAATCAATAAAAAGGCAAAAGGATCAGTGGCGAAGTGGAAGAGTGGTGAACCCGACATGAACCGAACATGGAAGAATGGTGAACCTGACGTAAATCTAATACAAAGGTTGAAGCGACAGTGTACAAAATCAGAAAATTCCAGAGAAAGAAAATGCACGAAATCATAGGATCAAAGAATAGAAACTACACTAAGAATTCAAACCCCTTGCCATTGATGTCAAAGGGGGAGGAAGAGCAAGCAACAGGAGGAAGAGCAGGCAAACAGAGAAAGTGTATTTCCATCAATGCCAAAGGGGGAGACTGTTGGAAATATTGTCATTGACGACAATAGAGGCAGCAAAGACAGAGACAGACAATAGAGGCAGCAAAGATAGAGACAGACAATGGAGGCAGCAGATGCAAAGATAGGCAAAGAACAGCAGCAGGTAATATGTACAGTGAAGGCAGAGGCAGAGGTTGAGCAGTAGAAGCAGCTAAGGCAGAGGTAGAGGCAGCCAATACAGAGGCAGAGCCGTTATCACAGCAGAGGCAGAGCCATTATCAAAGGCAGAGGCTGTAGGCAGATCCGTTATCACAAGCAGAGGCAGAGCCATTTTTAATTCCGAGATTCGCTACCCCAGCTGGAGGATACAGAAACACAATTCCGGGAATTGTATAACCTAAGAGGCAAGTATATATATATACAAACCTTATTCCGAGAATCATTACCCCAGGCGGAAGGATACATAAACAATATTCCGGGAATCGTAACCCAAGCGGCAAGTATATAAATACAAACAAATTCTGGGAATCTTAACCCAAGCGGCCAATATATATATATACAAAATAATTCCGAGAATCGCCCAAGCCGGAGGATATATATATAATTTTGAGAATCGTGACCCAAAGGTCCAAACCATAGATATTTGTAATGGAGCGCTTAAATGGACAAAGAGCCAGAGGTATCAAAGCCTTATATGGTGGGACCCTTTCCCAATCGCATTGGAGAAAAACTGTGAAGCGGAATATGTAAACAACAGAAAGTTGTGATTGCGATATAAGTCCGGACCCGATGGATCAATAAACCATAATTGATATATGTTTGAATTCCGGAAGCTTATATATATATGCAACACATTACATATATTGTGCCTAATAAACAAAGGTTCAAAGCATATATATAAATATGAAGCGCTTAATAAGCGAAAGAACCAAAGTACCATAAGGTGGGACCCTTTCCAATCGCATCGGAGAAAGGATTGGCAGCGGAACATATCGACAAGAGTTCCGATTGAGTTCCGGACCTGATGGGTGTATGAATTATGATTCAAACGTATTTGAAGTCCGGCATAACCGCATCAGATCAGTCTAATCGCATCGGAGGAAAAGTTGGCAGCGGATCATATAAACAAAGACTTGCGATTGCGATTGAAGCCCGGACCTGATGGGCTTATAAAATATGATTAAAAAATGTTTGAGTTCCAGTTCCAATCGCATCGGAAAAATGCAGTGAACAGTGGTCAATCGCATCGGACAAAAGCAGAACATCGGAGCATGACAATAAAGGATTGCGATTGCGATTAAGTTCCGGACCCGATGGGTCTATAAATTATGATTTTATTGGTTTGAGTTCCAGTTCTAATTGCATTGGCACATCTAAGTGAATAGTGACTGATCGCATCGGAAAAAGGGCATCGGAACATGCAAATGGAATTTGCGATTGCGATTAATCGCAATCGGAAGTATTTGTAAAGCGATTCATCGCATCGCATCGAATCAGAGGCAGCTCATTGCATCGACGGATAGAAAAAGATCAGAAAGAGGGCCCGAAAGGTTGTTTCCTATGTTAAATGGATATTATATCGCTGAGAGTTATTTAAAGGTTTCATAGAAAAGCAAGAATTTTTGGTTCGTTATATGGACCAACATATATTAAGTGGAAGTGGCAGTTTATATGTTAAAACTTTATTAAGTTCGCCGAGAATTGAAACTACGAGATAAATATGTATATATATAAAAGGCGCTGTTATAAAACGTTGTAGCGATTGTATTGAAATATGTCGCATGGTCTGTGGACCCACGGGCCTCGGCTTAAGGTGGAGGGCGATTATTAATATAAAACGATTGTGATGTATGTCTGTTCCGCTTGCGGAATTCACCACATCAACAAGACACTTGCTGTGTGTAAAAGGTTGGAATATGCCCAGATTTAAAGGCAGCAGTTACACCACAGCAAAGGACATAAGAACAAATAGAGCTGAAAAGAGATAAAACACAGTCATAGAAAAGACAGACACAGTCAAAGAAAATACAAATGCGCAGCGAGCCAAAAGACTAAATGACTTTAGCTGGAGTTCTCAATGTAATTTGATTGTAAATGTTTTAATTGATTTTTATTGTTTGTGATGCATTGGAAAGTCTCCATAAGAGAACAAATATCCTACTGTAATGTTAAATTGATACCTACAGTTATATTTATTGAATGAGCAGATAAAAGGAATGAGAAGACAGAAGCCAAAGAGTCATGACTGTTCACTCCAAATTATTTGTGAAATACAAACAGTCATGTGAGGAACTCTATATATAATATCAACTGGATATGCATAAAGGAGGTTAGAGAGAGAAAATATAGAGAATGCAGTGTATAGAAGAGTGAGGAAGAGAAGATTAAGAAAAGAAGAGCAGAAAGAGATGCTACAGAACAGGGCTGATATCTGAGGTAAATCAACAAACATTCAGTTTGATAAATTGAGGAAGTTGGAGCTTCCCTATCAAGTTGCAGCTTGATAGCTGTCAGTTGTAGCTGACTGAGGTTGGAGCCTCCTGTAGGTTGGTGCCTGCAGAAAATTGAAGGGATTTGGTGCTTCCTTGTAAGTTGTAGCTTGCAGAATTGAGGTTAGAGCCTCCTGTAGGTTGGTGCCTGCAGAAAAACAGTGGTGAGAGGGAGTTGGAGCTTGCCTTTGCATCACAACAATAATAAGATGTGGTTTTCTCCCTTTATGGGTTTCCACTTATATCTGGTGTCTCTGTGCATGATATTTATGTGTTGATATGATTTATATCATCTTCTTAATACCTGCTGCTCTCATATTAAGTCTACTGTTATATTAAATTAATACTTGCTGCTCACATTCTAATATTACTCACATATTAAGTTGGATATAAAATGAAGGTGTAAATAAGTTTAATGAAAAGTTTTAAAAAGTTCATGAACGTGTTAAACTGATTCACCCCCCCCTCTCAGTTTAACTAAAGGTTCAATAGAGCCATAATTTCCACTTAGTCCTAATCCTAAGGATTATGAAAGCAATAGTGATGAATGGTCGGATGGAAAATTTTTAGTGGATAGAGAGTCACACTTGCCACTTAGACCTAATCCTAAAGATTATGAGAATAATAGTGATGAATGGCAGGATGAAAAATTTTTAGTCGATAGAGAGTTGCATTTGCCACTTACTCCTAATCCTAAGGATTATGAGAGTAATAGTGATGAATGGCAAGATGAAAAAATTTCAGTAAATAAAATGTCAC
This sequence comes from Pinus albicaulis, assembly GCA_034641835.2. Classification (NCBI taxonomy): domain Eukaryota; kingdom Viridiplantae; phylum Streptophyta; class Pinopsida; order Pinales; family Pinaceae; genus Pinus; species Pinus albicaulis. Next base: position 533,658,066 of record CM076573.1, on the reverse strand, counting down.
ATTTGACAGTTACTCCTAACCCTATGGACTATGGGAGTAGTAGTGATGAAGAGAAGGATGAAGAAAATCCAATAAATCGAGAGTCTCAATTTCCACTTACTCCTAATCATATGGACTATGGGAGCAGCAGTGACGAAGGTCGAGATGAAGAATTTCTAATAAATCAAGAGTCACAATTTCCACATAGTCCTAATCCTATGAGCATTGAGAGTAGTAGTGATGAAGGGAAAGATAAAGATGGTGAAGAATATCCTCCAATTCAGTATTTCAAAACCACAGATGATGGTATTGAAAATTTTCATGCCGCTGAATATGGTAATGAATATTTTTCAAACAATGATGGTTGTGAATTTCCTAACTAGATTGAAAATGATCATAGTAAGAATAGTATTCCTCCTAATGATCATGTAAATTCTTGTTCAGAGAATGATGCAATGATAGAGATGTTTCCAGCAAATATTGTTTTTAGGAGTAGGAGTAGACCTTTTTGTATCAATCCAAGATGTTCTAGTTATACAAGGGGTAGAGTAGTATATCTCACGAGAAGAAGTTCTATCAGCGAGCTCATTTCAAGTGACTATTGCAAAAAGGATTGCTTCAAACATATGGATTTAAAATTTGGTTTAGAGAAAAGGAAGAACTATTTGTCAATGAATAAAAGCATGCATAATTCATATTTAGTGGGGTGCATGAAATCTACACTAGTAGGTTATGATTATCATATTGGGTCTTTATTTCTCTGTAGAAAGGATTTCAAAATGATTCATTTAATTGGAAATTTTTCGTCTATCAATAATCCAAGATAAGTTGGAAAAGGATCTTGAAAATTATTCAGAAGTTTGTCATAAACGATAGTTTGGGCCACTAGCAAACACTGCAATGTCATGGCTGCAAGTATTCTTTTCAAAACATGGAGAGTGTATGCCAAATAGAGATACAATACATATTCCAGATAATTTCTCAAGACAAGAAATCTACAACTTATACAAGGAATATTCAGAAGGTGTTGAAGCAAATGGTCGTTTTATTACATATCAATATTTAGTGCAGATACGGAGGAGATAATTCAACAATGTTCGTATCCCTAAGAAGACAAGGATGGGGGTTTGCAGTACATGTGCTTCTCTAAAATAAAATAGGGATTAAAGTCAAGGAGCAGAAAGAGGTAAGCATTCATAAAATTATTCTTTTAAATTGTATAGTGATCAACTATGAAAATGAATTTATTAATACGTTTATTTTATGTTATGTGTAGATTCCATTGTTAAAGCCCATCGAGAGCATCGCGAACAACAAACAAGTGAAAGGAAAAAGTTATAAAAGCATCGAAAGAAGTGTTATAATAATCCAAATAAATATTTGGGTTTGATAATTGATGGTATGGACCAGAAGAAAACACTTCTACCACATTTTGTTCGCACACCAAAAAATTTGCAAGAGGAAAATTTTATCCAGTTTCACTTGGTTGGTTGTATGTTCTTCAATGGGTAAATGTCGCCAAGAGTTTACTTCACAGCTCCAAATATTCATAATTATGGAAATATGACAATAACCATAATTCATGATGTGCTTTCTCATTGGGGTGGTAATATCCTAAAATTTTGTATATACAATTAGACAACACTTGTTGTGAAAACAAAAATCAGATTGTTTTTTGATATCTAAACATGCTTGTTGAATTGAGAATTTTTCATAAGTTAAAGGTTGGTTTCATTTTTGTTTGGTACACTCACGACCATATTGATCATATGTTCAATCGTTTTTCGGTAACATTGAGGAGGAAGAATGTTGGGAGCTTGGCATCATTAATTGAATGTATTAAGAAATCATAGATGCTAGAGCCTGTTTTTCATGTGTTAGAAGAAACTGTTGAAATGCGAAGATTTATTCTTGGATCGCATGGTCAAGAGAAATGAATTGAACAACTTAATGTCATTAGCTTCCAACATCAATTTCGTATCAAAAAAATTGATGGGAAAACACTAATATGGGGCAAGAATTAGTATTAAACAACTGCAGAATGGATGCCATCATCAGGCTTGAAATTTTTGAAGTTCATTCCAGATCATCCAATATTTGCATCAAATATATTGTTATTACAATCAGTTGGTGAAGTTCATAATGAACGAAGGAAAAAGAGATATATATTATTCTCAATGTCTGGAAGAAATTAAAAAAACCATTAGATATACATATGAGTACTTTGATGTTACTGATTCAGTTTTGGTGGGAGTCTTTTTTCAATTATTAGAGTGATATCCTTTCAAGACCAGAAAATGAAGATATGTTTTTTAAGATTCCATTTATTTGGCCACAAAATGTGCCAAATGAACAGGAGGAAACAAACATTCTTGAACAACAACAATCACATGGTATAATTGATTCTACACGGGTGGAGGAAAGAGAAATGTATATTGGTTCCAAAATATCTTGTGCACAACATGAAGCTATGGAAGCCCTTTACAGAGGTTCAGTACAGGATATTAAGGAGGGTTGCATGATTTCAATCTTAGCATATGAAGATCCACATGGCTATCCATTATGGGTTGCCAAGGATATAAAAGTGATTACAAAAATGAGGATGTTACAGGTATTGAAGTACATTGGTATGCCACAAAAACACACCCATTCAATGGTGTGTACAAGCTAGAGATGGTAGTTGGTAAAAAAATTGGTGGAAATTAGAGAAAAAGAAAGGGTACAAATATAAATCGTCGCCGCATAGACCTCTTAAAATTGGAGGAGTTGACATAATTGTTTATGACTTCAATTCAACAAAGAGAGGAACACTTCCCTCCAGGATGATAGATATTATTAAGAGGTTTCTACCACAAGAAACAATGTTGAGAGGGCAGTCCGCTGAACCTAGTCGTAGATCTGCAAGAATTTTGAAACCTCAAGTGGTGGGCATGCATGTTGACTCAGATGGGGCACTAGTTGATGAAAAAGAAGAATATGGAACATCTTCATCTACATCGAGTCATTCATTTGAAGATGTGAATTCTGATGGTGTTCAAGAAAATATCAGTGATTTTGAATAATTGTGTAAGACAATTGATATAAATGATGTTTGCATTGAGCAATGAAAATGACATTTTAAGTTATGAGTCATTTTTATGTTTTTTGGATTATATGTTTTAATTATGATGAATTCATTTGTCTAAAATATTGACAATGCAAAAATAACTTGGAGAAATAGTATATGTTTCATTAGGTTATTTTATTCATATAATTTTTTCATAGTATCATGGTTGAAATATTTTGAAATTTAATATTTTTTAATTCTATGGGTGAAAAATATTTTATCTTTAACATTATGGTTGAAAACAATTATAATTTTAGGGATTGTTAGTGTCATGATATTATATGTTAAATGACATGTATAAAAATGATTATAATTTTAATGTGTTTAAAATATCATTATTTTATATTTAACGCCATTATTAAAAATAGGTTGAAATTGTTCCTGGAAAATAAAAATGGTATTCTAGCACCAAACATTGTGCTTTTTTTTTCCATTTTTTTGGCATATGACAATTGGTTTTACTACCATATTTTAAAAATGTTTCAAATTTACACTAAAAAAAAAAAACTCGTTCTATAATACACCCTTTTCGTTTTTGGGTCGTTTTTTTATGTTTTTTGGGTTTTTTTGGCTAGAGGTCCCGTTTTCAGTTTATAGTTCTTATTTCAAAGTTTAAGTTGTTGTTGTCTTTGGTGTGAGCCTGGTGAGAAGTACTTTCCTTAGCTCTTTCTCTACAATTCTCACTATCATGGGAAGATTGTGATGTGCTTTCAACATCCTCTTTCTTCGATGGTTTCGAAAATGGCTTAGATTATTTGTCTGAAGAACCCCTTGCTTCTGCTACCTTCAAGCACTCTCCTTCAATGTACCTCATCTTGATGAGGAGTCTCATGCCAGTTCCCGAAAGAGGTATCAATGCTTCCAATAGAAATCACATCATTTGAAAATGAAACTGAAGAACTACCAACACTGTTTACCTCAATAGTTGATTCTGAAGTAGGTGATGATGCCTTGTTACACTTCAACTTTTCCAAGGCCTCTTCCATGGCCTGTAATTGGAGCTATAATCTTTGCTTCTCCTCTTCTGCTTCTTGTAGAGGTCTCCTCAATTCAAAATTCTCTACTTGAAGGCTCTAGTTGATCTCTTCATTTGAATGATGAGAAGAAGATTAAGAAGAATAATATTCACCCAAAGATGTAGATGGATCAAAGTCATCTGCTCTCTTTTTCCCCTGTTCCTCTTTTTCCATTTTCTACTTATAATATGCAAACAATATATCTACCATGTTTTCCATTTTGTAAAAGGCCTCATATAGATATTGGCTATTCTCTATTTCCCTTCCTATTGCATGCTCAATTCACAGTCCCTAGCAAAAGAAAGGTCAGACCTCTCTGATACCACTTGATCCGAGAAATTTTCGTGAATGCTTTCAAACAAAACCCTCCATTATACAAGACCTTTTACTAAAACTTACATTTTCTTGTGAAATCATGAGCAATGCATATTATAACAAAATCCTAGTAAACCATAAACCATAATCAAGAAACATATAAGAAACAATCATAACACACAATATGATTATGAAGTTTGTATAGTGTGGACTGTGTCTCTAGGCCCTAGGTCAAGAGTGAGAAGGTTGCTTCATTGGTCGCTGCAAGAAGATGATGAGTACATGATGCAATATTTGTCAATAAAAGGATGACACTCTTATCTAGAGTGGCACGTTTCTTACAGGAGACGTTCTTATATAAGAACTCTCACTCACAATATGTTCTCCTTCAACATGAAAAAGGAACAATATCTCACATAAAGTGGCATATAATGATCCTCTCATAAGGTGGTATACATGGATCCTAGGTTAAAATTACGATCTCAATAAAATCAAATAAACACATGGAAAAAATACATCTTATACCTCCAAAACTGGGGATGTACTGAAAATCAAATACTCATATGAAGAAACAACATGTGCCATCACGTTCCTTGTGAAAAACCGTGAAATTTGAATATAAACACAACCCCTTTCTGTCTTGGTCAAATATGGGCTACCAAAGAATCTTTTAGATTCCTCCCAAGATTCTCTTCTAGAAACAAGTGAAAAATCAGCTGCTTAGCTGAAGAAATGGAATGTACCATCAAAATATTTGCGAAAAACTGGTTCAAATGAGTATAAACTTGACATGTTTCTAACATCGTCAAAATTCTGCCCTGAGGGAATCTCCAAAATTCCTCAAATAATCTGCATGAGGAATATACTATGGAATATTCCTTGGAATATTCTAAGGAATATACCTCTAGAATATTCTCATCTGGAGAACTGTGCCCAAGGAAGACCCCTCTTGGTTGCGCGACTTAGTGTTCCGTTGCTCTGCCTCCGTTCATCCAGGTTGAATGGAAAACTTGGGTTTATATATATATTGGCAGATAATATAAAGTAGAGCCTGTTGGGCCGTTGACAAGTGACATAAATTTGGTGGGTGGAGGTCTTGGGATCAAGACCATGGACCTCCCTATTTAACCACCCATTGGCCCGTTTTTCTGTTGGGGGGTTGTCGTTTTGTTTTAAATGGGGTGCTCGTTGGCAGGCAAACCTATCCAGTCGGGCAGGTTTGATCCCCGTCGATCCCAAGTCTGTGGTTTGACCATTGGGTGGGATGTTTACCAATGGCGGCCTTCCGCCTTTATAATTAATATATTTGTTATACGTTGGCAAGGGGTGGCGAAGGTGGTGTCTTGCACCCCGATATATATATATATATATATATATATATATATATATATATATTAAACAATATGGTAAGAAAATATTAGCCGATTTTTAAGGGTCATCATAAATTTTAATTAGGTGACAATTTGGTCAGTTCCAACCACTACACAATGCCAAAATGTCGCCTATTTAGTGGCTGCCAAATTAGCCAGAACTTCAGATTTAACGAACCTCCAACTTTAGTTGGTGCTCTGCTAAATTTAGCTAGTGGGTCCAAGCTGAACAAAGCTTTGACCTCAAATATCTTGAACATACAAAGTTGGATTTGAGTGTTGTATGAATCGTTGGAGTCAGGATGAAGAGCTCTACATTCTGGCCATGGTTTCAATTAAATCCAAATATTTTGATTTTTGAGCCTTTATGGAGCCACCCGGATCAGTGTTATAATCACATCCTCCTTAAAGAAACACCATCCTTGATGTTCACATAATTTGAGGTGTCATCCTTAGCAACATACCATTCGATGTATCTTTTGCTCATTGTAGAAATATGTAAAATGGTTCTTTTTCATTGCACCAACATCATCACTCAACATCCTTTTCACATTCTTTCCCTTTCCCGCGACTTCAATGATGACAATTATTTTCACATGTTAGTCACCTTTAGACTTATTGCATTGCATTAAATTCATACATAAGAAGACCAATGAAACAATTGTGTTACAACCATTTTCATATACAACAACATTAACTTTTTCCATAAGAAATCCTAATTTCCACAAAGCAACATGCATTTTGACAAAGGAAGTTTTTAAAACAATACTTATTTGTATGGTTGTCCTTCGCTCCATCAGGCTCCCATAGGTAACAATTTTAACCCATTTCTTGAATCATACATACCCATTCACAATCATGATCCTTGTGAGCACGTGACATAAGCTTTTCATAGCTAGTTCCTTTGAGTCTCCTCCTCCTTGCAAATACTCACCCTTTTAGGTTTAGGAAATCTGCTTCTCTATTACTCTATCCTTTGGGCGATTTGCCCAACTAAGGCTTCCTTTCATAGGAAGATTAAAGATACTATTAGATTCTATAGCTAAGAATCCTTCATATTTTCTCTAACATAGTTTACATGTCATAGGGTTCTAATATCACTACATTGGCCTTGTTCTTGGGCTCTTTGCTCCACAACCTTTATTCATCCTTCTTGGGTATATCTATCAACTCACTTTTATCACATGCATACAATTTTTTGAGAGATATATTCTGAAATTTTCAATAAGAGACTATTTTTTTTTCCAAACTTGTTCAATATAGAGCCATGTCTCACAAACATGAAGCTTTTCTCATGACGTTGAGCTCTTTGTAGGGGCTAATATTTGCAATATTCATTAAGGACTTACATTCCATGCCATAATCAATTCATTCTACTTTCAATTTTCATTTTCACTCAACCAAATAATGTTAGTTTCTTATGCATAAAATCCTTTCAATATATTATGCATAGTAGCCACCAAAATGGTTTAAAAACAATCACATAGTCAATGATTCAGTCAATTCTATTGCATTTTATCCCCATCAAAAGGAGAAAATCAATGCACTACATATTCATTCAATAAAATCTTAACCAATATAGAAAAATTCACATGGAAATTAGAATTTTCATGCCAACAAAATGGTATTTTCTCATTGAGATTTTCATATTCATTATCTCCATTGAGATATCCATCTTAGAATATATTATAAATCAACTTTCGCACTTTATTTTCTATTTTTGTGAGGGATTCACACAACTCAGTTCAAATTTTTTTTTCAACTACTAATAATAACTATTTTCAATGACACTAAGGTACATTAATGCTTGTCCTACACGCAAATGCATGCATTAAACACACATAAACTATTTTTTTACATATATGATCATATCAAATGTAATCATGCTGCTATTATATTCCATTGAGTATTCTATGTCAAGCATGCATTCACATATCAGAATAATCAAAATTAATATTCATGTTTCATATTATCACTCTTAACATCATACATGTACATTCATTCCCTCCATGCATTACCAAACATAAGTTTTCTTTAACCTTTGTGTGTACCAGTCACTTATCTAACTATTGTCCACCATGACTACATAAAATTATAATATTTTTATCAAATATTATGTGTTGGAAGATTTTTTCTTTAACCATAACCTTCTTTGTAATTCATGTAATATAAACATATTAAAAAGATACAAACCCACCCCGAGGGAATTATCATTTAATTCCATCAACTTACCAACTTTTGCATCTTGGTTGATTTCATACATGTATGGTTGTCACTACTATTTATTCTTAGTTGATGATTTCTCAGGGATTCCACCTCACTCCTTTATTCTTTATTGATAATAATTCCCTTGTCATGGTTCTCAAGGATCTTTAGATGATTTAAGGCACTTCCCTTCTTCAAGTACCACTTCAAATAAGTGGTCTTTAATGTCAAATTATTGAGAACAATTTGCATATTTTCCTGATTCACAATTTCATTCACACATCAATTGATAGCCAGATGAATTAAAAAATTAACCACATGATTTCTAAAGCAACAAATAATTCATTTTAGTTATTCATTCATTTTCTATATCTTTTAAGCATTAGTAACAAGCACACATTCTCAAGTTCAAGTTATTTCATAATTCATTCTTTTTTTTAAAGAGAGGCATAACAATCAATACAAAAACAATTTCAAGGGGAAATTTCCATTTCTTAATATTTTTACATAGCTTGGGGACTCCATAACTTACCTACTCACACTATCCCAACCAATCCCTTCTTGATGTATTTATAGTTATTCAAATCTACCGTCCTGATGCAACTCAACAAAGGAAAATTTCCAAGTTCATCTAGAAATCCAACATACTAAACATATGCAATAAATTTTATTAACTTTTTCTCATAATTTTCAGCAAGTTTAATAATGTTAATTATCTCTTGTAACAACCCAAGGGTCCCTCCCCCTAACATTATTGTGCATATAATCTATCTCATTTATAGGTTACATTAATAATATTATCTCTTTTTTTTGCAACTTTTTTTTGATAACCCTTTAAGGTATAATTTCCTCTGTTCGAGTACTCACCACTTTTTATCACTGCCTAACTTTGTCTATTCTAACAAAGTCTTTCCATAATCCACGAAAGGGACCATTTTTCCATGAATTTTTCATGTTGCATTCGACCTGATCTTATCATGATCACACCACTCAATTTTATTTGATCTGACAAGCACTTGCACAAATGGCATTTATATCTTGTTTGTGGAAAACTTGCATTTCAATCTGCATTGCTAGCTCAAGTCATCATGTTACCTCAAGGATATCAACAACATGTCCATTTTTATTACTTTATTACTTTATGACTGGACATAAGTACTTATAGTCTCATCATAGGCTTATAAAGTTTTATTTTAACTTTTAGAGCCTTACCCTTGCCCTAAAAAATATCAATATATTTAACCCTCTCATTTCCTACACACACTCAAATTGTTTCTTCATCATTATTTGTGTGCAACTCTTGCACCCATGAAATTACCCCTTTGATAATAGTACCCCAAGTTCTCATTCACATCTTAGGGAGAATGCCTAATTTGTCCTTACTATCCTTCCATTATCTTTCACATAACAAGTCTAATAGTCTTGTCATAGGCTTTCTCCTTTTGAAGTTCAAACCATCATCAAAATCCTTTCCATTTATATTTTTATGTAACCATTTCATAAAACAAAATAAAAGATAGATCAACGACCTGAAAATAAGTCTCTTCAAGGGGGCGACCTCTTTTTACATTATATAAATGAAAAATTATTGGATGATTCAAATGACAATACCTCCTTGGTATATATAGGAGTCTAAGAGGTCATAATATAATTAGGGTCTACATAACAATAACAATGTAATGACACAACAATAACAATGGTGGGCTTCTATGGGGCACAATAATAACAATAGTGGGATTCTATGGAGCACAACAATAACAATATGGGGACTACACTAGTATTATATGGACCTAACACGCCCCTCTCTTTCAAAAAAGTGTTTTCATCAACGCTTGAGTAGTTATGGATTCTTCTATATAAAATACTCATCCTTCCACGTGGAATATTCAGTGGGTAAGTTCTTCCACTTAATGAGATACTTTGAAATTGATCTATTCCATAATTTCTAGATTCTTGTTTCTAGGATTTCTTCAGGCTCCAATATGAATTTTCCTTCCTCATTATGTTTTTGCAATATACTTTGAACTGGAAGCTTCTCACTTATGACCTTCTTCAAACATGAAACATGGAAAACTGGGTGTATTCCTGAAGATGCAGGTAGCTCTAATTTGTATGCCATAGTACTAATATTTTGAAATAACTTATAAGGGCCATAGTACTTGGGTAATAATTTATTATCCTTCTTAGCTTGCTTGAGTGGAATTTTTTTATATGGATGTAGTCGTAAAAATACCCAATCACCCACATCAAAAATTATTTCATTGCAATGTTAGTTTTCTTGTTGTTTTAATCGATTATGAGTTAGAGTCAAATTATCCTTTAAGACTTGGAGAACTTGTTGTTGATGCTCAGTATGATCTTCCACTGCTTGAACCTTAAAACTGTCTCTTAGAGATGATGTGATGGGTGGTGGATGGTATCCTTAAAGTGCCATAAATGGGGCCATTTTTGCTGCGATATGGAAGGAAGTGTTATACCACCATTTTTCCAGAGGTAACCACTTGACCCATTGTGTTTGTTTATCAGATACAAAGCAACGAAGATACAATTCAAAACATTTGTTCACTCTCTCAATTTTCCCATCAAATTGAGGATGATAAGATGAGCTATGAGCCAATTTAGTACCAAGATAAGAAAATAATCATGTCCAAAATTTTCCAGTGAAAATGAGATCTCTGTCACTTACAATAATCATTGGGTTTCCATGTAACTTTTGAAATGGTTCAACAAATGCAGTAGCGAATGTATTGGATTTGAAAGGATGAGATAGTGCACAAAAGTGTGCATACTTTGTACCTCCTCCAAATGTTGACTTGGAATGGATAATGGTTTTAAAATACTTGTGGTTTTAATGGTCTCAAATTTATTTTGTTGGAAAACCAAAATTTAGACACAAAATTCTAAATATTATATTTAAATCCTTCCCAACAAAACTCCTTCTTAACCCTATGGTAAGTTTTTAAAAATCCTGAGTGCCCTCTTATAGGAAAGGTGTGTAATTATAAAATAAATTTTTGTTTGATTTTTGAATTCTTACATAGATATAAGCGATCTTTGTAACATAGTGAATCATTTTTCTAGATAAAAGTATCTGACGCATTAGGATATTTCTGTAAATTTTGAATGAGTGTCCAAACCTCTTCGTCATTCCTCCATTCATCCCTTGCTTCTTTTATCCAATGAGTTTGGATAATAGAAATGAAACATATCGATGCCTCCACATATTCATCCTTTCTTGAGAGTGCATCTACAACATTTTGCTTCCATGTCTTGTAGATGATTTCAAAGTCATAACCAAATATCTTTGTGACCCATTTTTGTTATTCTTCTGAACATAATATTTGTTCCAAGAATAATTTAATACTATCATGATATGTTTTTACCTTGAAGTGTCTTCCAATTAGTTAAGGGTGCCATTGCTTTAGGGCATGTAGAATTTCCAACATTTCCTTCTCATAAATGGGTTTATGTAAATTATTTCCCTTAATTGGGTGACTTTGAAAGACAATGTGTATTCATTCTTGCATTAAAATAACACCAATTCCATTTCCTAAGGTATCATATTCCATAATAAAGGTTTTTGTGAAGTGTGGTGTAACTAAGACCGAGTTCGACACATTAAATCTTTAAGATGTTCAAACACCTTAGTTGTTTTGGAGTCCAAGAAAGTTCATGTTTCTTCAGTAACGCCATTAGAGGTGCTACTATTTTCCCATAATTCTTAACAAACTTTTGATAATACCTTGTCAGCATGAGAAATCCTTGAATATTCCTAAAGGTTGTGGGGAATTTCCATCCCTTGATGGATTTAATTTTGTTAGGGTCTACCTTAACACCCTCATGAGATACACTATGACCCAAATATTCCACCTCCTATACACCAAGGAAACATTTGAAGGGTTTTGCATACAATTGTTTCTCCTCCAATAGTTTTAGCACCCTGTTAACATGTTGAATATGATCCTTCCAAGACAACCTATAGATTAGTATATCATCAAAAAATACTAACACAAATTTTCCAAGGAGGGGTTTGAAAATGGAATTCATCAAACCTTGAAATTTGGAAGGTGCATTGTAATGCCAAAAGGCATGACCAAAAATTTATAATGACCTTCATGAGTTCTAAATGTTGTTTTCAGAATGTCTTCAGTCTTCATTTTGATTTGATGATATCCTAAATGAAGATCCAACTTGGTGAAATAAATTTCTCTGTGTAAGTCTTCCAATAATTCATTAATGACAGGAATAGGAAATTTATCTTTAATAGTGAGCTTGTTGAGCTCCCTATAATCCAAACACATATGCCACGATCCATCCTTCTGTTGTGCTATACAACACCCCCCATTTATTTTAATAAATGGGGACCCTTTAGAAATAATTAGGAAATTCATTTTCATTTATTTTTAGCTTTAAGTCAAAATTTTTTTTAGGAAATAAAGTTTCTTTGTGCTTTTCCGCTTTATTCCTTAGTGCACATCGCAAACTGCATAACTTACAAACTTAAAAAACTTGAAATCCACTAAGTCATGTAGGCTGTGAAATGCGCTAAGCTCTTTTTGAATTTATATTAAAATCTTACTGCAAAAGCTTTAATCGCTATTATAAACAAAAATCGCATCGCACCTCATTTAATCCGATCAAACTTATAAAGAAATTTGGCATAAGTTATGATTACGTGGACTCGATGAGCCAATAAAGCAATAAAAATAAAGCTCCAAAGTCCCATAAAGTGCATCCTCTTGGCTTCTTGACTGCGCACTTCGAAATTCACAGGATATAACTAAAAGAAAATCCATTTATCGCATAAAAGTTGCGATGTGCGACTTGCGTAGATTGCATTTCACAGAATTTATGGGTAACATCATAAATGAAAAAGTTATAAGTTGCGATATGTAAAGAATGGAATTTAATTACTCAAGCATGAGAAATAGCTTATGTCATATCAGATCGAAGTACGAGATACACATATTTAAGTTGATCGATAGAAATTTCATGTGAAAGAGTAAGAGATTTGATTTATAAAGATTATTGGTGATTAATAACATTTAATAGAAGTAAGGTTTTGATAGATTCATGCATGTTTGAAATAAATTAACGATGGATTTGACTCTGTGTTCCATGTATTTTTAATGTTTTCTCTGTTTATTTGAAATCAGGAGATCATTTAACGGAGTGAGGAAAATTGAAATGAACAAGAAAGGCAAAGAGATTGCTCAAACGCCGTCTACCGAAGACTCAAATATGTCTCCCCTATTTTTAGACGCCACCTGCAACAAGGATTACGTCATTTCATCATGGGAAGCCATGTATCAGTTATTTGAAGAAGAAAATCCAAGGGTAATTACCAAAGTTGCTACAATAGGCATGTTAGTTACTTTAGACGCGTCTTATTTCAACATTGCATGTCCATTCTGTTATCACTCGGATTAAACCTTAGGCTGAAGAAGGAAATTCCGAGGTAACACAAACCATGCTTAGCCAAGTAGCTAGCCCTACTAGGCAAGGATAGGGCTCTCTCCATAATGATCACAACCAATATGACTGGATAATGAAAGTATTAGGCTAGGTACAATAGCTCAAGGTTTTGATTGTTTTGATTTGGTTGTGCTCGATCAGAAGGAGAAAAATAGTTTAGGGAAGAGGAAATTAGGTCAAAATTTGCAGGGTGTTCTATGGGGCAAGGTAGGCATAGTGATTTATCACTTTAGGATTTCAATGGGTGGGATGATTAAGATATATGAGGAGCTAGAAAGAGCATGGTGAAATCATGGGTTCTTTCTAAATTGAAGAAATTACAGGCTGTGAATGTCTACCCAAAACAAAGCATAAAAATGATGGATTTTGTTCATCAAACTTGAAAAAAATCACTTAATAGAAATGAAATGATGGATGAAATAAACAAAACATTCTAGCATATGAGCACAAAAGGATAAAATGAAACTAAATTCCATACCACATGGATCCCATAAAAATAGCTGCAAATTTGATTAATATTCCTGCTCAGAACTGATACAAAGTGTGTCTCTTCAAAGGCAAAGCATCCGACTGAGTCCAATCCTTACTAATGTGAAAGAAGAAGAAGATATAGACCTAAAAACAAATCACCATAGCCTCAGGAAGTCAAATCCATGATATGAGGATCATTTTCCTCTAAATTCTAAACAAGAATCTGACCCAACAACTTGCCTCTAAAAGAGAGGAAAATTATTCATTTGACCTCTAGAGGACTCAAGCTAATGAATCTACCTATAGTAAACTAATACTCTTCATAATTACATTAATATTTATCAATTAAATTAGTGAAAACCCCAAATATTGAGGTAAAACTAAAAAATTACGTGAAAAATAGAGAAAACTCGAAAAAAAGTAGAATTTGTCCTATGCACAGCAACAAGGAGGAAAAAATAACCCTTCTTGCAGGTCACTTTTGAAGGACTTCCCGACGTCCAAATTGATCTCATGATAGCTCATTGGAAATAATGTCCTGTCTAATTTCCAGATATTCTTTTAGTTTCTAATTTGGAGCTGATTTGACCCTCCAAAACTGCAATCTCCCAAGACTGCCTCTATGCGCAGCACATCGCTAAAAAAATGGCAGAAACATGATTTTTTGAGTGTTTTTGGCCATTTTTACTGACCAGTTTTGCTCCAAATGATTAGAAAAATTACAGGGGTCATGTTCGTCGTTATGAACCCACTGATGTGTTTCATTTATCCATTGGATGCCCCAAAATAGTGCGCAACTCCAAGGCGCTGCACATAAAGCAAAAATTTCTGTGTTTTTCAAAATTTGCCCAAAAACTCAAAAATTTCCAAAAATTTTCAAAATTGTTCAAAGTTTGTGGGATAGGCCCACAATCACATGTAAATTTGAGCTAAGAAGGCATAAGAAAGTATCTTGAGTTTGTCACCTCCTTTCTTTCCCTTCCGGATCTCCTTCAGTTTATCCTTCATCTGTTTGACCTTGATATTGCAAATTTTGTTCCGGGTCTGATAATGATGGGCCATGTGATTGAGCATCTGATTGTCTCTATTGGCCTTCATTAGCAGCTTCTCCAAGTGAATTTTGACTCTCTCAAGCCACACTTCTCTGTTATCTTCAATCTCCTTTGCCAACTACTGGTCAAAACTCGGACTTTGGGCTTCTTGCTTTTATTTCTCCAATGCTCTTTTGAGGTTTCTTGTCTTTGGAATTTTCCTGATATTTTAAGCCTCCTAAAAATTTTCCATAGATTCTTGATTAATCATGTTTTTCCTCCTCTCCTACAACAAATTCATCTCTAAAAGAGTTTGCTTGTTTATCAACTATTTTTTCTCTTGCTCTAGGGAAGAGATGATGAATATTTCCCTCCCAAGATTGGTTTGCAGCTCTCTGATATGTGCCTCCTTTTCTTTGATGGAAATTTTTGATGTGGTGGTGTCATCAAACTCTTCAAGGTCTACTAGCTCAAAATCAACCTCTACCTCATGGGAATCTTCATGGTCTTGATCTGTTTCTCCATGGCTGACCTCTATGATTTTCTCTTTTCCCTTCAATGCCTGGTGTACCTGCATTGTTTATGAAGAAGGAAAATCCCCTTCCACACCATGTGGAGCAAGAATTTTCCTTTGTGCTGATGAGGAAGGCAAGGCCCATTCCACACCATGTGGAGAAAGCATTTGCCTCTTTTCTACAAATAGTTTTCTAAGCCCTCTTTGACATGTCTTACTGTAGTCTTTGACTTGCCTGGGTGGTTTGACTTTATGCTTCCTTGTTTTTGCAGCTGCAGGGTTAGTAGTTGTTTCTCTTCTCTCTTGTGGCATTGGTGGAGGAATTTGGGGATTTGTGAATATGTCATTGGAAGTTAAGGTATCCCAAGAGATGTTGAGTAGCTTGAGATGATGAAGCACAATGAGTTTGATGAGGCAGTGATGATAGAGGTTGTTCATTTGCTGATGATATTCTTTCTTTGCTACCAAGTATGCTATCTTCTCAATGTTATAGAGCAAGAAATGTGGGATGTTCAACATCCTCGCCCTAGTGAAATGCATGAACATCCTGATTGATATGTGTACAATCTGGAGAATCTGCCCTCACAAGTGAAGTATCTCATGATAATATTCATCATCAGTGCATACTTGCTAAGGAGGAAACTGAAGGGGAAAAAATTTCTTTTCTCATTCTTGTACCTGGTCTTGAGGTAAGGATAAAAATAGTGATCACCCAGGTCCTGTGCTTTGTACCATCTCTTCCCTACATTTAGAATCCCTGTATCATCAACAATAATAGAAGTGGAAATGGAAAAAGTTACACCTGTGAGAGTTACCTTGTTATCATGGAGGTTCAGTATGAAAAGCCTAGTCAACTCAGGGTGATGTTGAACTCTTTCCACATTTTCACAAAACTCATAGCACCTGACATATCTGAAACATGATACAAATAAAGGTGAAGCCTCTAGCTCTCTAATTTTTGTTGGATCTACTCTGATGATTCTGCCTCCCTTTTGTGGCCTTCTTTGCTGTACAATCTCATCTTCCTCAAGCTCATAATCACTATGTTCCTCCTATTTGTAATATATATCCTCTCTCTCCATGCTTGTTTCTTTGGCACTTTGGAAACCCTAGGGAAGAGGGAAGAAAGGGAGAGTGAATAAGGGAGTGAAGGGAATGGGAGCAGGGAAGGAAATGATGAAATTAGGGCTTTAGGGGATAGGGATAAGGTCACAAAAATTAAAGGAGATGGGGAAAAGGGTTAAGAAACCTTGTGAGGTTATGGGAGGTGAAAATATGAAGGGAGATGAAAATGATAATTTAATTACAGGTCAAAGGTAGGGGGGAAATCTAGGAAAAAATAGTGAAATTCCTAGAAATTAGGGTTTTAATGGAAAAGAGTAAAGGGAATTAGGGATGAGGATGTAGGGGTAGTTTTAGTGTTTTTTTAGAAGTATGGGGTGATGTGGTAGGGTCTAGGGACAATGAATTTGGGACAAGGAGATTTTGGGAAATTTGTGAGGGGGATGGGAATTTTGGGAGTGACAAAGAAAAACTAGGGTTTCTTTGTAATTTTTTCCAACAAACATAAAATAGAGAAAGAGGGAGTTAAAAGGGCTCACTTACTTGTTTTGGAGATGAAGAATCAACCTTGAGGTGTTTGGAGAAGTTTGGGAAGGTTTTGGCCCTGTGCGCAGCGCCTTACCCAGGTGAGCAGTGCCCTCTCTCTATGCACAGCGCTGTGTAATTTTGCACTGGAAAAAATGCTCTATGCATAGCGCGAGACTCCTATGCGTAGCACCAACCAATTTTTTCAATTTATTCCTTGTGCGGACCTCCTTTTCTCTGTTAGTCATCAATAATTTTTACCTGTTTAGATGATTGAATGCTTGTCCTAGGTTTCTAGAAACAAAATTCATGAATCTTGTGAGTTCTGAGAAATCTCATTGCCTTCATTTCCCTTAGGATAATTTTTTCACTATTCTACTACTCTATCAAAGCATGGCCAATCTATCACCCCTCGAAGACCAAATCATGGACTTATGTCCCTCATTCTCACTATGTTTGCCACCTCTGACTTTACCACTCTATTTCTGATTATCTAAGCCTTCTATCTTTACAACTTGGTTTGCCAAGTAGCCTAAACCTTTTTCCCCTACTCACCAAGTGCCTC
This sequence comes from Pinus albicaulis, assembly GCA_034641835.2. NCBI lineage: Eukaryota > Viridiplantae > Streptophyta > Pinopsida > Pinales > Pinaceae > Pinus > Pinus albicaulis. The sequence continues at coordinate 533,640,432 of CM076573.1, read as the reverse complement.
AAGCAATGGTTATTTTCATTTACCTTTCTAGGCTCTTTAGGTAAATCAAATATTTTCAGTTTCTAGGGTGGCAATGCATAAAGGTTTATAAAAACCTTGTCTGACACCTCCAAACCTTGATTCAAGTTTTCAACCAAATACCTTATCCAAACATTTATCCCAATAGGTCATTATAGGGTCTCCTAGCTTATGCGTTGCTTTGGTTTCCTAAACTCACTATGTTTACATATGCTCAAAGGTGAAATCAAATGAAAATAAGGTGAGCTCATTGTTGTGGTGGATTCGACACATGGGTGTACGAAATCGCACGAGTTTAGAGAGTGTGGTCTACGCTCTAAACTATAGGTAACAGGCAGTATCTAGGGGGAGATCAAAAGCATAAAACTTAAATGAAGTAATACACTAAAGTATGCTCTGTTAAGAAACTAAAACTAAAAACTCAAAATAAGCTATATAGAGAGTTCCAAATAGTAACAAGGTAAACAATGTCTCGATGGCCTCTTCTTATTGAATGCTTGGAATGAAAACAAATATTACCCACTTGCCAAAGTCCCCCTAGGCATTGGCTCTAGGTCTCGATGCAAGGATGTTTGTCCTTCAATTTCTGCGTTATGAAGCAGTCTAACTCTCTTTCTCTGCTGTAGTGGACTAAGATGTTGGGTGGCCAACCATTGAGTCCTCTCTTGCTCCAGCTCCTTGGGTCACACAAACTACTGGTGTTGCTTGGGAAACTTTGGCCAGCATAACCTTGTGATCACCATTTGTTCATCTCTTAGTGGTTTTATATAGGTGAGCTTCAAATCCTCCTTCCCTCCCTTGGTACATGATGGATGGTGACCCAAGGGAGGGGTATGATTCCATTGTGTGCTCAAATATGCCTTTGTGTGCTCACACAATGCCTAAGGAGGCATTGGTGCTATCCTTAGGCGGCTTTCACATAAGGAGAAATTGTCCTTTGCTTGCTTGTGGTCCCGGAAAGTGAATTTTTTCCACTTCCAGGAATGCATGCTTATCAGGTTCCAATGCGTGGAGAAGGTGCTCTTTTCGAAGGAAAAAGCGCGCATTTGAGCATTTATGACTAGTTCAAACTTAATTTTCTCAAAACATTAGAGATTTTAAATACTTCTTGATTCCATAATGTATCCCTGTCCTGTAAATCCTTAGGCTCGACATTAATTGATGTCGTCTTCTGCTGTACGATTTTCCAGCGTTAAAAATCATGAATGTCCAAAGGGTGTCAAAAGGTCTTTAAGGAAGGACCTCCTAGATCAAAGCATAGAGTTTGAAAAAGGACAGTTTTCCCATGTTAAAGAATTTCTGCATGAATGCTTTATGATGGTTATCAATAGAACAGATGCAAAGTGAGAAGCCTAACTCACCAATGACATCCATAGCAGAAGAGAAACAACATGACTGAGTTTACAAAGAGTATCAGTGATTTCATGACCAATTGTTTGTAAGGTGTTGCCTAGCAAAGAGCCCATGCAAAGGATCATGAAGGCGGTGGTACATAAGCATAACTGTGCACAAATTAAAGATTCGTTGAAGCAAGAAATCAAAGTGAGAGGCCTCCTTGGTGACAACAGGCAGAGATTAAAAAATTATGTCAAGGAATGACTTATAGGTTTGTTAAGGCAGCATTGTTTCACTGCACCAAAGGGATAAATTTTGAAGAGTATCAATGGTTTTGTAACTAATTGGCACAACAGGTGTTGCCCAGTAAGGGATCCATGCAAGAGATCACAAAGAAAAATATGCAACAACATCACATAACATAAATTGAAGATTTATTTTGAGAGACCTCCTTAATGATGGAAAGAACAATTTTCAAGGATGATGTCAGATGGTCACCTCTATGGCTTGTCAAAACAACAGTTTTCACTAAAACAAAGGATAAGTTGTAGAGAGTATCAGTGTGAAGGCTGCTTAAACTTCTCAAGCACAGTCACAAGTCTACAAAATAATCACAAAAAGAGAGCAAGAAGCTAAAAGTCAAATAAGAAATAAAATAGAGCCTAAGTGCTACTGCTGAGGGCTTAAAAGTGCCAAAATCCAAAGGAAGTGTAAGGATCAAAAACACTGCTTTTATGACACCACTAGCAAGCAAAAATGGCCAAAAGAAGGTAATGATAAAATTGACCAAAAAGGATAAGGTTGTTGTACAGGACATATTCATCATACTTCTAAAAATCAGTGGCCAAAGAGAGAATGAAATCACTTTTTAAAAAGATCACCCACAAAGACCACTTTATTTCTTAAAACACCACCTGCAAAAGGAAAAAGGAAATATTAGCAAAGGAGGTAAAATACCAACAACAAACATGAGTAAAGTGGGTTCTTGGTCTTAATTATTTTTTTGCAAGGGTATAAAGAGCATAGGGTTATCATTCAAACCATTTGTCATATGCAAGAAAGAGAGAAAAATTCCCAAGCACAAAAATCAGGGTTTCTAGCAAAATTATGGGGAAGAGAAGCCCTACGGTACGCTCCTGTTGAGTCGTGCTATGCACCCTTGTCTTCTCCCAGTGAAATTTTCTACACAGTGCTACACTCCTGTAGTGGCACGCTATGTGTATGTCGCATGCACGACCACCTGACCAACCCTACCAAAACAACTACACACGGGCCCATTCAGGCCTGCATGATAGGCCTCCCGACGCTCACATTTGCTGCACTCCTAGACATGCAGAGGATGCCAGGAGGACACAACACCTCGTGCAGAGGCTGCCCAACTCAAATTTTCTATGCTCATGGATGTGCAGAGGCTGCTAAGAGGACATGACACTGTGTGCAGGCTTTGTCGTGCTACGCGCCCGACTGTTCAAACCTGACCCGCCCACATTCAGGTTCACCCCACTGCTACGCTCCTGTGCATTTAGCAGCTACCCGGGAAGACTCAACACCTCGTGCAGAGGTGCCCACGCTGTGCTCCTGCATGTGCAGGGCTACCAAGAAGACACGACACCTCGTGCAGAGGCCGCCCAACGCTACAATTTCTATGCTCCTGTGCATGTATGGCTGCCAGGAGAACCCGACAGGTCGTGTAGGAGGCACGCGACTGTCCGTTCAAACCTTGCCCATGCTGTGCTCCTATATTTTCTTCAGTTGTGAAATTTTGAGAGGTATTTAGAGTTTTTCCCTACCTTTTTCATACTGTCTAAAGGTAAAAATATAGAGGAATATGAAGGGTAAACTTAAAGGGAATGTGGAAAAACTGTACGGAAGGAGGAAAACATCTAATTCCCTGGTAACAACTCCCTTGTTCAAAGGGCGCCCATCCATTTACATGCTAAGATCACACTAAGGCCCAAATTTTTTTCCTTCATTATTCCTTCCCCTTCATTTGTAGTCACCACCTATCTCATTCTCATCTCACTTGCTCTCTCCATATCATCTCTCAAGCAGATCAGGGTTTGTTTTCAAAGATAAGGGTAAAAGAAAAAAATCCTAGAGAAGGCAGTGTTGACAGTGGCGAGAGAGGCCAAAGGCCTAGAAAACAACAGAGGAAGGGTGGGAAAGAAAATAGGTTTGAGCCTATAAACACTAAAGAATTGACAGCCTCTCCTACTATAGTTTCATATTTCCAAGAGGTAGGATGCTATGAGTTATGTGAGAAAGTGCAGGGAGTCCAAATCCACCCTCAGTTAACCAAAATTTTTGTCCTTAACCTCCATGACCACCAAGTACATCTAGATGGAGTGAAGTTTGGGCTGATCACCAATGCAATCTCTATGGCCACTGGAATACCTTGCATGGGAGAAAAATGGTTCAAATGGGTCTATCTGGACCTAAGCCATTATCAACCCTTCTTAAAACCAAGTTTCCAAGCTGATTGAAAAACTGTTTTCCCCTTTTCTCATTTGTTGGAAAAGTATGCTCCTTTAATGAAGATCATTATGAAATACTTCACCTGTGAGGGTAGATTTTCCAAAGTCTATTCCTACCATATAATACTACTCATGCATTTCACTAGGGCCAAGATGCTACATTTTCCCTACTAACTTTGTAAAATTATTGATAAAATTTCATCCATTGTGCAAAAGAGGCCTCTCTCCCAACAAGTGTCAAGTATTTTTCATCATTCCCTTATCAAGATGTTTGTCTTACACCAATTAGAGCAAAAAGGCATCCCATGGGAATTTTTCATCACCCATGATGTTTTCACAAACCCACAGCCTCTTCCTCTACAAAGTTTACCATCATCATCTCAACTTCCTCCTCCCACACCTCCATCACCCTCCATTGACCATGATTCATCCTATTCACATGAATCCTCTCCCAAAAAAAACTTCCCTCTTTCACCTTCCCCTAAAGCCTTAGAACATGAAGAAAGTAGTGACAAGGAGGAACATGACAGTCAAGAAGAAAAAGACAGTCAAGGAGAATAAACAAGTGATGAACAGGAGGAAAATGAAAGTGAAGAAAGTGAAAATGATGGAAAAGATACCAAGGACAGTGAAGAGGAGGTAGATGAAAGCAGTAAATAAGACAGTGACAAAAGTAGTGGGTTAAATGATGAAGAAGGAAAAAAAGAAGATAGTGATGACAAAGAGGAAGAAAATAGTGACCAAGATGAACATGGAAGTCATGAAGAAAGTGATGAAAAAGAGGAATATGTAAGTGAAGAAAGTGATGATGAAGAAGACAAAGAAGAAAGTGTTGATGAAGAAAAAAGTAGTGACAAAGGAAGTGAAACAAAAAGTGAAAAAAAAAAGGAAAATGTAGTGAGCTAGATGAGGATGAGGAAATCAATGACAACCCAAGGACAGAGGCATATTTTGATGAGAAAAATGATGAAGGTAAAGAATAAAGTAGTGAGCCCAATATTAGTGATAAAATAAGCAGTGACAAAGATGAAGATAGCAGTAAAAAAGAGACATAGTTTGAAGGTAATTATTGCAGTGGACAAGACAAAGAAGACAATGGGCAGAAAAGTGAAGAAAACTCACATAATGAGGAAGAAAGTGAAAACCAAAGTAAAGGAGAGACTAATGAAAGTTCCTCTAATAGTGACCCCACAGAAAATGCAAGCAGTGATAAAGAGGCAGAGTTTGAAAGTGAGGACAGCGGACCAAATCATGAAGAGGAGGACAGTCATGAAGGTACAAATGTACAAAGCAATGCTGAAGAAACCTCTAATGTTAAAAATATAGAGGATGACAATCATGAAAATATTGATAGTGATACTAGCATGAGAGAAAATTAAAATGCCTCTCAAGAAGGCAGTCAAGAGGAAAGTGAGGAAGACACACATACAAAGATCATCAATGAGAAGACAAACAACCCTAAGGTCGCCAATGGTCAAGGTATTCAAATGAAACTTGTTGCACCTTTCCCTCTTACCTATCAAAGAGGAGAGAGGCATGTGTTTGCTACCTCCAAAGGGCAAGGGGCCATGCCTTCATCCTCGACTCAAAAGATTGACAAAGGTAAGAAAAAAGTGAAAGAAGAGGAAGAAAATCATGAAGAGGAAAGAGAGTTTGAACTTATTCACATAGAGAGTGATGAGGAAAACGAAACAAGAATTGCACACTCTCTTCTCCAAGACAGGAATGCACAAATCAAGGACTTAGAAGCTGAGTTAGAAAGGGAAAAAGATGCTATTCACTTCTATCAGATGCAAAACAAGCAAATGAGTGTCCAATAGGCCATCTGTGAAGCAAGAGAACTCAAGTACCGGAAAGAAGCTCAAAGGGCACAGGTGAAGTTGGAAGAGTTCATGGGCACTTATGAGGACAATAATGATGAGGAAGGCCAAACTAGAAGGAGACCTAGAACTATGGGTCTAAAGAAAGCATTGGAAAAGCAGAGGGAAGAATAATCAGCCCAAGTAGAACAAATTTCCCTCAAGGAACTCCTTGCACTAGAAATTGAACATGATAGGAAATCATGTCTTGAGATGGCTAACATACACCTTGAGGCCAAGCTAGAGAATTCAAATAAAGACTTGGATTTACAAAGAAGAATGACCAAGCATTATGCCCAAAGAAACCAATTTGCAAGGACAAAGCTCAAAAAGGCCTAAATTGGGATCCAAGCACTAAAAAGAGAAAAATCCCAATATAACCGTAGTTTTTTGGCTCAAGCTTCTCTACAGGTCTCCCAAGACCCTTGAGGCATACTTCCACCAAATTTGGGAGATTTGTGACAAGATTTTGTTTTTTGCAAATTTTGAGGCTAAGAGCGCAACACACTTGGTGCTACGATATTTTTCAGGGCATCTTCAGGAGGAAGGACTTGCATTTTTTGGTTCCTCATCACTCATATAACATTCTTAAAAAGTTTCAACTCATTTGGAGTTGTTTTGGTCCCCCAAAAGGGTCAAAAACACTCATTTTTTCACCATTCTGCCCACTTTTTAGGACATGTGTTGCACTCCCACCAGTCATGGAATTTTAACTTTTTGGACAGGTTTTAGAGGTCATATTGGAGAAAAAATTGTAGATCTGGAAATTAGACTTCAAGGGATTTCCAACGAGCCATCATGGAGCCTTTTCCGACATCGGGAAGGCCTTCAAAACACTGCTGTAAGAAGACCCATTTTTCCTGTTCCTGTGCTGCGCTCCTAGCATAAAATTTCATTTCAGAACACAGTGCTATGCTCCTGTGGTTGAAAAGTAAAAAAGTGCATTTAACATGTTTTAGGAGGCTTGTCAGAGCCTAAATGTCAATTTATTTGGCACAAATGGCCGGAAAGATATTTATTTTAGATATTTTTGTGCCTTGGGCCTTGAAAGGCCTCAAGGACAATAGAGATACTTTTGATTAGCCAATAGACTTCTAGATGCTCTTTTAGGTTTTCCTCCTCCTTGCTTGTTATATAGAGCACGAGGATTCATTGTAAAACAGGGCTTTTGATATGTTTGAGAGCAATACATGGTTTTTGGAAGTTGAAGAACAATTTAGTGTTGTGGAGCTTGTGGATGATTTGCCTTGGTTGATAAAGATGAAGGCTTGCTTGCAGGATTACTGAGTTTAATTAATGGTGATGTATCTCTTATTTGTTCATGTTTTTCTTGTTTATCATATGTCCATCTTTCTATATTGCAATAGCTCACGAGAGTATAGGATGAGAAATGTTGTTTGAGGCACCTCAGTCCTCCTGTTTGCTATTGCTGAGTTAGTTTAAGGAATAATTAGTTGCTCCTTAGGCCCACATAAGCTTGTCTATTTCATTATTGGATTAATATGCTAGTTTAAAAAAATTATTCATGGTAAGCCCTGCTTGTTTGATTCTATCTAAACTCTGTCTTGAAATCTCTCTTTGATGTATTGATTGTTAGGTTAAGCCAAAGAGGTCTTGTTTCGATCTTGCCCTTTGTATATGCTTATCAGTTTGCCTCAAAGTTCTTTATAGTTTAATGAATGATGTTTAGGAGTTCCCCCTTCATTTATTGATGCTATTTGTCTCTTATATGTTTTTCAAATCTTGAAAGTAGAATCATTGAAGTTAGATAAGTTGTCTTACTTTATTTGTTCCACTGGATTGTATATCTTGAATGTGTATTTGTTTAGAATTATTGTCATTGAGTAAATGGTGTGCCCTATCTCATGATCAATATCTTTTGCTTATCAGTATTTAAGATCTCTCTATTCATAGTTATTTGACAAAGGACTCTTAACTGCCTTTTTCCCTACCTTGTTTTCCCAATGTTAATGTCCATATCACATCACACATAAACTTAAAGATCCATTGACTACACTAGATTGGCCCTATGATGTACCTTGATTCACTATTGAGATATCAATGAATTCATAGATTCCATAGCCTAATGTTTGACAACCTCTCATTCCACTTATCCTACTTAATCATCTTACCTCAACCAAACAAACACAAAAACCCTACACTTAACAACTAGCCTAAAACCAAACACTTAAAGCAAACAAGTTCACATCCTTCACATAGTAGAGAGAGCCCTCTCTGAGTCTAGGAAGGCTAGGTCCTCGGACTCCAGATATTGGTCTGATGTTACCCCGTGCATTTGGTCTACCAATCTGCTAAATCACGGGACACCAACATGCTCCAAAATCACATTTTCTCTTTGACACATGAACAAATTAGGACATCTCTTTGGCAGATAAGCTTTTTATAATACGAATGAATTTTGGATTTTAATGATTGGGACCGAAACTTCTTTCTTCTATTTATCCTTTCAAAATACTTTTTTAATGCTTTGGATGACTAACATGGCCTTTGTATTTCTTCATCAAATATATTTAGCTAGGAATAATAAGCTTTTTTAGGGTTTTATTACATATAATGACTTAAAATTACATAAAATTAGGAATAATCAAATAACTCTGTTTTTATCTCAAAAATGTGATTTTTGAGATGAAAAATTATAAATATGAAATGTAACTTTACATGGAAAACTTGTCTGAAGAAAATCAGGAGTTTATTTTGGATCACCTTCACACCTTCTGCTGCCCTTTATTGAAAATGAGACAATGAAATGATTTGACCTAATGAAACCTTAGTGACCTAATGAGAAATGAAAGAAAATGACTCAATGAGTGACTTTGACTAAAAGTGGAATGAGAGAAGACTTGTTTTCAACATGATGAAGACATGGAAGAGGGTCAATGAGCATATACTTGTGAATAAAATGGGACATTTGACAAGGAAAACCACCAGTGGAACAATTTTATATCATGACCTAATGAAATGATTGAAAATTATTTAGAGTGGGACACCTAAGATGCACATGAAAAATGTGTTTTTATCACTGGTGGAAGTATGTAAATACTGACACTAAAATTGGCCTTATTAGGGATGGCAGCTCCATGGAGGTGTCAAGAACACTGTAGACCAAGTGCCTAACCTTTGGGCCAATATGGTCAAACAATTTAAAGACTGTAGACTATTAAAACTGACTCAAAAACCAACCAAAGTGACTGAGAACTGACTCGAAAATATACTTTTAAACTAACTCTAAACTAACTTAAAAACTCTGAAAATAATAGAAAATCAACAAGATTTATAGCCTTCACTTCGAGCCCCAAGCCTAAATGATTTTCTGCTCCAAACCTTGCAGAAAATACAAACTGATATTTACAATGAAAGTGGAACATTATTTTAGAAGTTGCATTAGAAATAGTAATGTTTCAAGAGCCTACCATTGACTGGTCCTCCTGAACATTCTTGTCCATTCATCTCTTTCAGCAAATAGGCATTTTGTCCTCGATAAGTAAGATCTTGTAGGGTCCTTTCCATAGATTTTCAAATTTCCCGTATTTTCCTTTCTCTTCATTTTTTGCATCCCATCGCAACACTAAATCTTCCAGTTGAAACTTATCTACCTTGGTTTTGTGATCATAAACCTTCTTGATTTTCTCCTGAAGTTTAGAAGAAGTTTGAGAAAATTCCTCCCTTGTTTGTTGAAGGCGAATCATTTGATTGATTCGACGCTGAATATCATCTTCCTCACTACCTGCTTCTTGCAATAATCTCATAACCGAGACTGCAAGTGATGTAGGAAACACTGTATCTGTACCATAAACCAATTCAAAGGGTGAAATACCTATGGACTTCTTTCTACTCACTCGGTCTGCCCACAAAGCATTGGTAAGCTTCCTATGCCAATTCTTCTTATTCTCCTCCAACATTTTCTTAACGATATTAACCAAGGATTTATTAGAGGACGTAGCTAATCCATTGCACTGTGATAGTATGCAATAGAATGGCCCAATCCGGTGTTATACTTGTTACAAAAATTGATCATTTTCTTTGACTTGAATGTAGATGCATTATCTGTAATAATCTTGTGAGGAAAACCAAAACGAGACAAGATATTGGACTTTAAAAAGTGAATAATTACCATGTGTGTAGCTTGCCTTGTAGGAATAACCTCGATCCACTTAGTGAAGTAGTCGGTGGCTGTCATAATCCATCTATGCTATGTTGATCATGTAGGATGAATTTCCCCAATAAAATCAAGTCCCTACTATTGAAAAGGAGAATTTACTATAATAGGTTTCAGCGGAAGAGTCAGGAGTTTCTTTTTTCCTTGAAAAACTTGGCATTCATGGTAGCTTGTGTCAAACCAGGAGGTAACTCCTCAAATCAGAATGTGTTATTGAATGAAGAATGAACATGCATTTATACATGGAGGTGAGGCTATTGGGATTCATCTCCCAATGACTCTTGGCCTTCCTTATTTCCCAATATTATTTATTATACAAAATTAAATATCCACACCCATCCCATAGGATTAGGTGTCAACATTCCCCCCTTTAATCTGAAGGGATGTTGGTGAGTCCAAGCATCGATCTAAACTTTTCAAACTTTTCTCTTCCAAGTGCTTTGGTGAAGATGTCAGTAGTTTGCTCATTTGTGGAACAATGATGTAGATGGATGGTTTTGGCCTGAACATGATGTCGAATGAGATGGTACTTTGTATTGATGTGCTTTGTTCGATCATGGAACTTTGGGTTCTTGGTCAACTTTATTGCAGAAGTGTTGTCGATCATGAGTGGAGTGGAATACATTTGTTTCATCTGCAAATCTTCCAGGATTTTCCGGAGCCACACAATTTCCTTTGTTGCTTCAGCTGCTGCCACATATTCTGCCTCGGTCGTGGAATCTGTTGGAACTGACTGTTTGCGTGATCTCCATGAGACAACTCCTGATCCAAGACTCATGGTGTAACCCGTAGTAGACACCCCTGTTTCTTTGTCACCATCAAAGTCTGAATCAGAGTATCCGATCAAGCTGAAGTCGCCTACCTTTGTATATTTGAGTCCAAAGTCTTGAGTCCCCTTCAAGTACCTTAGCACTCTTTTTGCAGCAGACCAATGTCCTTCACAAGGTTTTTGCATGAACCTTGAGAGAATTCCAACAGCAAATGAAATGTCAAGTCTGGTGGTGGTCAGGTAGATAAGACTTCCTACAAGTTGTCTATACTTAGTTGCATCCTCAAATTCCTTCCCTTCAATAGATGTGAGCTTCAAGTTTTGTTCCATTGGAGTGGTTAAGGGATTACAATCATCCATGCCAAATTTGTTCAAGAGATCTCCAATGTACTTCTTTTGAGAAAGAAATATGAACTTAGGATGTTGAATTACTTCAATACCCAAATAGTAATGAACATGACCCAAATCAATCATTTCAAAACCTTTCTTCAAATCTTTCTTCATGGATGCAATATAGCTCTCATTGTTTCCTGTTATCAAAAGATCATCTACATATACAACAAGATATACAACTATTTTTCCAACTTTCTTAACAAACAAAGTTGCATCATCAAGATCAAAATGTTTGAAGTCAAGTTTCAGAAGATGCTCGGTCAATTTCTCATACCAGGCTCGTGGTGCTTGCTTGAGGCCATACAAGGATTTTACAAGTTTGCAAACTTTGTGTTCTTGACCATTTATCACAAATCCTTCTGGCTGGGACATACAAACTTTCTCCTTTAGATCTCCATTCAAGAAGGCTATTTTTACATCCATCTGATGGAATTTCCATCCATTCTGAGCTGCTAAGGCAAAGAGAGTCCGGATGGTGGTCCATTTTTCCGTGGGAGAAAAAGTTTCTTCATAATCGACTCCTTCTTTTTGTGCGAATCCTTTTGCCACAAGCTTGGCCTTATGCTTGTCAAGTGAGCCGTCAGCTTTGTACTTGTTCTTGTAGACCCACTTGCAGCCAATTAATTTTGTTCCCAAAGGCGGATCAACCAGCTTCCAAGTGCCATTCTTTATCAAGGCATCATACTCCTTCTGCATCGCTTCTTTCCATTCATCATGAGAAGCGGCTTCTTTGAAGGAAGTTGGTTCAAGATCTGTAGACAAACTCAATTCACAGTTATAAGCAATATCCATATCAACAGGGGAATCAGAATTATCTACATCACCTTCGATTTCTTGAGTGGAACTTCTTGTTCCTGTTTTTCCAACCTCATCAGGATGAACATCCTCCAGTGTCTTTGTCAGCCATTTGGGAGGACCTTTCTGAGATGGCCCAGGCTGGTCACTTGACTGAGTTGGGATTGATTCAAGATTCAATCTCCCAATTCTGTGAATCACATCATCCAATGTGTCATCCGTGGTTGTTTCTTCATGTGGGGGAGAGAGTGCTTCAGGATATGATTCCACAGTTTGATTCAATATCGGAATCCCCCCTTCAAGATGTGGAATCACATTATCAAATTCTTGGAAGGACTTTGCATGTGTGAATCTATCCAAGCGATCAAGTTGCCGCTCAACAACCTTGTCACTCTTGGAAGATTCAAGAAATATGACATCTCTTGCTATTACAAATTTCTTATTTGCTTCATCATAGAGAGGATATCCTTTGGAGGTATTGGAGTACCCCAAGAAGATACATTTGCGACTTCTAGCACCAAGTTTGTTCCTTTGACCCTTGGGTATCAAGGCATAACAGGTGGACCCAAAGACCCTGAAATGCTTTACCGAAGGAATGTGGCCATGCCACTTTTCAAAAGGAGTTTTGTTTCTAATTGAACTTGAAGGACACCTATTCTTTATGTAAACAACACATAGAACTGCATCAGCCCAAAACATGAATTTTACATTCTTGAAAAATAACATGGAGCGGACCATATTTAAAATGGTTCTGTTCATTCTTTCAGCTACACCGTTCTGTTGTGGATTATATGGCACAGTTGTTTGATGTTTGATTCCATGTTGACGAAGATAGTTTTCAAATTCGTTTGAAGTGTATTCTTTTCCATTATCAGTACGTAGAGAGCCAATATGTGTTTGTGCATCATTTTCAATCCATGCATGAAAATTCTTGAAAGTTTGAAAGGCATCAGACTTATTCTTCAGTAAGTAAATCCAACACATTCTGGTGTAGTCATCAATAAATGTCATCATGTATTTGTTTCCATTTGCAGAAGAAATAGGCATAGGGCCACATAAATCTGAATGAACAAGCTCAAGTTTTCTATGTGCTCTGGAGTGTGAATCATGAAATGGCTGTTTGCTATGCTTTCCTAGAATACAAGCATCACATTCCTTAGGTTTTCTAGGAATTGTAGGCAGTCCATTAACACCATTTTTTTTCAACAAACGAAGGCTGTCATAGTTTAAGTTTCCAAATCTAGCATGCCATAAAAGACTTGATGGGAATGTACCTTCATCATGATGTGAACTGAATGCAAAGTTTTGAGCATGAGCAGATGAACCTTTCAGCTTCAGGAGTCTCCCTTCTTCTATTCCCTCCATGACAAGTGAGTGATCTGATGCTTTTATGACCTCTGCCTTGCCATCAAACAAGTGAATGGAGTGTCCTTGCTGGCGGATTTGGACCAGGGACAACAAGTTTCTCCTCAACTCAGGGAGGTATAGAACCTCATGTAGGATATGATCTGGAAGACCAGGCAACTTAAGCCTGACTGTGCCAAGCCCTGATGGCTTGAGTTTGGATTTATCTGCGAAATATATTGCTCCATCAACTTTGTCAGTAAATTCTTCAAAAAAATCTTTTCTAAATGTCATGTGACATGTTGCTCCTGAATCTAGCAACCAATCATCTCTCCATGAAGTAAATGAAACATCAAACAAGTCTTCAGTTACTCCATTGTTACAATGTGCTAGAACATAATGAGCGGATTCAGGTGCTTTACCTTTGTCTTTTTCATTAGTTTTACCTTTGTCTTGATTTCTTTGCTGCTTAATTTTCTCCCAAGGTTTTCTGCATTTGGATGCATCATGTCCATCTCTATTGCAACGTGTGCAATGAAGATTGGATTTGTCAGATTGTCTGCCCCCCCTTTCTGTGAAGTTTCTTCTTCCTCTTCCTCTTCTGCCACCTCTTCCTCTGGATGAATATGGAGCATGAATATTTTCTCTATGTGCCAAGTATGCAACCTCTTCGGAAGATGAAGGGACTGTCATCTTCGAAAAATCTTTCTCTCTTTCTGCAAACTTTTTCTCAAGTGTATCAAAGGTGATATGCTCAAGGTTCCCACTTGCTTGCAAAGACTCAAGATAATGTGAGTAAGTCGGATATAATGCCTTAACATATGCTATGAGAGGTATGTCCATTTTTACACCAGTGCTTTCAATATCATGCATGATCGATCTAACTTCTGAAGCTAAGGCAAGGGGATCATCATTCTTCATTTCAAGACTGAACAACTTAATCATCAATTGAACATTTTCTAATTCTGAATGTGAGTCATAGAGTTATTTTAGCTTCTTCAAGGCATCATAGGCATTTGAGAATGATGAAATATGGCAACTCACCTCTTCACTTACGGACGTTGCAATCAAGGCATAGGCTTTGCAGTTCTTATTTTCCCAAATGGCAAGCTCTTTGTCTGAAGTGGGCTTTGCTGGTGGATTTTCTTCTTGTCCTTCACAGATTCCTTTCCACATCTCATTAAAAATGAGTGTGTGTTTAATCTTCCGAGACCATTCAAGATAGTTCTCTTTGCCGGAGAGAACCACCCCAACAATAGAGATGAGAGAATGCATTAGATTGCTGGAAAAAAAATCTTCTGAAGAGGAAAAATAATTCTGCTAGAAAACTTTCAATTCCAGAGATTTGCTCAATTAAAGGGGACAACTCTTTGCTGGAAAATACTCTGAATTTAAAAGGACAGAAACTCTTTTGCTAAAAGACTGAATTTAAAAGGACACAAACTCTTTGCTAAAAAACTGAATTCTGCACCAAAAAAAATATATGTATTTTTTTGTTTGGAAAGAAAAATTTGTGTGGGAGGTCGATATGGAATGTTATGGGAGGGTGGTATTATGAAATGGAAGGGCGGTATTATGAATGTGAAGTGATATTAAATATGACAGTGGGAGGGCGGTATTGTTTGAAAAGAGAGGGTGGTATTATGAGACAAGAGAGGGTGGTATTGACTGTTAGGAAGAGAGGTTTTATTAAATGACAGAGCGCCAGAGGAGGAAGGGCGGTATTATAGTTGTATGCAGAGTGTGGAGCGGGTTATAGTGTGCGAACAACAGAGGGAGCTTGTGGAGATGTATGACAACGTTTTAATATGCAGCGTGGAGGAGGGCCAACAGGCCATGGAGGGCGGAGGACAACGTATATGTGTTATATATGCAACGTGGGTGTATTAAAAGAAGGCTGGGGACAGCGTTTGATACCACAGTGTTTGATACCACAACAAAGAGCGCTGTAGAATATGGCGGAATAAAACTGGAACAATGCATCGACAGACATCGTTGGTATATTATAGGTGCGATATTTGTACCAGCATTGATATCATAATACGACTGTCATGCCTGCGCTGAGATATGAATGGAGCGATGCATACATCCATGGAGCAGTGTAAATTGGACAGCGCTGTATTATAAGTGAAAGGTGATATATATTGGAAGGCAGCGTTTGGACTGACATCGTATATATATGCAAAGGGCGTGATTGATATATGTGGAGGAGCGCTGTTATAAATGGGACAAAATGCTGTGAGTGGGAATGGCGCAGGAATGGGTATGCGCGTTTTAATGTGGAGCAGACAGCATGTAAGTGGAGCATTGTTATGAATGGAGAAGGCGCGCTGTATTATATTGAAATATATGACTGTGTTGATATGAATGGAGAGTATATATATAACGCAGTGAACTGTGGAGAAGTGCTGTAGCAGAACACATTAAGCAGAGGAGCTGGGCGTTGTAAGGGGAAGGGATGGAGTGAGCATTTGGAAGGGAGGGTGTGAGTGGAAAGAGGGAAGGCCGAGTTTAGGGAGAGTAGGTAATGGATAGCGTGTGAGGGAAGTGTGAGGGGCGTTGGGTAGGTGAGGGAGAAATGAGGGCGTTACAAAAAACTAGAATGGCAATTGCAGGTGCTGAGTTGCAGGAACTGCAGAAATTGCAGGGGCTGCAAAATACTCAGATATTGTAGGAGCTGAACCTACAGAAGTCAGAGATTGTAGAATATGCAGAAATAGAAAAAAAAAATGCAGAATTTCAGTATAGAAATAAGTAGGAGCAGCAAAAATAATTAATAAAAACTGACTGAGCAAAGGAGAGGGAGTTACACCACAGGCAGAAATGCCAATAGTGGGACTGGCTCTGATACCATGTCAAACTAGGAGGTAACTCCTCAAATCAGAATGTGTTATTGAATGAAGAATGAACATGAATTTATACATGGAGGTGAGGCTATTGGGATTCATCTCCCAATGACTCTTGGCCTTCCTTATTTCCCAATATTATTTATTATACAAAATTAAATATCCACACCCATCCCATAGGATTAGGTGTCAACAGCTTGCGACTGTTTTGTACAAATCTGAAAATAGAGTCGACCAATAATACCCTGCTCTCAACACTTTATCAGCTGTTTTTTTCTAAAATAAGTGGCCTTCACAATATCCCTTATGGAAGTCATCCATTACTTGCTTAGCGTCATCTTCAACCAGACAATTTAAAATAACACCTCCTGGATCTTTCCAATAAAGGGCACTACCTAGAACACAGAATTTAGCATATTTTAATTTCAAATACCTACCCTTAATTTTTGACATTCCAGGAGGACATAAGTGCTGAAGAACATACACTATATCTGAATACCACAGTGAAGTCAAAAAAATTTATGATACCTGTATTAGAGCACCATCTTCATCATCATCTGACATTGTTGCAATAAGGTTTATGTCTATAGCATGTAAGTTCTAGAATATTCCCAATTAGCCAAGCTAATGGGAATATGCAATTTTGTTTCATTTTTTGTTGCATGAATAAGTATGTAAAGGAGGACATGTAAAGCTCCTGAAAATAATGAATAAATCAATGCCCATGTGAACAAAGATAAATCTGGGCCATGTAAACAAAATAATTGCATGTGTGAATGGGTTTGAGCTACGAGACTGGGTCAACCATGACCAAATCTACAACGCAGTCTAGATGCAATGTACCTCATGGATGCACAACGAAATTTTATATGGAGGTTCCACATGTGAAAGTAGCTAACTAATTGAAGTGGTTTAGGGTTTGACAAGGCTTTTATCTTATAAACGGAAGAGGAGAGCAACATGAGAGGGTTGTTGATGGTGTATATTTCTGAATATATTGTCTGTTTAGACATATATCATTATGTGCTGTTTAGCTGAGAATAATGCTGCTTAGCATTAGGTGTTCCTGAGGTGAATCCCACCTCCTTCCTTGAGCAGCTCTTGGAGGAGCCTTGTTTGTCTTGTCCACTATCTGGCATTTGACCAAGCTTCATCTTGCACCTACAGTGATAATCATGTTTAGGATTAGGTTGTCTTTGTGAGCTGCCACAAGTGGAGGATAGATCTCTTAAGATCTATGCATCTCTAGCACCCCTTTTCACTGGGAGAGTATTCTATCCCTTTGACAAGAGTGTTCTAGACCCTTGGAGCTTCAGATCCATATCTTGGCATCAGGCCAAAGCATACTTAGAGCCTACAACGCAGTCCTTCTTCCATTACTACGTTATTTGCAAGAGCAGAGTTGCAGGGAGTTTTGGCATCCTTGGAGGAGAGATCTCTAGTGATTGTATTCTTCCTTTCACTATGGCGATCCGTGGATTGGCCATCCAATCCATGTTAGTTCAGATCTGATTTGATGTACATCATATGCTTTAGAATTTTCTTAATACTACTACAGATATGAAACTTAGATCTCAGATCTACTCACTGTTATTCATGTATTGCTGAAATCCCCAAGGGGAGTGTATAAAGGAGCCTTTCTTGTATACATATCTACAATAGATCTATAATTTTGTATGTAGATCTGCTCTAGATATAAGTTGTAATCTACTGCTACTTCAGCCAATGAAAATAACGCTGTCAAGCTTATTTAGACATTTCTTGTGGTTGTAGCACCTCATTTCTGAGGGAATATTCTTGTATATTCTTTTCCTTTCTGTTATACACTGTATAATGTGCATTGTAAATCTATTTTGCTTATGTATAGCTGAATAATGAACCTCCATATTTTTCTCTTGCTTTAAAACAATTAAACTCCGTTATTTCTGAAGTAGTTTGTTGCATATAGCTGCAACCCCTCTCTTTAGGTGTTTTCCAGCTATACTAGGTGGTGGGAGGTATATTTACCTCACCTAGTTTGATTTGTTTTTTCTCTCCTTTTGAATATAGACACTAGATCCACTAATCTAAGGGATCCAGGAGCTGCAAACTCATTTCAGTGCACATATTTCTAAGGAGTGCATTATTTCAGTAGGCTTTACTGTGCATTCCCATTTTGGGATATTACAATGGTATCAGAGCTTCTTTCTTGGCACAACCTGTGCTTTCATTGAAGAGCCAAAGCCAATATGACTTTAGGAGAATATGAGCCTCTTACTAACAGAGAAAAGAGGTATCTGAATGGAGGAAAAAATAAATTTGATTACACCGATGATGATCAATACAAGGGTAAGGCCCCTGAAACTGGAAGTGATAAAGAAGGAGAAGAGTTTGCAAGAACTCTTTTGGTAGCCATACAAGATCTTTCTAGAGATATCAAAGAGATGAGACTATACAGGCTCAAGGAATCTCCTAGGAGGTTTCATCCCGATGAAACCTCTGGCATGTATCACCACTGGAATGATCAACCAATAAACCAGCCACAAGCTCCACAATGCTCTACTATGCCTAATTTCTTGGTTGTGGAGAATGAAGGACCTCATGAGCAAGCATCCCTTGAAGACTATTTTGAAGAGTATGAGTCCTAGAATTAAATATTCAAGGACCACCTGAGTTTTCAAGAGTTTTTTCACCTCAAGGACAAAAGAATACCAAGGCATCAGTATAGAGATGGTGGATTCACTCAGAATCATGATCGACATCACTCTATGGGTAGATTATTTTTACCCAATTTTGATGGGTCATCCAATAGTTCTGCCAAAGCATGGGTAGAAAAGCTGGATATCTATTTTCAGTTGAACAAAGTCCCTGAGATGGAAGCTATCAAGATTGCAGTGCTGCACTTTGAAGGTGAAGCACACTGGTGGTTCCATGGGTTGTCTAAATTGGGTCATGCCAATGTGACTGCCTATTATGAGTTTACTAGAAGACTGGTGGAGAGATTTGATAGAAAGGATCCAGAAGCACCTTTCATGAGCCTTGCAAAGTTGAAGCAGTCAGGTAATACAAAATATTATATCTCTGAGTTTTTGATATTATCTATTATGGTTCCTGATCTGTCTGTAGTGAGGAGGGTGTACATGTTCATTGATGGCTTGGATGAACCTCTGCATGGGTTGGTTAAATCTAACAAGCCCATTACATTGCATGATGCCATTGAGAGGGCTAGAGACCTTCAAGCTGCCTTGCCAAAAGAAAAGGCAACTTTTTAGAATAAGCCCCCTTACCTTTCTAAAGGGAAGGAAGATAAAATTGCTCCTTCCAAGGAGAGCTCATTCAAGAAGCCTCTTGATATTTAAGTTTGGAGGGAGCTAAGGAAGAAGAGGCTATGTTTCACTTGCCAAGAGTCATGGGCACTTCGACATAAATGTGTTGCTGGAAAATCACACTACATAGAAGTCTTCTCAGATTTTGAGGAGGAAGAAGAAGATGATGAACCGAGGAAAGGTCACAACGCTGAAAATTTTGAGGGAGATCCAACACCATCAGGAGATGGGAGTGTAGCTTTTGCTCCTATTGGAGGAAATCTTGCATCTTTGAGGGGAGTACCTAAGTATTTGACCTTAAGAGTTCGTGGTTCAATCATGAATCAGAAGGTATCTATTCTTATTGACAGTGGGGCCACCCACAACTTTATTGATGCTCATCTTGTGCAAAG
Organism: Pinus albicaulis; assembly: GCA_034641835.2. NCBI lineage: Eukaryota > Viridiplantae > Streptophyta > Pinopsida > Pinales > Pinaceae > Pinus > Pinus albicaulis. Next base: position 533,620,725 of record CM076573.1, on the reverse strand, counting down.
GAGGGCCATACCCACTGATACCTTTGAGATATTCTCTGTTATGGTCCCAGGAGATAGAAAAATGCAATGCATGCATTATTTCCCATCACTCTCAGTCACCATGGGATCCTACACTTTGGTGGATCACTTCTTTGTAGTTGACATACTAGACACCAATGTTATTTTGGGTGTTCAATGGCTGATTACATTGGAGAAAGTCACCACTGATTGGGAGGCTTTGAAAATGGAATGGGTGGATAAGAAGAGTGGTGCACCTCAAATGATCAGAGGCATGCATTATTACCCCTCACATAACACTTCCACACAGAAAACAGAGATGGATTTTCACAGTGGAAGCAAGGACCCCACTCTCCATTCTCTCATGTTCATGAGATTATTTCAAGGGACACTATCATCTAGTGGCAAAGCACCAGGAAGGCCACCTGATTCAGTTTTACTGAGAGATATATCACTACTTGATACTCCAAAATTAGATCCATGAGTGGAGGGAGCATTAGGAGAGACAACTATAACGCTGGAAGGCTTGAGCAAGCACAATAAGAAGGGAGATTTTCCTCCCCCGTCATCCTCACCATCCTTCACTCCTGATTTTGTGTTGTTGGAGGAGGAAAAGGGAAGGTATGTCCTTCCTACTTGTACCTTTTGGATAAGGAATGTTAAAGGAGAGATCAACAACATGGAAGGCATTCCTATTGATGCATCATCAACACTGTCTTTTTTGGGGAGTGTAGATCTATATTGGAAATCCCAGCTATTGGTGGATTATTCCAAGGATCTCTACACTTGTATGATGCTTGATGACTAGGTGCATGAATAGGGATATCTATTCCATGAGGGAGTCATCTATCATCATGATAGTATCTTCTTACCTAGAGCCTCCAAGCTCAAGGAGAGGATGCTAGAAAGGGCCCTTAAGGAGTTCTGTTTCAGCCCTGCCTATTCTATGAAGATCTACAACACTATCATGAGATTATTTGAATGGGAAGGATTTGGAGGGGAGCTACATCAACTTTTTCTAGAATGCAAGAGCTATGTGGAGTTGGGGCAGTCAAAGGACTCTATGCAAGAGTCATTTCAGTTATTTCTTCCTTCTCTTGATGATCCAGGTGGATATTGGTGGCCACCCGCCTATTCCACTTGGGTCCCCACCATTGTCTCTTTCAGTTTTTCAGTTTTGGCATAACTTACTATTTTTAGCAGTTTTTCGGGTCCTGAACTTTCGGAGCCGTTTTGAGGCCCTAAACGACGTTTTTTGGGTATGAAATTTGTTGCGATTTTGATCATCAAAATCGTCACAAAAGTTGTAGTCCTCGGATAGAGCTTTCTAATGATGTATCATGTGCATCAAACGGAGATAATATGCCAAGGTTACGTCCCTGGGAAGTTGAAACACCAATTTACCCAAACGGGGCCCATAGTTTTGGCGCTTCGTCTCCTAGGGTTAGGTTTTTGGGATGTGGAGGGCTCTCCATTGTTTCTCAATAATAAATAGGCCCTCGAGCCTCATTGTAACTCAGTTCAGAGGTCTGTAGCCACCACATCTCTTCTCAGAGATTCGCTACCAGCACCCTAGCTATTGTATTTCCATTATGTCTATAAGCATCTTTCTGTTATTTGATATTAATGAAATGAAGTGTTATTTCCGCTGCATCTCTGTATTTATGGTTATGTGTTTATTCTGTTGCGTTCCTGCATAAATCCGGATCAGTGGTATCAGAGCGGTCTGCTTTTTCTCGATCCTTCTTTGCATGTCCCCAACGAGGTCGGGCTATAAGGAGCTAGGGCTTGATCTGGTGGAACCTTTGCAAGATCAGCCTCGCAAACCTCGACGGACGCCCATGGGGGACGAAAAGAAAGATGAGGGAGCAGGATATCCTATGAAAATATTGCTCGAGAAGGCCCTCGAAAAACAAAGGAACGCGATGATGGATAACTTTGCTCAGATCCTTCAATGGCTACCCACCGGCGGCGCATCTGCATCCAGTAGCCACTCTGGAGTTGCGACTTCCTTTAAGGTACAAGTAAATTTTGAAATTCCCATATTTGAGGGTCAAATAGAGGCAGATGCCGTAGATAGATGGTTGAATCTATTAGAAGGATACTTCTCTGTTCATGACTTTTCAGACCGGGAGAAGATTATTTTGCACTCCTCAAAGCTACCCCCCATGTTAAGGACTGGTGGGAAACCTACTGTGAGAACAAGGACCAGACAGAACCCTCTCTGTTCTCGGCCGTACCAACTTGGAATTCTTTCCGAGACGCCGTCAAGGAACAGTACTATCCCGTAGGGAGCTATGAGGACAAGCACATACAATGGACCACGCTGCGACAACAAAGGGATCAAGATGTGCATGAGCTGACGAATCTGTTCCATACCCTGCGCACAAAGTTGGGTATCAAAGATGGAAAGCCTTCCAATTTCAAAATATGATTATGCACTAGATAATTCAGGAAATGCAGTTCTCAATCTCACTTATTGTTACAACCTCAGTATCTGCAGGTCAGCAGAAATTCAAAACAGAAAAAGCGGAGCTTTGGGTCCTGCGAATCAAAGCAAGGAAAAGTGCTTCCAAGCATGAGAACAAAGAGCATGACTCAAGGAGACAACCCAATTAAAGCCACAAGACAAGAACAACATCATCAAAAACCAAAGAAGGACACGTGGTGAGTTCTGCGACTCCTCACAGCACAAATTAGTGTCAGACCAAAGCGATACATTAGTGGCAGAAATGAGGGCTTCGAATTCGAATCCATGCTACGACTCGAATGGAGAACTGAAAAGAGATGAAAAATCGGTGTGTCCGGAACCCCGCGCCATTGTTGCCACTACAAAGATCCAAAAGGAGGAACCGGAAGATCCAGAGGAGGAGGAACGTCTCTTCCACTCCCGGATGTGGGTAAAGGGCTCCCCGGTACAGTTCATTGTCGACAATGGGAGCCAAAAGAACCTCATTTCAGCAGACGCCGTGAAGCGGTTGGGCTTGCCGACCACGGCTCACCCACATCCATACACCATCGGGTGGCTTCACCAAGGACGAGATCTCCGCGTCAGCCAGCAGTGCCGCCTTCCCTATAGCATCAAGCCCTTCACGGATGAGGTATTATGTGACGTTGCTCCTATTGATGTTTGTGATGTATTATTAGGACAACCATACTTGTGGAAGCGTCATGCTGTGTATGAGTCTCGACCTTGTGCTGTTATTATTACTTTGGGAAATAAGTTGTACAGGATACCAGAGGTACCACCTCCTACGACTATCTCTTTGGTTACTGCAAAACAATGTAGTAAGCTCATTTTCCAAACCAGGAAATTCGTTTTCCTGATGATCCGCCCCCAGGGCAAGAAGAAGACTGTGGCCACGACCTCCCCGGAGACGGGGCCCTGCGCGACAGCAGCGAGCGGGTCTGGTTGTGGAGAGTACGAGGACATCTTCACCTCACCTGGGGTTCTACGCAGCACGGTCAAGCACGTTGTCCGGCGGATGCCTACCCAACGGTAGAATCTGCTGTTAGCATTCTGATGCAGAGAAAATGACAAAATCAAGAAGCCTTGGTCAGGAGAGCATTTATTCTGCAGAAAGGTCACATCAGACCAAGTTCATCGCCCTGTGGGAGCCCGATCGTGTTGGTACAGAAGAAGGATGGGACGTGGAGACTCTGTATTGACTATCGGGCGCTGAACAAGATCACTGTCTAGAATAGGTACCCAATCCGACGGATTGATGACCTTCTGGACCAACTCCAAGGTGCAAAATATTTCAGTAAGATCGACCTGAAGTCTGGGTATCACCAGGTACCAATTGAACCCTCTGATGTGTGGAAGACTGCCTTCAAAGTTAAGGAAGGCCTTTTTGAATGGCTGGTCATGCCTTTCGGGTTGACGAATGCTCCCGCAACCTTCATGAGGATGATGGACGACATCTTGCGGCCATTCACCAACTCATTCGTAGTGGTGTACTTGGATGACATTCTGATCTTTAGCAAGACTTGGGAAGAGCACCTTCATCACATCCGACAAGTCCTCCAAACACCGCGACAACACAAGTTGTGTGCCAATTTGGAGAAGTGCACGTTTGGCATGACCCAGGTTCAATATCTGGGATACATTATTGATGAAAGGGGGGTGCATGTGGATCCAGCCAAGATCCAAGTCATTCGGGATTGGCCAGCCCCGAATACTATAACAGAGCTTCGCAGCTTTCTGGGTCTTGCTAATTTCTACCGTAGATTCATGTTGGGATTCTCTCATATCACTTGGCCCTTGAGTCAAGTCACCAAAGGAGGAGCGAGAGCAAAATTCTTTTGGTCGGAACCTCAACAGAAGGCGTTCAAAGAATTGAAAATTCGCCTCTGTTCTGCCCCAGTGCTCACCTTACCAGACTTGCAGCAGCCATTTGAGATCGAGACAGATGCCTCTGACTATGCTATTGGGGCAGTTCTTACTCAACAGGGACATCCAGTGGCATATCACAGTGAGACATTGTCCGAGACAGTTCGCAAGTATCCCACCTATGACAAAGAAATGTATTCCATTGTGCAAGCCTGTCGACAATGGAAGCATTACATTTTGGGGAAGGAAACAATCATCCACACACACCACCGGCCCCTGCAGTTCATACAGACACAAGGGAAGTTGCAGAATGATCGCCATCAGAAGTGGTCCACATATCTGCAACAGTTTCATTTGAACATCAAGTACAAGAAGGGTAGCACCAATAATGTTGCAGACTGCCTCAGCCGACCACCGATCGTGGCGCTCACCACTGTGCTCAACTCTTGTGGGCACGAGACTTCCGATTGGCCGCTTCTCTATGAGAGTGACCCAGAATTCGGCCACACTTACAAGGCACTCTTGGGGGGCACGCAAGTTCCAAATTTTCACCTCCAAGATGCACTTATATGTCACCTGGGACACCTTTGTGTTCCTTCAAGCGAGCGTGCCAAGATGATATGGGAAGCACACTACAGTCGAGTCGCTGGGCATTTCGGGGTCGAGAAAACAGTAGCAATACTACAGAAGTATTTCTATTGGCCGAACCTTCGAAAGGATGTCGAGAAGCACATCAGATCCTGCACCGCTTGTGCCATTGCCAAACCGACCATCAAGAAGCAAGGCCTATATACTCCACTACCTACCCCTAGTCGACCGTGGGAATCCATCTCCATGGATTACATGTCGGGCCTGCCTTCTACTAAGAATGGAAATGACTGTGTTTTCGTGGTCGTTGACAGATTCTCGAAGATGGCCATCATGGCGGCCTGTAAGAAGAATATCACAGCAGAAGCCACCGCTAAACTCTTCTTTGAACGAGTGTGGGTGCACTTTGGGATCCCACAGTCTATCATATCAGATTGAGATAGCAGGTTCCTCAGCACATTTTGGTCCAGCCTCTGGTCAATGTTGGACACAAAGCTCACCAAGTCCACAGCTTTCCATCCCCAAACAGATGGCCAGACAGAGGTAGTCAACAGAATGATTGTACACATTCTGCACATGTACAACTCAAAGCATCCACGCACATGGGACGAGAGCCTCCCCTATGTACAACACAGTTATAACCGGGCTCTCCACAGTTCAATTGGCCATAGCCCCTTTCAGGTGGGCTTGGGATTCCAGCCACTATGTCCCATTGACATAGCCATGCCGCTTGCAGCTGCTCAGGCCGATTCAGCTCATGTCCAGTCTGAAGTTGACAAAGCAAGTAGCTTCATCGAGCGCATTCAACACATCCGCCAACAGGTTCATGATATATTGGACATAGCCAATGCGAAGTACAAGCAGCGCCATGATCAACACCGGGTGCCACACCACTTCCAGGTGGGCGACAAAGTATGGCTACATTTGCAGAAGGAGCGCCTCACTGGACCTCACCGCAAGCTTCGCCCGCTCCGATACGGGCCGTACACCATCACCAAGGCCGTAGGTAACAATGCCTTCGAGCTTAGTATTCCACCATTCCTTGGTCTGCACCCAGTCTTCAATGTGGATCGCCTTCGTCCTTACTTTCCACCTCTACTGGACACCTCGGACATTGCAGAACAACTCACAACAACAGAGTTAAACCCAGACTGCATGGAACAGGCCACCACAGATTGTATCATGGACATGCAAATCAAGAACACTCGTCAACAGCAGATCCAACTGTATCGGGTTGTCAAAGCTGGCCAACTCCTGCACCAAGGAAAGTGGTTCACCAGGGACCAAGTTCAGCAGAAATTTTCTCATCTCATGGAGGAACTTAACGCAATGGGGACCATTGCTTCCTAAGGGGGGAGGAATGATCCAGGTGGATATTGGTGGCCACCCACCTATTCCACTTGGCCCCCCACCATTGTCTCTTTCAGCTTTTCAGTTTCGGCATAACTTACTATTTTTAGCAGTTTTTCGGGTCCTGAACTTCCGGAGCCGTTTTGAGGCCCTAAACGACGTTTTTTGGGTATGAAATTTGTTGCGATTTTGATCATCAAAATCATCACAAAAGTTGTAGTCCTCGGATAGAGCTTTCTAATGATGTATCATGTGTGTCAAACAGAGATAGTATGCCAAAGTTACGTCCCTGGGAAGTTGAAACACCAATTTACCCAAACGGGGCCCATAGTTTTGGCGCTTCATCTCCTAGGGTTAGGTTTTTTGGATGTTGAGGGCTCTCCATTGTTTCTCAATAATAAATAGGCCCTCGAGCCTCATTGTAACTCAGTTCAGAGGTCTGTAGCCACCACATCTCTTCTCAGAGATTCGCTACCAGCACCCTAGCTATTTTATTTCCATTATGTCTATAAGCATCTTTCTGTTATTTGATATTAATGAAATGAAGTGTTATTTCCGCTGCATATCTGTATTTATGGTTATGTGTTTATTCTGTTGCGTTCCTGCATAAATCCGGATCACTTGAAAAGGGAGAAAAATTTGTGCACAATTCCATGTATAGAAGAAACATTGATGGTGAAAAATCTATCATGTAATGCAAGCTTCATTCTCTGATTTGACACATTCTTTCACCATGTTTTTGTAGTCCATGAATTCCAAGAGGAATTTTGTATCATGTAAATCTCATGGAAAACATTGGGCCACTGCAATTTCTGAATTTGGCCACTCCCTTGTTGTGCAAAGGGAGATTCTTTTTCATGATGGGTGCTTCCCAAAGGCACCAAACATATCTTACATCTTCAGCCATGATAATATAGCTTGCGCAGCAAGTAAGTGGTGGGGAGACCACTTACCATACCTTGATCTAATGCAGGCAGGATATGCACTGCGCTGGCACCATATGTGGGACTTTGACCCACCTCCTCATGCTCAAATCTCTGTTTGTGTATATGTAATTATGCTTCCATACTTGGATGATATAGTTGTGCTATTTATGGGACTGTATGGAGGGAGGATGGGCAGTTTGTATGTACCACATGGAATGTAACTTCTCCATGAACCTCATGCTACATGTTTTAGAGAGAGAATTGCTCCAACCATGTTTATTTCTGTTGAGTTTTTCACTCCTTGTGGGATGGATTATGTACATCTTATGATGACCTTGGAGGAGCAATTCATGAAGGTTTGGATTGGTGAACACTTAGCTTGTGAGGAGAGCTTGAACTTTTATGGTGTCACCAATGGAGGAGGAGAAGTGTTGCAGCACTCACCCTATCAGTTGCTTGAGGACAAGCAAAATTTTGGAGGGGAGGACTGTAATATTCCCAATTAGCCAAGCTAATGGGAATATGAAATTTTGTTTCATTTTCTGTTGCATGAATAAGTATGTAAAGGAGGACATGTAAAGCTCCTGAAAATAATGAATAAATCAATGCCCATGTGAACAAAGATAAATATGGGCCATGTAAACAAAACACTTGCATGTGTGAATGGGTTTGAGCTACGAGACTCGGTCAACCATGACCAAATCTACAACGCAGTCTAGATGCAATGTACCTCATGGATGCACAACATAGTTTTAGATGGAGGCTCCACATGTGAAAGGAGCTAACTCATTGAAGTGGTTTAGAGCTTGACAAGGCTTTTATCTTATAAAAGGAAGAGGAAAGCAGCACGAGAGGGTTGTTGATGGTGTATATTTCTGAATATATTGTCTGTTTAGGCATATATCATTCTTTGCTATTTAGCTGAGAATAACGCTACTTAGCATTAGGTGTTCCTGAGCGGGAATCCAACCTCCTTCCTTGAGTAGCTCTTGGAGGGGCCTTGTTTGTCTTGTCCACTATCTGACATTTGGCCAAGATTCATCTTGCACCTACAGCGCTGTTCCTATTTAGGATTGGGTTTTCCTTGTGAACTAACGCAAGTGGAGGATAGATCTCTTCAGATCTATGCATCTCTAGCACCCCTTTTCACTGGGAGAGTCTTCTATCCCTTTGAAAAGAGTGTTCTAGACCCTTGGAGCTTCAAATCCATATCTTAGCATTAGGCCAAAGCATACTTAGAGCCTACAACGTAGTCCCTCTTCCAGTACTGTGTTATTTGCAAGAGCAGAGCTGTAGGGAGTTTTGGCATCATCTTGGAGGAGAGATCTATAGTGATTGGATTATTCCTTTCATTGTGGTGATCCGTGGATTGGCCTTCCAATCCATGTTAATTCATATCTGATCTGCTGTACATCATATGCTTCAGAATTTTCTGAATACTACTGCAGATCTGCAACTTAGATCTCAGATCTACTCACTGTTATTCATGTATTGCTGAAATCCCCAAGGGGAGTGTATAAAGTAGCCTTTCTTGTATAAAGATCTGAAATATATCTATCATTTTGCATACAAATCTACTCTAGATCTGAGTTTTAATATACTACTACTTTAGCCAATGAAAATAACACTTTCAAGCTTATTCAAACATTTCTTGGGGTTGTAACACCTCATTTCTAAGGGAATCTTCTTGTATATTCTTTTCCTTTTGTTATACACTATATAAGCTGCATTGTAAATCTATTTTTCTGATGTATAGCTGAAGAATGAACCTCCATATTGGTATCTTTCTTTCAAACAGTTAAACTGCGTTATTTCTGAAGCAGTTTGTTGCATATAGCTGCAACCCCTCTCTTTGAGTGCTTTCCAGCTATACTAGGTGGTGGGAGGTCTGTTTACCTCACCTATTTGATTTTTTTTTTCTCTCCTTTTGGATCTAGACACTAGATCCACTAATCTAAGGGATCTAGGAGCTGCAAACTCAGTGCACATATTTCTAATGAGTGTTCAGCAGGCTTTGCTGTGCATTCCCATTTTGGGATATTACAGTTCGATCCGGCCATGAGTTTGGCTAACCCCTGTCCCTTGATCAGCTTGGTGGGCTTGATCTCGAGATCATACTCTAGAATCGCTGCTATCCATTTACCTCTTCTTCCTTTCGGATGAATCTGCATGATAAATTATTTAACAACTGCATTTGGAATGTAAGCTATAGTGTGTAAATGTAGAATATAGATGCGGAAATCCTTCAAGACTTTGATTAAGGCCAAATCTTGCTTCTCAATAATATTATAGAGAAGAGCAACATCTCTAATAGCTCGAATGAAAAAAGCAATGGGCTGCTCAACCTGATCCCTCTTTTGCATCAAAACCGCAGCCAAGGTGTGCTCAGACAAAAATGAAAATATTATAAAATCACTAGTATAATCGGGACTAACCAAAATAGGGGTTGTAGTTAAAGAAAGATTTACCAAATTGAAAGAATTCATAGCATCATTATTCCATTTTACACTATTTTCCTTGTTCAACATATTAGCCAATTCACGCAAATGCTCAGCCAAATTAGTAATAAATCCGCGTAAGAAATTCATCTTACCATTGAAAGCTTGTATCTCCTTTTTATTGCACAGAAAATATATTTGCTGAATTGATTCCACTCTAGAAGGATCAGTGCGAATGCCATACTTGGAAATTATGTGACCGAGGAGTTTTCCTTCCTCCATGGCAAAAAGACTCATTTTTCGATTCATAGAAATTCTGAACTCCTTGAATTTTTGAAAAACAATTCTCAAATGGTGTAAATTCTCATCATCAGAACTCGAAAACCTGTCAAATCATCTAAATACACCACTAAGAAAAAATCCTTCCCATTAACAAAAGCTATATCCATCGCCCATTGAAAAGTAGCCCCCGCATTCTTGAGTTCAAACGACATTTTGACATACTGAAAGGCCCCCCACGGTGTTGTGAAAGCAGTTTTATCTTGGTCTTTTTCGTGTACCAAAATCTGATTATAACCTGAGTAACCATCAAGAAGCGACATCCGTGATGCTCCAACTACCATATTTGTAGAATATGGTCCATCTTAGGAAGAGGGTAATTATCCTTCCAAGACACTTTATTTAAATTCTGGAAATCAATGCACAACCTTATCTCTCTGGTCTTTTTCCTTACGGGAACCAAATTTGAAACCCAATTAGAAAATCTAATTGGAACAATGATACCAGATTTATACAATCAATTTACCTCTTTATCGATGGATGGAAACAATTTTGGATTTATCCTTCTTAAATTCTGCCTGAAAGGTTTTTGATCCAGCTTTATGGGAATAGTGTGGTGAATAATATTTTTTTCATAGACCTTCAAATCTGCATAATCCCATGTGAAAATATCATAAAATTTAGATAACAATTTTATGTACTTATCTTTTGCTTCGGGAGATAATGTCTTAGACAGCTTAGCCATCTTGGGCTTATCTGTTGTTCCATTTTTTATGTCTTCCACACCCTTTTTAGTAGGAACCAATGTTGGTTTTCTTGCCACATCATCCTCATCAAACAATTCTTCTAAAGGTATGAGACCTCTAGGAATAATATGATCCTTCAGTTGCAAAACATTAATCTGATTGGCCTCTATGTTTTGATCAACAGAATCACAAACATCATCAATAAAAGCACCTTGAACTTTCCTTCATTCTGTAAAAAGCTATTAATTTCTTTTTCATTCCCAAAAAATTGCCAATACCTTAAGTTATCAGGAACACTAGGTCTATGTTTGACATGAATTTCAAATTTATTACTTGATTTCCTCGGAATTTTGAGATTACTTGCTATTGTAGCAAGCGAATCCGCAATGGTATTTTGACTTCTTGGTACCGCTGTCAATGTATATTTAGGAAACATTTTCAAGATATCTAAGACTGCATTCCTATAAGCTCTCATTCGCAGATGCTTTTCTTGATATTCTCCTTTCACCTGCTTTATGACAAGCTTAGAATCACCATAAACATAAATTCTTTTTGTGCCAATTTTATTCAAAATTTTGAGACTTGTGATCAATGCTTCATACTCCGCTTTGTTGTTAGAGAAATCAAAAGGAAATTTATAAGAGCATTCTCTAACTTTACTTGGAACTCTATCTGGCTTACAAACAGGACTTTGGATCCAAATTCCAATACCTGCACCTTCCTTACCCAAAGCACCATCAAAATCCATGCTCCAAATGCCATCTTCATCTTCTAGATGCTGAAACTTAATTATTGGTTTTGATTTACTTTTGTCAGTCACCTCATTTTTCTGTTCTGCACTAATTTTCTATTCTTCTAAGGGTTGTTCGGAAGAAGTCACCACTCTTTTTTCTTTATCAAGAACTACTCTAGAACACTCTGAAAGTTGTGGTACATCTTCTACCTCTACTAGCTGACTATTTACATCATTCAAAATACCATCATTATACAAAATAAAAGACTCTAGATCTGTATGTACAACCTGTATTGGATGATTTATGGGCTTCCCTTTACTAGTTATCATGTACTTCATCTTATTTTCCCTCTACAATTTCCTCAATTGCTCGAAAACAGGAATAGTAGCATAAGATAAGTCAAGATGTAAAGTAACTTTGAGTTTAGCTCCCCATGATCTAGACAACAGCATGCCGAATCGAGGCGGTATATTAGCCACCACCGTATCCATTAAGACATTCTTGGCTGGGATTTGGTCTAAGGAAACCACTAAATATTTAATGAGACCAATGCAGTGAAATCTACTAGAATCAAAAGAATACAAATCATGATATGGTTGGGTGATATCCATGCAAGAACAACATTATGAAGTATATACTCATGTAGTCTAAGGCTTAAATAAAAGGGGGGAACTTCACTCTCTTCTAATTAACCATCTATAGCTGGACCGAAGAAGAGCTCAGGGTTGTCATCTTCAATGTTAACCATATCAGACAAAGGATCAATTGATAACATTTTAGACATCTGGTGTTTATAGTGACTATTATAACTAATTCTGTCAAAGGAATGGACACTTTCAATTTATATATTTCACTTTCTAAATTAAAAGTTGTGACTTTATCTACCTCTTTGATGACGGTATCTATTCTATCATTTTGATCCTTTGTTACATTCTCCTTTTTCTGAGTGTCTTTCTCTTTAGTAGCTGAGCTTGTTGATGGCTGGTTGATTTTTCTATGATTATGATCCACATGCTCTTTACCCTTTATTTGATCATTTGGAAGATCATTTTTTGGCTAGACCTCTTTTATTTTCTGAATAGGACTAACAGGTACATCTATGCTCCTTAAAGAATATTGTTTCTGTTGTCCACTCAAAGCATTCATATACCCACGTTGATAATCATCGGATTCAGTTACCAAATCATCATCATTTGCCAAGATGTAGTCCTCATCTTTTGGAATATCCAAATTTTCAATATACTCTTCATCTTCAGTCAGAAATATGGGCAGACCATCTACTTTAAAGAAATGATTTGTTTCGATAATCGGATCTTCATCTTCTTCCTCTTCCACTCCTTGAACATAATTCTGATACAACGGGGTTAGAATCTGTTGTTGTTGTACTGGTTAGTCGGATGCTTTCTTCTCTCTTTTCTTGATTTTGAACTGAGGTTGTTGCTGCCCTCTGAAATTTGGGTTCTGGATATGTGTTTCAGGCCTCTGATATAGACAACTGATCAGCCATTCTTTCCATAGTTCGGATTAATGAATCCATCTTAGCATTAGAAGTAAATGTCTCCTCCTTCACAGTCAATCTCTTTTCAGATCTCATCCTTGCTCTTTTGGCTAGAAAATTCACTTCCACACTTACAACATTCTTTTGCATATCTAATAAATTTTTAGGATCACATTCACACTTTTGATATGCCATATTAGTATCAAACCCATCCGGAAATTTGACTAAAGCTAAACCTTCAGGTGGTTCGATATGTGTGGGAAGAGCATTGTATACTCCATTAAATCTCACACAATAATATTGCACAAGAATTTGAAGGGGATTTTAATTTTCTTCCAATCTTTGTACGAACTTTTGATGCAAGGCTTCTAAAGAGTCAATAGTGGATGCTTGTAGAGCTTTGAACCATTTCCTTACTTCCCCTCCCAGACTTTGTACAAAAAGCCTCATCTTCACATCCTCAACATCAATTTCATGAAGATCAAAGAAATCATTCATATTGTCTATGTGCTTTTGGGTTTTCATTGGATGAGTATTGTCAAACAAAGGGATTTTGGTTTGGTAATCTTGGGGCATAACACCTAAATTCTGAGGGAGAATAAGGGGGGCATATCTTGCAGCCATGATTGGAGGTGGAGGATTAAAAATATGGATTTGAATGTTCGATGTAATCAAGGGAGGATTGGTCACTGATTGAGTAGTGTGAAAATTATGTGAAGAAGAAGGTGAGGGATGAGGAATATTTTGGGTGATATTAGTTGTAGTGATGGTATTTTGAAAGAATGAAGGATCCAAAGAAATAGTAGAAGAAGCTGAGATCTGAGGTCTGCTTATTACCCAAGCATTTATTTGTGAATAAAATTTATGCATATCATCAAGAATGTGTAAAAGTTGTGACCCTGATTCTAACCCCAATTCAGTATGTTAAAACAGATCTTCAACGGGATTGTGAAAGGAAATGGAGGAATCAACAATTGTTTCGTCAACCCAACTCAAATATTTTCTCCGGAATAAGCTTTGTTCAAAATTTATATCAGACTCAATATCTTTCAAGGTTTCTAACTTTCTAGGGAGTGAATTAGCTTTGGGAATGGAACTTTTGTCTGATTTATTTCTGGCTAAACTAGATTTCTCCACAACAGTTTTGGATTTTCTTCCTATGTTCTGAGGATCACTAACAATGGTGGGGGGGTTTGGATCTGGATTAGATCTAGTGTATCTTTGGGAAGCCAATATGTCCAATTTTGAAAAATAACTTTCGCTTTACAACTTTCAATTCAGCCTTTGAATAAACTTTAAACTTATCATCCACAAGTTTAAGAATTTCAATGAAAACTTACTGGGGTGGATCTGATCTTACTTTTTCATCCCCAATATGGTTTCCAAAATTTTATCACTAGGATTGAACCTCAGGCAGAAGAAGGAAATTCCAAGGTAACCACAAACCATGCTTAGCCAAGTAGCTAGCCCTACTAGGCAAGGAGAGGGCTCTCTCCATAAGGATCACAACCAATATGACTGGATACTGAAATTATTAGGGTAGGTATAATAGCTTAGGTTTTTTATTGTTTTGATTTGGTTGTGCTTGATCAGAAGGAGCAAAATAGTTTAGGCCAAAGGAAATTAGGTCAAAATTTGTAGGGTGTTCTATGGGGAAAGGTAGGCACAATGATTTAGCACTTTAGGATTTCAGTGGGTGGGATGATTAAGATAGGTGAGGAGCTAGAAAGAGCATGGTGAAATCATGGGTTCTTTCTAAATTGAATAAATTACAAGCTGTGAATGTCTACCCAAAACAGATCATAAAAATTATGGATTTTTCTCATCAAACTTGAAAACATTCACTTAATAGCAATGAAATGATGGGTGAAAAAAAAAAAAATTCTAGCATATGAGCACAAAAGGAGAAACTGAAACTAAACACCATACCACACGGATCCCATAAAAATAGCTACAAATTTGATTAATATTCCTGCTCAGAACTGATATAAAGTGTGTCTCTTCAAAGGCCAAGCATCCAACTGAGTCCAACCCTTACTAATGAGAAAGAAGAAGAAGATATAGACCTCAAAACAACTCACCCTAGCCTCATCGAATCCATGAGACGAGGATCAGTTTCCACCAAATGCTGAACAAGAATCTAACCCAACAACTTGCCTCTAAAAAAGAGGAAACTGATTCATTTGACCTCTAGAGGACTCAAGCTAATGAGTCTACCTATATTAAAATAATCATCATCATAATTACATTCATCTTTATCAATTACATCAGTTAAAACCCCAAATAGTGAGGTAAAACTAAAAAATTACATGAAAATAGAGAAAACTCCAAAACATGAAGAATTTTTCCTATGCGCAGCGTCAAGGAGGAAAAAATATCCCTTCTTGCAGGTCACTTTTGAAGGACTTCCCGATGTCCAAATTGAGCTCATGATAGCTCATTGGAAATAATTTCCTAACTAATTTCCAGATATTCTTTTGGTTTCTAATTTGGAGCTTATTTGACACTCCAAAGCTTCAATATCCCAAGACTTCCTCTATGCGCAGCGCACTGCTGAAAAAATGGAAGAAACATGATTTTTTGAGTGTTTTTGGCCCTTTTTGTTGACCAGTTTTGCTCCAAATGCTTAGAAAAAGTACATGGGGCATTTCCTTTTCATTATGAAACCACTGATGTCTTCCATTTTTCTAATATATGCCCCAAAAAAGTGCGTAGTGCCAAGGCACTGAGCATAGAGCAGAAATTTTTGTGTTTTTCAAAATTTACCCCAAAACTCAAAAATTTCCAAAATTTTTCAAAATTGTTCAAAGTTTGTGGGATAGGCCCACAATCACATGTCAAGTTGAGCTAAGGAGGCATAAGCAAGTATCTTTAGTTTTTCACCTCCTTTCTTGCCCTTCTGGATCTCCAGTTTATCCTTCATCTGTTTGACCTCGATATTGCAAAATTTTTTCTGGGTCTGATAATGATGGGCCATGTGCCTGAGCATCTGATTGTCTCTGTTGGCCTTCATTAGCATCTTCTCCAAGTGAATTTTGACTCTCTCAAGCCATACTTCTTTGTTATCTTCAATATCCTTTGCCAACTGCTGGTCAAAAATAAGACTTTGGGCTTCTTGCTTTTCTTTCTCCAATGCTCTTTTGAGGTTTCATGTCTTTGGAATTTTCCTGATATTTTCAGCCTCCTCAAGATCTTCCATAGCTGCTTGATTAATCATGTTTTTCCTCCTCTCCTATAGCAAATTCATCTCTAAAAGAGTTTTCTTTTTCTGTCAATTGTTTTTTCTCTTGCTCCAGGGAAGAGATGATGAATTTTTCCCTCCCAAGATTGGTTTGCAGCTCTCCGATCTATGCCTCCTTTTATTTGATGGAAATGTTTGATGTGGCAGTGTCATCAAAATCTTCAAGGTCTACTAGCACAAAATCAGCCTCTACCTAATGGGCATCTTCATGCTCTTGATCTGTTTCTCCATGGCTGACCTCTATGATTTTCTCTTTTCCCTTCAATGCCTGGTGTACCTGCTTTTTTGATGAAGAAGGAAAAGCCCCTTCCACACCATGTGGAGCAATAATTTTCCTTTGTGCTGATGAGGGAGGCAAGGCCCCTTCCACACCATGTGGAGCAATCATTTACCTCTCTACCACAAATATTTTTCTAATCCCTCTTTGATATGTTACACTACATTCTTTGACTTTCCTGGGTGGTTTGACTTTATGATTCCTTGTTTTTGCAGCTGCAGGGCTAGTAGTTGTTTCTCTTCTCTCTTGTGGCATTGGTGGAGGAATTTGGAGATTTGTGAATATTTCATTGGAAATTAAGGTATCCCAAGATATTTTGAGTAGCTTGAGATGATGAAGGACAATGAGTTTGATGAGGGAGTGATGATAGAGGCTATTCATCTGCTGATGGTATTCTTTCTTTGCCACCAAGTATGCCATATTCTCAATGTTTCGGAGCAAGAAATATGGGATGTTCAACATCCTCAACCTAGTGAAATGCATGAGCAACTTGATATGATATGTGTACAATATGGAGAATCTTCCCTCACAAGTGAAGTATCTTAGGATAATATTCATCATCGATGCATACTTGATGAGGAGAAAACTGAAAGGAAAAAACTTTCTTTTTTCATTCTTGTACCTGGTCTTGAGGTAAGTCTCAAAATAGTGATCACCCAGGTCCTGTGCTTTGTACCATCTCTCCCCTACATTTTGAATCCCTGTAGCATCAACAATAATAGAAGTGGAAATGGAAAAATTTACACCTATGAGAGTTACCCTGTTATCATGGACATTTAGTATTAAAAGCCTAGTCAACTCACGGTGATTGTGAAATCTTTCCACATTTTCACAAAACTCATAGCACCCGACATATCTGAAACAATACACAACTAAAGGTGAAGCCTCTTGTTGAGATTGCAACAAGATGATGAGCTTAGTGGAAAGGAGTCGCCTTCACTAAGTGGGCCCACGGGCTATTTTTGGCGCAAAGTCTATTTTTAGACTATGTCTATTTTTAGACATATGGATCATGTTCTATGAGTTGCAGGATGCTATTTGTGGATGGTTGGTCAAGTCGGAAAAAATAGATGGACTTCTATTTTTAGACATACTGGGCAGAATCTATTTTTAGATTTCCAGTCTAAAAATAGATATGTCAAATATTATTAGCTCTTAATAATATTTAGACTCTAAACATTATCTTATTCTCTTGGAGCACTTCAGTTAAGAGCATAGATGTGGCACAGGAGCTGAAAGAAGGAATTACACTATTCCTACTGGTTAAGTGGAGCTATTGCATGAATACTTCAGTTATAACTCATGTGACAGAGTTTGGTGGAGTTGATTGAGGAAGTTAGTGGAGTTGTGTTCAGTTTAACTAATCTAAACATAGTTGAGATTTTTGTATTCATTTTAACTAATTGATACAATTAGTGAGAGTGGTGTGAATTAATTATTAATTAATTCACTAATTATAAACTCATTAATCAACTAAAGAATGCATCAGTTAACTTCAGTGCATGGACAGTTTCAGTGGAGACCAGTGCAGAAATAGGTGATAGAGCAGGTTAACTATCAGTTGTGACTATACAGTTGCTATTTGCAACACACAGATAGGTGGATAAGCCCATGAGGATTGTGCAGTACAAGACAGGTGGTTTATCTATTTAATGATCCATCCCATAGCATTGATAACACAATAGAGGCTGGCTATCAAGTGGCAAAAGATTGGAGCATGTGTTTTGCTAGATCTAGCTTGATAGTGTGTAGCAATTGAGGGTGTGCATGAGAGCTTGTGAGGAGCTTTTGTACTATGATTTTTACATGATCTCCATGACATATAATATACATATAGTTGGGGTTTTCATCTTTAAGCTTTCCCATTAAATACTGTGTTCATATGTGTGATTGTTTGTGGTTTTAATGTGTGCATGCAATTGATTTTATTTCCGCATATGATGATCAATGGTAGAAGAGATTTTGTATTATGCATGAAGCTAAAATAGTGTGTGATCAGGAGAATATCAGTGAATAATATATCAGTTATTCAAATTTCTACACCTCTAGCTCTCTAAGGTTTGTTGGATCTACTCTGATGATTCTTCCTCCCTTGTGTGGCCTTCTTTGCTGTACAATCTCATCTTCCTCAAACTCATCATCACTGTGTTCCTCCTCTCTATAATATTTGTCCTCTATCTCCATGATTATTTCTTTAGCACTTTGGAAACCCTACAGAAGGGGGAAGAAAGGGAGAGTGAATAAGGGAGTGAAGGGAATGGGAGCAGGGAAGGAAATGATGAAATGAGGGCTTTAGGGGATAGGGATAGGGTCACAAAAATTAAGGGAGACAAGAAAAAGGGTTAAGAAACCTTGTGAGGTGATGGGAGGTGAAAATATGAAGGGAGATAAAAATGAGAATTTAATTACAGGCCAAAGGTAGGGGGGGAATCTAGGAAAAAATAGTGAAATTCCTTGAAATTGGGGTTTTAATGGAAAAGAGAAAAGGGACTTAGGGATGAGGATGCAGGGGTATTTTTAGTGTTCTTTTAGAAGTATGGGGTGATGTGGTAGGGTCTAGGGACAATGAATTTGGGACAAGGGGGTTTTGGGAAATTTGTGAGGGGGATGGGAATTTTGGGAGTGACAAAGAAAAACTAGGGTTTCTTTGTAATTTTTGCCAACAAGCATAAAATGGAGAAAGAGGGAGTTACAAGGGCTCAATTACTTGTTTTGGAGATGAGGAAGCAATATTGAGGTGTTTGGAGAAGTTTGGGAGGGTTTTGGCCCTGTGCGCAGTGCCTTACCCAGGTGAGCAACACCCTCTCTCTATGTGCAACGTTGTGTAATTTTGCACTGGAAAAAATGCTCTATGCGCAGCGCCAGAGCTCTATGTGCAACGCCAGACTCCTATGCACAGTGCCAACCAATTTTTTCAGTTTCTTCATTGTTCGAACCTCCTTTTCTCCAAAACCGCGTTTTCTCTTTGACACATGAACAAATGAGGACATCTCTTTGGCAAATAAGCTTTTTATACTATGAATGAATTTTGGATTTTAATGATTGAAACCCACATTTCTTTCTTCTATTTATCCTTTCAAAATACTTTTTTGATGCTTTGGACGACTGATATGGCCTTTGTATTTCTTCATCAAATATATTTAGCTAGGAATAAGCAATTTTTTTAGGGTTTTATTACATATAATGACTTAAAATTAGGAATAATAAAATAACTTTGTTTTTATCTCAAAAATCTGATTTTTGAGATGAAAAATTATAAAGATGAAATGTGACTTTACATCGAAAACCTGACTGAAGAAAATCATGAGTTTATTCTAGATCACCTTCACACCTTCTACTGCCCTTTATTGAAAATGAGACAATGCAATGATTTGACCTAATGAAACCCCAATGATCTAATGAGAAATGAAAGAAATTGACTCAATGAGTGACTTTGACTAAAAGTGGAATGAGAGAAAACTTTTTTTTAGCATGATGAAGACATGGAAGAGGGCCAGGAGGCATATACTTGTGAAGGAAAATGGGACACTTGACAAGGACAACCACTAGTTGAACAATTTTATATCATGACCTAATGAAATTATTGAAAATTCTATAGAGTTGGATACCTAAGATTCACATGAAAAATGTGTTTTGATCCCTGGTGGAAGTATGCAAATACTAACACTAACACATTCATCCACAAGGTAGTTGCAAGGCCAAAAATTCTCCCTTATACAGACATGGTTAAGTGGGTAATTAACCACTTAAACATAGACGATATAACATTCAAAGATTCAAAAGGCGAGAATATTGGGTCTTTCAGGGCAAAATATTTATAGACAATGTACCATCTACCGTCCCCAAAGCAGAAATATGACAAAACTTTTGTCCAAGGATTTAGAACAAAAAATCCAGATCTGATGAAAGTCATAAAGGAATGGAAATAAGACCAAGGAAAACTTAAGCCAGATAAACTTGGTACGTACCCAATTTCCCAAATTCCTTCCCCTTACTGCTATGCTGCAGGTATGTTTTCCAGATTATATGCAGAAATTGATACCACTAGGTTTTTTGTATATTGGGTCCCATTCATTGACGTAATCATCAATTCTTTAATTCTGAATTGGGAAAATATCATATCTGATAATTTAGCTAAACACATCATGGAGTATAGGAATAAAATAAGTGTTTCATCTAGATAAATACCCCCCTTTTATATGAGTGCCTATGTAATGGACACAAATTTATTGTCTTCTAGTTTTCCTACCATGGGATGGAAATGGACGACCCAAGACCATACCCCAATCCACATTTACCATAGAGCCTTTTGGGATTCAGACTTCCATTTTCATTTTTACAAAATTTTCCATAGAGTCATGTTGCCTACGCACCATATGATATTCAATGAGAAAGCCCCTAGGGTTTCCAAAGAGGCTAGTAAATATATTCTTTCTGTTGCTAGATGGTTTGCAGAGGAGAGTTTCACATATGTCAGAGTATTTGGGAGTTATGCTTCTCCCATGTCCTACCATATTATGTTCCTGATAAGTTACTTGCAAGAGAGATAGGCTACCAGCTTGTTAAAGGTATTTCTAAACAGCTTAAAGATGCTAAGAAATTCGTTTGGCCTAATTTTACTTTACAGTGCGGTACTTTTGCACTTTTTGATATTGGTCATGCCTACTAGGAAGTTTCAAAGATTAATCTATTGAATTTGGAAGTAATACCAAAATGACCATATGATCCAAATGATGTAATTAAAAACTACATCACTGAGCTCAAAATGAAGCCTTTTGTAAAAGAAATAGATGTATTTGATGATCTCTTTCAAGGCATGGATTTTTTTATAGATATAATTAAGTTTTCATCTAGTCAACTCAACCAAGAAGATTTGGAAGCCTTCCAAACATACAGAAATAAGATATTGGAGAGAATTCCTCCTAACTTGTTAACTATTGAAAATATCAACAAACCTAATCCAAGTATTATCTTGGATAATGAAGCAAAATACATGTCTGAGGATGAGTTAGCACAATCAGAGCATCAATATCACAATTCGGATCATTCTGAAAATGAATCAAAAAATAGAAAGGAAAGCCCAGAAAATATAATTGATTAAGTAATCCAAGAGATTGAGATGAGGGAGAAAAAAGGAAGTAATGGAATAGAGTCAACTTCTCAAGAAGTTCAACACAATCATGAAACACTTGATCAGTTAGGAAATTCCCAACCAAATAATTTGAATAGTGAACAGGATGAGTTTTCTAAAGAAATAAAAATTCCTAAAACCAATCCCAATGCTGATCAAGGTATTAGTTTTTAGACACCTGAACATTCCTAGAAGTTAGTGGAAACTGTTACTCCACTACAACAAGTTCCAGAAACTCATGATCAAGATATCATTCCGGCTTACCCTATAGAACATATAGTATTGCAAGTTGAGGAAATTCCTTTGCTAGATATCTTCTACAGTCCTAGTCATTAGGCTGTAGTTAATAGAAATAAAAGGAGAAGAATTTATGAAACAATCTTAGATCCTACAAATGAATCTGTTGAATTTTTATGGAAGGATCCCCTAACTAATCCTACTGAATATTTAACCAAACTATCACAGTTTGTAGGGGCACATGCTATTGCCACTGTTGATAAAGCTACTGAGGTTAAAATGTTACTAAAGCAGAAGGAAGATAGAATACAAGAATTAGAGAGGTTGTTACACCAAGAAAAGTCTAACTCCAGCAAGCAAATGAACTTGAAGATGTCCCAATTTCAAAAAGATTTCGAGAGTCTTAATTTGTAGCATCAAGCAGAAATCGCTGAGAAGCAAACACGACTAGAAGCAGCAATGACCAAATTACAAAGCTAGCCACAGTTAGAGCAATTCATAAAAGAAGCATTGGATGCAAATGCTAAGTTAAAGTAACAACAAGAAGTATTTTTCCAACAAGATTCTATTACTGGCTCTTATTGTGACTCAAGTAAAATATTGATCCAGCAAGTAGTTATCCAGAAACTTGAATGTGATAAGATCGAGAAGAAAATCAATGAACACATTCAATGCAAGCATCAATCTTAGGCAAGGAAGATGATCTACCCAAAGTAGATAAGTTCCACAAGGAAATCTTATTCAAAGATTGGGAAGTAAAGATAAAGCAGGCAAATAAAGCAACAACAAAATCATTCAATTTGGCAAAGGAAATTATTGAATCTGTGTATGAACAACTTGTGAAAGCAGAACTTATCAAAGAGTGCACGTCTGAAGTGCTCTCAGAAGTCAAACAACTAGAAACACAATGGAAAAAAAAGGCAGAAACATAAGATGAAACAATTAGAAAAGTAAGTAAGTTTGATCAAGAAAATTATTGGAATTTTCCGATCAAACCTTATCATCAATACCAGATTCCGCAGTCTTTGACAGATTCAACAAGAAGATCACAAAAAACACTCTCAAATGCGATATTCAAAGGACAGGTTAGATCACAGATTTCGCAGCCAACTCAGCTCAAGCCCATGCTAGATATTTGTCAACTTCGGGAGGAAATCCAAAAGAAATATTAGAACTCTTAAGTCATATTCTTACTTTATTTTCCTAGATTGTATGTTGGCTCTAGGGGTCCTGACCATTGGAAGCGTAGGCTAAGTTGATATAAATAGATGAAAATTTTGAGTCTTAAGGTAGAAAATAATCAAGTATGATGCTAAGTGCGAATTGTTAGATATGTTGTTGGGTCGTTAGGGTAAGGAATCTTGCTAGCTGTGTGTGCAGAGATCATCAGTCCTGCTGTGTGCGGACCCTATTGGTTGTGTGTGTAGGTTGTGTTAGATTGTATTTGGATTTGGATGCTAATATATGCAGATATGGTTGAATTACTTCTGTGTTATATGATCTAATGCATTTCTGTTGATGCGAACTATTGGATCTGTTACGAATACTGTTGGTTATTTTTTTAAGCTGCGAAATTGTCTATGTTATGGTATAGCTGCAATCTGTTGATGATGCGTTATGATAATATGTGCTGATAACCGCTGATACGCACATGGATTCAGAGTTATTAACTAGATCTGTGCATGATAATAGCTCTATATATTGTGATCATACTGTTAACTACCCTGCGAATAGATATGTATGGTGTGAACCTGATAGGCTGCAAACGTGGATATGCTTGACTTACCTACTCTCTCTCAGGGTGCGGAAACCTAGTTCTAGCACCCTCCCATACTGCTTCGGGTGAGACTTTGGCCTGCGCAAGCAGGTCACTGCCGAAAGGGCCAGTATTATAGGGGTTTGTTGCAAACTGTAACCTCCGAACCTGGGTCAGGACCACTCGAGCCAACAAATGGTTCTGTTGTCGGGACCAGGAGAATTTTGAGAGAGGAATCAGGTAATGCCAAGAGAAAATTGGAGACCTGAGAAGAAATAAATTGACGATTGGTTTGAAAAATAGGTTCAGGAATTTGCAATAAAAGAGAATCACATCACAATATTGACGGTAGAGAAGTGGAAGAATAAGTACATTTTCACAGAGTTCTACAAAATTTTCTTTGTGACATTTGTAGCCGAGCTTCAGGAGTGGCTTGCAAGGCTCATAGATTTCCATAAGTGTTGTAGGGATGAACGGGTCACATAGTGGACTCCAAAGTTGATCCAGCAGTTAGAGAATACTGATAACACCATCACTTGTATGGTAGATCACAGGGTGGAAAGTGTGCTAGGGTGATTTTTGATGGAATTTTCAATCGATCAATTCGTGTCCTATTCGGAGGCAGAGTGGAGGTTCTTCAAGGGTTTCCAGGGTAAGTTTATGAAAACCTTACCATTACTGATTAAGATATTATTGTGCGAAAAGAGCATTCTATGTAGTCATACAGAGTGAATGAGCTTCGATCAAAGCGAGGGTACAACATGGAGTGGGAAATACTACAGAACTAATCAAGAAGGAGATAGATCTGTCTATAGTCTAGTAAGGGATTCAACTGCGCATAGTCCTCCAACTACACCACCTTCAAATCAAAATAGGGGTAAGAACTCACCCGTACCTCCACCACAAAAAGATGAGATGGCCTCGCACATGAAGCTACCTACCTTCAAGGGCGTAGGGTATGAAGATATGGATCCGTTCTGGTTTGTCAAATAATCGGTATGGACTGTGCAGAATGTGGCCAACAATGCTGTGAAAATGGAAAAACTGTCCCTTGCCTTTGAAGGAAGAGCCTTGGATTGGTATATGGGATACATATCTTAGCATGCGAATGTGACCATTCAAGAGGTTAAGAATGCTCTAAAACAACAGTTCAAGAAGCCTAAATCCTACTCTCAGATAGTGAATGATCTAAAAGATTTCAAGCAAGGACCCTCTGAGTCTATGTGGGAAGTTGACCAACGGTTGAAGAAGGTAATCAGAGAAGGGGAATTTCTGTATCATGATAGAAAACACAAGGATTGGTTCATTACTATGTTACTACCTCACCTGCACATACCTATGGGTTAACAAGCTATTGAATCGCAGGAAAAATCCTTGGACATTTCTATGAAGTTGGAAGCTGCGCTGAGAGATGATACCCAATTGGGAGTACAACAAATCTAAGAGAAAATGGGGGCAATGCACATTGAGATTCAAAATCAGTGAAAGGACCGAGGGAAAGAAGCTAGTCTAGACATATGGCGCATATGATGTAGGGTATTTGGGCATACCAAGGATCAGTGCCCACTACTGGCAGACTACCTACATGCAGGGGGACCCAGTCTGTGGCGCCTAGGACCAAGTGGACCCGTGTTGTGGTGTGATGATTGCCATGTAGCCGGTTTTCATGATACTAACCATTGCCCCCGTCTAGGTTCGTATGTCCCAGAACTGAAGCAACAATGGTGCAGGTTGTTAAGTCCCTATATTAATGGTGTAGCCCCTTATTATGTTAGTATAGCCCCCCTTATTGTTATTATTGTACCCCTGTAACCCCCATATTGTTATTATTGTGCCCTTACATTATTATTGTTAGGTCGGCTAGGATTACATTGTGGCCCCACTAGGATTATATTATGGCCCCATGGACTCCTATATATAGAATGAGGTTTTGTTCATTTGTATCATCCAAGAATTGTTCATTCATGTAATGTATTGGAGGTTGCCCCCTCGAAGTGGCTCATTTCTAAGGCGTGAATATCTCTTTTCTTCTCTATTTGGAGCTGGTTACACAACATTTGGTATCAGAGCTTTGGGATTCTAGGGTTTCGCTGCTCCAAACAGGTCATCGTGGCATTTTCGCTATAAATTTTTTTTCTACGAAGCTTCAGAAGCTGAAATTTTTAGGGTGCGAAGCTGAAATCTTGAGGAAGGTTGTCTAAAAATTTCAGATCTTGGTTCGCAATATTTGAGGAGATATCATCTGTGGAAGTTAGGTATTTGTTCAGGCTCATAAACAGGTCATCGTGGCATTTGCGCTATAATTTTTTTTTTACGAAGGTTCAGAGTCTGAAATTCATATGGTGTGAAGCTGAAATCCTGAGGAAATTCGTCAAAAAATTTCAGAACTTGGTTCGCAATATTTTTGGAGATATGATCTGTGGAAGGTAGTGCTTTTTCAGGCTCCTGAATTTCATCTCAAAGAGGTGATCGTGGGAAAAGTTCAATAACTCTCTTTCTGAAGATTGGATTTGAGTGCCGTCAAAATTGGTCGCAAGTACATGGCCTGTAGTTTCTTGGATATAAATTTCAGAGACAAAGAACAAAACAGTGACACGTGGCAAGTCGTACAAGTTCGCTCTACTGAACTAGTCCAAAATTAGGTCATTGTGGGAGATTGGAGACAAATTTGTCTTGGAGAGTCCAAATCAGGTCAGACATGTGGCATTTGAAAGAAGCTTCAGAGGGATACTACAGGGCTGAATTTGAGATATCGAAGATTTTCAATTACAGAGATAATTCAATTTCAATATCGAGCTCCTAAAAGCTAGTAAAAGGTGTGTATCCTGCTTTAAAATTGCATAACGTTTGTTTGAAAAAGCAATTGAAGGGATTCCAAGTGCATATTTTAGAAATTTTATCAGTATTGGGTTCTATAATTCCTCCAAAAAATAATTTTATACCCATTAATCCCTCAAAAATCTATACTATGACGCATGAAGAGGAAGAGTTGCAGTATGAGATATCAAAATTACGGTACCAAGTGCAACAAGTTTCGATATTACGAAGAGCAATTGAAGATGAAATAGATGGTTTAAAAGAAGAAATGGAGGCTAAGTTGGATGGTTTGAAGGATCAAATAATAGAAAATATGGATGATAAATTAATGGAAGATCACATCGAGCATCAACAACAAGTTCTCCAACTCTCAAAGGATAACCCAACTTTGGTGCAGAATCTAATGAAACAACATGAAGATCAACATGACATCAAAAGAAGTTATGAAGCAGTCATAGAAACAAGAAATTGACAAGTACGATCAATTTCAGAGTTTCTCAGCAAGTGGAAGAACTTTCCTGTAGAATATTTCACATGGGAGGATGAGAATTTTATATAGAAGCATCAAGTAATAATCAAGCGTTTAGGACAACACTTGTTTGAAGGAGAGGGGCATGTTAAGTCCCTATATTAATGGTGTAGCCCCTTATTATGTTAGTATAGCCCCCCTTATTGTTATTATTGTACCCCTGTAACCCCCATATTGTTATTATTGTGCCCTTACATTATTATTGTTAGGTCGGCTAGGATTACATTGTGGCCCACTAGGATTACATTATGACCCCATGGACTCCTATATATAGAAAGGAGGTTTTGTTCATTTGTATCATCCAAGAATTGTTCATTTATGTAATGTATTGGAGGTTTCCCCCTCGAAGTGGCTCATTTCTAAGGCGTTTATATCTCTTCTCTTCTCTTTTTGGAGCTGGTTACACAACACAGGTTTTGTCGATCAATAGGACATGATGAGTGGAACTGTCGAACTTATGATCTGATGATAGAATAGCGAAACTTATATAGGGTACAATCAGACTCGTCTTCACCAAGATCCCTCTCAGGTATAGGTGGCTCCCTAGCTAGGGGCAAGGGAGGGGGCCGAGGTGGAAGAGCAGGTATGGGAAGAGTAAAACTGATCTACTATAACTGCGGAGAGGTAGGGAATTTTGCGAGGGACTTCTTGAACCTTGCAAGACAATCCTATAGATACTGTAGACAGCTGGACCATGTGATTGAAGACTACCCAATTCTGATAGCCAAGATGAAGGAAAATCAATAGACACCTATGAAAAATGTACAAAGGGTTAAGGTAGAACCTCGAGACGAAGGACCAAGCATTAATGTCATAACACGTAGTGGCATGGCCACCGAGGCAGACGCAGAGAAAGCTGAGGCAGAGCCTCTAATTAGGGGAATTTTGAGGTCTAAAATGGGCCTCCTAAGGAAAATGTACAATCAAAATTCACTTTATGAGAACAAATCACATTTTAGAGGATGACATCATCCCTAATAATTGAGGTGGCATTGCTTGAGTTAAAGGTACTTACTTGTCACATTCTCAATGGTGGATAAAACCTCATGGTTAACCATGGTAGTGCTCTAATTAATTTTAAAGTCAAAGTAAAGTACTCATAATAAATGCCATTTCAAACTTTTTGAATAAAAATATATTATTGTCATTTCATATTTCTTAAAAGAAACAATGCATATCCCTATACATTTATTATATTATATTATATTTATATAGTATATTAATTACATGTTATTATACAATTTAAATAATATAAATTTTAATTAATAACATATAATATAATTAAGAATTTATAAATTTATAATTATATTTTATTTTAAGTTATTTAAGTACAAAGGACAAATGCATTAGTTGTTCAATGATAATGATTTTTTTTTGAAAAACTCATTCTTATTTATAGTCACATCAATACAATTTTTTTATTAATTTTATTTTGGTACAACTTTTGAATTGAATTTAACTATGGTTACATGGATTGTGGTGCAAAAAGTGAATTGAAAATTCATAAATATTATTTTATTAGTTTAGCTATTATTTTATTATTTCTTTAAGAGGCCCATTTCAGACCTCAAAATTCCTCCAATGTATCTGAAAAGCAGCCATCAAACAATAAGGTTTGGACTTACAGAAGGAAACAGAAACCTTTTTCGCAGCTCGCCAATACTTTGCTAAGGCTGAGGCATCTACTCCTCAAGCCCCCATGGACCTCAAAGCAGATGATGAGGTCAAACCATTTCTGCATGCATGTATGAAGCTACTGCGTAACCAAAGGGTTGTAGAAAACCTCCAAGCTTTGATAGACATCTACGCAGAAAGAACAAACCCACCCATGGATTTTAAGGACGTGCACAAACTATACAAGCATAAGAAGTGCACTGGTAGGGAAATGCGGTTAACCCCGCAAATTGGCGATTACGATATGGATTGAGTTATTCTGGACCTAGGCTCAGATGCAAACGTACTACTTAAGCAAACTTGGCAGTGAATGGGAGAACCAAAGTTGGAATGGTCCACTATCTAGTTGCGCATGGCCAATCAATAGAAGATCATACCATTGGGAAGACTATCAAAGATCATGGTAGATATCGCAGGAGTTAAGGTTTGGGCTGAATTCAAGGTCATTCAAATTGTAGAATATGCAGACCCCTATCCTACACTCCTAGGATTGGACTGGGCCATAGATATGGGAGGTATCATCAACCTAAAGAAAAGAAGCATGGTATTTGAAAATGAAGGTACACAAGTGATAGTACCATTAGACCCTGTAGAAGGAGAACGGTATACAGAGCCGGTGCGTGAGGAAGAAGATGTGGATCATATTTATAAGTTAATTGCGTGGGACGAAGATTGAATCAATCCCACAGCCGATGGTGTAGTCTGCTGGGAAAAGGACAGCGAATGTTTCTCTGATTCCGACGGGGAGATGGAAAATTGGAAGAATCGGTTACATGATGTATCTTCCCTGCAATGCCTTAGGATCACCAAGGAATTCCGATGCATCTCCTCCGAGGTAAGAGAAATTCCATACTTTGATGGATTTGGTAGCATTAAGGAGTTTTTGCGAGCATTTGAAGCTGAGGTTCCGAGAGAACGAAGGTTATGGGCACTTAATTTAGCGATGCACGCAACACTTGCGAGGTGGTGGGACACACATAAGGGGGCATTTCAGGACTGGGAAGAGTGTCGGGATATGATGGTCCTACGATTTGAACCTCTAGTTCACTTGTGTGTAAAGACATTCCTTGGGCCAGGGGACCCGCGCGAATATTTGTTCGCTTGGATGGAGAAGTGGTGTGACCGGACTACAGAAGAATGGGTTCACCTATTTATTCATGCCTTGGGACCAATTCCCACCGCATGGTACTTAGATGCGGAGCTACATCAACGCACCCGCCACTGGGAAACATTAAAGGATGAATTTGTAGGCACATTTGGGTTAACAGGGAGCACAGAGGCACTTGACGAAGCTCTACAGGATATAGACACCTTCGTATTTGATGAATCATGCCCTTCCACAACACTTTGGATACCAACATGGGAAATGAAGATGCAGGATATTGTCAACTTCCGCAATATAGCCATCAAAGAATGCGATGAAGATCTGTGCAATGTCTCTATCCCAGAATCAGAGGGAGAGCGCACTGTTGCGGGACCCCCGCTGCACACTGTCGATGTTACGAAGCCTTTCATTAGGGGAATTTTGAGGTCTAAACTGGGCCTCCTAAGAAAAATGTACAACCAAAATAAAATTTATAAGAACTAAAATTTATAAGAACCAATAGGATTCAAGATGATGATGTCAACCATGGGGATGATTAACCATTTTTGGAGTAAAAAAGTACAAGGAATAAAAAATAATAAAATAATAAAACTAATTTTTCAACTCTTATTTTCAACTTATCTCCCTAATTTTTTACTCAAATTTTGAGCGGGAGTACTCGTTGGATGCAAATTTTAATTTATCATCCAAGGAGTACCCATTTTGCATACTTTCGATGGACCCTCCTACATGAAAAATAAGAATACATGAAAAAATGTGATTGAAATCATGTTTTTCATGTATTTTTCATTTTTGTGTAGTAGGGTCCATCAAAAGTATGCAACATGGGTACTCCTTGGATGAGGAATTAAATTCTGCATCCAACAAGTGTTTCCGATCGAAATTTGAGTAAAAACTTAGGGAGATAAGTTGAAAATACGAGTTGAAAAAATAGTTTTATTATTTTATTGTTATTTATTCTTTTTTCCCTCTAAAATTTGATGATGTAATCTAACATTATTTTATTACTTCCAATATTATTTTATAATTTCCTTAGGAGGCCTATTTTAGACCTTAAAATTTCCCTAATGGAAGCTACGAGAAGTCAACATTGGCACGGAAGAGCAGCCTAAGTTGGCTAAAATTAGGGATTACTGGGATGATGATATGATAGGAAAAGTTGCAGAGCTACTCACAGAATATCAAGGATTATTCCTGACAAAGTTTTCAGAGCTTAAGGGGATCACAGGGGATCTAGGGGTCATGCGCATCACGTTAAAACCAGATGCGCACCCTATGAAGCAGTGCCCTTATCGGTTGAACCCTAAGTATAAACAAAAGGTCAAAGAATAAATTGACAAAATTCTCGCTGCAGGCATCATCGAAGTGGTCGAACATTCGGACTGGGTAAGCCCGATGGTGGTTCAGGAGAAAAAGACAAAGGGAGAGATACGAATCTGCATGGAATTGTGCAAATTGAATGATGCCTACGTGCATGATCCCTTTCCCACACCATTCTCAGATGAAATCCTTGATAGTGTAGGAGGGCAAGAAGTGTACTCATTCACTGACGGGTTCTCGGGATACCATCAGATCAGAATCACACCTAAAGATCGCAGCAAAACTACGTTTGCTACCGAATGGGGATCCTTTCAGTATACAGCCATGCCATTTGGACTCAAGAATTCCCTAGCTATATTTTCACGAGTAGTAGTCCCAGTGTTCAAAGAGTTCATCCACAAATTTCTGGAAGTTTAATTTGATGATTGGAGTGTCTTCGGCTTAGTAAAAAAGCACGCTTCGAACCTACGCATGGTGTTGGATGCCTATAGAAAGCACTAGATTTCCCTAAATATCAAGAAGTGTATCTTCTGCATACCCTTCGGAATCTTTCTTGGACGTATAGTGTGCCGACAGGGGTTGATGGTTGACCCTGCGAAAGTTGCAGTGATCATGAACCTGGCAGTACCTACAACTGAGAAGCAACTGCATTCAATCCTCGGACACACAAGCTACTATAGAAAGTCCATTAAGGGGTACGTGTTGATCACAGCGCCTATGGAAAAGCTGCTTAAGAAGGATGTTTCATTTTTTTGGGATGACGAGTGTCAGAAGAGCTTTGAGATACACAAGGAAAAGATGGTCTCTGCACCTATCCTCATTTTTCCTGATTGGGCGAAGGTGTTCCATGTTCACGTTGATGCATCAGGAATTTCCCTGGGAGCGGTCCTTATGCAGCCTAGAGATGGAGACATTGATCATCCAGTTGCATTTTCAAGTAGGAAACTCTCTGGTGTAGAGTGAAACTACTCTACCACGGAACGAGAGGGCTTAACTATGGTCTATGAATTACAAAAGTATCGACACTATCTGTTAGGAGGACACTTCAAAATTTTTACAGATCATTCAGCTTTGAAGTACCCAGTGAATAAGCCTGCGTTGAGGGAGAAAATCTGCCAATGGCTATTGTTGTTCCAGGAATATGACTTTGAGATCATTGTCAAGTCGGGGAAGTTGAATGCTGGGCTGGATCACTTGTCCCGAATTGAGAGTGGCGAGGAACCAACCAACCTAGAAGAAGGATTTCCTGATGCACAACTGTTTTCTATTAAGGTCGTTGATGCACACTTCACCGACATCATCCAGTTCTGGACTACAAGCCTAACACTGACTAAATATTTGGTACAACTAAAGAAAGAGCTGGTAACCCACATTACAGATTTTACCATCATCGTGGGTCATCTATATAAGATGGGGGCTGATGAAGTGTTGCGAAGGTACGTTTTGGAGCATGAATGGCATGCTATCTTTGCAGAAGCACACGATGGGGTAGCAGGAGGTCACCAAGCAGGAAAATAAATGGCGTAAAATATCTTGAGAGTTGGCTTATGGTGGCCTACCCTGCATAGTGACTCTCATGACTATTGTAAGGCCTGCGATACATTCCAATGAACCAGAAGGCCATCCTATAGGGATGAAATGCCCCTTCAACTACAAATGGCCATGCAAGAATTTGAAAAATGGGCCATCGATTTCGTAGGACCTATCAACCCACCCAAAAAGAAGACAGGTGCACGTTAGATTATAACTGCTACTGATTATGTAACTAGGTGGGCCGAAGCACAAGCGGGTAAGGATTGCATTGTATATACCTCTTTACACTTCATCTTTGAGAAGATTCTGACCAAATTTGGATGTCTGAAAATCTTGATGAGTGATAGAGGTACGCACTTTGTCAATGAAACAATACAGGCCTTGACGGAAGAATTCTAGATCCATCACGTGAGAAGCACTCCGTATCATCCCTAGGAAAACAGGGCAGTCAAAGATTTTAATAAATTCTTGGAGCACGCACTGACTAACGTCTGTAACACCGATCGCAATGACTAGAGCGTGTGCATCCCATATGTTCTTTGGACCTACTGAACCACATGTAATAAGTTGACAGGAAAAACACCGTTTCGAATGGTTTATGGCAAGGAGGCCATTATGCCCATGGAATACATTGTTCCTAGCCTACACATCATAACATTTACGAACATGGTGGAGCCTAAGATCATGGAGGAGAGGTTAGCACAGCTTGTGGCTTTGGAGGAAGATCGCTTCATTGCTAATTTCCATCAAAAAGTTCAGAAGGCTTGGGATAAGGCATGGCATGATCAACAGATTCGATAAAAGACCTTCGTGGAGGGTGAAATAGTGCTACTATACAATAGGCAGTTTGCAAAACACCCAAGGAAGTTCTGACAACACTGGCTAGGGCCCTATGCAGTTAAAGAAATCACGGATGGTGGAGCTCTTCGGTTAGCCACCCTACGCAACAATATGCTACCTGACTATGTCAATGGAAGCTAGCTCAAACCGTATCGGATCAAATGACTATATGGCTAGAGTAGCTGTCTAAAGTGGGATCTTTCCACCAAGGAAGGTAAGCGTGGAAAGTACCATGGTACACATAGGACGCGGTCGCAGGTTTGGAAGCTCAGAGGGGTGCCCGAAGGCGCAAACATATGTTCAGAACACAACAGGTGCGTTGGACACGCAGAAGTGCGCTGGGCGCACAGGATGTCTGCACGGAGTGCAGGGGTGCGTTGGGCATAGAGGAGGTGCGGAAACTAGCCATTGGAACAACAAAATCGAGTAAAAAGAAAAAGTTACCGTTCATAGGAGCGGGCGGTCGACATTTAATGTTGCAATTTATGGACATTTTTTGTCATTTCCTTGATGGTAAGTTCCAAGTGAATTTTACCCAATTGTTGGTCGATCACAAAGGCTATAAAAGGAGAAGGATAGATCAGACAAGGGTTTGGTTTTTCTTGAATAGTTTGTACTTGGCGTGTTTGTCCTTGACGGATTTGTGTTGTAATATTTTTTGTGCCTATTGTGTTCCTTTCATGTTTGAGAAACATACTCCCTCTGACAGTAGCAACCCAAAATTCATCTTCCGTGCCAGGATGATGGCCACTAATCTCACGTAAGCATCAGAACCGGTGACCTCAGTGGAGAAAGAAATTGAGGAAGTAGTGGAAATCGAGTCAAAATATGAAGAGGTTATATCTATGCTGAGTCAAGAAAAGAAGAAAGGGAAGGAAAAAACATAGGGGTCAAAGAAACCCGCAAAATGGGTTGGAGTGAAGGACCGTACTTCTCCTCGAAATGTGAAATCCCTGTGGGGGCAGTCCCGGAAGGCTTGCCTAAACCATAAAAGTGACCTCAGGTTGCTTAGGAGGAGGCCCAGGTAGCAAAACCAATCAATTGGCTACCACCCTTTGTTTGGCCCTGCAGGCCCTCCACACGCACACCTAAGAGCCTTGATGGCCTGTGCACTTACCTACAAATGTTGCTGACCCCGGGTGAGGTCCCCATCATTGGCGAACCTTTTGGAAGGCTCCATGAGGTGAAGTTTGATGATAATGACTTGGCCAATTTGGAGGCCTTCCCTGAGTTGGCACACGAATTATACCTTGACAGAATTCAGGAAGACGATGGGATAATGATTTTACACATGCACTGGCTGCATGGGTTGGCCAGGTCTAGGCTCTTGAACTTGCTAAGGATGCCGCACTTCGGCCACTATGATATCACGGACCATTTGGCACATTAGTTGCTTGCCCTGGTTCATGATGGCTACCTATGGATCCAGAACTGAATCCCCATCAATGCTGTGCTCATTCACCGAATTACTGGTCTTCCCATGAAAGTACCAGACCCTATGGAGCGCGTTGGTAAAAAGTATTAAGGGGAGACTGCTGAATATGTGCGCAAAACCTACCATGTGGAGAGAAATACTCGAGGCTTCATAATAAAATCCATCAGTAACCCTGGTACGCAGTTGGGTACCATGTTGTTGGCATGCAAGATGATGTGAAAATTCCAGGTTGCCACCGTCCCTACATATGCAATCCAATTAGTAGGCCAATGCGGGAAAGGGGTCTGCTTCAATTGGTCCCAATACTTGTGCGACGAGTTTTTTGCCAATGTTCAAGAATCCTAGGAGCAGGGACAAGCCTTTTGTTATTCCTGGTTGCTGCTTCTCATTATGTTGGTCGCTTGGGAAGCACCTGAGGAATCATTCCTCGCTGAGCTCACCCAAGACATGTGAGAAGGTACTCATTATACAAAATTGTGGGACTCTAAGGATGTGCAATGCATCGAAGACAACCAAGTATTATGGGTATTGTTTCAGAGTGGGCTCGCAATAGCTATCAACTCCCAGCCATGTTTGTCGCCAGCCATTTATGATAAATATAAAAGCATTGTTGCTTTCCAGGTGATTATGCATAATGTCCAAATTCAAGGCTGCAAGGATTCTACGTGGGTTTCGATCCCCTATATGGCTGTTGATGAGGAAATTGATCGTTTGGTTGCATAGTAGCCTCCTCATTGGAAGCTTGGCTTCAAAATAGGTGCGAAGGGATCTGAAGGAATAAGCACCTCGAAAGTCACCCCACCTAGAAAAGAAACTAGAGGACCGAGCAAAAGCACAGGGAAGGGCGTTGAAGCCACATCGCAGAAAGGTTCGCAGCCCAGTAAGAGTACATGTAAAGGCACAAATGTAGCAGTGCAGAAGGATGTGCTGCAGGATCTCGGTACTAAAGGAGAGGAGGTGGGAGGTGGGAGGTGCTGACTCCCCTCGAGGAATAAAGAAAATGGGTGACCCTGCTAAGGGGCCATGAAAGAAGCAGCGCTCCCAATGACCCGAATGTGATGAAGCAGTTACACTAACTAAAGGAGACCTTTAGGAAATTGTAGACGTGGTCACCTTTCCCGCTAAAGAAAAATGGCTGGCTCTGGAAGAGCAGAAGAAAGCCATGATTGACACACTTCAGGTCGAGCTCCAAGCTTTTCAGCTGAAGACGGACACACTGCAAAATAACATGGTTCAAGTATGAATGACCTTAGCAACTAGCAGTGCATCACTTATTACAGCAGAAAGCCACCTCTATTCCTTGCCAGGCACAGCCCTTGTGGTAAATCCACCCGACTTAGGAGCGCAGGTCTAGGCGTGTGCAGAGGTACAACTAGATCTGGCCAGGTTTCCACATGAAGCATTATAGGTTCTCCACACCTCCTTGTTCGAATAAATCCAGCACAGGGGTCATCAAGTGCACCAATAGCTCAGTGTAGTTGAGCAGACAATCGAGGAAAAGAACATGTTGTAGCCTCTACAATACCCTCCAAAAAAACCCACTTCAAAATTTTTTGGAGCCCCTTGAGCACAAAGAAAAGTTAAGTAAAGAGTCGGGAGGGCTAAGTTGTTTAAGTCTCTGAGTCGCAAACTTCAAATTTGTGGAAAACCACGACCCCGTGACCTTGTGACCCTGCGACCCTGAGGTCGCAAGGTCGCAAGGTCATAAGGTCGCATCTCTCTCAGTTCACCATGCCCTGCGAACTCGCGACCCCATTAATGGCCCGCACGTGCGACCTTTATATATATAGGAGGTCGCTAGGTCGCATTTTGCATATGCAGTGGATAGAAAAAACGCCTCTGACAGGTCGACTAGAGCACGATTTTCCTGGGTAAGTTGCTATTTTCCTCCTGTTGTTTCCTTTTTGGGTTATTCTTGCCTAATCTCTTATTCCTCAACATTTAAATTGTCCCCTTACCTTAGCCATTGTTTTCATTTGTCACTTAGGGTTTCCCTTTGATTCCAACATTCACCCTTCTTGCCCAACTTATCACAATTCCTCATCCAGCCTCTCATGGCCTGTATCCTGCTCTAAAATCTATCCCCTAGCTCTGTCTAGACCCATTTAGCCCTGTGTTTTTCAAGTTAAAGGGAAAATCAACTTCACGCCGCGCGCGCCAAAACCCTGGCAAGCCCTAGCGCGACTTGCGACCCTGCGACCTTGCGACCCAGTCGCTAAGTCGCCAGGTCGCAGATTGCTCTTCCATTTGTTTTTCTCAGCTTCATGACTCAGCAACCTTGCGACTTGGTCGCAGGGTCGCAAGGTCACATTTTCGCCATTTTCTCACAGCTTGCGACCCCGCGACCCCACGACCTAGTCGCAAGGTCACACTTTTCCATTTTCTCACAACTTGCAACCCAGCGACCCGCGACTTGGTCGCAAGGTCACAAAGTCACAAATTCTTAAAAATATCAACATTGCGACCTTGCGACCCTGCGACCTAGTAGGCCACTTATTCAGCTCTGCCTGTGTCTCCAGTTTAAATGATTGATAAGCTGTAACTGGTCTTGTATCATCATGGCATCTTTCTTATCCTGGGATTCTTTCATGAATATGACAGGTGAATTCAAAGCAGACTTGGAGTGTATACCTGTCCCCTCGGATTAAAGCGACATAGGACCTCCAGTATCTCAGAAAAAAGACAAGAGCCTAGCAGTGGAGGATGTAGAGATGGACATACCAATGTCCCCACCCCCGATCTACAAAGATACCTTGTGCACATTTGCCAAAGGGGACAACATGCGTTGGTACCAAGTGTACCAAGATTTCGCTAGAATAGAATTCCCAGAGGACCTCCCTGATCGGGAGATATACTTAAAGGTAAAAAGGTCTAAGCTACATCTTGTAGGTGCTCATCCGGCTATATTCCCATGCCCAGAGATGATAGATTGGATTATACAGAAAAATGACCCCAAAAAGTTCGTAATCAGGGATAGCGAAGGGAAGGCTTTCACAACACTCAAAGGCTTAGACGCTCATGTTTATTACTCTTTTCCTGAGCGAGAAGAATACTTCATAGAAGAATGGGCTATCGCCCATGCAGTTCCTATAGTTGACACTATAAAGCAGTGGTGGGAGGAGCCTGAGAAATTTAAGGTCAAGAAGGACCAGGAATATCCAGTGGCGAGCCTTAGGAAAGTATATAAATTAGTGGCTTCCATGCTTTGCAGATTGTACGAGCGCCCCGATGCCACCACCTTCAACGACACATGGGAAAATCTCATGGAGTATGTCACAGCGCACGACACCCGTTTCAACTGGGCTAGAATATTGATGACCTCCATTCATACAAACTTATCCTCGGCATTGGTACTAGATGAAGGAATGCCTTCTAAATTCTATATGGCCTCTTATTTGTTGGATGTCGTCTGTTCAAGGTTGCACTTTGAGGGATGGGTGCATAACTGTGATCCAAAACAGACCCGTGCAATCCACTTACAAACCAAGGTGTTTTGGGATTCCAGGTATAAACAAGACATAGAGCTGATCTCTCTAGTGTTCATCCCCGCTCTTTACAGGAAATTGTTTGTACAAGATGCTCCTTGCATGTCTTGGCGAGCCATGGAGACGCTAGTCAAGGTAGCGCATTGGTTCCCATTCACCGAGTACACATTCATCTAAGTCTTTGGCTCGTTTAGGGCCCCACATGCTATGCCTCGATTCATCACAGACAGAATGCTCATGCAAGAGGTCTGTTTTCAAATGTCTTCCGGTTTCTCCAGGGTCCTGTCCAAGGGTAAGAAGAAGCCATGGCCTACACTACCCCTCACTATCGGCGCATACACAGTCAAAGACTTAAAAGAGGTAGAGGCAGAAGCAGAAGAGATGAAAATTTACCACCTTGGGGCATTAGAACACTGGACATATGACCCAGAAAGGATAGTTACTGATCATTGCAAGCGGGCTAAGTTCAAATGGAACTACCAACACACGAAATGCACAGGGGAAGATGACAGAAGAAATTGGTACAATGAACACAGAAAACTTGCTCCGAGGGCAAACTCTAGCTAAGAAGACCCAGATTACCAAACCTTGGAAGACAGGAGCCATGAATTAGGAGGTGCTTCTTCTTCTCTGGCTAGAAAGCCTCGAACTAGTACAGGGCATAGTACTTCTACCCAACAGAAAGAAATAGAAGCCCAAGCCTAGCAAGAAAGAGAGAAGAAGATGAAAGAAGAATAAGATAAGCGCAAGAAGAGCCTAAGGTCAGAGCAGAAGAAAAAAAAGGCCGAGGAGGCCAAGAAGGAAAAGGAGAAACAAGAGGCGGAGGCTATAGCAGAACGGGAACTCAAGAAAGAGTTAGATAAAGTGGAAGTCGACCGCTAGAAGAAAGCAGAGGAAGCTGTAGCAGCTGAGCGTAAAAGGAAAGCTGAATTGGAAGCAACGACAGAAGTAGAGCTCAGGCGGAAGAGAGAACATGAAAAGGCAGAAGCCAAACGCCTATGAAGAGAAGAGGAAGAAAAGAAAAAGAAAGAAGTGGAGGATGCAATGCTAGAGAACATCGAGGTATCTCCCCTTGAAGTACCTCTAGTCAGTACATGAGCCACGTTCTCTGATGTCAGTTCCTCCCAGGGGCAAGAAGAGGAGGTATTCGATCTCACCAGGCTCACGTACGAGCAGTTCTCCTTCAAAATCCGACAGCAGAAAAGGAGATGCCTAGTGTGAAATCCTTTCGCCTCATCCACAGTTGCAACAGGAAAATACATAGTCCTCGATTCTGTTAGACTCCTATACCAATAGGTGTCATTTTTTATGATTGACTTGTTGAACTATGTAATATGTTCAAATCTTTTTCTTGTTGCAAAGGTGTTCCATATTCTTAAAAAATAAAAAAATCAAAAAATTTAAAAAATGTAAAGAGGGTATACCCTAAAAGAAAAATCAAAGGGTGAAAAAATAAAATTGGCCAAAAAAAAGTGAAAGAAAATGAACCCCATCAAAATAAAGGCCAAGGAAAGTGTGCAAGTCTAAATGCCACTACTTTTTTCTTTGATATAATAAACAAAATTGTGTGCAGTTTGTAAAACTTTTGCCACAATTTATGAAGAGTCAAATTGTTTAAAATTGACTCATTCATTTTTCAATTTCATGTTGTAGAATAGAGAATAAATATCTGGCCAAACAGTTTAAACTTGGCAGATAAGTAGATAGGTAGAGTAAATAAAAGGAGCTCAACAATTTAATCTGAGCCCTTGGATGTAATAAGGTTAGAGCTAGATAGATTTTCATATGTAAAAGAAAAGTGTGATAAGGGTTTGCTAGTCTAAGTGCACCCTAATAAAGAAGAAAAAGTGGTAGAATAAAGTAGGTAGGGTAGGTAGATGATGTTGTTGAATTACATGTGATGAATGATGGTTCTAAATGTGTCCAATTTTACTTTCATCACAAGTGCAAAGGCAAATACTACATTGGAAAAGTTCCCAGAAAAGCAAAGTCAAGATTATTAACTTCCCCTTCATTTTTCCCTAAAGATTGCACTAATTTCCCCTAAAGTGCTAAGGCATTTGAAGATTAGAGGGGCTCAAGGCATTTCCTTGACTTTTGGAGGGACCGGACCCTCGGCCCAATAATTGAAAAAAAACCTAAGTACTTGAAATCACCCATTATCACATTCATTCACCTCCCAAAAATATTTTTTAAGAAAAATCTCATTTTACTTAGGAAAAACCTTCAATATTTCATGAAAAGCCCTCAAAATCACTTTTATTCTAAGTCTAAGTGATGAAAGTATAATAATGCCATTTACTTTTGAATCTTCACTTTCTTGGTTATATTTAAGTGTTTTGAGTTTACATTGTCCCTTTGTCATATTAACTCTAATTTATATATTAACTCCCTATGAAAATCACCTTTTCCTATTATATATAAATCCTTTTATAGTAATATCCCCAAAACCCTTATATTATGACTTTTTAGCCAAAAGTATTTAATTCCTATTTTATTCAAATCAAAAACCCACAATATACCCCCTTTTGGCTAAAATATAACATTAATATTATTCCCGCCCTCCTACAGTAAATAAATCGCATTGATTTAATTATTGTATAAATAAAAATATATGAAAAACGTTTAAACATATGTATATGTGTTTAAAACAAAAATGAAACTCAAAGTTTAATTAAAACCAAACTTTGAAATAACCCATCCCGCATGTATTTTTCACCCTCGACCATCCACTGTACAAGGACTTAATTAATCCTCATGGTTAATTAAGAACCGATCCCTACCAATCAGAATGCCCCCGAAATGATTAATTCGTAATAAAATGTGTCGGGTCCCGCCCGTTAAACACCTATCAACTACCTCTCCCGTCTACCGTTCGATTGACCACTCCAAAATCGACGGCTCTTATCAATTCCGCTAGCCATCTCCGATCCGAATGTTAACACGCGAAATGCCGGCGGTTTTTAAACAGTGCCATGGCCACGCGCCGTCTGTTCTGTGGATTCGCTGCCTCTCCACCCAAAAATGCCTTCCCTTAAAAGTGGTGCAGAATAAACCACTTACCACCTTTCCCCGTGACTCATCTCTCGTACATGATGATGTCATTTATTAAAATAATAAAAAATTCACCCCCCATTTGACTTTGCAAATAAAACAAAAATTCGCGTCTTTTTCATTATTTTGTACGCAGAACGAATACACCCCCCATGCAGAAATTTCGAATTTCAAATTTTTGAACTCCGCCAACCTTTATCCTGTTGAAGAAAATTGCAGTCAAGCCTCTCATAAGATCATCCGCCTTAACCAGTACCTGCTATCTCCAAAAGAAAAAACAGGTATTTACCCTAAATTCGCACTGAACTCTGTAAGAAACTTGGCTTTCCTTTTCCTTTCACTGAAACAGAGTTAAAAAAATTAATTGCTAGTTCATTCCTTTATTCCGAGAACTGTAATTGAATTCCCCATCTGCAATTGTACCTGTTTCTCCCGTCGAAACCTGTAATTTTGCTCAATTTTCCATCATAAGCCGAATTTCCATTTTTGAATCCACAAGAACCAAAAATGGAAGTTCCTGTGGCTTTAAATGTCACCCCATTGAACGCCCCTCATAGAGACATAGATTATTTATCATTAGTCGACAAATATTTCCAAATTAAAGACCTGGCTTTTAGTGATAGTCCTCTTCGAATTTTTTGTCGCTACAGAGACAATTATTTGAATGGCTTGGATATGATTGGGTTATGGGAATCTAATCTTCCCAGGTACCTTTTTCCCTCTGTCCATATTTTCCCTGAAATAATCCATTTTTTCCATGCAAATTATGATCCTAACCAAAGAGCAGTCTTATCCCCAAATCAAGATATCCTTTTCCCAATTACTGCTCAGTCTATCAATGAGATGCTACATTTTCAACCTGATCAAGCCCTCACTCCCCTATCCATGGGAGATTTACTTGAGAAATCCACCAAACTATCCCATGAAGAATTAAGCCACATTTACCAGACCTTTATGTTGCCTGATCATCAGCCTAAAGGCCCTCCCCCTTATGGGTATGTTTTTTTCACAGAGGAGGGTAGAATTGTTTTGGAAATGATATCCTTTATAATGGGCTTTAATACTAGTGAATATGTCGATCATTTAACTCTAGTATTATTGTCTATTTTCACCCTTGGACAGCCTCCTGCTGTCAGGTATGACTTTGCATCATACATTGCAGATAAAATCCATGATCAATTCATGAGATTAGAAAATGAGAAAGTGTTCAAGTATTCCTCTGTCATATACCACCTCATGCTCTATTATCAATCGGAAAATTTCCCTTTCTATATCAAGAAGCTTGATGCCCAAGGGAATCCTAGGTCTGTTATCTTTTGGTCAGCCATCACTCATAGTTCTCGAGATTCTCCCTATTCCTTTAATGAGTTCATTGATCTTTTTATACACCCTGCAACTACTTTGTTGACAGGAGTTTCTCCTCCAAGACTCAGCAATGAAATCAAGAAAACTTTATAGCTCTCAAAACAATACAAAGTTGGTGATTGTTACTTGTACCAAAATCACACAGAAGTCAGAATCTATGGATGTGAATTATGTCCCTTCAAATTGCCAAAATATGTCCCCATGAGAATCTTTGCATTAGAATATTTCAGGCAGATGAACAATTCTGATATAATTCATTTTTGTAATGCAAAGAAGAAGGCTCAACTCCGGATCAAAAGTCAATTAGGTCCCTTTATTTGTAACTCTAGGGATGCAGGGGAAGAAGCTGAAAAGATATTAGAAGATCGTCTCAGATTACAAAAGATTTTCTATTGGGTGCCTTATGACCCATTCAACTTCATTTGTGATAAAAGAATGAAGAATAAATCAACACCCTACATACATCAAAGAATCCCAGAGATTGAAAAATATGCTAATACAAATGAATGGATAGAAGGAACATTGATAGAGCAGGATATTGAGCAGGTCAATATAGAAAATGTTATGAAATATCTTGAAAAAATGCTTGACCTAGACTCTTTTGCACAGGTACCAAGATCAGAAGTTGGTCCTTCCTCAGCTGGGATTATTCAGGAGGAGTTACAAGAAAACATTGCAGTATCATCTAAGGGAAAAGAGAAAGAGGTTGATACAAAAGTTAAAGAAACATTCATTATGACAGAACAAACTCAAACTTCCAAGGGACAGGATCAAGTACAAGTTTCTTCCAATCCAGTAGAAGTGTCAATTTTGCAGAATCCATTAAATGTAGAAAAGGGAAAAAGGAGAGAAGCTGAAGCTGCTACCCCTTTCATTGGATCTTCACAACAGCCTCAGGCCAAAAGATAGAAATTGAATATTCCTCCCGAAGTAGAATCTATTGATGAAATCCTTGATAGTCAAGGACCAGAACAATTGGGCAGTCAACAAACAGGTACAGTCAGTGGAGCATCCACTACATCACAAAGGAAAGAACTACAGAAGCAACAGAGTGTTGAAATATCTTCTTTCAAAACACCAGTTAAAGATAGAGGAGATATAAAAAAGACATTTATCAATATCAAGGCCAGGAATGATCCACTGAAAATACAAGTATATAATAAATATCTGAAAATGGCTCCAAAGAATCAAGAAAGATTGATGTTAGCTTTTGACATCCAACAGGGCAAAATGTTAATGAGCCATTTCAAACCCAAGGTGCAACAACCCCAAACAGCTGCTGATTATGTTAGGACAAACTTTGAAGTCCTAGCAA
The DNA here is from genome assembly GCA_034641835.2 of Pinus albicaulis. Classification (NCBI taxonomy): domain Eukaryota; kingdom Viridiplantae; phylum Streptophyta; class Pinopsida; order Pinales; family Pinaceae; genus Pinus; species Pinus albicaulis. Next base: position 533,576,722 of record CM076573.1, on the reverse strand, counting down.
AGGATATCCATCCTTTAGATCAGATTGAGTTACATAAGAAGACTGGTGAAATGATCTATTTTACTTTGACTGATAAGGAAATGGCAGCTCACAGGTTACAGGATTCTTTGAAGAACACCAATACACAGTTATAGCTTGAAAAGGCTTCTTCTCAAGCCAAATACAACAGGATAAAAACATTGGAGGAAATAATAATTGGTTTGGGTCACAATCCAAAGGATGTCAAAGGTATAGAAGCTCTAATCAAGAAAAAAGATGATGACATTGCAGCTTTGAGAAAGCAGTTGAAATTTCCAGCCTCCAGACATCCTCAAACTGAAGAAGTAATAAAGAAAAATTCTGAAGAAGAAATGATGGAGTTGCTCTTAAAAATTAATGAGCAACTGACTGAAACAGAAAAAGAGCTTGAACAAGCTTTAAAAGACAATCAGTCCAGTGTTCCAGTATCTACAACAGAGGTTATCACAGGTAGAACAAGTCAACCAACAGGTCAGCCAGTAGAGTCATCACAGGTAAATACTTCAACTTTGAGTACAGAAGAACTAATAAAATCAATGAATGACTTAAAACTTCAAGTAATAGAACTTCAGCACACAAAGTTACAGCTTATTAATTTGGAACAGAAATATGATCTTTCAAAAATGACTGTTGCTGACAAAACAAGAGAAGTCAAAAAGTTGGAAAAATTGGTTAAAGCTTTGGAAAGGGATCTCACATTGGAGAAACCTTTAAGAGAAATAAATGACATTCTTTGGGATGATATTATTCAATCAATAAAATATATCTGGTCCTCAGTCCAGATAATATACGAGCAGAATGATTTGGTCAAAGTAGCTCTGGATGAAGTTGAGAATACACGAGCAGAATTAGGAAATAGGCCTAAGGAAGCCAATCAACTTATACAGTTTTTAAACACCCAAACCAGGCAACAACTTGCAGATGTGGGTATTCAGGACAGAACTGCAACAATATTGGAGATAAAAAGAGTTTTTACTAAAAAAACTCTTATGCAAAATTTAGAACGAAGGTGTTTTGACATGCAAAGTGAAATCATTGCTTTCAGAGAAAGGTTTAATGTTTTATTGAATAAAGGGTTGCCCAGCCCTATGGTTTCAGAAGATAAAATAATGGACCTGGAAACTTATGTCAAGAAATTGGACATACATGCTCACAATCATTTCATTTCCAGTTCCTCAACCATTTCATCAGAAGAAACATTACCTACAGGAATGAATCTTCATGACAGATTAGAGAATTTGTTTTATCTAGAACATGAAGTAAAGCATTTGTTTCCTAATCAGCCTAATTTCTTCAGATGTACCGAGGCTGATGAAACATTGAGGAAGCTTCAATGGACAAGAATAACAGAAGATAAATGGTGGGAAGATTTGTTGAAACTTTTGTAAAATTTATCCTTATATGAAATTTTGCCTATTTACTACAGTATAAAGGATAAAGGGACAAACAAAGGTCAAAGAGTATCAGTGAAATTAAAGTGTATCAGTAAGAACAAAGAGTATCAGTGAAGCAAGTCAGTTAGAACAAAATTACTGAAGAGGACAACGATGAGTTAAAATATAGGTCCTGCCTCCATCACATTCTCAAAAGGAGGAAACAACACAACATTAGTTGCTTTTTGTCTTATCTATGAGACCATCTGTCTCTATTTTTATTGTAACTTATTTATGAGTCATTTTAGATTATATCTCATTTTGTTAAGAGATATTTTGTATGGTTTTTTGTATAAATAAGCCCTCAATCGAATTATTGAAGGTGGATTCTTATACTCTGATGTAACATTGAATATTTTGGAATAAAGAGCTTTGGAGAAATTTTTCGTGGTGAAACTGGAAAAGGATTTGAGGCAGAAGACTTTTCTCAGGATTCATGTGTCAAATGAAGGATCAATAAGTCATCTCTATCCCATGTTTTGAAGTTTTATATTTGTTTACAATATCATCTGTGTTTCATTATCTTAATACTTAACGAAAAGGATTAAATCAGAAAGTACTTAGGTGTAATCTGATTTCAGTCGTTATTATTCTAAATGTTTTCTTCTAAACCGGTTTAAATAGCGAATTCTTAATTGCTCCTGTTTGTCTAGTTCATACATCTTTGGTTATTTAGTAAAGAATACTTAACTGCTCTTTATTGATAATCAATCTATTTCTTTTCTCTTGAATGTGTTGAAAGATTCTTTATTGTCTTTCATCCATTTGAATTCCATTCCATTCACTTTAGATCTATAATTGTTACTAGTTTGATTATCTTGCCTTGATAAACCATCTTTTGTTAAAAAACTTAAGCCAGTGCAGCCAATCCTTTGACTCCATTAGCCCAATGGACTAAAACTACTTGATCTTAATCTTAGCTAAAGAATTCCATCAACCCAAGCAAAATCAAAACCCCTGGACTTTACAACTAGCCTAATATTCTAAAAAACAAAGCTATATTTTAAAGAGAGAGCCCTCTCTAGATACAGATTGGCTAGATTATGTATCTGAAGGTTGGTTTGTGGTTACCTCAGACCCCTTTCCTCTTCTAACAACTTCAAGGAAAATCTGAGTGATAACAGATCTTAGGACTAATCCTGTGATGATAGCATCGGCCGGCACAGCTTTCGCTACAGCCACAGAAGAGAATGTAACCAGAATGAGTAGAGAGATCTTCTCTCTACAAAATAGGCTACATGAAGCAGAGCAGCGGGAGGCAAGAGTAGAACAGGAAAAGACGACATTGAGAGAGGAGGTTCAGCAACTCCGAAACAAAACTCTCCTTGTCAATGAAGTGCCGCTTACCATTCAAAGGGAGGTCGATATATTAGAGACTACCATGAGACAAGTTTATGGGGAAATGTTTACCATAAAACAAACAGTCGCCCCCTTGGTGAAATCCCAAACGGAAACTAAACAAAGGCACGAGCAGCTGAAGGAATCCTCAGCTGCCTTGGAAAAAATGATGGACTGGATAGCACGGTACCCCCAGGCTCCCGAACATTTTCCAAAGAAGGACTGGATTCACACGCAAGATGCCAAAGTCCAGATCCGTATGAAAATGCAGTCCAAGGATAAGCTATCCAAGGACCTAGACAAGGTGATGGTTGCATACGAACATTTGATCAGCGGCATCGATTCGATGCACACCCTACATCACATTCCATCGCTAGGTGAATTGGACGAAAGGAAGACATGGGAGTTGGTGAATCAAGAGATCCAGTCGTTTTTGCAGCCCATTAAGCAAGTTGCTGCCACTTCCGACCTTGCAGAATCACAAGAGAACCTGGGAAAGTTTCTTGTCACGCCAGTCTAGGTCTACAGCAAGCTCGCCTCTCTGTCCAACCACATCTCACAGAAGAAGGAGACTCTAATCCCAAATGCCTTGGAGTGTATGCATTAGTTGAAGGAAGAGGTCCCTTTGGTTTCTCCCATAGCAGCAGATTATCAGACTTGGCAAAACTTTCTCAAAGGACAACAGGTTGATGCCCCTGATCTCACAATTGTGCGCACATGCTCATAGTCCGGTGGAGGTATATCGCTGGTAACATCTGGAAACAGGTCGTAGGTCCCGTTGCTCAACCAGGTCGCAGGTCGCATTGCCCAGCCAAGTTGCAGGTCGCAGTTCCCTTCCAGGTCACAAGGCAGCTCAACAGTCAGGCAAGCGAAGCGTCAGGAAGCCCAAAGGGAAAATTTTGATCTATAAAACTCCCTCCAGGGAAAATGTAAAGGGTATTTTTTTGGGGGGACTCGAAAGTGATAGAGAATTGTATTGAAGAATAACACTCTGTATGCATATGAATGAGATACTTGTCAAAACTCCTTTAGGATATGATGTGTTTTTTCCGTGCGAACACTATGTGTATTTCTTATACAGTTTCAAACATCTTTTGATTAATGAAGCTGCACTTTTAATGGCATCATTTACACATTATGGTTCTCTGTATTTGTGTTAATGATGTTCAACTCTTTTGGCTTTCATATGAATGTTGATGACTTTGTTTATTAGCATATGTATTATCATTCAAATCTTTCAGGATAGAGGTTGTTTTCACCATAAAGAATTGTTTCTTGTGTGGTCATAATAGCCTACAAGCATAACCCCAATGATGTGTTGCTAACAACATTTCCTTCGGCGTTTATGCTTTATTATTTTTCCTTGCTACAAATAGTGTTGTATACAGTTTAACTCATCAAGCAAGTATCCACTACTACATTTGGCGGAAATTCCGACACTTGGTTCTGACGCATTTGACCAAATGTCGGAAATTTCCCCAAATTTTTTCCATCCCGCTCGAAACCGTCGCTATAATGACATTTATAGAAAAGTGTCGCAATACCGACACTTAGACAAAGTGTCGCAATTGCGACATTTGGAGGAAGACGTCGCAATTGCGACACTATGGCCCAAAGCGTCGCTATTGAAACGGCTGCCTCCAAACGTCGCAAGTATGACACAACGTCTAAGTGTCGCAATTGAGACGTTTGGAGGCAGCCATCGTAGTAGCGATGCTTTGTCCGCCGTTGGTATAATGACACTTATATGCGTGCTACATAAAAATACGAAACTTATATGCGCACTACATAAAAATGATTTTATTGTTTCGTATCCGTTGCAATAGCTACATTAACATCTGATATCACGCGTGCATTCACCCTCCGCTCTTGCAGAACAACATTCGCCCTCAGCTCTTGCATAACATAATTTTTCCTTAGCATTCGCCCTCAGCTCTTGCAGAACAACATTCACCCTCAGCGTTTTCCCTCAGCTCTTGCAGAACAGCATTCGCCCTCAGCTCTTGCAAAATGGTAAGTTCTTACTGCAGGCCCTTCCTCCTATAGTAGGGTTGACTCTATTTGGGTTTTTTTGGTCAATTCCATTGGATTGTGTTAGGCTGTAGGGTTCTCTCTAGATGTTAAGAATCAAGATTCAATACCCTCTATTATCTTCATCACCCAATACAAGATTTAAATTTTTCTCAAAGAAACGCTTATTAATTTGGCAGCCATTATTTCTCCCTGCTTTAAAAACCCTACATTTAAATGAAAACAAGCATTGCATTTCAACTAAAAAAATCTATTAGTGTTCAAATGTACATGTGTGCATCACTTGTGTAGGGTATTCATTTTCCACTTTCACATTATCCAAGAATGTGTGTAGTATAGTTCATATTTTTTGTGATTTAGATTATCTTGAAAAAGGAAAGGTAAATTATTTCCCATGGAAAAAGAAGGTTTTCCCTTTTTTATAGGTTGTTCGGAATTATGTGGAAAAATTTATGGTATGCCTTTCATATTATGTAGTTTAAATTTGAATTAACAGATTATTCTACATGAAAATATAATTACCTATGTGATGTCCTTCATCACTAATTAAAATTATAGGGTTTCAATTTCCTAGACTCTAACTCATCCGATGCTAAATTCTAGGTTCTCATTGGTGGATCACTCTTCCATTGATTTCCTTTCCCTCTGGATCTTGTCATACTTTAAAAGTCATCAATGATACATATATTATTTCAGGTATCCCAAAAGGCTTTATAGTAGAACATATTGTGAAGTTTTTTTGACACTTGATGATTCTTTTTAGAACTGCAACGCGGTCTATGCTATCGAGTTATATACCAAGCAACTTGTCCTTAATAACCACACTATGAGGTAGGTTCAACCAGTTTGAACTTGTTGGGACATAGCATATGAAGTTGTGTGATTATTCCATATCACAGGTCTATTATGACGACAAAAGTGAAGACACATAATGATAGTTATTATGTTAACATTACTAGAAACATTTTCGAAATTATCCATGCTATCAAGATGTCAAAATTCCAGGCATTAGGCGTCAATACTCGTAGCTAATAGATAATAATAATAATATAAAAAAATCACAACTTTATTCTTGAAATATGATTGTTACACATTGGTAACCTAGTTCATGAGTTACTATCACCCAAAGATTGCAAAACAAACTTAAAATATAAATTAAACCAACATGAGAATCCAACTAAGGGTTTCTCGACAAAATCATGCCATAACCCGGCATTTTGAAACCCAAATTTGAATCCATCATAAGTAATACAATGCAAACTCAGATGGATTTTCAATGCATGTTTGCATGCTACACTTATTCTCTATCTAGATATCATTTTTTAAATGGAACCATTAGTCAAGCCCACAATCCTTTTTATGTGAAAATTTTCAGCTCTATTTGAGCTCTTTTTTGCTCCACCACCTCCATAAAAATATGCAAACATATATCATGATCTTGGAATTCCATTACATATGTATGCGCCAATGTTCCATAATCATGCCCCATCATCAATTTAAGAAATTTCCATTGAATATCAAATTATGGAGGGGGGGAACATTAACGTGCCACTATAACACATCCTTTTGGGGAAGGCTCTCGGAATGGCGTCTAGGGTTTATTACCTCTCTTCACAAACAACCGCTCTCTCTACTGTTGCTTCCGCGCCGGCCAAGCCTGCGGCTCAGATTTTTCTCCCCCCTGCGGAAATTGATCCAGCTTATTTTCTTCTTGCCACGCATCGTCTCCCCTCTACTACATTGTTTCCCTCGACTCTGATAAAAAATCGGAAGTATCACTGGAATATTGATGGCCCTCACCAAATGTTTGAAACCCTGTGTATTAGCAGCTTAGACTCCTCTCACGAGCCAGAGACCTTGGGTTCGTTGGCAGCGGCGGCCCCTCTCAAAGCACAGTATTCAGGCAGCGACGCAGGTTTTTCTAAGAATCATAAGAACCACAGCCCCTTCTTCAACTATGTCCCTCTGTCCCCTGTAGCGGATCTGGGCTGGAGCAATAGTCTCATTTCAAGTAAGAAATTGCCTCCTCGACCGCTTCCAGGTTGTTAGGCTCTCGAAGGAGCCGGATCGGTCCCAAAGGAGCTCAAAAATTTCTCTCCATCCTTTTAGATTCAAATCTCACAAATTTCAGGCAAAACCACTCTGCAATGGGTTTGCTCCTCAAACTTGGTGCAAAATCTCAAGGAAAATCTGGAACGCAGGATCGGGATACCCTATGCCATCCAGAGACTTCTTTTTCTAGGTAAACAACTCGAAGATATTCTTCCCCTCTCTGCTTACAAAATAAACAGAAATGATTCTTTGGTTTTATCCCTTCGTTAGCGAGGAGGCGCTGCTGGGCACTCATCTTCTGCTCCTCCCTTCTCCTACAAAGAAGCAGTACGCTCTGAGGTTTCCAAGCCCCCTGAGGCCCCTAAACCCAGGCCTTTCTTGGTTGACAAGCTAGAGGAGGTTCCTTCTATTGAGATCTCCCATCCTGGCCTAGCAAATGATCTTCAAAATTTTGCCGAAGGGGCCATCATATGTAGGTTCAATGGGCTCTGGCCGAAATCTAAGGAACTCTATGACTGGATCCATGCTAACTGGACTCACCAGTGCAAGGTCAGATTTTGCTCAAAAGGATATTTCATAGTCTTGTTTGACAAGATCAAGCATTGTCATCAGGCCTTGGATGAAGGCCCCTGGTTTATGAGAACTGCTGGGCTTTTCTTAACTCCATGGTTCCCAGATTTTGACCCAGCAACTGCAGTTATCACCAGGACCCCTGTCTGGATCCGGCTACCAAACTTACCAACCCACCTATGGCATATTGCAGTTTACAAAGGCATAGGCAATACCTTGGGCCGCTTCTTAATGGGGGATTACTGGCAAGAAAATCAAGGGCTTTACACATATGCCAGAATATGTGTGGAACTTGATCTGAGCAAGGGACTGCCAGACCAAATCAATCTCAAGATCAACGACTTTGTCTGGACTCAAAACCTGGATTATGAGAATACTTCTTTTCGTTGCTTCCAGTGTCACCAAACAGGGCATCTACAAAATTCCTGCCCATCTCTCCCTGCAAAAATGAAAAAAGATAATATCTCTAAGACCAAACCCAAGCGATGGACCCCTTCCTCTCCGCCGCCGGCCGTAAGCTCGGACTCCTCAAGCTCGGAAGATGAAGAGAGTGATGCAGAACCTGATCTTCCGCCTCAGACGATGGACCTGTCATCTGTTGCTCTTGCGCATCCTCCTGTCACAGATTTAGCCCAGAAACGGGCCCATGAGACCTCCTCCTCAGAATCAGATAAGGAGACTCCCCAGTTGGAGGACTCCAGTCTTCAAGTTGTTTTAGCTCATTCACCACAGGATGGCTAGGTCAAAGTCAATAAAAAGAAAGGGAAAAAACTTCATGTGGAGACTTCTACCCATGTTAAGTAGAAATCGACCCTTCTTGCATTCTAGTCATTTGCTGTAACTACTGGCTTGGATCTGTCCATCTCCGGGACCGAGGTTGATAGTTTTTTTATCATTTCCGGTCGACCGGGGTCTTGTTTCTCTTGTTTGTACTATATTTTACTTAATATAATTTGTTCAATTCAGAAAAAAAAATTATGGAGGGGGGGAACTTTTTGCTGCAACATTTGGCTCAAAATCAGGGACCATCTCCGTATGAGGTGAATGAGAAATATAGATATTTGAAGAAGTATATTAGTGCCTTTTCCTCTGGCCATGGAGTCATATACAGTCAACCATCACAAAAATTTGTCTTTGTTCATTCTCACCTTGAAAGTTGCAAAAATTCATGCCCTAATTGAAACGACACTAAATTTGAAAGATATAATAAAAATGCAAGCTAGAAGTGCCCTATTAATACAAAGGGAAAACCTTCCTACCTACCCTAACTGAGATAAATTTTGATTGAATAGTAAAAGTGATATTGCCAATGGAGTTGATCCAACAACTTGTTAAATGTATGGGACTAAATCATGCATTTGATTTCTAGGGAAACATGTGCATGAAGAGAAAAAGTGCAGAATTAATGGAAAATCCATACATGCCACTTATAAAAACTACACCGAAAGGTCAAAAAATACTTAAGGCCTTAACTTAATTTGAATCCAAAAATGAAAAAATAGGATTAGTGAAAACACGAGAGTGGTGTGGGTGAACAACATAAATAAAAAGTGAAGATACCTTTCCCCAAGATGCCTTTGTCACCGTTATATGAAAACATGTTTTTCTTTCCCTTTATACATGCAAGTGAATGCATTATAGGTATGGTGTTTTCCCAGAATAGAAGAAGCCTACTTAAATATATCATTCGTGGAGTGAATGTTTCCTTGACCCAGAACCTCATAGAAACTTATCACTGAATTTGATGTTGGAATGGGATTGTAAAGATAACAACCTCTTCATATCTCTTGAAGATTGGCACCAATTATCAACAATGAATCAAACTGTAATTTGATCTTCCCCCTTTTACATTACCCTGTATTAGTGTCATAAAAAACAAATATATAAAGATGAAAATCAACACCCTCCTTTTCCAAAGTTGGGTAAAGGTCAATGAGAACCTTAGTCACAAGTTACAACTTCCAGGAGATTTCCAAAATAATTTTCAGTCAATTGTTGCATCATGAACAACATGATTTTCTCATAATTCAACATGAGACATGTTTTCCTTTCACTTCCAACAAAGTTCCATTTCTACCCAAAACTCCTATGAAACAGGAACCAAATAAAGGCCATGTCCTCAATGGACATCATTTGGCTTTGAAAATGGCCATTGCACCATGTTGTTTCTTATATTACATCACAATAGTTTCTTAGGTCATTTCTTGTTTCTTGAGATGAAAAACAACCAAATAAATTGTGAAGATCCTTTCAAGAAATAAATGACCATTTCTCAATCATATCTCAACTATTTTTTATTTTATTCAGTGGTTGCTTTCTTTGAGAAAAATTTGACACTTTTATAAGGAATATAACATAAAAACACAAAATGGGGAGGAATTGATGAGGTAGATGACCTTTAGTTGTTGTCAATTAAGAATTGATAATACACGATGCATGTTCTGTACTAAAAACTAGATTCCTTCCTGGAGTTAGGACATAGAGTATTGAATCAAAGTTGTAGTTTCTAACTTCTTGTATTAGTTCATCAATCTTGAAATTCAGACATTGCATGTCTTCATTACTTCATGTTTGAATAATTTGCATCATATCGTACAATAGGGAATTAGGAATTATGATTATTATTAATTTATGGATATGTTAAGTTACTTTTAAGTTTTCATGGTTTAGTGTGAAATTATTCTAGTGTGCCCCTAGGCCCAGGTGAAGGAATGCCAAGGACTGAGAACCCTAGTTTTTAAATGGTATTGTTTCTTATACCCAAAAACCCCTCAACATCACTTCTTATTAGTTCTTAACAATATTGTTGTAAACAATTTGAGAATTGATATAGCAAAATCTCGCACTTCTCAAGATAAAGTCCTAAAGCTAAAGTGTGATACCATGTGTAATTCAATAGCCCCATTGTCACCTCACCAACCTCTTTTCACTTCGGGCTAGCTCTCCTCCAACTCAAGGGGGGTTCTCCCTAGTAGATGTTAGGGTTCTAATGGCCCAACCAAACCAAGTCAAGAGCCCCCTAACTCTCTATGTTTACTACTATCAATCAAAATATTGAACAATAGGGTCAGACATGCATCCTAAAGATAAAATTGCTAGGGTATTTTTGGGTAATTTCAAAGGGAAAGTCCCCAAACACATATAATCAAGGAATTATAACGTGATTTCAAACATTAAATATCAACAAAATCGTTTAAAGGATATTTAAAGGAAAAAGGTGATGGAAGATAGAAAGTGCCTTACTTAAATGCTCTAAGGACTTTTCAATAGTTGCTCCAAAAGCTTCACTTCAAGGCCCTTCAAGGTCGTCTCCAACAATGCTATACCATCAGCTTCAACAATGTTGCTCCAAAAATATCCTCAAGGTCTTCACAACAATTTTGCTAGAAGTTTCTCCAACAATATATTCAATAAGGTCTTCATTGTGAACTCATCTCTTGTTTGGGTGCCTTAATGTGAAATGACATGTTTCCAGGACTGAATTCAATGCAAGGCATATTTGAAACTCTAACTCTGTCTTTCGATGTCTTATTAGAAATTATTTCAATTTTCATTTTGTGTTTTCAAGTTAGATATTGTTTTCAATTTTTTACATTTATAATTTTATTGCAATGTGGCAGACTGATCAGAGCAGTGCGGGAACAACCCCGAGATGGGATGATCACGGAAAGAGGCCAGCGAAAGAACATGTAAAGTGCCAGCATTTCTCTATCTTCAGGTATTTTAGTTATTTACATAATTTAAATAATATTAATTTTGTTCAAATATGCAGACACCTAGCCATGGTACGCCTGATGATTCCCTCTTTGAGGAAGAGCTTTCTTCATCCCTATCTCCAGTGTTCTTGTTGCGAAAAAAGGCACGAGATGCAAGGTCGGAATTTAATACTTTGATAGACGCGCCTCAAACACTTGAAACAGAAGAGAGGATAAAACAACTTATGAGCCAGCTAGAAAGATATCAGGTAATAATAAAAAGTCAAAAGGATATTTTTTTTGTTCTGCATGAGATGAATTGTGATAGTTTGATTTTTAATTTTTACATCGACTAAACTAACAAAAAGTTCTTTTGTATGTAGCGTTTTCTGGCATTTGCTGAACCCGGTGTTGGTGGTAGTGGGACACAAGGGCAAGAGATTTCCCAACAACCCTCTTGTAGACCTTCTACTCCTTTAGGTGCTAGCCAAGAAACACACCCTGCCCAAGCAGACACCCAGCCAACCGCTGAACGTGTTGGCAATGATGAGGTTGATATGGCCAACTACATTATTGTGTTTCCTGGAGCTACACGTGTCAGCTCCACAGGGACCATTAATGGCACGTTGTTGGTGAACGATGAAGGTGTCCCTATAAAGCATGTACAACTCCCAAGTAAATTTTAATATTTTAACTATTTCATGTACTTTATCTAAAACATATTTATCATGATTTTTATTTTTAAATTAATGATAATATCTTCTTCTTTTTTTCTGTGTAGGAAACAATGAGTTCTACAGGTTTCTGGAGAGCCATGCGTTGGTAATTTTTGGCCCAACCATATGCACAGGGTGGAATTCCCATAATTCCAACCTGAAAAAAGAACTTCTAGATTATCTAGAAGCCCTTTTTGGGGTCGACACATTTGACAGAACAGTGGTGGCTCGGGTAGCCAGCAAATATTTGAAATATACCAGGGACACCTATAGGACGCAATTGCAATTTAACCCTAGATACGAGCATCCTCTCACAGTTCTAGAGAGTGAGTGGAGATCACTCATCCATGACGAAAAAGAGAAAAGGGCAAAGAAAGAAGGAAAAATGCCAACTGGACCCGCAAGGTAAATTACAACTTTAATTCAATAGCTTTAATTTTCTCTATGTCTAAAATAAAAGTGTGCTACGTCATATCTAACTTCAATATTTTGATGCTAGGTTGCCTAACACCTCAAAGGCAACCAAATCTAAGATTGAAAAAAAGGGCCATCACAAGCTAGGCCAGGGCGGCTACTTGAAATTAGCTGCAAGAATTGTAATTAAGTAGCTAAACATATTATAATTAATTGTATCGCCTTCCAACGTTTTTGTAATCCTATCAAATATGATTAAAAATACACAATCATATGTAATGTAGGGTGATGACTTCGAAACATAAACTACAGAGGAAGATAAAAATATCGCTTTCCATTTCGGCTATCAAGCCGTAGTTGAACGTCGCAGAAGCTTGGGGCAGGTCCCAAGATCCAGAATGCCTGATAAGGTAAAACATTAACCTTTCAATATGTTTGTTTTCGTCCATAAATTTAATGTCTAACAACTTTGTTTAAATTAGGGGAGCAGCACTACTGACGAGGCAAATAACCTAGTTTTAGAGCCAGATGTAGATGATCCTCACGTGCAACCTGATCATTGTAGTGGGGACCAGGCCGACAATGCTACTATCAGTGAGGGTCGTGACGGTAATTAATTTCCACTTATAATTTTTTCTAATTATACCTTGATGGTTGTCCTTATAATTTTTTTGTTTAAATGACAGAGAATGTTTCCCTTGAGGATCTTACCACCAGAGAGGAAGACAGGGCAACAGTCCCAGCGACGACAACTGGTGCACCAGGTAAATAATCTCATTGCAATTTTTTTTATTAATATTACCGAACTAGTTCAATGATATTTAAAAACTGACAATTAAAATTTAATATTATCTGTTTTTGTAGGCGATGCCCCGTCACCGGATGAGACCAGACATCGTGACTACACAACTAGGTCAGCGCTGACAACTGGTGCACCAGGTAAATAATCTTATTGCAATTTTTTTTATTAATATTACCGAACTAGTTCAATGATATTTAAAAACTGACAATTAAAATTTAATATTATCTGTTTTTGTAGGCGATGCCCCGTCACTGGATGAGACCAGACATCGTGACTACGCAACTAGGTCAACGGCGACAACTGGTGCACCAGGTAAATAACTCATTGCAATTTTTTATTTATTAATATTACCGAACTAGTTCAATGATATTTAAAAACTGACAATTAAAATTTAATATTATCTGTTTTTGTAGGTGATGTCCCGTCACTGGATGAGACTAGACATCGTGACTACACAACTAGGTCAGCGGCGACAACTGGTGCACCAGGTAAATAATCTCATTGCAATTTTTTTATTAATATTACCGAACTAGTTCAATGATATTTAAAAACCGACAATTAAAATTTAATATTATCTGTTTTTGTAGGCGATGCCCCGTCACTGGATGAGACCAGACATCGTGACTACGCAACTAGGTCAGCAGTGCGGGTCAAAAGGCACGAAACAGGAGCAGAGCATGATGATATTGATGATGTAATTAGGAGCTTTACAAATAGGAAGAAGAAAAAGAAAATTCGATAATGTAAAATATTGTATTATTATAAGACAAACGTTACCATACTTGGAACGTTTTTTGCTTTATATAAAAAACTCATTTATCATACTATTTTTATGTCAAGCATTAATTGCAATGTTTCCTTGTGTACTTTTTGTTGAATTGTTTTTTTATTAGTTATTGAATATTTTTTTTTTATGCTCATGAAAGTAAAAAATGAAATATAGATTGGGTATTGGGGAATTGAGAGTGATGTGAGGGGGGTGGGAGGGGCCATAAGAGCTTCCACCTTCACGTGGTTGGCCCTGTTTAGTAGAGAATAATTTATTGGAGCGATTTAATCTTGGAGCAAACCTCCCTCGATCCAGCGTAGCAACAAAAAAGTCACCGTTGACTTAGTTGCTACTCTTTCAGATCGTGGGAGGCTTGTTCCAAGTTCATGCGACTCCAATAAATTGTTCTTGAAACGAAGAGGAGCTTATTCAGGCATGTTTTGACATTTTCAACATATGTTCTAACATTATCATAAGAATGCATCTTAGAGTAAAAAATACTACATCAATTACTTGTATTTATTGTATAGATAATGATGCATTTTGATTGACTTGGCAGTGCAGGTACAAATCTTCTTGCATCATGAGCAATACAACTTGTCAACCAGGGTCATGTCCAGGATATTTTTTCTTGTGCGCTTGACCAGGTTCGTAATGTCACATTTTGTAAGTTCCTTTACAATTCATAATTCAATATTAAGCTTGTTCATGATTATTATATAGGTTTTTTGTATGTGTTTTTTCATCTATTTGATTGTAAGCAACTATGCATGTTTCCTGTTGTTCACTATGATTTCTCCCATTACCACTCCTAGGATGAATCCGACTTTATTGTTACATAGGTTACTTTATTGTTACTATGATTTCTCCATTTACGATTTCATATGTTACATCATGTAAAGTTGTCAATCTCAGGTTGGTGATGAGCTTTAGTTCTCCAGATTTGGGGCTTTTCTGATATTTTCTCCCTCATGTCATTCCCGCATCACCTCGTTGTTTGAGCATGCCAATTTTCTACCACTTGTACCAATTGGCACATGTCAATCTCTGAGTGGTGCCACATTTCACCTATTTTCAGTGAGATTTGAGGGTTTCTCTAACATAGCTTCAGAAATCCGATTCAGTGCCTGCTTGAATATCGTCACATAATACTCATGGTTTGGATTGATGAGCATGTTTTGAATGGTTGATTGATTCATAAGAACCACCCATATAGTCATCTTGAGATATTTCAGAAGTTTTCTAGGGTTTCCTTTTTCACCGTTTCTAGTGGGTGGGATGTTGTGGGGTGATCCATCAATACTGGTGTTGTTGTAGTAGGGAATTTGTTTTTGGGGATATAAAGGAGAATTTGATGTAGATATCCCATTGGATGCATTCATAGATGGGCACAAGAGGTCAATAATTTAAATTAAAAATATGCAACCTCTAGCATGGCAACCTGAAGGCCGTGAGAGACACTGGTTAAAGATTGTTTTGTGCTGGCCTTAATATAGTCGTGATTTATTTCTATTATCTTAATGCAAATATATAGTCCGATCTCATTAAAATGAGGATTATGGTTGTATTTATCTTTGGTTGTTTCTCTCTTAATGCTCCAGAAGTTGCCAAAAGTTGCGATAGTTGTTTAGTTTGCCTGTTACAACTTAAAAGTGGTTTTTAGCAATGGGAGTCATGTTTTTTAAGGTTCATACTAATATGAAGATCTTGTAATTCTATATTCAAGATAAGAGAAGATGGCCTCTGCTTTGGGCAGTATGACAACAATTTCCACATCTACCTCATTGGATAAAAATGGAAAGGGGAAGAAGTTGGGTGCAATGTTTGATAATTATGGCAGACAATTGTCTTCTCTTTCAGTTTTTTCACCCATTTCCTTTAATCGCTCAAGCAGAAGAGGGACTCTGAGATTACGCGACATAGAGAAGGTAGTTAATACAAGAGCTATGAAAAAGGAGTTGTACTTCAACAAGGATGGCTCAGTGACAAAAAAATTGCAGGTCAGAGAAAAAATTATGTTTAAAGGAAGGTCACCTGCACGTGAAACTTCATTGCGGTGGATCTTTCCTTGTCCACTTATATTCAATTTTAATGTGTTATTTTAATTTTTCATGGAGGGTTGTTTTGGCATATGGTCTGGCATTCAATTGCACACTTATTGAAAGCATTGTCAATTTGTCTTGCAGGCGGTGTGAACAAACTTGCTGATCTTGTTGGAGTCACCCTTGGGGCGAAGGGCAAAATGTTGTCTTGGAGAGCAAGCATGGTTCTCCAAAAATAGTTAATGATGCTGTGACAGTAGCTAAGGAGGTAATTGTAGATGTGTGCTCTGGTTTTCTTTTTAACGTTGTATTAGTTCCCCCTCTTAAATGTCTTAGATTTGGTAGGCATAATTTGAAAACTCAAAGGTGAAAGGAAACATATTTGTTACCCAATGGTCTACTTGGCCTATGGACTAGCCACATTAGAGTAATGCATAAAGATTTTCACAACAATAAAAGGAAAGGGTTATGGCTGAGTCAAATTTTATTGTTATTGACAGTGTAATGAAATTTATCTCAATGCTATGGTTTTGGCCTTTTTATTGGTTGAATTAGAGGACCCAGTTGAAAATATTGGGGCCAAGTTGGTAAGGCAAGCTGTGGCAAAGACAAATGATTTAGCTGGGGATGGAACCAAAACATCTGTTGTTCTTGCACATGTTGGAATATTGAAAAATTATAGAACAATGAATGGAGAATAAATCTCCCTTCTTTTAACACAAAGAAAATAAAAATGTCTTTGACAGGAGACAAAGTTTCAATACTTTGAAAACAAACTTCTATTCCCTTCAATAACTCAAAAAAAAACTATTACACTTCTTCCTCACTGAGAGGGATTACAAAATTATGACTACTACAAAAAGCAGTGCATAAAACCAACTCACTGTCTGTTCAAAACAAACATACTCTGTCTCTAAAACACTCTGCTGTGTTTTTCACTTTCGCTGAAAAAGTTACACTCAATCTTCCACTTTTTACACACTGTTGTGTAATAAAAAATTTACGTACTGTCTATAAAAGAAACTACCAAGCTTTTTTGTCCTTTTTATTTTTATATGCCGTAACATATAAAACATATTATAATAAACCCTCTTTTTTAAAAAATAAAATTAAAACTAAATTCTATGGCCCACCATTCATTTCGCATATGATATATATATAACATATGTTCAAAACATATGTATATATTAAAGCATACATAAAATTAAATTATCAAAACATTAAAGAACCCTTTCCGTCGGACTTCAAAAGTCTGAATAGATTGAATTTCAAACCAAATTCACGTTCCAAAATGGGATGCTGACGTCTACCTAATTTGTAACGCGAATTCTCAATCCAATGTGCCTTATAAAAAATTCGGGTCCGGTTTTCAGGTTTTCAGATTCCCTTCAATTTCATGCGATCCAATATTAATGCTCCACATGTCCTCCTTTTGAATTTACAAAACTGGGGGGTAAATTTCTATTTGTTTAATTTCTGGTTGGTGAATTGCGTTAATGTTGGTTGTTGTGTTTAAATACAATCATGTACAGAAATATGGCTGCAGCCGTCTACAAAAAAAACTTGCAGGAATTTTAAATGCTGAATTAAATTTCTAGATGGCGTGCAAGCAACCTCCAAAAAAAAATGTTGCTGCTGCATCCGTCCTTCTGCTGCAGCAGTTGAAGTTAAAATTCAACAGCACAGGGTTTAATAAGTGAGGGTGTAAAGGTAACTTTTTGTCGATAGTACCGGATTAAGATCATCTATTCATTTTTGTAGGGTCTTATGGTGTTTGGTTTTTTAGTTTTGGGTTGGGCTTATTGAGTCTAAGATAGTTTTTGAGTGAAAAATTTGCTATCAGGTATTAAAAAATTTTGGTTCTTTTGTCAAAATTTATGAGCTTGTTAGGAAATACAAAATTGACAATGGTTGTATCTTAAATTTGTGGAAAATAATTTGAAATGAAACCTTTTTTTTAGGTTGTTGCAGCAGGTGCAAACCCCATTCAAATTACTAGGGGCATTGACAAGACAATAAAGGCCCTTGTTTCGGAACTCAAAATTTTTTCAAAGGAGGTAAACGCTTGCCTTTTGAGTAGGTTGGTTTTCCTTTTTGCTGATGGTTTGGTGTATCTAATTGAATTAGTTTCCTAAGGTATTTTTGGTTGCAAAATCCTTTTCATTTTTCATACAGTATTGGCCTTGTGGAATACATTTGATTGTGTGGTCTTGTTAGATCTACAACATTTGTAGTTGTTTCGTCTTATGGCCGAGGTGCACTTTTATTATGGAAATAGTTGATGCAATATTGTCATTTAATCCTTACTGCAGGGTAGCATGTTGAGAAGTTTCTTGTGAAACATTTGGTATTCAAAATGACACTTGATCCTATACAGCATCGTGCACTTGACTTCAAAATTCATATTCAAAGTGTGCCAGACAATTCTTGCAAAATTTCAAATATTTATGTTGTTTTAAACCATTATATTTTTCATGTATTGGATGTTGAAAATGAGAAAAAGACTTTGGTATGAAACCAACTGGTGAATAATTTCCAGCAAAACAACCACTTCCAAGACATGATTTAGAAGTAGAACATATGTACTTATGAAGCATAGAAAGATATCCTCGATGCATTGTCAATGTTTGGCTAGGGTTATTTTTGGAGAAAATAACTCCTTATTCCTAGAATAGTAATCTTCAATACAAGTAAATGCCAGAGAAGAGAGATCATCATGTGACATAAACCTATTAACAAAAGTGAACAGGGAATGATTATTAATTATGGCATACTAAGTTGTCAGTGATTTTGACTATTTGTCTTTAACATGTAAAAATGTTAAATTCCAAACTTACATAATCATGGTTTGGCATCATGAGCTTGACTAATTTTACACCATGCTCATAATTTCATTGTTGTCTTCATATCTATAAACAACATTTAAAATAATAATAATAAAGTTCTATAAGAAAAATCCAGACCTCCATGCTGCTGCTCCTTGTGAGACAAAGTCAAAATTGCATTACACAATCTGACACATAAGAATCTCCTATATCCCGATGGTATGTATCCAAATTCTTATAATAGTGTCTTCAAGACTTATGTTGACATTGCCAATGAGATATTTAAGCAATGAAATATGGACCCTTCTTCATTGTTGTATATGTAACAGTCTTTTATTAATATAAAGATTGATGGTTTTGTCTTTCTGAAAATGAAATGTAAAAATAATTTATTGTGGTCAATTGAAAAGTTTTTTTTTTAAAGCTTTTCATTATGGAAGGGCAACATAGATATATGCCCTTATAATTGAAATTCGGACCTGCCCTTCAAATTTGATCACTGTGTGGGACCTTAACAAACAATAAAACTATTCCGCCGCGCGTTATATAAAACATATAACAAAACCTTTGTCAAAACTTCAAACGAACCCTTTAGTCGTGGGTATTTCATCACGAATTGATCATTTAACCATGTACCTTCTTCTAGAGGAATATTCTTCCACTTGATTAGGTACTTCATAATGGTTATATTTCAAAGAGATACATAATGTTTATCTATAACTTTTTGTGGTTCAAGAATCAACTTTCATTCTTCATCTAATTTTGGAAGTTCTATTTACATTGTCATATTTTTTCCCAAAACCTTTTTTAGGCAAGATACATGAAAAACCTTATGAATGCAAGAAGAAGGAAAATATAACTTCTATACCACTTGTGCAATCCTATGAATAATTATTTAGGGCCATAACATTTTTGAGCTAATTCTTTATTCTTCTTTTTCTTTAATGAAGATTGCTTATAATGCTATAATCTAAAAAATACCCAATTACCCTCCTGAAATTATCTTTCACTTCAATGTTGTTCCCCTTGTTGTTTTATCATTTTTCGTGTCATTTGAAGGTTTTCCATAATAATTTTCAAATTTTCTTTAGTATTTTCCATATGTGACTCTGTTTCCTATACTTTGGACTTATCTTGCAAAAAGTATGAGATACTAGGAGTTGGATATCCATAAAGGGCCTTAAATGGGGAAATTTTAGTAGATGTGTGATAGGTAGTATCATATTACCATTCTTCCATGACGAACCCACTTCATCCATTAAGATTGCTTTTCTAAATAGTAACATTGTAGATAACCTTAGAAACATTTGTTAACTATTTTTGTTTGACCATTTGATTGTGTTTGATATGTAGAACTCATGGCAGCTAGTATTTCTACACTCATATTAAATAATTATTTCCAAAATTTTCTTGTTGCTATTACTTTAGGAAAACCATGAAGACTATGAATTTCTTTCACGGACACTTCTGCCACTTGGCTTGTTGTTTATGTACTTTGACCTCTACAAAAAAAATCTACAAAATTTGTCTAAATAAATGACCACAAAAATGTAATACTTACCTTTATATTTCAGTAACCCTGTAATAAAGTCTATCGATATATATTCTAGTCTTTGAATATTTATGTGGAATGGTTGAAGTAACCCTAGAGATTTTACTATCTCTCTTTTATTTATTATGCAAACCTGACCTTCTCTTACAAAATTTTGAATATCTTTCTTCATTCCTTACAAAAATATATTTTTTGATCCTTTGAGATGTGTTAAGGAACCCTGCGTCCTACCATCAGAGAGACATGGGACTCCCTTAATATTTGTTTATTCAAATATGCTTGCGTGCATAAAAATATTCTACATTTGCACCAAAGTATATCTCTCTTTCAATCCCAATGCTCCATAGAGTTCATCCCATCCTTTATAAATTTTAGTTTTTGTTTAGTACTATTGTCATTTTTCCATTATGGCAAGCTTCTTATAGCCACCTAGGAATAGAAAATGTAATTGGATATAAATTTGAAGCCTCTTCTATTTTAAAAAGAGCATCATGTACTAAATTTTCCTTACCCTTTTTGCAGATTATCTAAAAATTAAAACTTTGCATTTTTTCTCCTCATTTTTGTTAATCTTCCAATGAAATCCATAGCTTCAAAAAATACTTTATGCTATCATGGTATATCTTGACTTTAAAGTACCTCCCAAGGATATACTATCCCCATTTTTTATTGCATGTAATATTGCTTCCATTTATTTTTCATACGTAGATTTCACCAAATATTTTCTTTGAATTCCTTGCTTTTAAAATCCAATGATATCCCTTATTGTGTTAATGTTACATAAATTCCTTGTCCTAGTGCCTCACACTCTACTATGAATGTTTTACCAAAAGTAGGTGCAACCGATGTTGGTGTAGAAGACATGGCATCCATTAAAAGAGAGAATGCCAAAGTAGCCTCATCATTCCATATAAATGAAATTTTCTTCAAGAGATATGTGAGTGGACTTGAAATGCATGCATAATTCTTAACAAATGATCAATAATATCATGTAAGTCTAAAAAATCTTCTAAGAACCTTGATTTTCTTAGGAATAGGTCATTTTGTAATAGCTTGCATCTTTTGAGGCTCCAACTTCACTCCTTCCCTTAAAACAATATGAACCAAATACTTGAATTCTTATTTCCCAAAAGCACATTTGGATATTTTTACATAAAAATGATTGTTCTCAATAATTTATATAAATTTTCCACATGTTTACTAGTGTGGTATTCCCATGATTTATTATAAATATGTGTATTATCAAAGAAAACCAACACAAATTTTATAATATGGGATCAAACAAAATTGTTCTTAAGTCGAGCCCGCGGGACTTCAAATGGCGATAAACCATAATTCAAACCAAATTTGCGTTCCAAAATAGCGTGCTGACGTCGGCCAATTTTGTGACACGAAAACCAAATGAATTTCGCCCTAATCTTTTTCAGGTCTGAAGTTGGGCTGGCGTACGAAGGGAGAGTTGTGACACGAAAACCAAATGAATTTCGCCCTAATATTTTTCAGGTCCGAAGTTGGGCTGGCGTACGGAGGGAGAGTTGTGACGCGAATTTCTTATCAAATTCGCCCTAATATTTTTCGGGTCCGGATTTCCACTGCACGAGCGGCCCAAACAAAGATCTGCTCCAATCAATTTCTGCCACGTGTCCTCAATCAGAACTTGCCTTGCTCCCGGCTGCGAGTGCATTCGATGGCGTTTAAGGTGATGGGACATGGATGTGGCGATTTCATATCAATCGCATTAAGTTTTAACAATGTTCAATCAAGTTCCAAGGTTTTCACATCTAATCACATTAAGTTTTAACACTGTTCAAGATTGGACCTCCACTCCTGTTAGCGATTCCGCATGCTCCAATATGATCTGGCCTTCGGCTCTCATTAATGATCAGAGATTAATTATGACGGGCGTCCTTCGATTGCATTGCAGTCGGGTCGATAAAATGGCATTTCGCTATGGTTTTTCAAACGAGCCGGTTGTTGGGTTACACTACCTTCTCACTGTGACGAGAAGGAGAAGTGGCCAGCTGAACTGCTGCGTAGACCTTGCTGCATATCTGCATTTCTCTCGGTCTGGTCCTTATCTATCTTCCTTTGTTTCTTGGAATTCTGCTTCTCCGTCTCCTCTTGTGCCCACTGCTAGTGAGACTGCACCCATGCCTCGCGTGCGTCAAAGGATACGTTGCCGCAGGGGGAGCACTAGAGGTCAACCCCTGTGCGCTCCCTCCAGCCCCTCAATCAAGTTGTCTTCCGGCCAGTCCAGTGATTATTACGCATGTCGCTATCCAAATACTAGGAGTGGGCGGGGTCAGGTTGTAGGATCTGGCCACCGTATGGATTCCCCTACTCCTCGTTTCCCCACCGCTAGTTCACCTTCTCCCACAACGCGCACTGCGCAATTTTCCTTTAATTTATCTCTCAACAGCCCACGAATCACAACTTCAGTCACTGTGGTTTTCCGCAAGGAGGCCCAAACGGAGGAAGAATGCACTCGTCCGACAGGTTTGAGCTCAGAAAAAGCCGGCCAGCATTCAAGCCTTCAGGAGGGGAGCCGTGGCATGAATGTGGAGGTAGCACCTAGCAATCCTGGACCTTCCGAAGGATGGTGCCGAATCGTCGAGGAGCCGGAGGAGTAGTTTGGTTAATTTTTTTTTCTTGCTTCGCGGCCCACTTAATTGGGCTGCTTTTAGATTATTTTACTGTGCTGGACGTTTGTAATATCTTTGAATTCTGTAAATTAAACGTTCAAGACTGGTTTCCCCGTATGAGGGGCAGTCTTCTTAATTTTTTGATTTTTTGATGACAAATTTGACATGAGTCTAGGCAATGATTTTGACTTCGGTGTAATTTTATTCCCACTGTTAATAGATTAACTTTACTTAGAAATTTTTTTTTTCCTTGTTTCTATTTTAAACCTGTTTTTTGAAATACAGAGCCATGTTTATATGGTCTACGTATTATAATTTCTCTTTATATCTACAGGAACCTTTTTGCTATGAACAGGGTGGATGCTGTAGCGGGCTACTAATGGAAACAAGCGAGCCTGAACCTTACATCTCGGATGCAACATATGGTTACCAATTTTGGAATCAAGCGAGCCTGATCTTACAAGTGAGCCTAGGTTTCTGCAGATGGTTATCACACTCCTCACATGATTAGCATTTTTCTCTATTCAAGGATTTTGGGTACTTTAATTTGTATTTGGAACAATGGACGTCGGTACTCTATCTGTTGCTTTACTATTCTACATACTGCTATTTCACTTTCTTATAGATGCCTCGGGCATATTTGGATGCTTTCTCAGATTGTCGATAATCTCCATGTGGACCGTTAATGGGTTTTATATCAAGTACCTGTATGTGACATGGGGTATTTTTCTATCACTGTCTGGGGTGGGACTTCCACTTTTATGGATGGATATTTGGGTTCCAATCTTCAGATGTGAAAATGTAATGACTTCATGGACTGTTTTACTTCATATAATATATTCAAAACAACGTTTTTTCTCTTGTGAAAAAAAAAAAGATTAATGTTTATCACTCTGCCTTCAAAACTAGCGATGCTGGTCTATGTTGCTGGTTTATTGATATGGTTTGATGGTATTTTTATATTTTGGACATATCACACTCCTCACATGATTAGCGTTTTTCTCTGTTCAAGGATTTTGGGTACTTTAATTTGTATTTGGAACAATGGACGCCGATACTCTATCTGTTGCTTTACTATTCTACATACTGCTATTTCACTTTCTTATAGATGCCTCGGGCATATTTGGATGCTTTCTCAGATTGTCGATAATCTCCATGTGGACCGTTATTGGGTTTTATATCATGTCCCTGTATGTGACATGGGGTATTTTTCTATCATTTTCTGGGGTGGGACTTCCACTTTTCCGGATGGATATTTGGGTTCCAATCTTCAGATGTGAAAATGTAATGACTTCATGGACTGTTTTACTTCATATAATATATTCAAAACAACGTTTTTTCTCTTGTGAAAAAAAAATGATTAATGTTTATCACTCCGCCTTCAAAACTAGTAATGCTGGTCTATGTTGCTGGTTTATTGATATGGTCTGATGGTCTTTTTATATTTTGGACATATCACACTCCTCACATGATTAGCGTTTTTCTCTGTTCAAGGATTTTGGGTACTTTAATTTGTATTTGGAACAATGGACGTCGATACTCTATCTGTTGCTTTACTATTCTACATACCGCTATTTCACTTTCTTATAGATGCCTCGGGCATATTTGGATGCTTTCTCAGATTGTCGATAATCTCCATGTGGACTGTTACTGGGTTTTATATCAAGTCCGTGTATGTGACATGGGGTATTTTTCTATCACTGTCTGGGGTGGGACTTCCACTTTTCTGGATGGATATTTGGGTTCCAATCTTCAGATGTGAAGATGTAATGACTTCATGGACTGTTTTACTTCATATAATATATTCAAAACATCATTTTTTCTCTTGTGAAAAAAAATGATTAATGTTTATCACTTTGCCTTCAAAACTAGCTATGCTAGTCTATGTTGTTGGTTTATTGATATGGTCTTATGGTCTTTTTATATTTTGGACATATCACACTCCTCACATGATTAGCGTTTTTCTCTGTTCAAGGATTTTGGGTACTTTAATTTGTATTTGGAACAATGGACGTCGGTACTCTATCTGTTCTTTTACTATTCTACATACTGCTATTTCACTTTCTTATAGATGCCTCGGGCATATTTGGATGCTTTCTCAGATTTGTCGATAATCTCCATGTGGACCGTTACCGGGTTTTATATCATGTCCCTGTATGTGACATGGGGTATTTTTCTATCATTGTCTGGGGTGGGACTTCCACTTTTCTGGATGGATATTTGGGTTCCAATCTTCAGATGTGAAAATGTAATGACTTCATGGACTATTTTACTTCATATAATATATTCAAAAAAACGTTTTTCCTCTTTTAAAGTTTCATTTTTTTTTTAAATTGAACCTGCCGTCGCTATACCGACTCCTTGTAAGCATCGGAATTGCGACAGCTTAAAAACGTCGGAAGAGCGACAGTATAAAAACGTCGAATGAGTGACGTTCAAAATTTCGGACCACATTTCATCGAATTTGCGACAGTTTACAAACGTCGGAAGAGCGACGTTCAAAACGTCATACCACATTTCGTCAGAATTGCGACAGTTTACAACTGTCGGAAGAGCGACATCCAAAACATCGGACCACATTGCGTCGGAATTGCGACAGTTTACAAAAGTTGGAAGAGCGATGTTCAAAACATCGGAACACATTTCGTCGTAATTGTGACAGTTTACAAACGTCAGAAGAGAGACGTTCAAAATGTCAGACCAAATTTCCTCGGAAGTGTGACAATTTACAAAGGTCGGAAGTGCGACAGATTGGGAAACGTCGGAAGAGTGACGCTTGTTTGGAAGCGACGGAAAAAGTGTCGATAGTGCGACACTTTTTAAGTGCGTCGAAACTGCGACGGTATGGCAAACCATGTTTTTCCCACCCTCGAACTGTCGCTCTTGCAACGACTATGTGTCGGAATAGAGACGAATTGGCCATCGGAAATTCCGCCAAATTTTCTAGTGA
The DNA here is from genome assembly GCA_034641835.2 of Pinus albicaulis. Classification (NCBI taxonomy): domain Eukaryota; kingdom Viridiplantae; phylum Streptophyta; class Pinopsida; order Pinales; family Pinaceae; genus Pinus; species Pinus albicaulis. The sequence continues at coordinate 533,550,873 of CM076573.1, read as the reverse complement.
TCTAGTATCATTTGAATATGTGTGTGTCTGCAAGTTCATTGAGTTCTTTTGAGATCTAAAGAAAGGAGACCTTAAGCGGTAGCCGGACCCACACCCCGGACGGGATCCCTATTCCAAACAGTTCAGAGTCTAGTTGGGACTTTTTACCAAGGAGATCCCCTACTATTGGCCAGACAAACTTTCCCGTCAACAAATTTGGCGCTAGAAGGAGGGCCTGAATGGCATCCTCCCAGCATACAAGCAACATTCCATCACAAACTCCCCATAGGAAGGTCATAAACGATGATACTACCCCTCCCCCATTGGAAGATATTCCAGGGGAGAAGGTTCCATATTATGAAATTACCATAGAGCAGTTGAGAGCCTTGTGCCTAGCTGCCTGCAATCTCATCAGGGATTTGCGATATGCCCCAATCATGAATTTTTTGACCCATACTAGGGCCCCTGCTGAAAACATCACTCGTAATGGTGCTCTGGTGAGTTCCATACCCCAGCTGGTGAATCTCGTGGTTGAAGACCTCGCCACCGCTGTCCAGAATAACGAACCGATTCCTGAGCTCCAAGTGGGCGAAGAGGAGGAATTTGGCATGACTGAACCCTTCCCTGACCCTCAGCCTAACCAAACCTAATAGAACAACAACCAGGCACACCCCCCACTTGGGGAAGGCGATGGAGATAGAGGCCGAGGGAATGAAGGCGAGGGGAATAGAGCCCGCAGGAACGAAGGCGAGGGGAATAGAGCTTGCAAGAAGAAAGGTGAGGGGAATAGAGCCCACAGGAATGAAGGCGAGGGGAATAGAGCTTGCAAGAACAAAGGTGAGGGGAATAGAGCCCGCAAGAATGAAGGCGAGGGAAATAGAGGAGATAGAGGCCGTGGCCAAGGACACCATGCCAACCACCACTGCCCAAACCCAAACAAGCCACCTATCTATATTTGGGGATATCTCTGAAATATGGCCAACTGTGAGGGATATCAAGACAAACACTCTCACCATGGGGGAGAAGCATCGGCGTTAGGTACGAGGAGTGAATCTGAGTCTGAGATCAGGCACCACAAGCATGCTAGGAGGGTGCAACCACTTTCCTGGATGGTCCAGTCCCCATTAGATCTTTTGGGCCCCCTCCACGACATGCCTAGGAACCCTGAGAAGCATCTCCCCAAGTTTGACCCCGAGAAAGGCACCTTGGCCGAGGATCATATAAGCAGCTTCTATCTTTCCCCGCAAATCATGAGGGTTCAAACAGAAGACGTTGCTTGTCGCCTGTTTCCGCACACTCTTGAAAACAAAGTGGCCACCTGGTACCGCTCCCTCCCAAGTGCCTCCATTACGTCATGGGACCAGTTTCGTCGCATGTTCTTGCAGAAATTTTCAGAGGAAAAAATCCCTTCCATGCTCCTCACGGATTTAAGCACCATTAAGAGCCATAAGAAAGAGAAAGTTAGAGACTTCAATCAGCGCTTTTCTACCATACTGCAAAATTTCCCCCTCAACCTGGCGTTGGATGACTCTATTACCATAGACTACTATACAAAGGCTCTTCCCAGGGATATCGTCGTCTTCGTAAAACGCGAAGCTCGGACCACCCTTGCAGCAAACTACGCGGCCACCCTTGCTGTAGAAAGAGACATGTTTTCTATAGGAGCCATTGATCATGAAGGGAGAGATGACCACAAACCAATCGCGAGGAAAGGTCAGTCCTCCACACCCAAAACCGCGGATAAGGATAAGGATGCTTTTGACCTCGAGAGTATAGCAAAGACCCTCAAGCTATTGACAAATGAAGTATCTGACCTGAAGAGAAAGGGTATAGAATCCATGACTAGCACCAAGGCACCTAAGCCCTTTTTCAGAAAGAGCAGCCCCAACACCAGCCGACCTCCGTCTAACCCGAACACTATTCTCAATGTGGAAGAAATAGGAAAAGATAACTTCTGCTCTTTCCACCAGGCTGCCCACTCTGAAAAAACATGCCCACAATGGATTGGAAGCATGAAGACAGTGGTAAATCAGCTTCTGGATGATCAAACCCCAAGGTATGCGGGGGAGGATGATATTTCTGACCATGATGAAGATTTGCCCCTGGATGAAGAACCGGGGTCCTCTGTTCTTGCGTTTGACATAATCCGTGGGGAAAACTATCTTACCATCACTGATATCAACATGGAAGACAATCCTAAGGCCAAACCTGTACGAAATTATAGCGTTAGGAGAAAAGGACCGGTCCCCGAATAGTCCTTTGAGGAGAAGAAAAGGGCTTTCTTAAGGAAAATCCTTCCCCCGGGAAATGAACAACAAGTTGTTCCTGAGAAGCCCATGAATAACAACACCCAAGCAAATCAAAAGAGAAATCTCCTTGTGGGGTCCCCTAAAACCATTACCGAGCCTTGTCCTCAATCTGATTCTGGTTATAGCATTGTTGAGGACATGAAGAAAACCAGAGCCAACATCTCCCTCTACGAGCTTGCCCACATCACAAATCAATGAGAACTCATTCTTAAAGCCTTCGCCAATACCTCAACTACTAAGCCTGTGAGAAATATGTCCACGCAAGCCAGTCTGAGTGTTCATTCTATTGTGAATGCCATCAATGCAAATTCCAGGGGATCTACTCCTCCCTTCCTATTATCTTTTGATATTTTTAACTTTAACATCCATAAATGTCTAGTTGACTCTGATGCGTCCACAAACATCATTCCCCTTTCTGTTTGTAAGAAGTTGAACATCTACCCAAAGAAAACTGACGTGAGGATCATCCAACTTGACAGATCACAGGTGCTAGTTGTAGGAGAGCTAAATAACGTCATCATCTACCTTTCGTCCGACTCTAGAGTCCACCAATGTATTGACATTGTGGTTGTTGACATCCCTAAAGCCTACGACCTATTACTTAGCAGAGACTGGTCCAGCAAGCTGCAAGGGTATTTTTCCACCGACTGGTCCCACCTGTGGCTTCCTTACAAGGGCTGGAATAACCAACTCAGGGTCGAAACTGAACCATATATGAAATATACTATGACTGATTTGGACGCTACTAACGAGCCCATCAGTTTTTCCCAGGAGTAGCTTGGCATGTTCTTCTTGGAAGCCATTTTCAGATGTTACCATCCTCCTCAGTCTCCAGTAGACCCTGAGATCTAGTCTAAACTAACACTTGTCGCAAAAGACCAAGCCACTTCCGTCTCACACCAAACCTAAATCCTTCCCCAACCTACAACCCCGAAGGAGCTAGAAAATGACGTGTGGACCTTGTACTATGATGATTACAAGACCCATGACGGAGCTTGTGCAGGTTGCATCTTGTTGGACCCTCAGAATAACAAGTTATTAATTTTGTATCGGCTAGAGTTCCAGTGCACTAACAATACTGTTGAATATGAAGCTTTAATCCTCAGACTCAAGAAGGCACTAGATTTAAAGGTAAGGTGCTTACAGGTCATTGGAGACTCTAAGATCATTACTCGGTAGGTACGCAATACCATTCATTGTTTGTCTCCACACTTAAAATCTTATCAACTAGAGGTATGGCGTCTTATTTATGCTTTTGATGCGTTTGGAATCAAATTTGTTCTTAGAATGCATAATGCAGCAGCTGATACTCTAGCTAATGCTGCTGCTAGATTTACCCCTTTGAGGGATGGCTTTTCTATCGAAGCTATGTATATACCATCCATGCTAGATAATATTACTAATTTACATGTTTTTGATGATGATCAATAGATATTGGAATTTATGCTCAGCACTGAAGTATTCAAGGACACAGAAATAGATGAGGCGGATCACGATCAAGCTTTGTAGGAAGATCATGATAAACGCAAGGAGAACCCCATGCCCAAGGGGATAGTGTCACTTGAAAAGCTCTTTGATCTGCAAAGCCGATTCTGCGGGCCCCCAAATACCAAAGTACAAAGTTCCACCTTAGCACATCGGCAAGTGAACTTGAGATCAGATGAGGAACCGAAGTTCATCAACCTTGGGAAAGACTGTACCGACCAGGAGACGCAGGCTTTCACCCAACTATTTCGGAAGTACCGAGACGTACTTTCTTGGACGTATGATGATTTACGTACATACGATACTCAGATTATTTAGCACGTGATACCCATGAAGGAAAGCGTGAAGCCTTTCCAACAGAAGCTTAGAAAAGTGCATCCTGGTTTGGAGCCGATGATTCTTAAAGAACTTAAGAAGCTTTTGGATGCACGCATCATCTTCAAAGTTCGCCACTCCACATGGGTGTCAAATTTGGTCCCGGTAATGAAAAAGTCTGGCGAGATCTGCTTGTGCATGGATTTCCAGAATTTAAATCGGGCCTCAAACAAATACAATTATTCGGTGCCTCCTATGGAACAAATATTGCAAGCTGTGTCTGGATCCGAGAGGTTCTCCTTATTGGATGGATTCTCCGGCTACAACCAAGTGCTGGTAGCTGAGCCAGACAGATTGAAGACTACTTTTCGAACCAAATGGGGAACTTTCACCTTTAGACGCATGCCCTTCGGATTAATAAACGTGGGGGAAGCTTTCCAATGGGACATGGATATAGCTTTCCGTGGTTTGATAGGGTAGAGTGTGGTAGTCTATTTGGACGACGTCACCGTGTTTTCAAAACACTGGGGCGATCATTTACGCCACCTCAAGAAAAATTTTGAAAGGTGGAGGAAGTACGAGATTTCACTCAACCCGAAGAAGAGTGTTTTCGCTGTGGCAGAAGGGAATTTGTTGGGCCACATTATAACTAAGAAAGGCATTGTTGTAGACCTAGAGCAGGCGAAATCCATTGCCCAGATTCCTCCCCCCAGCAGTAAAAAAGCAATGCAATATTTCCTGGGGAAAATTAATTTTGTACATAAATTCATATTGGATTTCGCCCAGATAGTCAGGCCTTTGCAGGGGATAATCAAGAAGAATGCGACTTTAAAATGGAATTTTCCAGAGAAGGAGGCATTCAACAAAATCAAGCAGGCTATAGCTGAAGCACCATCCTTCCAAAGTCAAGATTTTAGCAGAAGATTTATCCTGTATACTTTTGCTTCGGATTCATCACTTGCAGTTGTCCTCACGCAGAAGGATGACAACAATGATGAACGACCTATATCCTTCATGAGTACTGGTTTACAAGGAGATGAATTGAACTACCCTGAAATCTAAAAGCAAGCCTATGCAGTCTACAAAGCAGTCAAGCATTTCAGGCCATACATCTTGAAAAACCATGTCACGGTTTTCGTTCCCCACCCAGCTGTCCGCTCACTGTTCGTGTAGCAGGAGCTAGGCGAGAGACAAGGAAACTGGGTGGCATGACTGCAAGAGTATGAATTAGAGTTTAAACCAGCACACACTGTTAAAGGACAAGGACTATGCCAAATGGCTGCGGAGGCTGCAAGCTCGCATGGAGTTGAGGAAGAGTTTTGGGAACAGGAAATCGACATGTATCAGAGTGACCACATACCTCAACAGATAAGCCCTTCTTGGTACTCTGACATTTCTGAACATTTAGCCCATGGCATCCTGGACCCTGCTCTAACTTCCCGACAGAAACACGCAGTAAGGCTCAAAGTTGCTTCTTACCAGTTAATCCAAGGTAAGATTTTCAAGAAACATTACGACGGAATTCTGCTACGCTGCTTGCAACATGATGAAGCACAGAAAATCTTGATTGAGCTGCACGATAAACCAGCTAGAGGGCATTTTGTAGGCAATACCACCGCCCACAAGATAATGCGTGCAGGGTACTATTGGCTGACACTTTTCAGATATGCGCATGCATATGTCCGAAAGTGCTCTCAATTCCAGAAGTTCGCAAATCGAGAAGCACGGCCAACCGCCCCCCTACCATCAGTAGCAGTGAAGGAGCCCTTTCAACAATGGGGTTTGGACGTGATTAGCGAAATCATACCTCACTCCTCCAAGCAACATCGATATATTCTTACTGCTACCGATTATTTCACCAGGTGGGTCAAAGCAACACCTTTTCACCAAATCAATGATCGATAGGTAATATAATTCGTCACTAATTCCATCATCACCAGGTTTGGCGTTCCAACTTCCTTGGTTTTCGATAATGCAACTTACTTTTCATCTTTTAAATTATATGATTTTTCTCTAGAAAACGGTATTGTTCTTAAACATTCTGCAAATTATTATCCCGAAGGAAATGGTTTAGCTGAGTCAACTAATAAAAATCTTATCCACATCATTAAGAAGACTTTGTTGTCCCACCAGCACAACTAGCACAACGCCCTTCACAACGCTCTATGGGCTGACTGTGTCACGCCCAAATCCTCCCTAGGCACCTCCCCGTATTTTCTTGTGTACGGAAAAGAAGCAGTTCTTCCTCCCCATTTATCTCTCCCTACCCTTCAATTGTCCCAAGAATGTCATGGTACCCCATGCCCCACCTTGCAGACCCGAATCGACACTCTGCTGAAGTTGGAGGAAGAAAGGCAGAAAACTCGGGAAAAGTTCGCCATCCACCAAAGCCGAATCAAGAGATGGTTTGATAAAAAATCCATAGGGAGTAAAAACTTTGAAATAGGAGACCTAGTCCTTAAGTGGGATAAAGCTCACGAAGAAAAAGGGAAAACATTCCAAGTTTCAAGCACTATGGACAGGTCCCTTCCAGGTTAAGGAGAAATTGGGTTCCCACACATTTAGACTGCAAACTCTTGAGGGAAGAGTCGAGGTCCGCCCGGTAAACGGGCATGACCTCAAACATTACTTCACTTAGTAGCCCTCAGAGGGTTGTCCTACCCCTATACCATAGTTTCTGTTGTCGTTCCTTATTAAATATATATATATAACAGAAGGCCTTGTCGGAGCCACACAATTGGCACACTACGACAGGTTCTATGCTGATGGGAGGCCTTTCCTAAAAGACACGAAGGTGGTCAAAGCGTTCTTGTAATTGGCACCCAAAGGTAGCACATGACCTAGCTGGAGCCATCAAGCATGGGGAGCCCCACCTAGCGAGCTTGAAAGGGTGTCTGTGAAAATAAAGTGCGATACAGTGGCAACTAGATCGAAAGGGAACAGAGTTAACTCAGGGTGATGTCAGGACATCCGAGAAAAACCAAAGTTTTCATATCAGACCAGGAGCAACCTCTCTGCAAGTAAAATAAGTCGAGATCCCTCATTCGCCCAGGAAAAAATTTCCCATCTCAAATAAGTGCCATGAGCACATCTAAATAAGTGCCTTATGCACATTCAAAATAAGTGCAATAGCACACCAAAAAAGGGTAAAGGATCGAGAAAGGATTCCTGCACAGAGAGGTGATGTAACGACTCCACCGGGGTACTAACCAGGCTCGCTGATAGCGGAGCAACATTTATGACTCCTAGGCAGTGACTCCACCGAGACCGAGAGGTTTGCAGGTAGCAGAGCAACACGATGAGGAAAAAATAATCGTACCGGACCCTGTAGCCACCTGGAGTTATCCGACCCTTTCGGTCCGAAAACCTGAAGAAATGAAATCCAGTTAACCAGCACCCAAACAAGCCAGCAGGCCAAGCAACCTCGCAGGGTGCCGAAGGCAAGGTAGTGTTGACCTTAAGGTGAAAATAACAGCTAGTGAAGGCCCCTCCCTCCCCCTCCAAGGAAAACCATTGGCAGAGACTCTGAGTTCGACCAGTGAATCGCCATTTGTTGTAGCCTCTACAACACCCTCCAAAAAACCCCACTTCAAATTTTTTTGGAGCCCCTTGAGCACAAATAAAAGTTAAGCAAAGAGTCGGGAGGGCTAAGTTGCTTAAGTCGTTGAGTCGCAAACTTCAAATTTGTGGAAAACCGCGACCTTGCGACCCCGCGACCCCGAGGTCGTGTGGTCGCATCTCTCTCAGTTCACCACGCCATGCGACCTTGCAACCCCATTAATGGCACGCACGTGTGACTTTTTTATATATAGGAGGTTGCTAGGTCGCATTTTTCATATGCAATGGATAGAAAAAATGCCTATGACAGGTCGACTAGAGTGCAATTTTCCTGGGTAAGTTGTCATTTTCCTCCTGCTGTTTCCTTTTTGGGTTATTCTTGCCTAATATCTTATTCCTCAGCCTTTAAATTGTCCCCTTACCTTAGCCATTGTTTTCATTTGTCACTTAGGGTTTCCCTTTGATTCCAACATTCACCCTGCTTTCCCAGCTTATCACAATTCCTCATCCAGCCTCTCATGGCCTGTATCCTACTCCGAAAGCTATCCCCTGGCTCTGTCTAGACCCATTTAGCCCTGTGTTTTTAAAGTTAAATGGAAAAGAAACTTCACGCCGCGTGCGCCAAAACCCCGGCAAGCCCTAGCGTGACTTGCGACCCTGCGACCCTGCGACCCAGTTGCTAAGTTGCCAGGTCACAGATTGCTCTTCCGTTTGTTTTTCTCAGCTTCGCGACTCAGCAACCTCACGACTTGGTCGCAGGGTCGCAAGGTCGCATTTCTGCCATTTTCTCACATCTTGTGACCCCGCGACCCCGCGACCTAGTCGCAAGGTCGCAAGGTCGCACTTTTCCATTTTCTCACAACTTGCGACCCAGTGACCCGCAACCTGGTCTCAAGGTTGCAAAGTTGAAAATTATTAAAAATATCACATCACGACCTTGCGACCGTGCGACCCAGTAGGCCGCTTATTCAGCTTTGCTTGTGTCTCCAGTTGAAATAATTGATAAGCTGTAACTGGTCTTGTATCATCATGGCATCTTTCTTATCCTGGGATTCTTTCATGAATATGACAGGTGAATTCGAAGCAGACTTGGAGTGTATACTTGTCCCCTCGGATTCAAGCGACATGGGACCTCCAGTATTTCGGAAAAAAGACAAGAGCCTCGCAGTGGAGGATGTAGAGATGGACATACCAATGTCCCCACCCCCGATCTACAAAGATACCCTATGCACATTTGCCAAAGGGGACAACATGCGTTGGTACCAAGTGTACCAAGAGTTCGCTAGAACAGAATTCCCAGAGGACTTCCCTGATCAGGAGATATAATTAAAGGTAAAAAGGTCTAAGCTACATCTTGCAGGTGCTCATCCGGCTATATTCCCATGCCCAGAGATGATAGATTGGATTATACAGAAAACTGACCCCAAAAATTTCGTAATCAGGGATAGCGAAGGCAAGGCTTTCGCAACACTCAAAGGCTCAGACGCTCATGTTTATTACTCTTTTCCTGAGCGAGAATAAGACTTCATAGAAGAATGGGTTATCACCCATGTAGTTCCTATAGTTGACACTATAAAGCAGTGGTGGGAGGAGCCTGAGAAATTTAAGGTCAAGAAGGACCAGGAATATCCAGTGGCGAGCCTTAGGAAAGTATATAAATTAGTGGCTGCCATGCTTTGTAGATTGTATGGGCGCCCCGATGCCACCACCTTCAACAGCACATGGGAAACTCTCATGGAGTATGTCACAGCGCACGGCACTTGTTTCAACTGGGCTAGCATATTGATGACCTCCATTCATACAAACTTATCCTCAACATTGGTACCAGATGAAGGAATGCCTTCTAAATTCTATATGGCCTCTTATTTGTTGGATTTTGTCTATTCAAGGTTGCACTTTGAGGGATGGGTGCATAACTGGGATCCAAAACAGACCCGTGAAATCCACTTACAAACCAAGGTGTTTTTGGATTCCAGGTATAAACAAGACATAGAGCCGATCTCTCAAGTGTTCATCCCCACTCTTTACAGGAAATTGTTCGGACAAGACACTCCTTGCATGTCTTGGCGAGCCATGGAGACTCTTGTCAAGGTGGCGCATTGGTTCCCATTCGCCGAGTACACATTCATCCGAGTCTTTGGCTCGTTCAGGGCCCCACATGCTATGCCTCGATTCGTCACAGACAGAATGCTCATGCAAGAGGTCTGTTTCCAAATGTCTTCCGATTTCTCTAGGGTCCTGTCCAAGGGTAAGAAGAATTCGTGGCCTACACTACCCCTCACTATCGGCGCATACACAATCAAAGACTTCAGCGAGGTAGAGGCAGAAGTAGAAGAGATGAAAATTTACCACCTTGGGGCATTAGAACACCGGACATATGACCCGGAAAGGATAGTTCCCAATCATTGTAAGCGGGCTATGTTCAAATGGAACTACCAACACACGGAACGCTCGGGGGAATATCACAGAAGAAATCGGTACAATGTAGACCGAGAACTTGCTATGGGGGCGGACTCTGGCCAAGAAGACCCAGATGACCAAAACTTGGAAGACAGGAGCTGTGAATTAGGAGGCGGTTCAACTTCTCTGGCTAAAAAGCCTCGAACCAGTACAGGGCATAGTACTTCTACCCAACAGAAAGAAATAGAAGCCCAAGCCCAGCAAGAAAGAGAGAAGAAGATGAAAGAAGAATAATATAAGTGCAAGAAGAGCCTAAGGTCGGAGCAGAAGAAAAAACAGGCCGAGGAGGCCAAGAAGGAAAAGGAGAAACAAGAGGCAGAGGCTACAGCAGAACGGGAACTCAAGAAAGAGTTAGATAAAGTGGAAGCCGACCGCCAGAAGAAAGCAGAGCAAGCTGCAGCAGCTGAGCGCAAAAGGAAAGCCAAATTGGAAGCAACGGAAAAAGCAGATCTCAGGCGGAAGACAGAACATGAAAAGGTAGAAGTCGAATGCCTACGAAGAGAAGAGGAAGAAAAGAAAAAGAAATAAGAGGAGGATGCAATGCTAGAGAACATTGAGGTATCTCCCCTTGAAGTACCTCTAGTCAGTACACAAGCCACGCTCTCCGATGTCAGTTCCTCCCAGGGGCAAGAAGAGGAGGTATTCGATCTCACCAGGCTCACGTATGATCAGTTCTCCTTCAAAATCCGATAGGAGAAAGGAGATGCCTGACGCGAAATCATTCCGCCTCATCCACAGTCACGACAGGAAAAGACATAGTCCTCGATACTAGGACTAATCCTGTGATGATAGCATCAGCTGGCACAGCTTTCATTGCAGCCACAGAAGAGAATGTAACCAGAATGAGTAGAGATATCTTCTCTCTACAAAATAGGCTACATGAAGCAGAGCAGCAGGAGGCAAGAGCAGAATAGGAAAAGACGGCATTGAGAGAGGATGTTCAGCAACTCCGAAACAAAACTCTCCTTGTCAATGAAGTGCCACTTACCATTCAAAGGGAGGTCAATATATTAGAGACTACCATGAGGCAATTTTATGGGGAAATGTTTACCATAAAACAAACAGTCACCCCCTTGGTGAAAGCCCAAACGGAAACTAAGAAAAGGCACAAGTATCTGAACGAAGCCTCAGCTGCCTTGGATAGAATGATGGAATGGACAGCACGGTACCGCCAGGCTCTCGAACATTTTCCAAATTAGGACTGGATTCACAAACAAGATGCCAAAGTCTAGATCTGTATGAAAATGCAGTCCAAGGATAAGCTATCCAAGGACCTAGACAAGGTGATGGCTGCATACGAACATCTAATCAGCGGCATCGATTCGATGCACACCCTACATCACATTCCATCGCTAGGTGCATTGGACGAAAGGAAGACATGGGAGTAGGTGAATCAAGAGATCCAGTCATTTTTGCAGCCCATTAAGAAGGTTGCTGCCACTTCCGACCTTGCAGCATCACAAGAGAACCTGGGAAAGTTTCTTGTCACGCCAGTCTGGGTCTACACCAAGCTCGCCTCTTTGTCCAACCACATATCACAGAAGAAGGAGACTCTAATCCCAAATGCCTTGGAGTGTATGCATCGACTGAAGGAAGAGGTCCCTTTGTTTTCTCCCATAGCAGCAGATTATCAGACTTGGCAAAAATTCCTCAAAGGAAAACAGGTTGATGCCCCTGATCTCACAATTGTGCGCACATCCTCATAGTCCGGTGGAGGTAGATCGCTGGTAACATCTGGAAACAGGTCGCAGATCGCGCTGCTCAACCAGGTCGCAAGTCTCATTGCCCAGCCAAGTCGCAGGTCGCAGTTCCCTTCTAGGTCACAAGGCAGCTCAACAGTCAGGCAAGCGAAGAGTTAGGAAGCCCAAAGGGAAAATTTTGATCTATAAAACTCCCTCCGGGGAAAATGTAAAGGGCCTTTTTTGGGGGGACTCGAAAGTGATAGAGCATTGTATTGAAGAATAACACTCTGTATGCATATGAATAAGATACTTGTCAAAAATCCTTTGGGATCTGATGTGTTTTTTCATGTGAACACTATGTGTATTTCTTATACAGTTTCAAACATATTTTGATTAATGAAGCTGCACTTTTAATGGCATCATTTATGTTAGCCCCCTATAAATTCCTTGACAAGAAAGTAGGGGGCTAAATTGTTTTTGAGCCTTCAAGGAATGTATTTTTCTTGAAAAACACATCATCCTTGAAGCCTCCTTGTGCCTTGTGTCCTTTGATAAAATCTCCTTCGCTGTTTCCATCCACAAAGCCTCACTAATTGTAAAAATTGTGCTCCAAAAGGCCTTTATTTACCCCTTGTACCACATCAGAAATCTCCATTTCATCCCTTTTTTCCCTTTTTTCAAAGCCTCCCTTCCACCCCAAAATCCCTCCCCTAGTCCTCCTAAACCATCCTAAAATCCCCTTTAAACCACGCATACACCCTTGGTTTGGCCAAGCAACCCCTTTTTCCTCTATCGTTATCCCTATTTGGCTTTGATTTTCATTAAAAATGAGCCAAAAAAGCCATTTTCTACCTTTGTAATGGGCCAGCCCCCTTCGGCTAGCTCCCTTGACCTTTTCCCCACGTGACCCGGGCACCGAAACCAGGCACTAGCCCGAAAAGTGCTTAGTGCGTTTGGTTATCGGAAGCGTTTCTAACCGTTGATTTCCTGGCCATCCGACGGTCCTTTATTCATCCGCCCTGGTGGTCCCCGCGCCAAAACACTGTACAGAAACCGATGGTATCTATCGCACCGCCTTTGGGAGGTGGGTTGTATTTTTCATTTTAGAGCGATTCCACTCATCGCATGACGCGTGGCTCCACGCACTATTCATAAACCACCCTCCATCGCACATTAACGTTCGTCCACAGATCCAACGCAATATTGTTGTACACCGTCCGATCTGTGGCCAACCATCCGAGGGTGTTCGTGCCCCCAAGGTGCTTGGACGATAACCAAGGCAAACGCGACCCCTGGCCCATTGTCCATCACCCCCCGATGAATTTTTAGCCAGCGATATCCTCCTGAGATCGGACGGTCTGGACTAAATCCACGCCCTGTCATTGGCCGAGTCCCGCCACATTACCCATTCCACGTGTTTTCATCACCTTTTTCGTCCGTCCCCTTTATAATTCATTTAAAGGTCAAATTTTAATGTTTTACGTTAAAATTTCCACCTCGCCGTCCTCCAAATCATCTCCCACTGATCCACTGTGTTCCTCCATAGTATCCTCTGCATTCATCGTCTTCATCCATGCCATGTTGCCATTTTTGCAGTCATCCACACCACCCTCCCCATGCATGTTTTTCTTAACGTGTTTTCATGTTTTGCAGGGCTACAGGGAAGTGGAAAACAGCCATGGTTCATATGCACTATGGTAGTGACACAGTGCACAAAAGAGGCTGCATTCAGAGCCTGATATTACAGGAAAACGCCCGGAAGGCGCCTGCTGCACAGATTTCATCAAAGGACAGAGTTAAAACTTTGCAAAAACTCTCCAGCGCCATTAAAGCTCAAATTACATAGACAAAGATAGTACTAGAGCAGCAGAGAGTTTAAGGCACGTAATTGAAGATTTTTGAGCCTTTTTTCAGGGATTTAGAAGGCAAAGGTACCAGTTCGAAGACATCGTGGACCGCTCAGAAGGTCCAATGCACAAAAAATGATATATATCAATGTCACCATCAGCGGAATGTTCCTACCAGTGAAAGGAATAAGTGCCCATGTTGTTTTCATTCTATACCATGTTCCTGAAGAGATCTCAGCCCTGACGACAGTCCTATGCTGCCAGAATGCATTTGTTATGGTATGGTAGACCTGAATCCTTAATCTGCATTTTGATTAATTCACCAGAGTATTACAGAAAGTACATCGAAGACATACCTGGATTAAATTGCAGCTTGGAGAAGACCACTCTTTCACCTAAAGAGTGCCATAGATAAATGCACAAAATTTAAATAGAATGGGCTTTGACCCTCTTTCTTTTCTAAGTTTTAATGCTTCATTTAGTTTTTCACCTACCTCCTCTGCTCTCTTCAGCTATAAAACTCATGAAGGAGCTCATTGTAAAGGTTGTTGATCGGATATCTGAGATTTGCAAGATGTTTCCTTGACACAGTCTCTGTGTGAAGTTGTAAGATAGGCTGAGGAAGATGTATCCAGACTGAATATTCAAAGTTGTTGGAAATGTTGTACATGACTGGTGTTGCTATTAATATGACAAGCACATTTCTTTGGATCCCGATTTAAAGCAACTGGTGATGTTTTCTATCTCTATGTTTTATTTCATTTCATTACATTTCTTCTGGCACACATCAGAAATCTGGCATAGGATTTACCCTTGATATGTACCCTATTTATTTGCTCTCCCTGCCTTTAATTTTTTTCTGCTATATGTGTATCTAAGGATTGATTTCAATTGATTTAACCAGTGTAGTGGTCAGATATATCACTAGTTGCTGTATGAATTAATGAGGTCAGTGTTTGAGATGTTCTTGTTAAGGTTTAATTGAATGAATTGGGAACACTGGGAGGTCTATAATTTGGTTTCTGTCTCACTAGGATCCTTTTCTATTGGTTAAACTCTGATAAGTTCCCGTAAGCTGGAGGCCGAAGCATTGAGAGTTCAAAGTCTCTCTCTGATCTCAGGTCTTTAACTTCGTGTTCTAAATCTTTAAAGTTCCTTGTCTGAAGAGTTTACCTTTCAGGTTTTGGATCACAGGCTATTCAATGGTACGTCCTGTCCCTGGATCTGATTTATGAAAGGTCACCTCGGAGGTTTCCTTGCCTTTCACTTTCTTTATACCTTTCATGCCACACTATCATCTTTAAGATCCAAATGCTTTAGATGACTAGCCCAATTGAAAGCCTACATATTGAATAGCAAGTAAACCCTTTCCTGACTCCATTTGCCCAATGGTCTTGAATGTTCCCTGAAATATCTCTCCTTTGCCTAAAATCCTCTTTGCTTAGCCTTGTCTCATTTTAAACCCTTCTTTCCTGATTCCTAACAACCAAAAAAAAATCAAACAGACAAACCCTGTGCCCATAACTAGCCTAATATCTTAACTTTGAGCTTCAAAGACAAAAAAATTTGCTCATATAGAGAGATCCCTCTCTGGACCCAGGAGGGCTAGATATTGAGATCTGAAAGTGGTTCGGATGTTGTCTCATCTTTTGGTCATGCCAATCTGGCCAAAACATGGGGACCCCAACATAATGGCGACTCCGTTGGGGAACAAGACCAAAAGCTTTGATTTGGTAAATCACTGTGGTGGACAGTAAAATCTTGAATCATCCACCTGGCAACTCCACAATTCCCAAATGATTAAAAGACTCCACTGCTGATCAGTAGGCCGCTGATTATCTTTGTTTTCACATGACTCCACTGGGAGACCAATCACATTACAACATCATCCCCACCAATGGAAGACTCTGAGTTAAGTCCCCTTGAAGAGTTTTGTTATGGAACATCAGATATACTGGCTAAACTCAGAAGCAAAGACCTTCCAGAGGTTTTCTGTTCCATCTCAAGATTCAATAATCAACCTAAGCTGAAGAAATTTTTTCTAGAAGTGATGGTGGAAAGGTATGAAGCTGAGATTGAGTTTCTAAACTCACAATGGGAAATCATACCAGTTCAGAGACCCAAGAGCCTTTTTGGAAAGTCTCTTACCCCCTAAGAGAGAGGAGATTCCACTGCCTTTCGATGTGCAAGAGGAAGGTGGTCAGGCTTTCAATAGCCAATTTGAAGATGCAGTGGAGGATGCAGTAATCAAAGCTGCCCAGGATAAAGACAGCCTACCAATCATGGAAGGCCTAAAAGAAGAACTTGTACATCATGTGTTCATTGATCCTGTGGCAGAATATATGGAGGCCCTGATTTGCTCAAATACTCCAGCATTGATCCTTAGCACGGGCCAGATTCGTCAGGAGTGGTCACTACTGATGGTGACCTCGGTTCTGAAGAACCACCGGGGAAAAACACCCTGTGGTTATCTCTGACAGGCAGTCAGTGCTCCTACCCTTTTTTTCTACTGCTTGACTGGCTGCATTGGCATTATTGTATCACCTAGAACATCAAATATTTCCAAGTAGAGTAGGGTAGGTAGGAAAGATCAATAAAGCTCAGCGTGTGAGCATGTAGTTAGTTGTTTTTAATTTCTGCAAAGTCCAGCAAGCCAGACAGTCTAATCCTGGATTGAATTTTTTTTAATTTATGTCGTAGAATATAGAGAAGAAATCTGCTAGACAGTTTAATCCTAGCAGATATAGTTTAGGTAGAGAATCTATGAGGCCAACAGTCTAATCTGGTCTCATGGAGTAATAAGGGTAGAAGTAGAATAGGTTTATTTTCCTGCTGGTAAAAATTTGATGATGTAAAGGGTCTGCAAGTCCAAATGCACCCAGAAGAAAAATGTTAGGACTATAGTGTGGGTAGGTAGTTGTTTGGGAGAATTTTACTGCTGATGTAATGTCTTCATGATTTGTGGCAGTTGATCCAAGAGAAGAAAAGAATGAGTCAAGTACCGGGCATCTGGCCTACACCAAAGATTTATTTTCTGAATTCTTGACTCCTTCAAGAAGAAGCCATCCCCATGTGGAGCCACTGTTAGCCCCCTATAAATTCCTTGACAAACAAGCAGGGTGCTAAATTGTTTTTGAGCCTTCAAGGAATGCATTTTTCTTGAAAAACACATCATCCTTGAAGCCTCCTTGTGCCTTGTGTCCTTTGATAAAATCTCCTCCACTGTTTCCATCCACAAAGCCTCACTGATTGTAAAAATTGTGCTCCAAAAGGCCTTTATTTACCCCTTGTACCACTGTAGAAATCTCCATTTCATCCCTTTTTTCACTTTTTTCAAAGCCTCCCTTCCACCCCAAAATCCCTCCCCTACTCGTCCTAAACCATCCTAAAATCCCCTTTAAACCACACATACACCCTTGGTTTGGCCAAGCACCCCTTTTTCCTCTATTTTTATCCCTATTTGGCTTTGATTTTCATTAAAAACGAGCGAAAAAACCCATTTTATACCTTTGTAATGGGCCAGCCCCCTTCGGCCAGCTCCCTTAACCTTTTCCCCACGTGACCCAGGCACCAAAACCAGGCGCTAGCCCAAAAAGCGCTTAGCGCGTTTGGTTATCGGGAGTGTTTCTAACTGTTGATTTCCCGACCATCCGACGGTCCATATTCATCTGCCCCGGTGGTCCTCGCGCCAAAACACTGTGCAGAAACCGACGGTATCTATCGCACTGCCTTTGGGAGGTGGGCGGTATTTTTCATTTCGGAGTGATTCCACTCATCGCATGACGCGTGGCTCCGCGCACTATTCATAAACTGCCCTCCATCGCGCATTAACGTTCGTCCACAAATCCGACGCGATATTTTTGTACACCATCCGATCTGTGGCCAGCCATCTGACGGTGTTCGCGCCCCCAAGGTGCTCGGACGATAACCAAGGAAAATGTGACCCCTAGCCCACTGTCCATCACCCCCCGATGCATTTTCAGCCGTCAATCTCCTCCTGAGATCGAACGGTCCGGACTAAATCCACGCCCCGTCATTGACCGGGTCCCGCCACGTCACCCATTCCACATGTTTTCATCACTTTTTTTGTCTGTCCCCTTTATAATTCATTCAAAGGTAAAATTTTAATGTTTTACATTAAAATTTCCACCTCGCTGTCCTCCAAAGCATCTCCCACTGATCCACTGTGTTCCTCCACAGTATCCTCTGCATTCATCGTCTTCATCCATGCCACGTTGCCATTTTTGCAGTCATCCACACCACCCTCCCCATGCATGTTTTTCTTAACATGTTTTCATGTTTTGCAGGGTTACAGGGAAGCGGAAAACTGCCATGGTTCATATGCACTATGGTAGTGACACAGTGCACAAAAGAGGCTGCATTCAAAGCCTGATATTATAGGAAAACGCCCGGAAGGCGCCTGTTGCACAGATTTCATCAAAGGACAGAGTTAAAACTCTACAAAATCTCTCCGATGCCATTAAAGCTCAGATTGCATAGACAAAGACAGTACTGGAGCAGCAGAGAGTTTAAGGCATGTAATTGAAGATTTTTGAGCCTTTTTTCAGGGATTTAGAAGGCAAAGGTACCAGTTCGAAGACATCGTGCACCGCTCAGAAGGTCCAATGCACAGAAAATGATATATATCAATGTCACCATCAGCGGAATGTTCCTACCAGTGAAAGGACGAAGTTCCCATGATGTTTTCATTCTATACCGTGTTCCTGAAGAGATCTCAGCCCTGACGACAATCCTATGCTGCCAGAATGCATTTGTTGCACGGTATGGTAGACATGAATCCTTAATCTGCATTTTGATTAATTCACCAGAGTATTACAGCAAGTACACCGAAGACATACCTGGAGTAAATTACAGCCTGGAGAAGACCACTATTTCACCCAAAGAGTGCCATAGATAATTGCACAGAATTTAAACAAAATGAGCTTCGACCCTCTTTCTTTTCTGAGTTTTAATGCTTTATTTAGTTTTTCACCTACCTTCTCTTCTCTCTTCAGCTATAAAACTCATGAAGGAACTCATTGTAAATGTTTTTGATCGGATATCTGAGATTTGCAAGCTGTTTCCTTGAGACACAGTCTCTGTGTGAAGTTGTAAGATAGGATGAGGAAGCTGTATCCAGACTAAATATTCAAAGTTGTTGGCAAAGTTGTACGTGACTGGTGTTGCTCTTAATATGACAAGCACATTTCTTTGGATCCTGATTTAAAGCAGATGGTGATGTTTTCTATCTCTGTGTTTTATTTCATTTCATTACATTTCTTCTGGCACGCATCAGAAATCTGGCATAGGATTTACCCTTGATAGGTACCCTATGTCTCTGCTCTCCCTGCCTTTAATATTTTTCTGCTATATGTGTATCTGAGGATTGATTTCAATTGATTTAACTAGTGTAGTGGTTAGATATATCACTAGCTGATGTATGAATTAATGAGGTCAGTGTTTGAGATGTTCTTGCTAAGGTTTAATTGAATGAATTGGGAACATTGGGAAGTCTAGAATTTGGTTTCTGTCTCACTAGGATCCTTTTCTATTGGTTAAAATATGATAATTTCCCTTAAGCTAGAGGCCGAAGCATTGAGAGTTCAAAGTCTCTCTCTGATCTCAGGTCTTTAACTTCGTGTTATAAATCTTTAAAGTTCCTTGTCTAAAGAGTTTACCTTTCAGGTTTTGGATCACAGGTTGTTCAATGGTACGTCCTGTCCCTGGATTTGATTTCTGAAAGGTCACCTTGGAGGTTTCCTTGCCTTTCACTTTCTTTCTACCTTTCATGCCATACTATCATCTTTAAGATCCAAATGCTTTAGATGACTAGCCCAATTGAAAGCCTGCATATTGAATAGCAAGTAAACCCTTTCCTGACTCCATTTTCCCAATGGTCTTGAATGTTCCCTGAAATATCTCTCCTTTGCCTAAAATCCTCTTTTCTCTGCCTTGTCTCATTTTAAACCCTTCTTTCCTAATTCATAACAACCAAACAAAAATCAAACAGACAAACCTTGTTCCCATAACTAGCCTAATATCTTAACTTTGAGCTTCAAAGACAAAAACCTTTGATCACATAGAGAGATCTCCCTCTGGACCCAGGAGGGCTAGATCCTGAGGCCTGAAAGTGGTTCAGATGTTGTCTCATCTTTTTTTCTTGCCAATCTGGCCAAAACATGGGAACCCCAACAATTTACACATTATGGTTCTCTGTATTTGTGTTAATGATGTTCAACTCTTTTGGTTTTCATATGAATGTTGATGACTTTGTTTGTTAGCATTTGTATTATCATTCAAATATTTCAGGATAGAGGGTGTTTTCACCATAAAGAATTGTTTCTTATGTGGTCATAACAACCTACAAGCATAACCCTAATGATGTGCTGCTAACAGCATTTCCTTCTCCATTTATGCTTTATTATTTTTCCTTGCTACACATAGTGTTGTATACGGTTTAACTCATTAAGAAAGTATATGGTATCATTTGAATATGTGTGTGTCTACAGGTTCATTGAGTTCTTTTGAGACCCAAAGAAAGGAGACCTTAAGCGGTAGCCGGACCCACACCCCGGACGGGATCCCTATTCGAAACGGTTCAGACTCTATTTGGGACCTTTTATCAGGGAGATCCCCTACTGTTGGCCGGACAAACTTTCCCATCAACAGAACGCTAAAGTCTCATAGGTATAGGTTGCATGTACCCTCGCCACTACGCAACAAATGAAGCTGGAACACTTAATTATTAGACTCTGCGTGGATGTTACAAAATAAATCTCAGCCAATGCCACCCCCCAAGCCAATATTGAGGGGTTGGTCGCACCATTAAAGGCCTCTAGGATGAAGATTCAAATAGTCAAAACATAGATGGAACAATAGATTTCAGACTTGCAAGCCAAGTTGCAGCCAGAGACACCCTCAGAGGTACGGGCCCAGCAAGCTGCGTTGGTTACCGTAGCTACAAATATGATTACAGGACAGATTTCTCAGGGTGCCCAATTGTTGGATACAGTCATGCAGTTATGGACCAAGGTAAAACATGACCCGATCCTGCGTGAAATCAACCAGGACCTGCGACAAAAGGAAGAAGCGTTTGAGAAGATAGAAGCCACGATGCCTACTCTGGTTCCTGCTCAACAATTAGCATGACTGCGAACTAGCCATGCCCTTCGAGATGATATCGACCAACTCCACTAGAAGAAGAAGACTCTCAATGACCGTCTTAAGCCATGGGCTGATGAAGCCCTCAATCTCGCCTAGGATATTGATGTCACTGTTAAACAATTGAACTAGACTCTGAAAAGCATCACAGCTGCAACAAAAGGACCAAATTCGCAGAAGTTAGTGGATATTACTCAGAACGCTGCTGCTCAGAGTGAAGGGGTGCTACCCCCACTAGTTGAGGTGATAAAACTACTACAAGCACAGGTGGAGACCCCACCCTTGCAGTGACTCAGGACAAGTCACAAGATTGTGTTGGAGGACTGTTGGAACAGGGTCCCCTAAAAGCTGCGAATTTTGTACAATTTTGTATATTTTTGGTCTTAATTAGTCTAACGCAGGGGTTTTGGGGTGGGTCAAAGCCCCAAATGTATTATAATGTGTCAAGGGTATACCAAGAGTCTGCAAACCATGGTTTATGGACCATTGGAAGCATATGCTAAGTCGATATAAATAGATGAACATTTTGAGTCTTAAGGTAGAAAAGAATCAAGTCTGATGCTAAGTGTGAATTGTTATATCTATTGTTGGGTCATTAGGGTAAGGACTCCTGCTGGCTGTGTGCGCGGAGATCCTCAGTCCTGTTGTGTGCGGACCCTGCTGGTTGTGTGCACAGGCTATATCGAATTGTATTAGGTTTTGGATGCTAATATATGCAGATATGGTTGAAGTACTTCTATGTTATCTGATCTAATGTATTTCTGTTGATGCGAACTATTGGATCTATTACGAATACTGTTGGTTATCTGTTTATGCTGCAAATATGCCTATGTTTTGTTATAATTGCAATCTATTGATGATGCATTATGATAATATGTGTTGATAACCGTTGATACACATGTGGATGCAGAGTTATTAACTAGATCTTTGCATGATAACAGCTTTGTATTTTGTGATCATACTGTTAACTACCCTACAAATAGATCTGTTTGGTGTGAACTTGATAGGCTACTAATTTGGATCTGCTTGACTTACTTACTCTCTCTTAGGGTGTGGAAACCTAGTTCCAGCACCCTCCCATACTGCTTCGGATGAGACTGTGGCCTGTGCAAGTCACTTCCAAAAGGGCCAGTAGTATAGGGGTTTGTTGGCAAACTGTAACCTTTGAACCTGGGTTGGGACCCCTCGAGCCAAAAAAACCCCTATACTACTAGCCCTTTCAGCAGTGACTCCTTACGCAGGCCAAAGTCTCGCCCGAAGTAGTATGGGAGGGTGCTGGAACTAGGTTTATACACCCTAAGAGAGAGAGTAGGTGAATCAAGTAGATCCACATTCGCAACCTATCAGGTTCGCACAAGGTAGGTCTATTCGTAGGTTTGTTAATAGTGTAATCCATAGTATAACAGAGCTATGTCCATGCACAGATCTAGTCAATACCTTCGCATCCACGTGCATATCAGCAGTTATCATCACACAATATCATAACCCATCAATAACCGATTACAAATACACTTCATACCATAACACAGACAGATTCGCAACATTAAACAGATAACAAAACTATATTCCAATAGATTCCAAAGGTTCGCACCAACAGTAACACATCATATCAGATAACACAGAGGTATCTTAACTATATTCACATATATTAACATCCAAAAATCTAGTTACAATCCAACACAGCCTGCGCACACAGCCAGCAGGGTCCGCACACAGCAGGACTGAGGATCTTTGCGCACACAGCCAGCAGGAGTCCTTACCCAAACGACCCAAAAATATATCTAACAATTCACACTTAGCATCAGAATTAATTCTTGCTTACCTTAAGACTCAAAATGTTCATCTATTTATATCGACTTAGCCTATGCTTCCAATGGTCCACAAACCATGGTTTTCGGACTCTTGGTCTACCCTTGACCCATTAAAATGCATTCGGGGCTTTGGCCCACCCCAAAACCCCTACATTATACTAATTAATATAAAAAATATACAAAATTGTACAAATTTTTCAGCTTTAGGGGACCCTATTCCAACAGTCCCCCAACACAATCTTGTGACTCGTCCCTAGTCATTGTGGTCGTGGGGTCTCCACCTGTGCCTGCAGCAGCCTAATTGCCTCAACTAGTGGGGGTAGCACTCCTTCACTTTGAGTAGTAGCGTTCTGAGAAATATCCACCAAATTTTGTGAAGTTGGTCCTTTCGTCACAGCAGTGACACTCTCCAAAGTCTGGTTCAGTTGTTTAACAGTGACATCAACATCTTGAGAGAGTTTGAGGGATTCATCAGCCCAAGGCTTAAGGCGATTGCTGAGGGTATTCTTATTCTGGCGGAGTTCGTCAATGTCATCCCGAAGGGCGTGGCTGGTACGTAGTCGCTCCAATCATTGAGCAGGAATTAGAGTAGGCATAGTGGCTTCCAGCTACTCGAACGCTTCTTCCTTCTATCGCAAGTCCTGGTTGATTTCACGCAGGAGAGGGTCACGTTGCACCTTGGTCCATAACTCCATAGTTGTTTCCAGTAATTGGGCACCCTGAGAAATCTCTCCTATAATCACATTCGTGGTCGCCATAACCAGTGCAGCTCGCTGGGCCCGCACCTTTGGTGGTGTCTCTGGCTACAACTTGGCCTGCAAGTTTGCGAGCTATTGTTCCATCTACATTTTGACTGCCCAGATATTAGTCCTTGAGGCCTTTAATGCTACGTCCAACCCCTCAATCTTGGCCTGGGGGGTGGTCGTAGCCGAGATTTCTTCTATAACATCCGTGTAAAGTCTACTAATTAAGTGCCCCAGATCGGTCTATTGTGTGGCAACAAGGGTGTTGAGCCCCAAGATTGTGCTTTCTTTCATCTTAATTTACCTCATTTTCCTTTTTCCATTGTTATCCCAGACCCAAATGATCAATGAAATTATTTAAAATTACTTTTAGAATGATTAACATGGCTAACTTGCTAATTTTTTTTATTTTTTCATTGTAATGCATTTTGACCGGAACTAGCTGCAGAATGCAGACATTCCGTAGCTAACCAGCAATTCTACAGATGTCTTCACGTTCAAGCATGTTCCAGGTGTCCTCTCAGGAAAAGCCACACATGGGTATATTCCACATTATGTCCTCATTGTTCGTTGCTCACCATGAAGACTGAACTGAATTCTGGACGTGGTTTTGGTACGTGGGAACTCATTTAAGGAGGCAGAATTTTAATAGGATTGTCCTAGTCCAGATGTTCTTTGTTCCTTTACGCTGCCATGTTTAGAGTCCTTGTACGATTTTGATAAGGAAAGACAATGATCCTTGTATTGTTGCAAGTTCTGTTATGTAGATTGGTTATAAAAGCACTCGGGAAACCGAGAGACAGCTCTAGATTTTGCTTAGATTTTATGTATTGACTACTATATTTCTGAAGACCGAGACTACTCTGTTTCAAGTTATTTTTCCCTTAATGAAGAAGACAACATTGCTTTGAACGCGTTGATTTGATTTGGAGTTAGATTCCGTCTGGTGGTAGAGGGCCCCTGCCTCCTGCACGGCTTTACTTTCGTAATCTAGATAAGTATCTTAGTCGTTTTCACGTTTTTGAAGTTTGAGTTCATAGTTAATTTCATTAGCCACTATAGCTATATTTGTTCTAAGAAACTCTTCCAAAAGAAGAAACTCTTCCAAAAGATCATGATATTGAATGGGAAATGGCTGTAGTGTTGTAGGATTTATTTGTAATTTCTTTTGTTCATTATCACAGTTGAACTTATACAAAGCAAACTCTTCCAAAAAATCCTTATGATGTCTAAGGCATGACTGTGATACTGAATGTTTCAGTTGTTTGTCTGCACTAAGTAGCATAGATGATCTTACTCTTAAAACGCTTTTCCAAAATATCATAATGATGGGTAGGAGGTAGCTGTGATGTCTTAGTTTTTAAATTGCTTTCAGTCTTTGTGTTTGCATTTGCACTGAATTGTACAGCCCAGATTGTTCTAGCAAGCTCTTCCAAAATACCATTCATGATGGACAAAACAGGCTGTAGAATCCCATAGATTAATGCATGATAACTTAGTTAGGGTACTCTGGAGTCAAATTGCATTCAATTCATGCTCTGTTATTTTGTTTTAAGTTTGATAATGGCTTGTTAGTTCAGCACTATTTTAGACTAGTGACATCTTAGTTCAATTTTAGCTTAGCTCATTGTATTTTCATTCCACATTTAGTTGTCATCCATTGCATATTAGATTACATTAGTTGTTAAACTTAAACAATACGGCCTTCATTATTTACAAAATCTCTTTTGTTTCAAATCCATAATTGACTCATAACCATCTGAACACAAGACAATATCATCTCAAGGCCTAAAGTACTTTTGCAACTTCTTCATAAACAAAGCCTTTCTTCAAAAGACTACTTTAAAAAGGAATCCATAACTTTTGAATAAGGTTTAGTAATGTTAAACTAAGTTGCAGAAGAGAATTAGGAGCTAGTCTTAGAGTAGAGATCTTATGATGTTAACAATATTTTTCTCCAAATATGTTTCAACAAATCTTTAATCATGGATAAAATGTTGCATCATTATAAGCTGGTTGTTTAATTGTTTAGTTAGGAGAATTTGTACACTTAGCTAACCATTTCTCAAGCTCTCCCAAAATACCTTTGATGAAAGAATTGGACAAGTTAAGTTTATGTTTTGATTCATTTTCTTGAAGTCATTATCAAGCTTTGTATCTTGTTTAGTCATAGTTTAGGTTTGATTCTGTTTCAGTATTTGCATTTGCATTTGTCATTTGTCATCAACCAATTAGGCTTCACTCTGTTTTTAACCAGTAGCTTCTTTCCATTAGCTTTTTAGTCATTTTCCTTGTGAACATAAAAACCATCAAAAGACCAAAAACATCATAAATCATCATAAAAGACCAAAAACATCATAAAACACTAAACACAACGCATTAGGAGACAAACACCTAGGCACATACAGTGCACTTCACTTCAGTAGTTTACCAACCCTGGTTGACAATTAAATGAACTCAATTTAGGAGACTAGGTTGAGCACAAACATTTTGGCGCCGTTGTCGAGGAAGTGAAAACTAGGTAACCTTTGTTTATTAATTCCCAAAAACAATTATATGCGTAGAGAGAGAGACTCAAGGGGTAGATTCATAAGCAGCAGAAACAGAAATTTGATTCCTAGAACACCACTTGTTTCACCTAGACCAAGAGCTAGTACACCTTCAACTCAGACCCATATTCCATCCTTTACTGATCCTGGACTTCTAGAAGACCTAAGATCAGATATCCCATTAGAGAAACCTTCCACATCATCCACTGAACCTGCCTTAGAAGAAGATCTAAAGACTCCTGTTAGGGATACAAACTTTTCCACTTCCACAGGAGAGTCAAACATGGCAGAAGAAGGGGGAGGAGGAGTCTTTAATGGAGAACATACATTATTTGGAGGTAGAGGTAGAGAGGAGAAGGAGGTAGAGGAGAAGGAGCTAGAGGTACAGATGGAGGAAGAGGTAGAAGAGAAATAGGAAACTCTTTTGGGTTCCCTATAATTGATGAAGAAACCAATACAACCATGAAAAACATTTCACCCTCTGTCCTTCCAAACTTCTATGGACTTAAAACTAAAGATCCTGAAACCTTCCTATTTGAATTTGAGATCTTGTGTAGAACTTATGACTACTTACAAGATGTTCAAAAACTTAAATTATTTCCTTCAACATTGAAAGGAGCAGCATTGAAGTGGTTTATGAGTTTGATCAACAGTTCTATTAGGACATGGGAAGACATGAAACAAGAATTTCTAGAGAGGTATTTGGATTATTGTATGCCGGTAAATTATAAGGAAGAAGTTTTTAAGATGGTACAAAAAGAAGATGAAAACTTGGAAGATTTGTTGGAGATATTTCATTACAACATCAAAAGAGCAAAAATGGAAAACCTAGATCAAGACACCTTAAAAGCTTTTTTGTTGAAAACAATTAGGGATGAATGGTTGGATATCCTTAACATGATGGGAAAAGGGGATATATCACAGCTCACATTACCTGAAATATCTAAGTTATGTATCAACCTTTCAAGAGGGAAATCTAAAACTGTCAAAGGTCCAAGAGATCCTGCTCTTGCAAGGGCAAGTAAGTCTGCTTCTGGGACAGTAAGTAGATCAGAAATAGGACACATGCTTGATGATTTTAAATCCGACATCTTAGGGAGTCTTAGTGAACAAATAGACACCCTTAAGATACAAAACAAGCAAAAAGCTGAATCTGATGCCTTGGCAATCTTTTGTCCCAAATGTAGAAAGAAACATGCTTTGAGAGAGTGTCCTTTGGATGTAAAAGTTGTAGAAACCTGTGTCATTTGTTCTGAAAAACATGAGACCAAGAATTTTCCTTCTCTTCCTGGTCTCAAAGCTGTCTTTCAGGAGGAAACTCCTACAGATTCCATAGAATCTCTTAATTTTGTCTCTAGAAGACCTTGGCAGGGACCCCAAACACAAGGATTCCATGATCAAATGTATAATCAACCTCCACCTTGGAATTCTTGGCAGCAACCTTGGCCTCAATTTCAAAATAAATCTCAAGCTTGGGCACAAGGAGCACAAAATCCCTTTGGAAGATACTCTCAATACTATCAGTATCCACCATCCTATCCACCATACCCACATTTTTATCCTCAAAATCCTCAACAAAATTTTCAACAAAATTCTCAACAACATCATCAGAACCTACCACATCAAAATCAACCACTTCCATTACCATTCCCTCAAAATAAAATCAATTGCCTGCTCAACCCATACCAAACCCCAATAATAAAAATCCTCAGAACACATACATGATAGAAGGCCAACAGTTTCCAACTTATTTAATTACTCCTTTAGACCTTAGTGATGTTCAACTTAGGTCTGGAAGAATACTTGAAAAGAGGAAACCTTCTGTGATTATACAAGAACAAGATAACTCCGAGGAAGACTCTCTACGGGTGAATAAAAGTCTTGAGGGAGACACATCTTTTCAAGACCCAAACACTGAAAAATCAAAGCAAAAAGATCCAATAATCTCAACTCCTGTATTAGAGCAACCATCCACATCTACTTCTATACCTCCCTTTCCAGAAATATTACAAATTGATAGAGGTGTAGAAAAACAAATTATGGTGCCTAATTATGATTTCCTAGATGAGCCGAGAAATGTTTGCATTAAAATTCCATTATTACAATCCATCAAGGAAATTCCAATTTTAGCCAAAACAATAAAGGAGTTGAGCATGAAGAAAACAAGAAAAAGAATAAGAGAAACAAAGAAAATTCAACTGGCAGGGAAAATAGCAGACATTATGATGGGCAAGATTGCTATTCCAAAGTATCTTGACCCAGGAAATCCAGTTGTTAAAATTCACATAAATGGAATTGAAATCCAAAACACACTCATTGATTTAGGAGCAGAAATCAATATCATGAGTAGACAAATCATGGATAAACTGAAACTTCCTAATCTTCTCTTTACACCCACATTATTACAATTAGCAGACAGATCTGTGATCAAACCAGATGGGGTAATAGAAGACATACCAGTGTCCCTAGATTCTTGGGAGTACCCTGTGGATTTCATGATCCTAACTCCTAAGAATAATCTAGGAGGCCATCCTGTTATATTAGGAAGACCTTGGTTGGCTACAGCTGATGCTTTTATTAGTTGTAGATCCGGTGATATGTATATCTCCGATGGTAGTTCAACTAAGAAATTCACTTTATATCCTCCAGCTAGGACAATTACAGATCTAGATGACACTCAATGGATAGAGGATGAAGAAGATTTACAACCCCTCTTCACAATTTCAGAAATTAGTGAAGATAATCAAATTCTGAATACTCTAGAAAACTTTGAATCCTCTCCAGAACACAAACATGAATCATTTCAAGAGGGATCCAATATTGAGTTTTTTTCATCAAGGCAGATGTCTCTTCATTCTATGGATAAATTTGGCAGTTCTACAAGTGAGATATTTCTAGGCAAAAGTTTGAATATAAACAAGAACCTAGAAAAATCTCAACAAGAAGAGTTAGTCAAAGTATTACAGATACATTCTTCTGCATATGCATGGGAATACACTGACATGAAAGGGATAAGCCCCAAGACTTGCACTCATCACATCTATATAGAGGAAAATTGCAAACCAATCAGATAACCTCAAAGACGGATGAATCCAAATCTTAGGGAGATTGTTAAAGAAGAATTGCAAAAATTGTTAAATGTCAACTTCATCTATCCTATTTCAGATAGTCAATGGGTTTCTCCTTTGGTAATTGTGCCAAAGAAAAATGGTAAATGGAGGGTATGTGTTGACTACCGGGAACTAAACAAAGCTACTCTTAAAGACCATTTTCCCTTACCTTTTATAGATCAAGTGTTAGATACATTAGCTGGCAAAAAGTACTTCTCATTCCTAGATGGGTTTAGTGGTTACAACCAAATCCAAGTAGCACTTGAAGATCAAGACAAAACCACATTTACCTGTCCTTGGGGTACCTATGCTTACCGAGTTTTGCCATTTGGATTATGCAATGCACCTGCAACATTCCAAAGGGCAGTATTAGGAATTTTTTCAGATCTAATACATGATTGTGTAGAGGTATACATGGATGATTTCACAGTTTATGGAAACACTTTTGAAGAAGCTTTAGCAAACTTGGAAAAAGTTTTAAATAGATGTCAGGAAGCAAATCTTTCACTTAGTCATGAGAAATGTTTCATGATGTTTACTGAAGGTATTGTTTTGGGGCATCACATTTCAGGGGATGGGATTAGAGTTAATGAGTCAAAAGTTGAAGTCATCTCTAACTTATCTATTCCAAGTTGTCAAAAATATGTTAGGATTTTTCTAGGATTTACAGGATATTATCGGAGGTTTATAGAAAACTTCACCAAGATAGCATCTCCACTCTTCAAATTACTTACCAAAGATTGTGAATTCAA
The DNA here is from genome assembly GCA_034641835.2 of Pinus albicaulis. NCBI lineage: Eukaryota > Viridiplantae > Streptophyta > Pinopsida > Pinales > Pinaceae > Pinus > Pinus albicaulis. Next base: position 533,521,112 of record CM076573.1, on the reverse strand, counting down.
ATGGAATTCTGATTGCCAGTTAGCCTTTGAAACCTTGGAAACAAAAATTTCTGAAGCACATATTTTAAGGGGACCTAACTGGAAGTTACCTTTTCATATCTCAACAAATGCCTCTGATACAGCTCTAGGAGCAGTATTGGGACAAAAAGACTTGATTCCTTATGCCATCTACTATACCAGTAAAAATTTGACTCCTGCAGAGTTAAACTATACTGTAATTGAAAAAGAGTTTTTAGCTGTTGTTCATGCCATAAACAAATTCAGACACTATATAACAGGCTATGAAAATTTTGTTCACAGTGATCATTCTGCAATTATATACTTAATGAACAAATCAATTACTAATGGCAGAGTCATAAGATGGTTATTTCTTTTACAAGAATTCAACATTACCATTCTAGATAGGCCTGGAAAACAAAACATAGTAGCTGATTTCCTATCTAGACTCCAAAACATCAAAGATGACACTCCAGTTGAAGATCAATTTCTTGATGAATATCTTTTTGCAATTTCTACTCAAACTCCTTGGTTTGCTGACATTGCTAATTATTTGGTTTCAGGAAAATTTCCTTCAATAATGAATGCAAGGGATAAAAGAAAAATCATTTATGACAGTGCAAAATATTCATGGGTTTTTAATGAGTTGTACAAGACAGGTCCAGATTTGATCATTAGGAGATGTGTTCATGAAGATGAGATGCCTGAGATTCTCAAAGCATGTCATGATGAACCTTGTGGCGGACACTTTGCTGATAAAAGGACAGCCTATAAGATCCTTAACTTAGGATATTATTGGCCATCCTTGTTTAAAGATGCTAAAGAGTATGTCAAAAGGTGTGACAGTTGCCAAAGGGTAGGGAAACCTTCTCCTTCAGGTGAGATGCCATTACAACCTCAGGTACACATTGAACCTTTTGAAAAATGGGCTTTGTATTTTGTAGGACCTATTAGTCCTCCATCAAAACAAAAGAAATATATATTAGTTTGCACTGATTATGTTACTAAGTGGGTAGAAGCTAAACCATTACTTGTTGCTAATGAATCATCTGTAGTTACTTTTCTTTTTGAGGATATTTTTACTCGTTTTGGTGTCCCAAGGGAAATTATTACAGATCAAGGAGCTCAATTTACATCAAGGCTAGTGGAACAAATGATGGAGAGGTACAAAATCAGGCATAGAAAATCTACTCCTTATCATCCACAAGCAAATGGTCAAGTGGAATCTACTAATAAGGTCATTGAAGGAATCCTAACGAAGACTTTTCATTTACATAGAAGAGATTGGGTAGATAGGCTTCCTGAAGCCTTGTGGGCCTATAGAACTACATGGAGAAACACAATAGGCCATACTCCTTATGAACTTGTTTATGGAAAGCAAGTTTTGTTCCCCATAGAGTTCCAAATTCAAACTTTCAAAATGGCAGTTCAGCTAGGACTTGATTTAACGGAGGCACAAAAGCATAGACTGGAGCAGATTAATGAATTGGATGAGATCAGACAAGATGCAGTTCAGAAAACAAGTCTAGTCCAACAGCAAAGGACTAGATGGCATGATAAGTACATCAAAGAGAAGAAATTCAAAGAAGGTGATTGGGCTCTCTTGTTTGACTCAAAATTCAAGGATTTTCAAGGTAAATTTCAAACGCATTGGCTTGGGCCATATGAAATTGTTGAAATTTTTGACAATGGAGCAGTAAAAATCAGGACAATAGATGAAGAAGAGGTCACTTTTCTTGTGAATGGTCATAGATTGAAGCTGTATCACAAACCACTCTCAAGAGAAGAATTTGTCAAGAAGTTCCAAGAAAATAGTGATGTGAAGTTAATGAAGAAGAATCTTTCTTCTTCATCAACTTGATTGAATTTTCTAAAGAATTTCTTTTGAAAAAAATATATAAAAAAAATAAAAATAAGAATAATAAAAAATAAGGTATAAACATGAAAACTAATCATTGATTGGCATGTTTATACAGAAAAGATAGGGTGAAAATCAGAGTCTTTCTGACACTCTAACTTTTCCATTTTGTTTCTGCAAGCAGCTGTTACAAAATCGTAAGTTCAGATCCATTGTACTTATGATCCATCTCATTTCATTTCATTCCATTCACTTATCCATCCATACTCCATTTCATTCATTCAGTCATACTTCACTTCATTCCATATTTCATTCATCTCATTCCATACTTCATCCACTTCATTTCCATATCAAAATTTAAAGTTTGATGTCTTTCTGCAAATGAATAACACATGTCATGGATTTCAGGCCATTCCTTATGTTCTTCCACTCCATTTCATGAATTGTAGTCCATTCCATTCCATCATTCACTTCACACATATCCCATTATATCATGTTTCATCACCCATCTTCACTCATTCCATAAAATATTCTATGTATATTCCAAACCACTCCATTCCATGAGTAAAATTCTCCATAGGTACATTCTGCAGCTAAAACAGACATTCTGCAGCTGAGCAGATTTTCCGCAGCCAGACAGTCATTCCGCAGCTACAGATCCTGAAGGCACTAATCAACAAACATTTGAATTGCAACAAGATGATCCAGTATATCCATGAACAAGAAGAATCAAGAAGGATTATGAAGACTCTTCCAGAGGAGAACAAAGTATACAAAGACCACAAAAAGCAAAGGTAAAAAGTTCTGGTTATAATGGCATTTCATAAAAACTTTAGTACAGTCTAGTTATGAATCATTCGAAAAAGTTGTTTTGATTATTTTTATTGATCATGCCAAATATACCCTCCTCAAAACTTTGGATAAAAATCTTTCATTTCGAATTCTATACCCGACCATCATTTAAGCGGTTAAAAAGGCTGAAGTGTTTGATTTCCTCACGTCACCCAGCCAAATCATTTAATGATGATTTTTTTTTAAATCCGTTGTAAAAAAATCTCTGCAGTCTTTTCACTCATTAATTTGTTTTCTTCACCTCACTTCATTAACTCATTCCGTAACTACCTCCATCACTCCATTCCGTAGCCAGCCCTTCATCATTGCATTCCGAAAAACAGAGATATCCCTATCACCGTGAGCAGAGATTGAAGCATTATCACCGTGAGCAGAGATTGAAGCCATTATCACCGTGAAGCAGAGGTATATCAGTGTGGAATTTGAAGCATTGTCACCGAAAAGTAGAGGTATATCAGTGTGTAATTTGAAGCCATTATCACCGTGAAGCATAGATATATCAGTTTTGAATATTGAAGCACTATCTCCGTGAACCAGAGGTATATCAATTTGAAGGTTGAAGTTATTGTTTTCGTGAGTAGAAAGAGTACTAATCTGAAGATTGAAGAAGGAATTATGGGCCTCATTGTAAGAACTGAACCAGTGGGCACAAAATACCTGGAAGGATACCCTCAGAGTAGAGAAATGTTGCAACAGGTAGGATGGCTACAATTTCTTGAGAAAATTAATGGCTTCCACAAAGAAGTCACTAAAACATATGCAAGGTCATTCAAAGGAGCCGAGGTTGAAGTTGGCGATGTTAAATTCACTATCACAGAGGGTTTTATTGCAGAAGCAACAGGATTTCTTAGACATGGAGAGAGATGGTTTAAAAACAGAGAATTTCATAATGAATAATGGAAGCAAATCCTAAAATCACCAGGTATGGATGTCACTGTGTTTAAAAAGGGAATTCCAAGTTCTGCATTAAAAAATAAATGGAGAAACATATTGCTTATTCTACAAAAATTTATCACATGTGAAGGTAGATATGGCACATTTTATGTTTACCATATTAGATTGATAATGCATTTTCTGGAGTAAGAGCTAAATTTGCCTTATTTCTTGCTTGAAAGTTTGAAAAAGATGGCTTTTAGTGTTCAAAGAAGAGTCCAATTCCTAGAGACAACTCTATACCATCATGGCTTGGTTAAGATTTTAATTGAACACCATTTAGCCAAAACAAAAGACACTTGGGATAATTTCTTGGTAAGAAATCATTTTGAGGAACCAAAAGAGCCCTCACCTGAACATCAGCCTACAAGGAGAAGCAGAAAATGGAGAGCCTCTAAAATTGAAATTGACAAAAAAGTACAGGAAAGTAGTGAAGAAATCATCTCTGAGAAGTTGACTCAAATTAAGAGACAACTTAAGAAAGAGAGGGTAATTAGGAAATCTGCCACAGAAAAAGGAGAGGGATCATCCCAGCCAAGAAGAAGCCATAGACTCAGGGGGAAACTAAGGAAAACTCAGATCAAACAAACAGGGGTGATAAATATAGAAGATGAGGAAACATCTATTGAAGAAGATGTTGAAGAAGATTTTAATGAAGAAACCCATGAAATTGACCCTGCTCAGCAAGAAGTTTATGACTATGTTGAAACATTGGAAAGGAAAGCTTCAGAGAGTAGAGATAGAACCCCTAGTCCTCCACTGTCCGAAATAGATGTGTTAAGAAGGGATAGGTATGAGCTGGAAATAATTAATAGACATATCAAAAATGAGAATGATATTCTGAAGGAACAAGTCAAACTCAAAACCAGTATGAACTCAACCTTATCTCTACAAATGGACAAAGTGGAAAAGGCTAATGAAAAGTTGAAAAAGAGGAACAAGAAGCTAATCAGGGCACTTATCAACTTAAGGTTCAAACTAGTCATCAGAAAACCCAGAAGACCTTTAATTTCCAGGCAAAGAAGAAGGAGGGGGTTAGATGTTCTTGCAAAAGTCTCTGAGTTTATGGAATAAGTTGCATGAGGACATGCAAGAAGTCAGCAGTGGGGGTATGTTGAGCCCCAAGATTGTGCTTTCTTTCATCTTGCTTTACCTCATTTTCCTTTGTCCATTGTTATCCCAGACCCAAATGATCAATGAAATTAGTTTAAATTACTTTTAGAATGATTAACATGGCTAACTTGCTAAGTTTTGTGATTTTGTCATTGTAATGCATTTTGACCGGAACTAGCTGCAGAATGCAGACATTCCGTAGCTAACCAGAAATTATGCAGTTGTCTTCACGTTCAAGCATGTTCCAGGTGTCCTCTCAGGAAAAGCCACACATGGGTATATTCCACATTATGTCCTCATTTTTCGTTGCTCATCATGAAGACTGAACCGAATTCTGGACGTGGTTTTGGTACGTGGGAACTCATTTAAGGAGGCAGACTTCTAATAGGATTGTCCTAGTCCAAATGTTCTTTGTTCCTTTACGCTGCCATCTTTAGAGTCCTTGTACGATTTTGATAAGGAAAGACAATGATCCTTGTATTGTTGCAAGTTCTGTTATGTAGATTGGTTATAAAAGCACTCGAGAAACCGAGAGACAGCTCTAGATTTTGCTTAGATTTTATGTATTGACTGCTATATTTCTGAAGACCGAGACTACTCTGTTTCAAGTTATTTTTCCCTTAATGAAGAAGACAACATTGCTTTGAACGCGTTGATTTGATTTGGAGTTAGATTCCGTCTGGTGGTAGAGGGCCCCTGCCTCCTGCACGACTTTACTTTCGTAATCTAGATAAGTATCTTAGTCATTTTCACGTTTTTGAAGTTTGAGTTCATAGTTAATTTCATTAGCCACTATAGCTATACTTGTTCTAAGAAAATCTTCCAAAAGAAGAAACTCTTCCAAAAGATCATGATATTGAATGGGAAATGGCTGTAGTGTTGTAGGATTTATTTGTAATTTCTTTTGTTCATTATCACAGTTGAACTTATACTCAGCAAACTCTTCCAAAAAATCCTTATGATGTCTAAGGCATGACTGTGATACTGAATGTTTCAGTTGTTTGTCTGCACTAAGTAGCATAGTTGATCTTACTCTTAAAACGATTTTCCAAAATATCATAATGATGGGTAGGAGGTAGCTATGATGTCTTAGTTTTTAAATTGCTTTCAGTCTTTGTGTTTCATTTGCACTGAATTGTACAGCCCAGATTGTTCTAGCAAGCTCTTCCAAAATACCATTCATGATGGACAAAACTGGCTGTAGAATCCCATAGATTAATGCATGATAACTTAGTTAGGATACCCCGGAGTCAAATTGCATTCAATTCATGCTCTGTTATTGTGTTTTAAGTTTGATAATGGCTTGTTAGTTCAGCACTGTTTTAGACTAGTGACATCTTAGTTCAGTTTTAGCTTAGCTTATTGTATTTTCATTCCACATTTAGTTGTCATCCATTGCATATTAGATTACATTAGTTGTTAAACTTAAACAATACGGGCTTCATTATTTACAAAATCTCTTTTGTTTCAAATCCATAATTGACTCATAACCATCTGAACACAAGACAGTATCATCTCAAGGCCTGAAGTACTTTTGCAACTTCTTCATAAACAAAGCCTTTCTTCAAAATACTACTTTAAAAAGGAATCCATAACTTTTGAATAAGGTTTAGTGATGTTAAACTAAGTTGCAGAAGAGAATTAGGAGCTAGTCTTAGAGTAGAGATCGTATGATGTTAACAATATTTTTCTCCAAATATGTTTCAACAAATCTTTAATCATGGATAAAATGTTGCATCATTATAAGCTGGTTCTTTAATTGTTTAGTTAGGAGAATTTGTACACTTAGCTAACCATTTCTCAAGCTCTCCCAAAATACCTTTGATGAAAGAATTGGACAAGTTAAGTTTATGTTTTGATTCATTTTCTTGAAGTCATTATCAAGCTTTGTATCCTGCTTAGTCATAGTTTAGGTTTGATTCTGTTTCAGTATTTGCATTTGAATTTGTCATTTGTCATCAACCAATTAGGCTTCACTCTGTTTTTAACCAGTAGCTTCTTTCCATTAGCTTTTTAGTCATTTTCCTTATGAACATTAAAACCATCAAAAGACCAAAAACATCATAAAACACTAAACACAACGCATTAGGAGACAAACACCTAGGCACATACAGTGCACTTCACTTCAACAGTTTACCAACCCTGGTTGACAATTAAATGAACTCAATTTAGGAGACTAGGTTGAGCACAAAGAAAGGGTACAAGCAGCCTATGCCTAGGATGCTTCAGCAATCTTTTCTTTGATGATTTGCTCAGTCGTACTGAGTTGTTAATGAAACCGGTGATCCCAGTGCTATATTTCTTCAAACAGGGACGCGTGAAGAAGCTATAAAGGTTCATGTGGTAGGTAGGTGAGATCCAACTGTACCTCCACGCAGATGTGGACTTGCACTCCTAAGTCGTGTGGACTCAGTATGAGGGTTGCTCCAGGTAGAGGGCATAGGAAACTTTCTGGTGTATTGATCACCGCACTGCTCGTTGCTAGGGCCGATTTGACCTGGATCATACTTGTCTGCAAAGTGTCGGTTTTCAATTGTAGAGCCCGGAGATCAGCCTAGAGGGTGTCGACCATGGCTTTCTTCTGCTCTTCCAGAGCCAACCATTTATCCTCTGTAGCCAAAGTGACCGCATCTACAATTTTCTCAAGGTACCTTCCGTCAATGTAACGACGTTGCCGTGTTCTGGTCATTGAGAGTGCTGCTTCTTTCATGACCATTTAACAGGGTCATTATCCCTCTTCATTCCTCGGGGGGAGTCAACACCCTTGGCATCCAATTCTTTAGTGCCTTGGTCCAGCTGCAAATCCTTCTGTGACGCTCGTTCAGTGCTTTTCCCAGTATTCTTTTTCTGCTGTGTATCCATTTATGATGGTGATTCCACGCCTTTCCTAGTATCTTGACTTGGTCCTCCACTTGCTTTGGTAGTGGTGGGCAGGGTGACCTTTGTGGTGATCCTGCCTTCAGCGCCTTTCACACCTATTTTGAAACCAAGCTTCTAATGTGGAGGCCATTGAGCAATTAAATGGTCAATCCCTTCATCGGAAGCCATATAAGGGAGTGAAACCCATGCAGGATCCTTGCAGCCTCTAATTTGAATGTTATGCATAGTCACCTGGAATGCAACAATGCTTTTATACTTATTGTAGATGGCTGGCGATAGATGCGGCTGTGAGTTTATAGCTGCTGCGAACCCACTTTGAAACAACACCCAGAAGACTTGATTGTCCTCAATGCATTGTGCATCCTTATATTCCCACAAGTTTTTATATCGAGCCCCCTTGCATATGTTTTGGGTGAGCTCAAGGAGGACCAATTCCTCAGGTGCTTCCCAGGCAGCCAAGAATAAAAAAAATTTCGTCCCTGATCTTGGGATTCGTGAACATTTTCTAGAAACTCATCGCATGAGTACTAGGAACAATTGAAAAAGACCCTTTTCTTGCTTCGGCCTTCCAACTGAATCACATATGCAGGGACGGTGGCCACTTGGAATTTTCACATCATCTTTCACGCCAACAATAGGGTACCCACTACGTATCAAGGTCGCTAATGGTTTTTATCATGAAGCCTCGAGTGTTCCACTCCACATGGTAGGTTTCACACACCTCATCAGCGATCTTCCCCTCGTACTTCTTACCAATGCGCAGCATAGGGTCCGGCCCTTCCATGGGGAGAATAGTAATTCAATCAATGAGCGAAACATCGATGGGGTTTCGGTCTTGGATCCATAAGCAATCATCATGGACCAGGGCAAGCAACTGACATACCAAACAGTTTGTGATATTATAGTGACTGAAATGCGGCATCCTCTGCAGGTTTAAGAGCCCCGATCTTGCCAATCCGCGTACCCAACGCATGGGGACAATATTTATCTCATCTTCTTCTTATATTCTTTCAAGATATAACTTAGGTTCCAACTTGGGGAAAGCCTCCAAATTGGCCAAGTCATAATCATCGAATTTCACCTCATGGAGCTTTCCAAAGGGTTCACCAATAACGGGGACCTCACCCAAGGTCAGCGGCATCTACAGGTAGGTGCGAAAGCCATCGAGATTCTTCGGCATGCGTGTGGAGGGCCTACGGGGCTGAAAAAAGGGTCGTAGCCAATTGATTGGTTCGACTACATGGGCCTCTTCTTGAGTAGACAAAGGTTGCTTTACTGGTTTGGGAGAGTGTGCCTTAAGTGCCATTCACAGGGACTTTACATTTCGTGGGGAAGTACGGGGCTTCACCCCAACCCATTTCACAGGTTTCTGCGACCCTTGCACTTTTTCCTTCCCTCCTTATTTGCTTGAATCAGTGTAGATATAACTTCCTCGGCTTCTGGGTCGACTTCCACTACTTCTTCAGATTCTTGTTCTGTCAAGCTCAAAGGCTGGGATTTCTCGACGGGATTAGTCGCAGTCATTTTGGCGCAAAAAAAAAACTTAGGGTAGCTACTATATGAGGGGGAAGCGCACTCAAACATCAACAAAGCAAAAGAGTCACAGATTCATACAGAGCACAAACTATTCAAGCTATACAGAACCCTCTTTTGAACTATCCCCTTGCTTGTATAGCCTTTACAATCGACTAATGGTTGGGTAAACCTTATTTGGAACTTACCATCAAGTAAACGGTAAAAATTCTTCCAAAATCGCCTCATTAATTGTCGGTCGCCCGCTCCTTTCAATAGTAAAATTTGCTTTATACCCTATTTTACTATTCCAACGGCTAGCTTTCATACCTCCTGTGCGCCCAATGCACCCCGGTGCTCCCAGCACACCTCCTGCCCTCCTCGTGCACTTTTGCACTTCCAGCGCACTTGCCGCGTTCTGAACATACGTCTGTGCCTCCTGTGCACCCCTCCGGGCTTCCAAATCTGTGCGTACCCTGGTTCTTTCTATACTTACCTTCCTTGGTGGACGTACCCCACTTCATACAGCTACTCTAGCCATATAGTCATTTGATCCGATATGGTTTGAGCCGACTGCCATTGACATAACCAGGTAGCATATCGTCGCGCAAGGTGGCTAACCGAACAACTCTGCCATCCGTGATTTCTTTAACTGTATAGGGCCCTAGCGAGTGCTGTCAGAACTTCCTTGGGTGTTTTTAAAACTGGCTATCATACAGTAGGACCAATTCACCCTCCGCAAAGGTCTTTTGGCAAATATGTCAATTGTGCCATGCCTTATCTCGAGCCTTCTGAACCTGCTGATGAAAATTAGCAATGAAACGATCTTCCTCCAAAGCCATCAGTTGTGCTAAACATTCCTCCATGATATCAGGCTCCTCCATGTTTGTAAAGGTTTCGATGCACAAGCTAGGGACAATATATTCCATGGGCATAATTTCCTCCTTGCCATAGACCATCCTAAACGGTGTCTTCCCAGTCAACGTCTTATGGGTAGTTAGATAGGCCCAAAGAAAAAACGGGATGCACACGTCCCAATCGTTGTGGTTAGCATTGCAGACCTTAGTCAGTGCCTACTCCAAGATTTTATTAAAAGCTTCTACCGCTCTATTTTCTTGTGGGTGATACAGAGTGCTTTTTGCATGATGGATACCAAATTCTTCCGTCAAGGCCTATATTGTTTCATTAACAAAGTGCGTACCTCTATCGCTCATTAAGATCTTCAGACATCCAAATTTGGTCAGAATCTGCTCAAAGTTGAAGTGTGTAGTAGTATCTACAGTGAAATCCTTCACCTCTTGTGCTTCGACCCACCTGGTTACATAATCAATGGCAGTTATAATGTAGTGCGTACCTATCTTCTTTCCGGGTGGGTTGATAGGTTCCAAAAAATCGATGGCTCATTTGTCAAATGCTTGTAGGGCCATTTGCGGTTGAAGGGGCATGTCATCTCTGTGCGATGGCCTTCCTATTCATTGGCATGTATCACAGGCTTTACAATAGTCATGAGAGTCATTATGCAGGGTAGGCCACCATAGTATAGCTCTCAAGGCCTTTTGCATCATCGCTTTCCTGCGTAGTGACCTCCTGCTACATTGTCATGAGATTTTGCCCAGATAGCGTGCCTTTCATGCTCCAAAACATATATTCGCAACACTTCATCAGCTCCCATCTTATATAGATGACCTACGATGATGGTAAAATTTGTTGCATGGGTTACCAAGTCTTGCTTATGTTTTACCGAATACGCTTCAGGTGCCATGCCCGTAGTTAGGAACTGAATGATGTTAGTGAAGTGCGCATCAACTACCTTAATAGTGAACAACTGCGCATCAGGAAATCCTTCTTCTATGTTGGACAGTTCCTCGCCACTCTCAATTCGTGACAAGTGATCCAGCCCAGCATTCAACTTCCCCGGCTTGACAATGATCTCAAAGTCGTATTTCTAGAACAGCAGTAGCCATCGGCAAATCCCCCCCCCCCACCCCCAACACATGCGTATTCACCATTTACTTCAAATTAGAATGATCTGAAAACATTTTTAATTTCCCTCCTAAAAAATAGTGTCGATATTTCTGTAATGCATAGACCATGGCCAATCCCTCTTGCTTTGTAGTGGAGTAATTGCGCTCCGCACTAGAGAGTTTCCTACTAGAAAATGCAACAAGGTGATCAATGTCCCCATCTCCAGGCTGCGTGAGGACAACTCCTAGGGTGATTCCTGATGCGTCTATGTGAACATGGAATACCTTTGCCCAGTCAGGAAAGATGAGAATGGGCGTAGATACCATCTTCTCCTTGATTAGCTCGAAGCTCTTCTGACACTCGTCATCCCAAAAAAATGAAACATCCTTCTTAAGTAATTTTTCCATATGTTTTGTGATCAGTGTGTACCCTTGAATGAAATTTCTGTAGTAGCTTGTGTGTTCGAGGATCGAACACAGTTATTTCTTATTTGTAGGAACTACCAGGTTTATGATAACTGCAACTTTCTCAGGATCAACCATCAACCCTTATTGGAAAACTATATGTTTGAGCAAGATTCTAAAGGGTATGTAGAATATGCACTTCTTGATATTCAGGGATATTTTGTGTTTTCTACAGGAATCCAACATCATGTGTAGGTTCGAGACGTGCTTATTCACTAAGCCGAAGACAGTCAAATCATCAAAATAAACCTCCAAATTTTTTTGTATGAACTCTTTGAACACTGTGACTACTACTCATGAGAATATGGCAGGGGAATTCTTGAGTCCAAACGACATGATCGTATATTGAAAGGATCCCCATTTAGTAGCGAATGTAGTTTTGCTGCAAACTTTAGGTGTAATTCTGATCTGATGGTAGCCTGAGAACCTGTCAGTAAATGAGTATGTTTCCTACCCTCCCACGCTATCAAGGATTTCATTTGAGAATGACGTGGGAAAGGGATCATGCATGCAAGCATCATTCAATTTGCATAAGTCCACACAGATTCGTATCTCTCCCTTCGTATTTTTCTCCTGAACCACCATTGGACTTACCTAGTCCGACTGTTCAACCGGTTCGATGATACCTACAGCGAGCATCTTGTCAATTTCTTCCTTGGCCTTTTATTTATACGTAGGATTCAACTGATAAGGTTGTTGCTTCATAGGTTGCGCATTTGGTTTTAATGTGATGCACATGACCCCTAGGTCCCCTGTGATCCCCTTAAGCTCTGAAAACTTCGTCTGGAATCAGTCCTGATATTCTGTGAGAAGTTCTGCAAATTTTCCTACTGTATCATCATCCCAGTAATCCCAAATTTTAGCCAACTTAGGTTGCTTTTCTGTGCCAATGTTGACTTCTCGCAGCTTCAGTGGCTTAGTAACATCGATAGTTTGTAGTGGGGGTCCAACAACTATGCGTTCACCCTCCAACTCCATAATAGATACATTGCGCAGATCTTCATCGAACTCTTCTATTGCTATATTGTGGTAGTTGACAATATCTCGCATCTGTGTTTCCCATGTTGGTGCCCCAGGTGCAGCGTAAGGGCATGATTCATTAAATACAAAGGTATCTATATCCTACAGAGCTTCTTCAAGCGCCTCTGTTCCTCCTTCTAACCCAAATGTCCCTACAAATTCATCCTTTAATGTTTCCCAATGGCGGGTGCACTAATGTAAGTCCACATCTAAGTACCATGTGGTGGGAATTGGTCCCAAGGCATGAATAAATAGGTGAACCCATTCTTCTGTAGTCCGTTCACACCATTTCTCCATCCAAGTGAACAAATGCTCACGCGAGTATCCTGGGCCAAGGAATGTCTTTACGCGCAAGTGAACCGGAGATTCAAATCTCAAGATCATCATATCTCAACACACTTCCCAATCTTGGAACGCCCCCTTATGCTTGTCCCACCACCTCGCAGGTGTTGCGCACATGGATATATTAAGGGCCCATAACCTTCGCTCTCTCGGAACCTCAGCTTCAAATGCTCTCAAAAACTCCTTAATGCTACAAGAACCATCAAAGTAGGGAAGTTCTATTACCTATGAGGAGATGCATCAGAAGTTCTTTGTGCTTCTATGACATTGCAGCGCAGATACATCATGTAACCGATTCTACCAATTTTCCATCTCTCCATCGAAGGCAGAGAAACATTCGTTATCTTTTTCCTAGCAAAGCACACTAGCAACCATAGGATTGATCCAATATTCATCCCGCGCAGTTAAATTATATATGTGATCCACATCCTCTTCTTCGCGCACTGGCTTCATATACCATTCTCCTTCCTCAAGGTCTAATGGTACTATCACCCACATACCTTCATTTTCAAACACCATGCTTATTTTCTTTAGCTTGATGAAACCTCCCATTTCTATGGCCCAATCTAGTCCTAGAAGCGTAGGGTAGGGGTCCGCATCTTCTACAATCTGAATTAGCTCAAATTCGGCCTGGACCTTAACTCCTGCGATATATACCACGATCTTTTGTAGTCTCCCCAATGGTATAATATTCTTCTAGTTGGCCACTGGATAGTGGTACATCCAACTTAGGTTCTCCCATTTGCTGCCAAGTTTTTTTTGGCAATACATTAGCATCTGATCCCAGGTCCAGAATAACTTGATCCATTTCATGGTCACCGATCTGTGCTGTTAGCCGCATCTCCCTACCAGTGCGTCTCTTATGCTTGTACAACTTGTGTACATCCTTAACCTCCGGAGGTGGGTTAGGTCTCTCTGCGTAGCTATCTATTAATTCTTGCAAATTCTATATTACCTTTTGGTTGTGCAGCAACTTCATACATGCCTGGAGAAATGGTTTAACTTCATCATCGGTCTTTACTTTTGGCATAGGTGCCTCATCCTTAGTGAATTCCTTGCAAGCTGCAACAAAGGTTTCTTTTTCCTTCTGTAGGTCCAAACCTTCTTGTTTGACAACTGCTTTTTAGATAAGAGGTTCGGCCACAACTTTCTTCTCAACTCCCCCAATAGCCATCCCACTGCGTGTTATGACATTAATGCTCAAGCCTTCGTCACATGGTTCAGCCTTAACCCTCTGCACATTTTTTGTAGGTATATTATTTTTTTTCTACATTTTTGCGATAAAAATTGGACAGTCTTCAATCATATGATCCAGCTATCTACAATACCTGCAGTATTGTCTTGCAGGATTTGGACATTCACTCGCAAAGTGCCCTACTTCTCCACAGATATAGCAGATCAATTTTCCTCTTCCCCGATCTGTGCCTCCACCCCTCCCTCCTCCTCTGCCCCTGGCTGGGGAGCCTCCTCTCCTCAAGGGAGATAGAGGTGTCATAGGGTCAGCTTGCATCCGATATAGCTTACCTCGATCAATCATTAGGTCATATGTACGACAATTTTTCTCGTCATGTCCCATAGATGAGAAAAATTGGCATCATTGTTGCTTCAACTCTGGAACATAAGTAGCCAGACGAGGGAAGTGGTTGTTATCATGCAATCCTGCTACACGGCATTCAACGCACCATAAGGTCAGGCCACTTGATCCCGCAACTTCTCCAGGATGTAATGGGCTAGGCCCCCCAGCGTGCATATAATCTGTTAATAGAGGGCACTGATCCTTGGTGTGCCCCAATACCTGACAGCTTATGCACCATATGTCTGGGGTGGCTTCCTTCCATCACTCTTTGTGCAGGTTATGGATTTCGAGATGCACGGCCTGCAGCTGCCCTTGGATCTACTGTACTCAAAACTGGGCATTATCTCTTGGCACAACTTCCAACTTCATAGAAATATCTAGAGATTTTTCCTACGATTCAATGGCTTGCTGACCCATAGGTGCATGCAGGTGAGGCAGTAACATAGCGATGAACCATTCCTTATGTTGTCTTCCATAATACAGAAATTCCCCTTCTTTGATCACCTTCTTTAGCTGTTGGTCAGCCTCCCATACAGACTCAAAGGGCCCTTGTTTAAAATATTTTAGGTCATTCACTATTTGAGAGTAGAACTTAGGTTTCCAGAACTGCTATTTTAGGGCATCCTTAATCACTTGAATAGTCACGTTCGCATGCTGAGATATGTATCCCATATACCAATCCAGGGCTCTTGCTTCGAAGGCGAGAGATAACTGTGCCCTTTCTACAACATCGTTAGCCACATTTTGTGCAATCCATACTGACTCTGCGACAAACTAGAATCGGTCCATATCTTCATCCCCTACACCCTTGAAGGTAGGTAGCTTCATGTGAAAGCCATATCGTCTTCTGATGGAGGTGGAGGTATGGGTGAGTTTTTACCCCTATGCTGGCTTTAAGGTGGTGTAGTTGGGGGCCTATGCGCAGCTGAATGTCTTGCTGGACTGTAGACATATATCTCTCCTTCCTAATTAGTTCTGTAGTATTTACCACTCCGCGTTGTGCTTTCACCTAGTTCAGAGGTCATTCACTTGGTGTGGCTACACAAAATACCTTTCTTCGCACATCAAAATATTGATTAATAATGGCAGTGTCTTCGGAAATTTACCTCGGAAACCTTTGAATAACCTCCGCTCTGCTTCAGAATAGGATACGAACTGATCGACTACGAACTCTATCACAAATCCTCCCAGCACGCTATCCACCCAGTGATCTCCCGTATGAGTGATGGTATTATCAGTTTTCTCCAACTACCGGATCAATTCTGGAGTCCAGTACATGACCCGATCGTCCTTCCAACACATCTGGAAATATACGAGCCTCGCCAGTCACTCCTGAAGCTCTTTCGCAAACATTACAAAGAAAATTTTGTAGACTTTAGTGAAGATGTACTTATTCTTCCACTTCTCCGTCGTCAACTTCGTGCTACGATTTTCTTTTACTGCAAATTCTTGAACTTGTTTTTCAAACCACTCTTCAATTTATTCCCTCTAAGGTCTCCAATATTCCCTTGGCATTACCCGATCTCCCTCTCAAAATTCTCCTGGTCCCAGCAACGGAACCATTTGTTGGCTCGAGGGGTCCTGACCCAAGTTCAGAGGTTAATATTTTCCAACGAACCCCTATACTACTAGCCCTTTCGGCAGTGACCTGCTTGCGCAGGCCAAAGTCTCACCCAAAGCATTTGGGAGGGTGTTGTAACCAGGTTTCTGAACCCTAAGAGAGAGAGAGTAGGTAAGTCAAGTAAATCCATGTTCGCAACCTATCAGGTTCACACAAGGCAGGTCCATTCGCAGGTTTGTTAACAATGTAATCCGTAGTATAACAGAGCTATGGCCATGCACAAATCTAGTCAATACCTTTGCATCCACGTGCGTATCAACAGTTATCAGTACACAATATCATAACGCATCAATAACTTATTATAGATACACTTCATACCATAACACAGACAGATTCATAGCATCAAACAGATAACACAACTATATTCCAACATATTCCAAAGGTTCGCATCAACAGTAACACATCAGATCAGATAACACATAGGTATCTTAACTATATCCGCATATATTAACATCCAAAAATCTATTTATAATCTAACATAGCCTGCGCACACATCCAGCAAGGTCCACACACAGCAGGATTGAGGATCTTCGCGCACACAACCAGCAGGAGTCCTTGCCTAAACGACCCAACAACAAATCTAACAATTCACACTTAGCATCAGACTTAATTCTTGCTTACCTTAAGACTCAAAATGTTCATCTATTTATATCGACTTAGCCTATGCTTCCAATGGTCCGCAAACCATGGTTTGCAGACACTTAGTCTACCATTGACCCATTACAATGCATTTGGGGTTTTGACCCACCCCAAAACCCCTATGTTAGACTAATTAATATCAAAAACATACAAAATTGTACAAAATTCACAGCTTTAGGGGACCCTGTTCCAACAGTGAACCATTTGTTGGCTCGAGGGGTCCTGACCTAGGTTCGGAGGTTAAGGTTTTCCAATAAACCCTTATACTACTAGCCCTTTTGGCAGTGACCTGCTTGCACAGGCCAAAGTCTCACCCGAAGTAGTATGGGAGGGTGCTGGAACTAGGTTTCCGCACCCTGAGAGAGAGAGCAGGTAAGTCAAGCAGATCCACGTTCGCAACCTATCAAGTTTTCACAAGCCAGGTCTATTCGCAGGTTTGTTAATAATTTAATCCATAGTATAACAAAGCTATGGCCATGCACAAATCTATTCAATACCTTTGCATGCACGTGCGTATTAGCAGTTATCAGCACACAATATCATAATGCATCAATAACCGATTACAGATACACTTCATACCATAACATAGACAGATTCACAGCATTAAAAAGATAACACAACTATATTCCAGCAGATTCCAAAGGTTCACATCAACAGTAACACATCATATCAGATAACACTGAGGTATCTTAACTATATCCGCATATATTAACATCCAAAAATCCAGTTACAATCCAACACAGCTTGCTCACATAGCCAATAGGGTCCGCACACAGTAGGACTAAGGATCTCCATGCACATAGCCAGGAGGAGTACTTACCCAAACGACCCAACAATAGATCTAACACTTCACACTTAACATCAAACTTAATTCTTTCTTACCTTAAGACTCAAAATGATCATCTATTTATATCGACTTAGCCTATGCTTCCAATGGTCTGCAAATCATGGTTTGCAGACTCTTGGTCTACCCTTGACCCATTACAATGCATTCGAGGCTTTGACCCACCCCAAAACCCCTATGTTAGACTAATTAATATCAAAAATATACAAAATTGTACAAAATTCACAACTTTAGGGGACCCTGTTCCAACATGGTAGTTAAAGTTAGTCTTGCGAGGATGGTTGTTTGAAACCTCCTCTATTTTTATGTAATAATCTATTTTAGAACATAGTTAGTTTAGTATTTAAACCCCTCTCATGCATTTAGAGAAGGGTCCATAAATTTGTCAAAAACATTTGCAAATAATGCACTATTGTAAGTTTGTGAATGCTTTAATGAATGGATGGAACACAATCTGTTATCTTTTGTCAATTAAAATTGTTTAACTGATGTTGCACTACTGTACTCTTTAAATTGCTTGAAAGTGAAGAGGAGCAGATCAATTCCTGTCAGTTTACATGAGTATAACTTTGTACATATGGTACTCATATTCACTTGTATTAAGTCTTGCTTTATAGATTGACAATCATCTTTTTATTGCATTATATATTTGAAACGTTATTATAGATGAATGTTACATGCACTTCTGTTCTAATGTTTGTCTACGATTTCTTATTAAATATATAATCACACATATGAATGCAATATTTTTTTCACAATTATTCTAATCAAACTATTTTTTTAGAAGAATCATCTTACATAATTTTCATCTCTTTCAATTGTTAAATGATCTATATTACTAATAGTTGAAGGATATCACTGTAGACTGCATAAAGGAAGAAACACCCCGGGTATATAGTAGAATAAATAATTTTGATAGATGCATGTGATAGATTAGAATCATTTTCCATTGCATGTTGTATAATAAAAAACACACCCCAAAATCATCCTTATTGGGAAACTGGTCCCATTATCCCTAGTCGAAGCCACTACACCAAACGGAAAAAGGAGTTGCTTTAAGGTCCGGACTGGGTGGTTTTCCCCCATGTTTTGGAAACGGAATTTTGAGGCCTCAAATTTCTAGCACTAGAAGGAGGGCCTTGTGAATGGTAAAAAGGTTTTATCAATCTAAAGTTCAATCTAAGAGTCTCTCTCCGTTTGGATCCCCATCAACTTCCAGAAAATTATCTAGATCCTCATCTTTAAAATATGAAGTTGATCATCCTTCTCCTAAGTCTCCTAGTGATACTCAACCCATACTATCTCCTGATTCTCATCAAGCTTCCCCTAAAGTTCAGTATTTGATATAAAAGTTAGAGAGAGTATCCATTTCTGTTGAAAAGCCCGAATCTTCTCAAATATCGGATATCAGTATTTCTCCTTCTTTACAACCTCGAAGAATATTAACTCGATCGGAAAGTCAAAAGACATGAATTATTCCTTTTGAATTTCCCATTAATAGTAATCGAAAGAGAATAAAGAGGACACAATTAGATTCAATCGCCAACGAGATCTTATCTCATTCATCATCATTACCTCCGCTCACTTCCACAACTTCCATTCCAATAATCAGTGTTACTTTAACTAGTTCCAGTACTAAAACTACTATCCCTTAAACTAGTCCTAGCACTCAGCTTTCCTGTTATTCAACTCAAACTCAATCCATCACATCCACCCAAACTCCATTGGAAGGCCATCCATGGAACAATCCAGGGGCTGTAAATATGTCTGCTCCTCTTCATGCTCTTCCAAAATATCCCAAAAGATGGCTACCTAAATTTAATCCAGATGATGGTCTTCCGGCAGAAGAACACATTCAAAATTTTATGTTAGCCATCAATTTAAAAGAAGTAGTTGAAGAGGATTGTGTTGTAAGTTTATTTTTGTATACTCTAATAGGATCCGTAGGATCCTAGTACTTTTCACTGCCTGCCCACTCTATAACTAGCTGGAATATGTTCGAAGAGAAATCTCTAGCTAAGTTTGGGGATGACGGGACAACTGCTACGCTCATCAATGATTTATCAAATTTAAAAGCTAAAACATGTGAGAATATAAAATATTTTAATTCAAGATTTAATAAATTACTCAATAAAATTCCTGCTACATCAGTTCCTAGTGCAGAAGTTCAAATTGAGTGGTATATTTCATCTCTTCCATACAATATAGCTATTTTTGTTGATAGAGAAAAATTTCTGACACTTGTAGAAACATGAAGGAATATCCATCTGTAGAGAAACACATAACCACTCTTGAGAAGAATAATTCTTAAGAAGATCAAAAATCGAAGAAGGTATCTTTCAAAGATGATTCTAAAAAGAATCTTACAAAAGACCCTTTTGAAAGAGAAGGTCTTCAATAGAGGAAGAAGAAGATGAAGAATAAGAAGAAGTTGAACTAAATGGAATGTGAGATTTCATCCTACCAAATGAATAACAACATGAAGCTTTACCTGTGAGTACAAGGAGCAAAAATACTACTGAAGCAACTGAACCAA
Organism: Pinus albicaulis; assembly: GCA_034641835.2. NCBI lineage: Eukaryota > Viridiplantae > Streptophyta > Pinopsida > Pinales > Pinaceae > Pinus > Pinus albicaulis. The sequence goes on along the minus strand of CM076573.1, from coordinate 533,500,960 downwards.
ATCAACAGCAAAATATTTCAACTCCTGCTAAAGATAAATTAGTAAGCAAAAAGTCTACTTCAAAGGCTACACAAACAAGTCCCGTTATTTTAGATACTCCACCTACATCTAAGACAATGGTAGTCTTAGACACTATGAGTATAATGCAGTTGAAGATATTAAGAAAACCAGGGCCAAATTTTCAATTCACGAGCTTACTAAATTAAAGCAGTAACAGAAAATATTACTTAGAGACTTAAATGTGGTTCCTACTTCAACCTTACCTGCTCCTGTAATAGTAAAAGATGCTAATGGAATGGGTAAGCCACCTTCCCCTTCAACTAAAATATATGCTACAGACTTGATTATGATAGGTGATCCATCCATCTCTCATACTCCTCCATTTATTTTAACCTATGAGATCTATAATAAAAACGTTCATAATTGTTTAATAAACTCAGCGGCTTCCTCTAATATAATGCCAAAATCAGTCTATGCTAAGTTGAACATAACTCCTTAGATTTCCCTTGTTCATATAACATAACTTGATAGAACCAGAGTAGAGGTGGTAGGAGAAATAAATTATGTTTCCATCAAATTATCATCAAATCCCAAGGTTACTCAAATAATTGATATACTGGTGGTTGATATTCCTGAGTTTTACGGCTTAGTTTTAAGCCGAGACTGGTATGAAAAACTTCATGGATATTTTGCAACATACTAGTCACATATGTGGCTACTATATAATGGAAATCCAAATCAAATTCGTGTAGACCGTGAAAATTTCATGAAACATACAGTCACCGATCTTGAAGGAGTAAATGAGCCAGTAGAAATCAATAATAACATTATTGGAAACTATTCAGCTGAATCATTTTTGGGAAATTTCAATGCTCTACCATCACCTTTCTTTGAAAATGAAGTCTTTTTCTCAGATTGAGAATTTTTCCCAGACAGATAGTTCCAAGTGTATAAATTTTGTAGATAAAATAGTAGTTAATTCTTTATTTTGACGGTTATAAATATGAAGATGGTGTAGGCACTGGCTATATTTTAATAAACCCAGAGGGAGAAAAAACCATGTTAGCCTGCATACTAGAATTCAATTGTACAAATAATATAGTTGAATACGAAGCATTAGTCTAAGGTTTGTACAAAGCCATTGATCTTAATATCAAATATCTAAAAGTCCTAGGAGATTCAGAAATCATTGTTAGATAGGTAAGAGATACCATTCATTGTAATTTTGGACATTTAAAGCATTACCAATCATTAGTCCAAGAATTAACCATTAATTTCTTAGCCTTTAACATTTCTTCTGTACCTAGAATGCAGAATTCTAGTACAGATCTACTGGCTAATGTAGCATCAAAGTTAATTCCATCCCAAGATTTTAGTCCCAATATGTTTTCCATTGAATTAATTTTTAGACCATATGTTCCTGATAATATTACCAATTGGAGAGTATTAAAGGATGATTCATATATCATAGATTTGTTAACATCTAAAGGATCTTATGATAGTCAAATTTTGGATGAAAATGAACATGACATTTATATTAAGGAAGAACAAGATGAAAATCCTATTCCTAAATCTGTTTTCAAGTTATAAGACCTATATGATTTGAAATATAGGTTTAAAATAGTTACTAACTCAAAAACTCAAAGCTCTACCTTAATATTTCAGTTAGTAAATTTAGGAACTGATGAAAAACCTCAAAATGTCAATGTAGGTCTTGGTCTATCTTCCGAAGAAATATTATCATTTATCAGGTTATTTAGAATGTACAAAAGTGTCTTTGCTTGGGATTATACTGATCTTAAAACATATGATACTTCTGTTATTCAATATACCATTCTTATGATCTCAGAATAAAAACCTATACAACAGAAATTGAGGAAGATTCATCCAAATTTGGAAAATAAAATCAAGCAGAACTGAACAAACTCCTCAAGGCAAAAATCATCTTTCTAGTCAGGAATTCTAAATAGGTATCAAATTTGGTACCTGTCAGGAAGAAGAATGGCGATATTAGAATTTGCATTGATTTAGGACTTTAAACAAAGCATGTCAAATGGACAACTTTCCATTACCAACCATGGAACAAGTACTGGAGACAGTAGTTGGTTCTGAACTTATGTACTTTCTATATGGATTCTTGAGATATAACCAAATTCTTGTATATCTAGATGACAGGCTGAAGACTACATTTAGGACTAAGTGGGGAACTTACACCTATCAAAAGATGCAGGTGCCACCTTTTAGAGAGCTATGGACACAGCTTTTAGGGGGCTCATAAATAAATCAATGGTTATTTATTTAGATGACATTACAATATTTTCTAAACAACTAATGAATCATGTGAATGACCTAAATCAAGTATTTGAGTGATGTAAAAGATATGGCATCTCATTAAACCCAAAGAAATCATTTTTTGCATTAGATGAAGGAAATTTACGGTTCATTGTGTCAAAAAGAGGTATTTATATTGATCCTTAAATAATTGAAGAGATTAAAAGAATTCCTTTCCCTCATAACAAGAAAGATATGCAGTCGTTACTTGGGCAAATTAATTTTTTTAAAAGGTTTGTCCCTGAGTTTTCACAAATAGTTTCACCATTACAAAACATGATTAAGAAAAATTTTGTCTTTAAATGGGGGCATAATGAAAGAGAAGCATTTGATTTGATTAAACAATCAATTTTCAAAGCTCCATTCTTGACTACCCCTAATTTTCTTAATCCTTTTACTTTATATACATTTTCATAAGATACATCATACGTTGTTGTTTTAACACTGCTTAATGACCAACAAATTGAAGCACCAATATCATTTTTCAGTTCCAATTTGCAAGGTGCGGAACTAAAATATTCATCTGTCAAAAAGCAAGCATTTGCTATCTTTAAGGCTATAAATCATTTTAGGCCATTTCTCCTAAAAACTCACACCAAATCATAGTTCCATTCTCTCTATGAGACAACTATTAATGAAAAAATAATTAGGAGAAAAAAGGGCTAACTGGCTTACCACTTAACAAGAATATGATGTAAAAATAAGACCCTCTGAAATTGTTAGAGGTCAAGGTTTTTGCAGAATGCTTACAGGAGTATCCCATCTATTATCAGAAGAAGATTCAGGTAACAATGTGCAAATATCATAGGTAAGCCTCAACGATGCGCAATCTCAATACACTAATCTCATATTCTATTTGAAAAATGGATATGCTCTGGCCCAACTTAGTTACAAAACGAAACAGGCTTTGAGATTAAAGGCCAAGCAATATGAATTAATCAATGAGGTATTGTTTAGGAGAAATTTTGATTCTGTACTACTAAGATGCTTAGAAAAATCTGAAACAGAGAAAGCCTTGCAAGAACTCCATGATGGACTAGCTGGAGGACGTTTTGGAGGAAATGCGACAACACACAAAATCCTGCATGTAGGTCACTATTGGCCTACACTTTTCAAATATGCTCATGAATATGAAAGAAAATGAAAAGTGTGTCAAAGTGCATCTAGAAGACAAAGGAAGCCAGCCTTCCCATTACAACCAGTCAATATCGAACAACCATTTGAACAATGGGGATTAGATATAATCAGTGAGATTGTTCCTAACTATTCTAAACAACATAGATACATTCTCACAGCTACATATTACTTTACTAAATGGGTGGAAGCAATTTCATTAAAGGTAGCCAACTCTGAGAATATCATTGATTTCATCGACCAAAATATCATAACTAGGTTTGGTTTACCTACTAATTTAATGTTTGATAACGCATCTTACTTCTCATGAACTAATATGATGGAATTTGCAATCAAAAGAGGTTTTAAACTTAAGTATTCTACAAATTATTACCCACAAGGAAATGTTTTAGCGGATTCCATGAACAAGAACTCGATTAGAATAATCAAAATAACTATTGATCAAAACCAAAAAAATTGGCATAAGTCATTAATCTTTGATCTTCGGGCAGACCTAATAACTCATAAAGCTTCTATTGGCACTTCTCCATTCAATCATGTCTATGAAGAGGAAGTTGTACTTCATACCAATGTAGTTATTCCCTCTCTTTTCTTAGTACAATTTATTGATGAATCTCCTTCTTCTTCTTTACAACTTAGACAATGTCAAATTCTTAAGTTAGAAGAAGAAAGACAAAAAAATCTAAGCATACTCATGCACATCATCAACAAATAGTAAAAGCCTCATTTGATTCAACTTCTATTACTCCAAAAACATTTCAAATTGGTGATCTGGTATTGAAATGGGACAAAGCGCATGAGGAAAAAGGTAAACACACAAAGTTTCAAAAACTCTGGCTAGTAAGAAGTGTTAAGGAAACAATCGAAAGATTTGAAAGACTAAAATATTTTATTTTTACTGAAAGATGCAATTTCACTGAAGTTATTTATAATCTGATGAAATCTCATCCTTATATAGCATGATTATTTTGTCATCAATCAAGAAAAGAATCTTTAACATAGTAAATACTCTTTTACAGATAAGCAACCTAAAACTCAACATTATCATCCATAATCCTCAAAAGGACCAATGATTCACCCCATCTGGGAAAACTTATTAATTTTTGAAATAAATTCAAAGAGATTATACTAGAAAAGCTTAAAAGATAATAAGTCTCATCACGAGCTTGTTTACCATGTTCATAGGGAAATAGTTGAACTAACATTACCAATACTACCTACCAAAACATGGTAATGACTTGAGATTATATCAAGAGGACAAGGGGTCTCATCAAGATCTGGCTTGATCAGTTCAATTACAACTAGTGAATGGCATTGTCAATATTTGGTTACCAAGCCAAGACAATGGCTTTTAAGTAAATAAAAATATGATACAAAATGAAAAGTTTCAAAAAGATCAATTATAAAATGTTAGAATTTATTTTTGGAAATTGTAAGAAACACTGGATGGGATAATGAATCATTGCTGGGTAAAAGGTAACCATGCCAAGAGCTTAAATTTCCTATATGATCAGAGGCTCTACCTGTGATAAAAGAGTAAATATTTATAAAGATGATCTGTAAGAGCCACCTGCTTTATCTTTTTGATCTAAGTAAAGACTGATATAGATTCCCATACTTATATATTTAAAAGAGGGATTCTTATGAATTGTAATTAAGAGAAATTCCATTGCTTAGTAAGATATTATTTGTTTGAAATTCATTCCTGCAATTATTTTTATTTCAAAAAAGTTTTAGAATTTTCAAAAAGTTAGTCAGAGATAATTGATTCTCCCAAGTGAATCGCCAATTGTTGTGCTATACAACACCCCCCATTTATTTTAATAAATGAGGACCCTTAAGAAATAATTAGGAAATTCATTTTCATTTATTTTTAGCTTTAAGTCAAAAAAACTTTAGGAAATAAAGTTTTTTTGTGATTTTCCGCTTTATTCCTTAGTGCGCATCGCAAACTGCATAACTTACAAAATTAAAAGAATTGAAACCCACTAAGTCACATGGGCTACGAAATGCACTAAGCTCTTTCCTCATTTATATTAAAATCTTATTGCAAAATCTTTAATCGCCATTATAAACTAAAATCACATCGCACCTCATTTAAACCGATTAAAATTATAAAGCAATTTGGTATAAGTTTCGATTACGTGGACTCGACGAGGTAATAAAGTAATAAACATAAAGCTCCAAAGTCCCATAAAGCGCATCCACTTGACTTCTTGAATGGGCACTTCGCAATTCGTAGGATATAAATAAAAGAAAATCCATTTACTGCATAGAAGTTGCAATGTGAAATTTGCGCAGATCGCATTTCACATAATTTATTGGTAACATCATAAATGAAAAAGTTATAAGTTGTGATATGCGAAGAATGGCATTTAATTACTCAATCATGCGAAATAACTTATGTCATATCAAACCGAAATACGAGATACACGTCTTTAAGTTGATCAATAGACATTTCACGTGAAGGTGTAAGAGATTTGATTTATAAATATTATTGGTGATTAATAACATTTAATAGAAGTAAGGTTTTATAGATTCATCCATGTTTGAAATAAATTAACGACGGATTTGACTCTCTGTTCCATGTATTTTTAATTTTTTTCTCCTTTTACTTGAAATCAAGATATCATTTAACGAAGTGAGGAAAATTGAAATGAACAAGAAAGGCAAAGAGATTGCTCAAACGCCATCTATTGAAGACTTAGATATGTCTCCCTTGTTTTCAGACACCACCTGCAACAAGGATTGCGGCATTTCATCATGGGAAGCAATGTATCAGTTATTTGAAGATGAAAATTCAAGGGTAATAACCAAATTCGCTACAACAGGCACATTAGTTACTTCAGATGCGACTTATTTCGACATTGCATGTTCATTCATCCACAAGGTAGCCGCAAGGCTAAAAATTCTCCCTTATACAAACATGGTTAAGTGGGTAATTGACCACTTAAACTTAGAAGATATAACATTCAAAGATTCAAAAGGTGAGAATATTGGGTCATTCGGGGCAGAAGATTTACAGGCAATGTACCATCTACCCTCCCCACAACAGAAAATATGACAAAGCTTTTGTCCAAGGCTTTAGAACAAAAAATCCAGATCTGATGAAAGTCATAAAGGAATGGAAAGAATACCAAGGAAAAATTAAGCGAGATAAACTCGGTACGAACCCAATTGCCTAAATTCCTTCCCCTTACTATTATGCTGCCTGTATGTTGTCCAGATTATATGCAAAACCTGATACCACTATGTTTTCTGAAGATTGGGTCCCATTAATTTATGCAATCATCACTTCATTAATTCTGAATTGGGAAAATATCCTATCTGATAATTTAGCTAAACACATCATGGAGTATAGGAATAAAAGAAGTGTTTCATCTAGAGAAATACCCCCCTTTTATATGAGTGCCTATGTCATGGACGCAATTTACTTTTCTTCTAGTTTTACTACCATGGGATGGAAATGGACGACCCAAGACCCTACCCCAATCCACATTTACCACAGAGCCCTTTGGGATTCAAACTTCCATTTTCATTTTTACAAAATTTTCCATAGAGTCATGTTTCCTATGCACCATATGATATTCAATGAGAAAGCCCCTAGGGTTTCCAAAGAGGCTAGTACCTATATTATTTCTGTTGCTAGATGGTTTGCATAGGAGAGTTTCACATATGTCAGAGTATTTGGGAGTTGTGCTTCTCCCCACTTCCTACCATATTATGTTCCTGATAAGTTAATTGCAAGAGAGATAGCCTACCAGCTTGTTAATGGTATTTCCAAACAGCTTAAAGATGCTAAAAAGGCCGTTTGGCCTAGTTTTCCTTTACAGTGCAGTACTTTTGCACTTTTTGATATTGGTCATGCCTACAAGGAAGTTTCAAAGATTAATCTATTAAATTTGGAAATAATGCCAAAACGACCATATGATCCAAATGATGTAATTAAAAACTACATCACTGAGCTCAAATGAAGCCTTTTGTAAAAGAAATAGACGAATCTGATGATCTCTTTTAAGGCATGGAAAAGTTTTCAAATATAATTAAGTTTGCATCCAGTCAACTCAACCAAGATGATTTGGAAGCCTTCCAAACATATAGAAATAAGAGACTGCAGAGAATTTCTCTTAACTTGTTAACTATTGAAGATTTCAACAGACCTACTCCAAGTATTATCTTGGATAATGAAGAAAAATACATGTCTGAGGATGAGTTAGCACAATCAGTGCATAAATCTCACAATTCAGATCATTCTAAAAATGAATCTGAAAACAGAAAGGAAATCCCAAATAAGATAATTGATCAAGTAATCCAAGAGATTGAGATGCAAGAGAAAAAAGGAAGTAATGGAACAGAGTCAACTTCTCAAGAAGTTCAGCACAGTCATGATACACTTGATTAGTCAGGAAAGTCCCAACCAAATAATTTGAATAGTGAATAGGATGAGTTTTCTGAAGCAATAAAAACTCCTAAAACCAATCCCAATACTGATCAAGCTATTAGTTTTCAAAAACTTGAACATTCCCAGGAGTTAGTGGAAACTTTTACTCCACTACAACAAGTTCCAGAAACTTATGATCGAGATATCATTCCGGCTTACCCTACAAAACATATAGTATTACAAGTTGAGGAAATTCCTTCACTGGATATATTCTACAGTCCTAGTCATAAGGCTATAGTCAAGAGAAATAAAAGGAGAAGAATTGATGAAACAGTCTCAAATCCTACAAATGAATCTATTGAAGTTTTATGGAAGGATCCCCTAGCCGATCATCCTTAACATTTAACCAAACTATCACAGTTTGCAAGGGCATATGCTACTACCACTGTTGATAAAGCTACTGAGGTTAAAATGCTACTAAAGTAGAAGGAAGACAGAATATAAGAATTAGAGAAGTTGTTACAACAAGAAAATTCTAACTCCAACGAGCAAATGAAATTGAAGATGTCCCAATTTCAAAAATATTTCAGAGTCTTAATTTGTAACATCAAGCATAAATCACTAAGAAGCAAACACAACTAGAAGCAATAATGACTAGATTACAAAGCCAGCCACAATTAGAGAAATTCATAAAAGAAGCGTTGGATGTAAATGCTAAGTTAAAGCAACAACAAGAATTATTTTGCCAACTAGCTTCTATTACTGGCTCTTATTGTGATTCATCCAACAAGTAGCTATCCAGAAACTTAAATGTGAGAATATCAAGAAGAAAATTAATGTACACATTCAATGGAAAGCAACAGAATTAGGCAAGGAAGCTAATCTACCCCAGGTATATAAGTTCCACAAGGAAATCTTATTCAAATATTGGGAAGTAAAGATAAATCAGGCAAATAAAGCAGCAAAAAAAGCATTCAAGTTGGAAAAGGAAATTATTGAATCTATGTGTAAACAACATGTGAAAGAAGAACTTATCAAAGAGTGCACATCTGAAGTGCTCTCAGAAGTCAAACAACTGGAAACAAAAGGCAGAAACACAGGATGAAACAATTAAAAAAGTAAATAAGTTTGATCAAGAAAATTATTGGAATTTTCTGATCAAACCTTATCATCAATACCAGATCCTGCAGCCTTTGACAGATTCAACAAGAAGATCGTAGCCAACACTCTCAAATGTGATATTCAAAGGACAAGTTAGATCACAGATTTCGCAGCCAACTCAGCTCAAGCTCATGCTAGATATTTGTTAACTTTGGGAGGAAATCCAAAAGAAATATTAGAACTCTTAAGTCATATTGTTACTTTATTTTCCTAGATTGTAGTTAAATTTAGTCTTACGAGGATGGTTGTTTAAAACCTCTTCTATTTTTATGTAATAATATATTTTAGAACATAGTTAGTTTAGTATTTAAACCCCTCTCATGCATTTAGAGAAGGGTCCATAAATTTGTCAAAAACATTTGCAAAAAATGCACTATTGTAAGTTTACGAATTCTTTGATGAATGGATGGAACCACTAGGGGAATTTTGAGGTCTAAAATGGGCCTCCTAAGGAAATAATAAAATAATAGCTAAACCAATAAAATAATATTTATGAATTTGCAATTCACTTTTTGCACCACAATATATGTAATGATAGTTAAATTCAATTCAAAAGTTGTACCAAAATAAAATTAATAAAAAAATTGTATTGATGTGACGATAAATAAGAATGAGTTTTTCAAGAAAAAATTGTTATCATTGAACAACTAATGCATTTGTCCTTTGTACTTAAATAAATTCAAATAAAATATAAATATAAATTTATAAATTCTTAAATATATTATATGTGATTAATTAAAATTCATATTATTTAAATTGTATAATAACATGTAATTAATATACTATATAAAAATAATATAATATAATAAATTTATAGGGATATACATTGTTTCTTTCAAGAAATATTAAATGACAATAATATATTTTTATTCAAAAAGTGTGAAATGACATTTATTATGAGTACTTTATTTTGACTTTAAAAGTACTTAGAGCACTACCATGGTTAACCATGAGTTTTTATCTACCATTGAGAATGTGACAAGTAAGTACCTTTAACTCAAGCAATGCCATCTCAACCATTAGGGATGATGTCATCCCCTAAATCGCGATTGGTTCTCATAAAGTGAATTTTGATTGTACATTTTCCTTAGGAGGCCTAATTTAGACCTCAAAATTCCCCTAATGGAAGTTTGTTATCTTTTGAAAATTAAAGTTGTTTAAGTGATGTTGCACTGCTGTACTCTTTAAATTGCTTGAAAGTGAAGAGAAGCATATCAATTACTATTAGTTTACATGAGTAGAACTTTGTACATATAGTACTTCTATTCACTTGTATTAAGTCTTGCTTTATAGATTGACAAACACCTTTTTATTGCATTATATATTTGAAACATTATTCTAGATGAATGTTACATGCACTTATGTTCTAATATTTGTCTGTGATTTCTTATTAAATATATAATCACACATATGAATGTGATATATTTTTCACAATTCTTCCAATCAAACTATTTTTTTAGAAGAATCATCTTACATAATTCTAATCTCTTTCAACTGTTAAATGATATATATTACTAATAGTTGAAGGATATCACTGTAGATTACATAAAGGAAGAAACACCCCAGGTATCTAGTAGAATAAATAGTTTATATAGATGCATGTGATAGATTAGAATCATTTTCCATTGCATGTTGTATAATAAAAAACACACCCAAAAATCATCTGTATTGGGAAACTGGTCCCATTATCCCCAGTCGAAGCCACTATAACAAATGGAAAAGGAGATGCTTTAAGGTCCGGACCGGGTGGTTTTCCCCCATTTTTTGGCAGTGGAATTCCAAGGCCTCAACAACTTATTATGCACCAATACTATTGGAGCAAAGAAGGAAATTTGAATAGGTTGAATTATACCTACCTCTAGCATTTCTAAAGGCATGCATTCAATTTCACTCTTTTTGGCATAGGGATATATGTAGGGTCTGATGTTTGGATCAAGAAAAGTTCTTGGAATCAAGTGAATAGCATGAACATGATCACAAATAGGCGGGAGACCCATGGGAGTCTCAAATATCTTGGAATGATTATTAAGGAATATTTGGAAATCTGGAGAAATAGGTGACTTAGATGTTTGAATATCTAGTGAGCATAATTGTGTAATCACACCTCATCATTTCCTCTTCAAAATATTTTTCATGCCACTAGAGTTGATTATCTTACTAGGTCTCCCAACAATACCCCTTAATTCAATTTCCTTTCCTTCACAAAAAAATCAAGAAAAGTTCTTGAAAATTAAAAGTTGTTGTCCCCAAAGATTGTAACCATTGGATACGTAATACAACATCAACACCACCTATTGGAATGAAAATCATTGGACTATTCAATACATATCCCCCCATGGTTAGATTTATATTATGGAACTTCCTTGAGAAATTTATAGTTCCTCCATGCAACCATCTCTTGATACTCTAGTGTTGGGTATAGAAATAAATTCAAATCCTTAGCTATCTTACAATGAATAAAATTATCGGTACTTCCCGAATCAATCATTACTATTACCTTTTTCTTCTTGATATGTCCTTATATCTTGAGATTTTGAGGAGTGGTAATTCCTACCAATGCATTACAAGATATGGTCATATTCATTTCTTTTTCTTTAGCCCTTGGGGTTGTGTTATGAAACCAACTCACAAAATAGAAGAAAAGATAGATCAACGCCTTAGAAATCAGCCTCTTCGAGGAGGCAAACTCCTTTACATTACATAAATAAAAAATTCCTGGATGACACAAATGACAAAACCTCATTTCTATATATAGGAGTCCATGGGGTCACAATATAATCCTACCCGACCTAACAATAATAATGTAAGGGAACAATAATAACAATATGGGGAATACAGGGGTACAACAATAACAATAAATGGGCTACACTAACAACAATAAGTGATTACACTAGTAATATACGGCCCTAACATGCCCCTCTCCTTCAAAAAAGTGTTTTCCTCAATGATTGAGTAGTTCTGGATGCTCCTGTATAAAATTCTCATCCTCCCATGTGGAATCTTCAGTGGGTAAATTCTTCCACGTATTGAGATACTTTGAAATTGATCGATTTTGTAGTTGTCGAGTTCTTATTTTCGTGACTACTTCAAGTTTCAATATGATTTTTCCTTCCTCATCAAGTTTTGGAAATATTGTTTGGACCAGAAGTTTGTCACCTATAACCTTATTTAAGCATGAAAAATGGAAAACTTGGTGCACTCGGGAAGATGCAGGAAGCTCCAATTTTTATGTCATAGTACCAATATTATGCAGCACCTTGTAAGTACCATATGATCTGAATTTGAATGTTAGTTTTTCTATGCTAATTTCATCTTCAGAATTATAAATAAGTTGTTGATATTTTGCTTCATGTGCATACGTTTCTTGAGGTGTTTGTAAGTGTTAAACATGTAAACGTATTGAGTTTTATGTTAAATTCATGAGAATAATGACATTAAAACATAATGTTGAACAAAAACAAAATGTACAATAAACCATCAAATGATCCATTAACACAGTTTTCTGATGAAGGATTTCACCCCTTCTGAGCTACATCTCCTTGGTCCAACTTCCATGGCTTGGGCCTTTGTATTAGATAAAAATAGAAAAAAAATGTTATTTACAATCCTCTACTACTCCTGAAACCTGCTCCGACATGCTCAGAATGTCCAAATCATATAGGATAGACTCTTCTTGAGCCTAATTTGGTCGAATTTTTCAAAAGTCATGGAAAAAATAATTTGGCCTATGAAAACTCCAGTAAAACTGGAGAAACTCCAGCTAGTGCCGACAATTTTGGAGATCTGTTGAAATTGGCAAGCTCTGCCAAACAAGCCACCAAATTAAATGATTAAGGGTAAGTGTGGTTATCTATCAAATAAACCTATCTTAGTGCTAAAGGCGCGTTTACCATAATCCATAGTTAAATGAAGGATTAATGCAAATAACCATAGGTTATGGGTTAGTTAAAACCAGCATTAAACATTAAAATCTAAAATGACAATAAGCACTCCACCATGGTCTTTGCATGTGGTTCTATGGTTAGGAGGCTGGCCCACAGGGCTTGCCTCCTCCTTACCCCCATTGATTCAATGGTATGGCAATAAATATATGTTGTGATTGTTAAAAATTAAAAACAATTGTAGCAATCTAACAATATGTTGTTGTGTTGGTGCGGGGGAGGTTGTGGGGTCGACCCTAACCTCCGCCCTTCCGCTTGTATAATAATTTTGCACCAAATAATATATATACTGGCTTTTGAACTATGAAATTTGGACCTTGGAAGGGGGCACGTGGCAACCTTCGGGCTAGCCATGTGTCCTCGTGCCATTGGTTCTCTCCCAAACCAATAGGAATGCATCAAATCAACCACATAACAACCAACCATAGATTTAAACTTGACATAGTGTTATTGGCCAAAATGAAGGAATATTCACAGAATATCATTTTTTGCTGAGTAGGTTGCCATGTCACCATTCTATCACTTCTCAAATTTTTTTTAGCTATTTAGGAAAACGAGCAACAAGCTATAACTTCCACATATAGAGTCTGTTTTTATGAAACGATTTGCGCCAGATTCCTAGAGACGAGTTATTCGCTATCGTTCAGGTTCCAATTGATTCTGAGCACTTCCATTTTTTAGCTTAACACTGAGCACCTGATCATTCCTCCCCACTAGAAGTCTTTTGGACCCAAAAATTTCTTTGATTACTGAACATTTGGATGAGGCTACAATTCCCTCACCCTTCTAGTCTCAATCCACTAAAATTTTCCCATTTTCATCAACTTGAGATTTTCACAAAACCTAAGCTTTTTCCTTGATTCTTGAGACCTTCTCTTATTGTTGTAGACACCTTCATGCTGCAATTTACTTGAATTTACAGAGCAACAAGCTGTCCTTGTAGAAAAAAACTCGTTCCCACCTCGGTCTTCAATCAAAGAAAACTTGAAAACTGTTGTTGAGCCTCAAAATTGTGCTTTCCTTCACCTCATTTTACCTCATTTTCCCTTGTCCATTTCTATCTTAGACCCAATTGATCAATAAATATAGTTAAAATTACTTCTAGAATGATTTACATGATTGACTTGTTAAATTTTGTGATTTTTTCCATTGTTAAGCATTTTGACCGGAACTAGCTGCAGAATGCAGACATTCCGTAGCTAACCGGCGATTCTGCAGCTGCCTTCATGTTTGAGTATGTTCCAGGTGGCCTCTTGAGAAAAACCGCATATGAGCATGATCCACGTCATGTCTACATGGTTCGTTGCTCATCATGGAGGAAGAAATGAATTCTAGGTATGGTTTTGAACGTGGGGAACACATTTAGGAAGGAAGACTTCTATTAGGACTGTCTCAGTCCAGATGTCTTTTCTTCTTCACGTAGCCACTTCAAAGAATCCTAACGTGATTTGGATTAGGAAAGACAGTGTTCCTGAATTATTGTAATTATTGTTACGTGCATTTGCTTTATAAACTCTTGGGAGACCGAGAGCTATGTTAGAGATTTTATGTTAGATTTGCTACTAGATTTTGTTTAAACTCTGTGATATATTCCTGAAAACGCAGAGTGTTATGTTCAAACTATTGCATCGTTAATGGAGCAGACAAAGTTATTTTGAAGGCGTGATTTAATTTGGAGTTGAATGCCGTCAAGTGGTAGAGGGCCCCTGCCTCTTACACGGATTTATTTTGCGTAAAATTAGATAAGTTTTCCTAGCTGCCTTTACGTTTTGCATTTGAGTTGGTAGTTGTTTTTTTTTAGCTACTGTAGTCGTATTCATTCTAGCTCTTCCACAAGAAGACACTCTTCCAACAGATTAAAATGATGAATGTTGAATGACTATACTATTGTAGGATTAGGAGTTGAATTTATAGTTGTTTTAACTAGCTACTGTAGTTATATTCATTCTAGCTCTTCCACAAGAAGACACTCTCCCAACAGATTATAATGATGAATGATGAATAGCTATAGTACTGTAGGATTTAGTTGTAGTTTTTTTGCTATTCACTATCACAGTTACACTTGTTCTAATCACTCTTCCACAAGAAGAAACTCTTCCAAGAAATTCTTAAGAAGTTCAAGACATGACTGTGATAATGAATGATTTAGTTGTGTGTTTGTACTAAGTATCATCTCTGTTCTTGCTCTTAAACGCTTGCCCAAGACATCATAATGACGAGTAGGGTATGTATGTGATAACTTAGTTTTTCATTTGCTTTCAGTCCATTTGCTTACAATTGCACTCAATTACACAGTCAGAATTGTTCTACCCCTTCCAAAAGAAGGAACTCTTCCAAAATATCATTAATGATGAACAAACAGATTGTGTAACTTCATAGAATAATGCATGTTAGTATAGTTAGAATGCTCCGGAGTTTCATTGCATTTAATTCATGTTCAGTTACTTTGTTTCAAGTTTGATGATGACTTATAGTTCAACATTGTTCTAGATTAGTGGCATCTTAGGTTCATTCTTAGATTAACTCATTGCACTTGCACTTCATATTCAAATTTTCTTCCATTGCACAATAAATTACTTCAGTTGTTAGGATTAACAAGACAACCTTCATTATTCACAAAATTCTTCTTGTTCTGAAATCCATAATTGATCTATAACCATATGAACAGAAGATAACATCACTATAAGGTCTGAAGTATTTCTGCAATCTCCTCATCATTTTATAAACAGAGCTCTTCCTCAAAAGAACTACTTTGAAAAAGAAACCAATAACTCTTTGAGTAAAGGTTCTGTGATATTCAATTAAATTGCAGAATAGAACTAGGAATTAGTCATAGAGTAGAAGAGCTTAGAACAAAATGTTGCATCATGGTAAGATTAGTATTTAACTGTTTAGTTAGATGATTTGCATATTTAGTGATCATTTCTCAAGTTTAGTTTGTGTCATTTGCCTAAAAAGTCATTATCAAGCTTTTTCTTTTATTTAGTCATAGTTCAGATTCTGCTTCAGTGATTCCAATTGCATTTTCCATTCCATACATTAGGCTTAACTCTGTTTTGACCACCAACCCCTTTTTATTAGTTTTTCTAGACATTTCCATTGTGAACATAAAAATCATCACAAAAGACCAAAAACATCACAAAACACTACACACAACGCATTAGGAAACAAGCACCTAGGTACATATGGTACACTTCACTTCAGCAGTTTACAAATCCTGGTTGACAATTAAATGAGCTCAGTTTAGGAGGCTAGATTGAGACCAAACATTTTGGCGTCGTTGCCGGGGAAGTGAAACTAGGTAACCTTTGTTTCTTAGCATCCAAAAACAATTTTATGCGTAGGGAGAGAGATTCAAGGGGAAGATTTATAAGCAGCAGAGGCAGAAGTTTGATTTCTAGAACACCACTTGTTTCATCTAGACCTAGAACTAGTACACCTTCAACTCAAACCCATCTTCCATCCTTTACTGATCCTGGACTTCTAGAAGATCTAAGGTCACCTATTCCATTAGAGAAACCTTCCACTTCATCCATTGAACCTGCTATAGAAGAAGATCTAAAGACTCATGTTAGGGACACAAACCTTTCTACTTCCACAGGAGAGTCAACCATGGCAGAAGAAGGAGGAGGAGGAGTTGTTAATGGAGAACACACATTATTTGGAGGAGGTAGAGGTAGAGGTAGAGGAGAAGGAGGAAGAGGAGGTAGAGGTGCAGATGGAGGAAGAGGTAGAATAGGAAGCTCTTTTGGGTTTCCTATACTTGATGAAGAAACCAATACAACCATGAAAAACATTTCACCTTCTGTCCTTCCGAACTTCTATGGACTTAAAACTGAAGATCCTGAAACTTTCTTATTCGAATTTGAAGTGCTATGTAGGACTTATGACTACTTACAAGATGCTCAAAAACTGAAATTATTTCCCTCAACTTTGAAGGGAACAACATTGAAGTGGTTTATGAGTTTAAACAGTAGTTCTATTAGAACATGGGAAGACATGAAACAAGCATTTCTAGAGAGATACTTGGATTATTGTATGCGGGTTAATCATAAGGAAGAAGTGTTCAAGATGTTACAAAAAGAAGATGAAAACTTAGAAGATTTGTTGGAAAGATTTAAATACAACATAAAAAGGGCACAAATGGAAAACCTAGATCAAGACACTTTAAAGGCTCTTTTGTTGAAAACAATTAGGGATGAATGGTTGGATATCCTTAACATGATGGGAAAAGGGGATATATCCCAACTCACATTACCTGAAATATCTGAGTTATGTATCAACCTTTCCAGAGGGAAATCCAAAACTGTCAAAGGTCCAAGAGATCCTGCTCTTGCAAGAGCAAGTAAATCTGCTTCTGGGACAGTAAGTAGATCAGAAATAGGACACATGCTTGATGATTTTAAATATGACATCTTAGGGAGTCTTAGTGAAAAAATAGACACCCTCAAGATACAAAACAAGCAAAAGGCTGAATCTGATGCCTTGGCAATCTTTTGTCCCAAATGTAGGAAGAAACATGCCTTGAGAGAGTGTCCTCTAGATGTCAAAGTTGTAGAAACCTATGTTATTTGTTCTGAGAAACATGAGACCAAGAATTGTCCTTCTCTTCCTGGTCTCAAGGCTGTTTTTCAAGAAGAAACTCCTACAGACTCCACAAAATCTCTTAACTTTGTATCTACAAAACCTTGGCAGGGACCCCAGACACAAGGATTCCATGATCAAATGTATAATCAACCTCCACCTCGGAATTCTTGGCAGCAACCCTGGCCCCAATTTCAAAATCAATCTCAAGCTTGGGCACAAGGATCACAAGGTCCCTATGGAAGATACTCTCCATATTATCAGTATCCACCATCCTATCCACCATATCCACATTTTTATCCTCAAAATATTCAACAAAATTTTCAACAAAATCCTCAACAACATCATCAGAACCAACCACATCAAAATCAACCACTTCCATTACCATTCCCTCAAAAATCCAATCAATTTCCAGCTCAACCCATACCAAACCCCAATAATAAGAACCCTCAGAATACATACATGATAGAAGGACAACAATTTCCAACTTATTTAATTACTCCTCTAGACCTTAGTGATGTTCAACTTAGGTCCGGAAGGATACTTGAGAAGAGGAAACCTTCTGTGATCATACAAGAACAAGATAATTCTGAGGAAGACTCCCTACGGGTTAATAAAAGTCTTGAGGAAGATACATCCTTTCAAGATCAAAACATTGAAAAACTGAAACAAAAAGATCCAATAAATCCAACTCCGGTATTAGAGCAACCATCCACATCTACTTCTATACCTCCCTTTCTGGAAAGACTACAAATTGATAAAGGTGTAGAAAAACAAATCATGGTGCCTAATTATGATTTCTTAGATGAATTGAGAAATGTTTGCATTAAAATTCCATTATTGCAAGCCATCAAGGAAATCCCAATTTTAGCCAAAACAATAAAGGAGTTGAGTATGAAGACAACAAGAAGAAGAATAAGAGAAACCAAGAAAATTCAACTGGTAGGACAAATAGCAGACATTATGATGGGTAAGATTACTATTCCAAAGTACCTTGACCCAGGAAATCCAGTTGTCAAAATTCACATCAACGGAATTGAAATTCAAAACACACTCATTGACTTAGGAGCAGAAATAAATATCATGAGTAGACAAATCATGGACAAACTGAAACTTCCTAATCTTCTCTTTACACCCACACTATTACAATTAGCAGATAGATCTGTGATCAGACCATATGGGGTAATAGAAGACATTCCAGTGTCCCTAGACTCTTGGGAGTACCCTGTGGATTTCATGATCCTAACACCCAAGAATAATCTAGGAGGCCATCCTGTTATACTAGGAAGACCTTGGTTGGCTACAGCTGATGCTTTTATTAGCTGTAGGTCCGGTGATATGTATATTTCTGATGGTAGTTCAACAAATAAATTCACTTTATATCCTCCAGCTAGGACAATTACAGATCTAGATGACACTCAATGGATAGAGGATGAAGAATATTTACAACCACTCTTCACAATTTCAGAAATTAGTGAAGATAATCAAATTCTGAATACTCTAGAAAATTTTGAATCTTCTCCAGAACAAAAACAAGAATCATTTCAAGAGAGATCCAATATTGAATTCTTGTCATCTAGGCAGATGTCTCTTCATTCTATGGACAAATTTGGCAGCTCTACAAGTGAAATTTTTCCAGGCAAAACCTTGAACATAAACAAAAACCTAGAAAAATCTCAACAAGAAGAGTTAGTCAAAGTATTACAGAGACATTCTTCTGCATATGCATGGGAATACAATGACATGAAAGGGATAAGTCCCAAGACTTGTACTCATCACATCTATATAGAGGCAAATTGCAAACCAATCAGACAGCCTCAAAGACGGATGAATCCAAATCTTAGGGAAATTGTCAAGGAAGAACTGCAAAAATTATTAAATGTTAATTTCATCTATCCTATTTCAGATAGTCAGTGGGTTTATCCTTTGGTGATTGTGCCTAAGAAAAATGGAAAATGGAGGGTGTGTGTTGACTACCGAGAACTGAATAAAGCTACTCTTAAAGACCATTTTCCCTTACCTTTCATAGATCAAGTATTGGATACATTAGCAGGTAAAAAGTACTTTTCATTCCTGGATGGGTTTAGTGGTTACAATCAAATCCAAGTAGCACTTGAAGACCAAGATAAAACCACATTTACTTGTCCTTGGGGTACCTATGCCTACCGAGTATTGCCATTTGGGTTATGCAAAGCACCTGCAACATTCCAAAGGGCGGTATTAGGAATTTTTTCTGATCTGATACATGACTGTGTAGAGGTGTATATGGATGATTTCACAGTTTATGGGGACACATTTGAAGAGGCTTTAGAAAACTTGGAAAAATTCTTAAAAAGATGTCAAGAAGCAAACCTTTCACTTAGTCATGAAAAATGTTTTATGATGTTCACTGAAGGTATTGTTTTAGGGCACCACATTTCAGGGGATGGGATTAGGGTTGATGAGGCGAAAGTTGAAGTCATTTCTAACCTATCCATTCCAAGTTGTCAAAGAGATGTTAGAAGTTTTCTAGGATTTACGGGGTATTATCGGAGATTTATAGAAAACTTCACCAAAATAGCATCTCCTCTCTTCAAATTACTCACCAAAGATTGTGAATTTAAGTGGACTTCTGATTGCCAGTTAGCTTTTGAAACCCTGAAAACCAAAATTTCTGAAGCACCTATATTAAGGGGACCTAACTGGAAGTTACCTTTTCATATCTCGACGGATGCTTCCGATACAGCTCTGGGAGCAGTATTGGGACAGAAAGATTTAATTCCCTATGCCATCTATTATATCAGTAAAAATTTGACTCCTGCAGAGTTAAACTATACTGTAACTGAAAAAGAGTTTTTAGCTGTTGTTCATGCCATTAACAAATTTAGACACTATATAACGGGCTATGAAACTTTTGTTCACACTGATCATTCTGAAATTAGATATTTAATGAATAAATCAATCACTAATGGCAGAGTTATAAGATGGTTGTTATTATTGCAAGAATTCAACATTACTATTCTAGATAGGCCTGGAAAACAAAACACTGTGGCTGATTTCCTGTCTAGAATTCAAAATATCAAAGATGACACTTCGGTTGAAGATCAATTTCCTGATGAATATCTTTTTGCAATCTCTACTCAAACTCCATGGTTTGCTGATATTGCCAATTATTTAGTTTCAGGAAAATTTCCTTCAATCATGAATGCAAGGGATAAAATAAAAATCATTAATGATAGTGCAAGATATTCATGGGTCGCTAATGAGTTGTACAAGACAGGTCCAGATTTGATTATTAGAAGGTGTGTTCGTGAAGATGAGATGCCTGAAATTCTCAAGGCATGTCATGATGAACCTTGTGGCGGACACTTTGCGGATAAGAGGACAGCCTATAAGATCCTTAAATTAGGATATTATTGGCCATCTTTGTTTAAAGATGCAAGGGAGTATGTCAAAAGGTGTGACAGTTGCCAAAGGGTAGGGAAACCTTCTCCTTCAGGTGAGATGCCATTACAACCTCGGGTACACATTGAACCTTTTGAAAAATGGGCTTTGGATTTTGTAGGACCTATTAGTCCTCCATCAAGACAAAAGAAATATATATTAGTTTGCACTGATTATGTTACTCAGTGGGTAGAAGCTAAACCATTACTTGTTGCTAATGAATCATCTGTAGTTACTTTTCTTTTTGAGGATATTTTCACTCGTTTTGGTGTCCCAAGGGAAATTGTTACGGATCAAGGAGCTCAATTTACATCAAGGCTAGTGGAGCAAATGATGGAGAAGTACAAAATCAGACATAGAACATCTACTCCTTATCATCCACAAGCAAATGGTCAAGTGGAATCCACTAATAAGGTCATTGAAGGAATCCTAACAAAGACTGTTCATTTACATAGAAGAGATTGGGTAGATAGGCTTCCTGAAGCCTTGTGGGCCTATAGAACCACATGGAGAAACACAACAGGCCATACTCCTTATGAGCTTGTTTATGGAAAGCAAGTTTTGTTTCCCATAGAGTTCCAAATTCAAACATTCAAGATGGCAGTTCAGCTAGGACTTGATCTAACGGAGGCACAAAAGCATAGACTAGAGCAAATTAATGAATTGGATGAGATCAGACAAGATGCAATTTAGAAAACAAGTCTAGTCCAACAGCAAAGGGCTAGATGGCATGACAAGTACATCAAGGAGAAGAAATTTAAAGAGGGTGACTGGGCTCTCTTGTTTGATTCAAAATTCAAGGATTTTCAAGGGAAATTTCAGACACATTGGCTTGGGCCATATGAAATTGTTCGAATTTTTGATAATGGAGCGGTAAAAATCAGAACTATAGATGAAGAAGAAGTCACTTTTCTTGTGAATGGTCATAGACTGAAGCTATACCACAAGCCACTCTCAAGAGAAGAGTTTGTCAAGAAGTTCCAAGAAGACAATGATGTGAAGTTAATGAAGAAGAGTCTCTCTTCTTCATCAACTTGATTAAATTTTCTGAAGCATTTCTCTTCTAAAAAAAATAATAATAATAATAATAATAAAGGTATAAACATGAAAACCAATCATTGATTGGCATGTTTATACAAAAAAGATAGGGTGAAAATCAGAGTCTCTCTGACACTCTAACTTTTCCCATTTTTGTTTTTATAAGCAGCTGTTATAAAAATCATAAGTTCAGTTCCATAATGCTTATGATTCATTTCATCTCACTCCATTCACTTATCCATCCATACTCCATTTCATTCCATCACCCATATTTCACTCCATTCCACATTTCATTCATCTCATTCCATATTTCATCCATCTCATTTTTCATATCAAAATACAAAATTTGATATCTTGTTGTAAGTGAATAAAACATGTCATGAATTGCAGTACAGTCCTTATGTTCTTTCACTCCATTTCATGAACTGAATCCATTCCATTTCATCATCCACTTCATACACATCATAATCCATCATCCATTTTCATTCATACCATTTAACATTTCACCCATACTCCAAAAACATTCCATTTTTATGATTAAAGTGCTCTACAGGAACATTCTGCAGCTCAGTGGACATTCTGCAGCTGATCAGCCTTTCTGCAGCCCGACAGTCTTTCCGCAGCTATAAACCCTGAAGGCATCAACTAGCAGACATCAGAATTACAACAAAGTGACCCAGTGTATTCATGAATCAAAAGCATCAAGAAAATTATGAAGACTCCTCCAAAGGTGAACAAGAAGACAAAGGCTACAAAAATCAAATAAATGGCAGAGGTAACAAGTTTAAATTACAATAGCATTTCATAAAATTTTAGCATAGTTTAGTTATGGATTGTTCGAAAAGGTTGTTTTAATTGTTTTTATTGATCAACACCAACAAACCCTCTACAGACTTTGGATTAAAATCTTCCATTTCAAATTTCATATCCGATAGCATTTAAGCGGTTAAATGGCCGAGGTATTTGAATTCTCCACGTCTCTTAACCAAATCATTCAATGATGATTCCCTCTGCCGTCGTAAAATCCTCCGCCGTCTCTTCAATCATTAATACAATCCCTCCACCTCACTCCACTACTCCATTCCGTGACCACTACCATAACTTCATTCTGTAGCCGGCATTCCATTCCGAAGACGGAGATATTATTATCACCGAGAGCAAAGCCAAAGGATATCAGTTTGAATAGCATTGAGCATTGTAAACGCAGAGCAGAGCAGAAGGGTAAATTTGGAAGTATAACAGTGTGAGGACTTGAAGCCACTTGATCCCGTGGGCAGATAAAATATCACCGTGGGCAGATAAAATATCACTGTGGACGGAGTTTGAAGCATTTTCACTATAAACACAGAATTGTAGCAGTGTGGAGTTTGAAGTCTTTTGTTACCAAAAGACAGAGGTGTTAAAATTGAAACCATTTGCTACCAGAGACAGAGGTGTTGCAGTGTTGAGTTTGAAGTCTTTTGTTATCAAAATACAGAGGTGTTGCAGTGTTAAAATCGAAACCATTTGCTACCAAGAGCCAGAGGTATTGCACAAAAGAAATTTGAAGCCATCTGCCACTGTCTATCAGAGACATATCAGCTCGAAATTTGAAACTGCTTTCATTATCAAACAGAGGCATATCACTCCAAAATTCAATTGTCAACAGAAGCATATCAGTCCGAGGTTTTGAAGGCATTTGTCATTATCAATCAGAGGTATGTCATTCCAAAATTGAAGCCATTTTCATTTAGAGCTTGAAGCCATTTCAATCCGAAAGTGAAAGTCATTGTTTTGTGGGTAGAAGAGTGTTAATTTGATATTGAAAAAAAAAATCATGGGTTTCATCGTAAGGACTGAACCAGTGGGTTCAAAATATTTAGAAGGCTACCCACAATGCAAAGAAATGTTACAACAAATAGGATGGTTTCAATTTTTGGAAAAATTTAATGGCTTCCATAAGGAAGTCACTAAAACATTTGCAAGATCATTTCAAGGAACCGAAGTTGAAGTAGGGGATGTCAAGTTTACTGTCACTGAAGTTTTTATTGCAGAGGCTACAGGATTGCTCAGAACTGGAGAGAGATAGTTTAAAAATAGAGAATTCCACAATGACTCCTGGAAACAAATTTTAAAATCACCAAATATGGATGTTAGTGTATTCAAGAAAGGAATTCCCAGTTCTGCATTGAAAAACAAATGGAGAAACATACTACTTCTTTTACAAAAATTTGCTACATGTGAGGGTAGATGTGGGACATTTTATGTCTACCACATTAGACTAATGATGCATTTTCTGGGAGAAGACTTAAACTTACCATATTTCTTGCTTCAAAGTCTGAAGAAGATGGCTTCCTGTGTTCAGAGAAGAGTTCAATTTTTAGAGACAACCCTGTATCATCATGGTTTGGTCAAAATTTTGATTGAGCATCATCTAGCTAAAACAAATGATACATGGGATGATTTCTTAATAAGAAACCATTTTGAAGAAGCAAAAGAACCATCACCTGAACCACAGCCTACAAAGAGAAGTAGGAAATGGAGGGCTTCAAAAGTTGAAATTGACAAACCAGTCCAAGAGAGCAGTGAGGAAATCATTTTAGAGAAGTTGACTCGAATCAAGAGGCAACTTAAGGAAGAGAAGATAATCAAGGAATCTGCCACAAAGAAATGAGAGGGATCCTCTCAGCCTAGGAGAAGCCACAGATTAAAGGGAAAACTGAAGAAAACACTAATCAAACAAACGGGGGTAATCAATATAGAAGATGAAGAAACACCCATTGAAGAGGATGATGAAGAGGATTTTTATGAAGGAACCCTTGAAATTGATCCTGCTCAACAGGAAATTTATGACTATGTGGAAACTTTAGAGAGGACAGCTTCAGAAAGCAGAGAGAGAACCCCCAGTCCTCCACTGTCTGAAATAGATATATTAAGAAGGGATAGGTATGAGTTGGAATTACTGAATAGACACATCAAAAATGAGAATGAAATTCTCAAAGATCAAATCAAGATCAAAACTGATATGAACTCAACCTTATCCCTGCATATAGACAAAGTGGAGAGGACCAATGAGAAGTTGAAGACAAGGAACAAAAAGCTAATCAGGGCACTCACCAACCTCAGGTTCAAACTTGTTATCAGGAAACCCATAAGACCTCTAGCTTCCAGACAAAGGAGAAGAAGGGGATTAGATGTCCTTGCAGAAGCCTCTGAATTCATAGGATAATTTGCATGAGGATATGCAAAGAGACAGCAGTGGGGGTATGTTGAGCCTCAAAATTGTGCTTTCCTTCACCTCATTTGACCTCATTTTCCCTTGTCCATTTCTATCTTAGACCCAATTGATCAATAAATATAGTTAAAATTACTTCTAGAATGATTTACATGACTGACTTGTTAAATTTTGTGATTTTTGCCATTGTTAAGCATTTTGACCGGAACTAGCTGCAGAATGCAGACATTCCGTAGCTAACCAGCGATTCTGCAGCTACCTTCATGTTTGAGTATGTTCCAGGTGGCCTCTTGAAAAAAACCGCATATGAGCATGATCCACGTCATGTCTACATGGTTCGTTGCTCATCATGGAGGAAGAAATGAATTCTGGGTATGGTTTTGAACGTGGGGAACACATTTAGGAAGGAAGACTTCTATTAGGACTGTCTCAGTCCAGATGTCTTTTCTTCTTCATGTAGCCACTTCAAAGAATCCTAACGTGATTTGGATTAGGAAAGACAGTGTTCCTGAATTATTGTAATTATTGTTACGTGCATTTGCTTTATAAACTCTTGGGAGACCGAGAGCTATGTTAGAGATTTTATGTTAGATTTGCTGCTAGATTTTGTTTAAACTCTGTGATACATTCCTGAAAACGTAGAGTGTTATGTTAAAACTATTGCATCGTTAATGGAGCAGACAAAGTTATTTTGAAGGCGTGATTTAATTTGGAGTTGAATGCCGTCAAGTGGTAGAGGGCCCCTGCCTCTTGCACGGATTTATTTTGCGTAAATTAGATAAGTTTTCCTAGCTGCCTTTACGTTTTGCATTTGAATTGGTAGTTGTTTTTTTTTTAGCTACTGTAGTCGTATTCATTCTAGCTCTTCCACAAGAAGACACTCTTCCAACAGATTAAAATGATGAATGTTGAATGACTATAGTATTGTAGGATTAGGAGTTGAATTTATAGTTGTTTTAACTAGCTACTGTAGTTATATTCATTCTAGCTCTTCCACAAGAAGACATTCTCCCAACAGATTATAATGATGAATGATGAATAGCTATAGTACTGTAGGATTTAGTTGTAGTTTTTTTGCTATTCACTATCACAGTTACACTTGTTCTAATCACTCTTCCACAAGAAGAAACTCTTCCAAGAAATTCTTAAGAAGTTCAAGACATGACTGTGATACTGAATGATTTAGTTGTGTGTTTGTACTAAGTATCATCTCTGTTCTTGCTCTTAAACGCTTGCCCAAGACATCATAATGACGAGTAGGGTATGGATGTGATAACTTATTTTTTCATTTGCTTTCAGTCCATTTGCTTACAATTGCACTCAATTACACAGTCAGAATTGTTCTACCCCTTCCAAAAGAAGGAACTCTTCCAAAATATTGCTAATGATGAACAAACAGATTGTGTAACTTCATAGAATAATGCATGTTAGTATAGTTAGAATGCTCCGGAGTTTCATTGCATTTAATTCATGTTCAGTTACTTTGTTTCAAGTTTGATGATGACTTATAGTTCAGCATTGTTCTAGATTAGTGGCATCTTAGGTTCATTCTTAGATTAATTCATTGCACTTGCACTTCATATTCAAATTGTCTTCCATTGCACAATAAATTACTTCAGTTGTTAGGATTAACAAGACAGCCTTCATTATTCACAAACTTCTTCTTGTTCTGAAATCCATAATTGATCTATAAACCACATGAACAGAAGATAACATCACTATAAGGTTTGAAGTATTTATGCAATCTCCTCATCATTTTATAAACAGAGCTTGTCCTCAAAAGAACTACTTTGAAAAAGAAACCAATAACTCTTTGAGTAAAGGTTCTGTGATATTCAATTAAATTGCAGAATAGAACTAGGAATTAGTCATAGAGTAGAAGAGCTTAGAACAAAATGTTGCATCATGGTAAGATTAGTATTTAAATGTTTAGTTAGAGGATTTGCATATTTAGTGATCATTTCTCAAGTTTAGTTTGTGTCATTTGCCTAAAAATTCATTATCAAGCTTTTGCTTTTATTTAGTCATAGTTCAGATTATGCTTCAGTGTTTCCAATTGCATTTGCCATTCCATACATTAGGCTTAACTCTGTTTTGACCACCAACCCCTTTTTATTAGTTTTTCTAGACATTTCCATTGTGAACATAAAAATCATCACAAAAGACCAAAAACATCATAAATCATCACAAAAGACCAAAAACATCACAAAACACTACACACAATGCATTAGGAAACAAGCACCTAGGTACATATGGTACACTTCACTTCAGCAGTTTACAAATCCTGGTTGACAATTAAATGAGCTCAGTTTAGGAGGCTAGATTGAGACCCAACAACTGTCTCACCTCAAACACTTTCGTCATGGCGATTCTTAACTGATCTTTCTTTGTACTTGCGTCAAATTTTCACCAAGTATTTTCGCCATTTCCATGTACCCTTTGGAAACCAAAAACAATCACTTGTGGAACCTATTCCTTCTTTTCAAATTGCTTTGGCGCTTTCTCTTTGACCCTTGCTCTCTCTTGCACCAACATCTTGTTCCAACATTGCTCAACATTGATTTTGACTTCTGCAAATATTTCACATCTTGTTTACCTCCTTTCAAAGGCAACCTGTTAGAGTCCTAAAACATCTCATTACAATCATAGGAAATTTCAATGAAATCAACTTGTTCATTCGATGCATCTTTCTGAAAGGTCTCATTCAAAACATCTCTATGCTTGATCATTAGAAAAGTCAAATTTTGACTTGCATTCACTATTCTCTTCATTTCTCCTGCATGTAAAAGAGACAAACTTCTCTTCTTCTTATTCCCTTTAACTGTGTACTCAATTCCATCCTTAAACAAGTGATACTTATTCTCGTGGCAATGAAATATTGCTTTCCTATAATAAATATAAGGACTTCCTAAAACAATACTTGAAAACTCAAGCGGCACTACATCAAGTTCAACTTCATCAAGAAAATTTGAATTGATTGCAAACCTTAGAATGCACTTCCTTGTTAGCTGCAAGTTTGCATTCTTACATATCCACCCTAAAGGATAAGTTCTTGGATGTATACCAATTTCAAGGTTTAGCTCCTTAACTAAGTCTTCTAAAGTCAAATTAGCTTGAGAACCACTATCAAATAGTGTGTATATCTTGGTATGTTTAGAAACGACTTTAATATGAAAGAGCTCAATTCTTGTATCTTCATATTGAGCTACATTGGAACAACTTGAAGAACTAGTGTTTGATATGTTCTTACCTTTTCAACACATTGTTTTAATCTTGGTTTCATCTCCTGAATCTGAACTTGAGTCGTGTTCAATGATTGCAATAATTTTCCCCTTTTCTTGGCTTTCAGTTTGTTTGGCTTCAACTCTGGATGTAGTTGCCAACAATGGTCTTCATCATGGCCATTCTTCGAACAATGTTTACATGTGAGTTTCTCTTTCTCTTTTTTGATAGAGCTATTTATCTTTCCTCTTCCATTAAATTTTCCCTTTCCTTTACCCTCATACTCAAGGAAACTATCACTTTTCTCATCTACACTATGTTTCCCTCTTGCTCCTAAATGTGTGGCTTGAACGCAAACCTCAACTAAGTTTGTGGGATTGAACATGACAATAGTGTGCCTAAGGTAATTCTGATAACCCCCAATGTACTTTAACAAATTTTCTTGAGAATACAAATCAATACCCAAAATAAGAGCTCTTCTCCTAAATTCATGAGTATAATCTTGCAAACTTTCCCTTTCAATTGTCTAAAATTTTGCCAGTCCATAATGGATTTTTGCATGTAAGCTAGAGGATAAAATTGCCTTTTAATGGCAGAAATAAAATTTTACCAAGACATTGATATATTACCATGGTTTTTAATCTCTTATTGAGTCCTTTCTTCCCACCATACAAGTGTTGATCCCTCCATCCTCAAGGAAGCCAATTAAATGTTTATGTCATATTCTTGAAGGTTCTGAATTCTACAATAAACCTCCAATTGACGAATCCAATTATCCAACCTCTCTACATTCACTTTGCCATTATACATTGGAAGCTCCAATTTGACATCAAGTTTGAGTAAGGGAGTTTTTCCTTTTGAGGTTTTTGAGTGAGTATGGGTGGTCTTGGTTGTGGAAGTGGAAGATGATGCTGATGGTGACGATGAGGATGATGATGAAGATGGTGGATATGGAGGAGGATTTCCTCCACTTCCCTTTGAATCCTTCTCTTCATCCTTTTTTTCTTATGAGGTTCCCTCTTTATGTGGAGACATAGAATGACCTTCAACCATCCTGGTGCTCCTCTCTTCAAATATTATCCTAACACTCTTGGTTAGGTCATAGAAAGCCTTCTTGTATGCTTCCGCTTCTGAAAGACCTTCAGTCTCTCCTACACCTGACATGATGGCTATGGATTCAAGCTCAGCTTCTGGTACAACTTGTACCTCCTCAATCTAAGCTAGAGATAAAACTTGAGGCGCTTCAAGTGCAACTATGTGTGAAAATTTGGTTGGAGATGGTGGCCTTGTAGCTCTCCTTCTTTTGGTCTCAACCTTAGGGCTAGCAACCAAAAATTTCCCTTCTCCTCTTTGCAACTTCAACCTTGTAAGCGTCACAAATTTGCAACCATTAAAGATACTTGCACAAAACTCAAGCAAATCAAGCAAATAACATTTGCAACCATTTCTATGATACCACCTTGATCTTAATTTGAATGTTAGTTTTGTTGTGTTAATTTCATCTTCAAAATTATAAATAAGTTGTTGATATTTTGCTTCATGTGCATAGGTTTCTTGAGGTGTTTGCAAGTGTTAAAAATGTAAATGTATTGAATTTTATGTTAAATTAATGAGCATAATAACATTAAAACATAATGTTGAACAACAGCAATAAAATGTACAACAAACCATCAAATGATCCATTAACAAAGTTTTTGATGAAGGAGTTCACCCCTCTCGGGCTACATCTCCTTGGTCTAACTTCCATGGCTTGGGCCTCTGTATTAGCTCAAAATGGAAAAACGTGATGTTTACAATCCTCCATTGCTCCTGAAACCTACTCCAACATGCTTAGAATGTTCAAATCATCTAGGATATACTCTTCTTGAGCCCTTTAGTCAAATTTTGAAAAAGTTATGGAAAAAATAGTTTGGCCTAGGAAAACTCCACTAAAATTGGAGAAACTCCAGTTAGCACCGACAATTTTGGAGATCCGCCAAAATTGGCTAACTCCGCCAAAAAAGACGTTGAATTAAAATGGGCTTAATTAAGGTTAAGTGTGTTTAACTATCGAATAAACATGGCTTAATGTTAAATGTGTGTTTACCATAATCCATAGTTAAATGAAGGATTAGCGCAAATAACCATAGGTTTTGGGTTACTTAAAACCCGCATTAAACTTTAAACTCCAGAATTACAATAAGCACTCCTCGATGGTATTCGCATGTTTTTCTATGGTGAGGGGGCTGGCCCCCTCCTTACCCCCACTGGTTGAATGGTATGGCAATAAATATATGCCGCGACAGTTAACAATTAACAACCATTGTAGGGGTCTAACAATATGTTGTTGTGTTGGTGCGTGGGAGGTCGCGGTGTCGACCCTGACCTCTGTCCTTCCGCCTATGTATAATAGTTTTGCACCAAATAATACATACACTGAACTTTGAACTACAAAATTCAGACTTTGACCATAGTTAAAATTTGGACCTTGGAAGGGGGCACGTGGCTAGCCTGTGGACTAGCCACATGTCCTCATACCATTGGTTCTCTCCCAAACCAATAGGAATGCAACAAATCAACCACACAACAACCAACCACAGATTAACACTTGGTATAGTTTCATTGGGCGTAATGAAGGAATATTCCCATAATATCAATTTTTTCTGACTAGGATTCCATGTCACCATTCAGTCACTTCTGCAAAATCTTTTAGCTGTTTAGGAAAATAAACAACATGTTATAACTTTCACATACAGAGTCGGTTTTTTATGAAATGAATTACGTCAGATTCATGACGACAAGATCTTTATTATCGTTCAGGTTCCAATCAATTCTAAGCACTTCCATTTTTTAGTTTAACTCTGAGCACCTAATCACCATAGTACTTTGGTGATAATTTATTATCCTTCTTAGCTTTCTTGAGGGACATTTGTTTGTATGGTTGTAGCCGTAAAAATAACCAGTTGCCTACATCAAAACTTCTCTCACTGCGATGTTGATTTGCCTATTTTTTCATTTGATTCTGTGCCAAACTTAGGTTATCCTTTAAGAGTTGGAGAATTTTTTGTTGATGCTTGATGTTATCTTCCATTACTTGAACATTATAATTTTATCTTAAAGATGATGTGATGGACAGCGAATGATATCCATAAAGTTCCATAAATGGGGTCATTTTTGCTGCAGTGTGGAAGGAAGTGTCATACCACCATTCAACCAGAGGTAACCAATTGACCCATTGTGTTTGTTTATCAAATTATCAAATACAAAGCAACAAATATATCCTTCCAAAAATTTGTTCAATATCTCAGTTTTTCCATCAGATTGAGGATGATAAAATGAGTTATGAGCTAGTTGAGTACCCAAACAAGGAAATAATTCCATCCAAAAATTTCCAATGAAAATGGGATCTCTATCGCTTACAATAATCTTTGGGTTTCCATGTAGCTTTTGAATTGTTTCCATAAATGTAGTAGCAACTATACTCACTTTAAATGGATGAGATAATGCACAAAAGTGTGCATACTTGGTAAGCCTATCAACTACCACCATGATGAAACTCTTTCCTTCCAACTTAGGTAAACCTATGATAAAATCCATTGAAACCTCCTCCCAACATTGATTTGGAATGGATAAAGGCTGTAGCAGACCCAGGGTCTTAATTGTCTCAACTTTATTTTGTTGGAAAACCAAACATTCTGCCACAAAATTTTGAATATCAGATTTAAGGCCATCCCAAAAAAATTATTTCTTCACCCTGTGGTAAGTTTTTGAAAATCCCAAGTGTCCTCCTAAGGGAGAAGTGTGCAATTCCAAAATAATATATTTTTTTTAGTTGGGAATTCTTACAAAGATATAAGTGATCTTTGTACCATAAGGAATCATTTTTCCAACTAAATGTATCGGATGTACTGGGATATTGCTGCAACTTTTGAATGAGTGTCCATACTTATTTGTCATTCTTCCATTCCTCCCTTGATTCGTTTATCCAATCTGGTTGGATAATAGAAATTGCACAAAGCAATGCTTCCACATCCTCATCCTTTCTTGAGAGTGTATCTGCAACAAAACTTAGCTTCCCTTTTTTGTAGATGATTTCAAAGTCATAACCCAACATCTTTGTGACCCATTTTTTCTGCTCTTCTGAAGATAGTCTTTGTTCCAAAAATTATTTAATACTATCCTGATCAATTTTTACCTTGAAGTGTCTTCCCATTAGGTAAGGTCGCCATTTCTTTAGTGCATGTAGTATCGCCAACATTTCCTTCGCATAAATAGGTTTCTATAATTACCTTAGTTTGATTGGACGACTTTCAAAAACAATGGGTCTTCCTTCTTGCATTAAAACAACACCAATTCCATTTCCTAAGGCATCACACTCCACAATAAAGGTTTTTGCGAAGTCTTGCGTAGCTAAGACCAGTGCTTGGCACATTACCTCTTTAAGATGTTCAAAGGCCTTAGTTGCTTTAGGAGTCCATGAAAATGCATCTTTCTTCAATAATGTTGTTAGAGGTGCTGCTATTTTCCCATAATTCTTAACATACTTGCGATAATACCCTGTTAACTCGAGAAATCCTTGCAATTGCTTTATGGTTGTGGGGACTTTCAATTCCTTAATGGATTTAATTTTGTTAGGGTTTACCTTAACACCCTCCTGAGATACAATATGACCTAGATATTCCACCTCTTGTACTCCAAAGAAACACTTGGAGGTTTTTGGATATAATTGTTTCTCCTCTAATAGTTTGAGCACCCTGCCAACATGTTGAACATGACCCTTCCAAGACCTACTGTAGATTAGTATATCATCAAAACACACTAACACAAATTTTCTAAGGAAGGGTTTGA
This sequence comes from Pinus albicaulis, assembly GCA_034641835.2. Classification (NCBI taxonomy): domain Eukaryota; kingdom Viridiplantae; phylum Streptophyta; class Pinopsida; order Pinales; family Pinaceae; genus Pinus; species Pinus albicaulis. The sequence continues at coordinate 533,467,704 of CM076573.1, read as the reverse complement.
AAATGGAATTCATCAACCCTTGAAATATAGAAGGTGCATTAGTAAGGCCAAAAGGCATGACAAAAAATTCATAATGACCCTCATGAGTTTGAAATGCTATTTTCAGAATGTCTTCAGTCTTCATTCTAATTTGATGATATCCTGAACGAAGATCCAACTTGGTGAAATAAATTTCTCCATGTAATTCATCCAGTAATTCATCAATCACAAGGATGTGAAATTTATCTTTAATAGTGAGCTTATTGAGCTCCTTATAATCCATACACATGTGCCATGATCCATCCTTATTGTGCACCAATACTATTGGAGCAGAGAAAGTACCTTGACTATGTTCAATTATACCAGCCTCTTGCATTTCTGCAATCATATGTTCAATTTCGTTCTTTTGGACATAAGGATATATGTAAGGCTTGATGTTTGGGGGAACAATTCCTGGAATCAAATGAATATCATTATCATGATCACGAATAGGCGAGAGTCCTTTAAGAGTTTCAAACACCTTGGAATGATTGTCCAAGAATTTTTTGGAGATATGGAGAAATAGATGATTTGGATGTGGGAACTTCTAGTGAGCATAATTGTGAAATGACGCCTCTTTGTTATTTATTCAGAAGCTTTGTCATGAAATTAGAGCTTATTATCTTTCACCACTTTCCTGCAATACCCCGTAATTCAACTTCCTTTCCTTTCGAAAAAAATTCAAGAAAATTTCTTGAAAATTAAAAGCTACCATCCCCAAAGTTTGTAACCATTGTACTCCTAGTACAACATTAGCACCACCCATTGGAATGGAAATAATTCGACTATTTGATAAATATTCCCCCATGATTAGCTTGATATTATGGCACTTTCCAAAGCAATTTATAGTTCCTCCATTTTCCACCATCACTTGACACTCTGGTGTTGGGTATAGGAAGCAATTAAATTCTTTGGCTACCTTACAATGAATAAAATTATGGGTACTACTCGAATCAATAAGCACTATTGCATTTTTCTTCTTGAAATGTCCTCCTATATTGAGAGTTTGAGTAGTGGTAATTCCTGCCAATGCATTATAGGATATGGGCGGATTCATTTCTTCTTCCTCTAGGGTTGGTTTCTGGTGTATATTCCAACTTTATATTTGTGAGTGGTAGGCTTCCTTGTCGCCATAATTTTTCTTTCAATTTTTCTTGCCAACCTGAATTCCTTCTATAATCTATCAGGTTCCCAAAGGATAACATCCAAAGGAGAACCTCATGTTGGATGTTATCCTTTAGAGTCCCTATGAAGACATCAATCCTATGTTCCCCTGGAATATTATTTACCCTTATATTCAATTTTTTGAAGTCCTCAATGTGCTCCATCGTTGAACCCTTTTGTTTGATATTTATCAATTGGCTAAAGAACATGTTGCTATTTGTATCCTCATAATGTGCTATAATTTCCTCCGTAAAAATTAACCAAGTGACTAGTGGTTTATGAGAAGAAAGCCATCAATACCATACAAACTGATTTTGTTCTAAATATAAAGTTGCAATGCGTACCTTTTGTGTGTTTTGCGTATTATGGAGCTCAAAGTATTTCCCCATTTGTAGTATCCAAGTTATTAGATCCTTTCTATCAAACTTCCTCATATCTATATTTGGAATATGATGGGTCTTAAATCCAACGTTAGAGTCTATGAAATCATGATTAACATTTATTTTGTTCTCATCATGAGTTTCCTCTACTACATTTTCACATTAGGAGTTTTTTCTTGTAGCAAACTTTCCAAACCTTCCTTCAAACCTTCCATGTCTTTCTTCAAATATTCCATGTTGCCTTCTATACCATCCATATTAGCTTCCATTCCATCCATCTTAGCTTCCATGCCATTATTCATACCATACATCTTAGCTTCCATGCCTTTCTTCAAACCATCCATCTTAGCTTCCACGCCTTTCTTCAAACCATCTGTGTTACCTTGTATACCATCCATCTTAGCTTCCACGCCATCCATCTTAGCTTCCATGCCATACTTCAAACCATCCATCTTAGATTCCACACATTTCTTCAGACCATCCATCTTAGCTTCCACACCTTTCTTCAAATCATCCATCTTAGCTTCCATTTCATTTTTTCTTACCTTTTGCGAGAGAAAAATTTGTTGCACTTGTTCTTGTAATTTTGATATATCATGTTGCACTTCTTCCTCTTCATGAGTCATAGTAGAGCCTTATAACGGCTTAATGGGTGTTGAATTATTTTTAGGGGGCATTTTAGAACCCAATACTGATATCTATGCTTCAATATGCCCTTGGAATCATTTCAAACTGATTTTTCAAACAAGACTTATGAAATTTTTTAAACAAATACACACATTTTTCTTTCTTTTGAGGAGCTAGATATTGAAATTGATGTATCTCTGTAATTTCATATCCCCAAGATTTTATCTTTGTTCCTTTAGTATCTCTCTAAATTTTTTTTCCAATGCCACAGGTCAGACCTGATTTGGATTCTTCAAGACAAAGTTATGCCCAATCTGCCACAATGACCTAATTATGGACAGGTTCAGTAGAGCACACTTGTACGACGTGCCACATGTCAATGTTTTCTTCTTCGACTCTTAAATTGATGTATAGGAAACTAAGTTTGTATAATTTCAACCATGTTTTACATAATTCCAATCTGATGTTCAGAGAGAGGGTTATGATGATTTTCCCAAGGTCACTTCTTTGAGATGAAATTCGGGAGCCATCAAAAACCCTAACTTCTGAAGATAATATCTCTGAAAATATTGTGAACCAAGATCTAAAATTTTTCCAAGAAGTTCCTCCATATTTCCGTGCAAATGATTTTTTTTCCAGCTTCTGAACCCTCGTAGAAAAAATGTTATAGCAAAAATTCCACGATGACTTTTTTGAAGCAACGAAACCCTAGAATCCAAAGCTCTGATACCAAATGTTATGAAACCAACTCACAAACTAGAAGAAAAGATAGATCAACGCCTTGGAAATCAGCCTCTTTGAGGGGGAAACCTCCTTTAAATTACATAAATGAACAATTCTTGGATGACGCAAATGAAAAAACGTCCTTTGTATATATAGGAGTCCATGAGGTCACGATATAACCCTAGCTGACCTGACCATAAAATGTAATGGCACAATAATAAAAATATGGGGACTACAGGGGTACAACTTAATAATAAGAGGGACACACTAACAACAATAATGGACTACACTAGTAATATAGGTCCCTAATAGGTTGGTTCGTGGTGTATATATTCTTATTTTTATGTTTCTTGTTCCTTTTCTTCCTCCTCTTCAGAATTTATGTAAATTTTTTAATTCTCAACACACTTATGAACTTTAGTGTGTTTAATATCATAATTGTAACAATTTTTATTTTTTTTTCCCTCTAGTTGTTGTGGTGTCAACCTTGTAGTTTGTGGAAGACTAGAAGCGACAACATTTCCATATTTATAGTTGTGAGTGGTAGACTTCCTTGTTGCCATAATTTTTCTTTCAACTTTTCTTTCCACCCTAAATTCCTTCTCTAATAAATTACGTTCCCAAAGGTGAACCTCATGTTGGATATTATCCTTTAAAGTCCCTATGAACACATCAATCATATGATCCTCTAGAATATCAGTTACCTTGATATTTAATCTTTGGAAGTTCTCAATGTGCTTCGCCATTGAACCCTTATGTTTGAGATTTATCGATTGACTAAAGAAAGTGTTTCTCTTTATATCCTTATAATGTGTTATCAATTCCTCCATAAAAAATGTCCATGTGATAAGTGATTTACAAGAACAAAGCCATCAATACCACACAAACTGATTGGGTTCTAAATATAAAGATGCAATGTGTGCCTTTTGTGTGTGTTGTACATCGTGTAGATCAAAGAGCTGCTCCATTTGTAGTATCCATGTTACAGGATCCTTGCCATAACAATTCCCCATATATATATATATATATATATATATATATATATATATATGGAAAGTGGTTAGTATTCAACCCAATATTGGAGTCTCTTTGTCCTCATCCTTATTTTCATGGACTACCTTGTCACCACTAGGACGCATTTCTTGTGACAACTTTGTCAAACCTTCCCTCAACCCTTCCATGCCCGCCTTTAAACCATTCATGTCACTTTTATTTATTCTTTTAAACATTCCATGTCACCTTTTATTGTTTCTTTTAAGCCATCCAATTCATTTTTGGTTGCTCTTTATGAGAGTGAAATTTGTTGCACTTTGTCCTGTAATTTTGATATATCAAGTTGCATTTCTTCCTCTTCCTCATGCGTCATAATAGAGATTTCTATTGGCTTACTAGGTGTAGCCATTTTTTTGTTGCAAGGCATATTGGAACCAAATAGTGATATCTATGCTTCACTATTCCCTTTGAATCACTTTAAATTGATTTTTCAAACAAAATTTATGCAAATTTATAAAATATACACATTTTTTCTTGTTTTTTGGAGCTTGATATTGAAAATGTTGTATCTCCGTAATTTTGGCTCTCTAAGGTATGAAATTTCGTTTGGTGGTATCCCTTTGAGTTTCATTTCCAACACCACAAGTCAGACGAAGATTGGATTCTTTAAGATAAAGTTATGCCAATTTTCCCAATATGGCCTGATTATAAACTAGTTCAGTAGAGAGAACTTACACAAGATCCCACATGTCATTATTTTAACCTTCAACCCTGAAAATGATATATGAGAAACAAAATTATGTGCATTTTCAGTCACATTTTATGAAATTCAAATCCACTACACAAATATATAGTTATGATGATTTTACTCTGAACTATTTGAGACATAATTTTGGAGCATGCAAAAACCCTAACTTCCTTGGACCATATCTTAAAAAATATAGCGAAAAAATCTCGAAAAGTTTTACACAATTTTCATCAAGATTTCAACTCCACGTGGTCGAAATTTCAACTTTTGAGGCCTTGCAGAAAAAACATTATAATGAAAATTCTAAGATGACCTGTTTGAAGAAGTGAAACCCTAGGATCTAGAGATCTGATACCAAATGTTATGTAACCAGTTCACAAAAGAAAATAAAAGATATATCAACGACTCAAAAATAAGCCTCTTCGAAGGGGAACCTCCTTTTATGTTACATAAATGAAAATTTCTTGGATAATTCAAGTGACAAGACCTCCTTGGTATATATAGGAGTCTAAGGGGTCACAATATAATTAGGGCCTACATAATAATAACAATGTGAGGGCACAAAAATAATAATAGTGGGCATCTATGGGGCACAATAATAATAGTATAGGGCTTCTATGGGGCACATCAATAAAAATATGGGGGCTACACTAGTATTATAGGGACTTAAAACTCTAATAGAAATTCCACATAGGCACACTTACTAATATCATTTCCTCCTCCATGAGGAAATCTAATGTACACATCAATCTCACTGAGTTTCTAAGTCAGTACTACAATTTTATTTAATTATATTGTCATATCCATTAGGCATACATCCTTGTATATTGTAAGCATACCATAGTTTGAACTTGTTGACAATAGGGTTACCTTTTGCTCCATACTCACATCAACATTCAATCCATTAATATGCATGATACAAGGTACTCAAGGATAATTTCAAGTATGATTTTCATAACTTCATATACTCATGCACAAGCATACTCATGTATTACCTCACACATAATTATTTGACTTATGTTTTAAAAAAATCTAATTTGCAAGGGTCTACTTCCTTGTTATTCATTCCATAACCAACATTATAGATCTCTTTACCAAGAAAGCTTTCTCTTGTTGACTTGCATCCATGAATACCATGTACTAAAAATTCTATTATTGAGGCAACCTAGATAATGTCCAATTTTCCCAAAACATATCAATTAGGTCTTTTCTTTCTTAATAAACCAATTTATACATGCATTTGTCCTCATGCATTTCAACTAGCATAATCTTGAAAATCCTTTTTAGAAATGCATTAACCACATCCACATTCCATGTTATACAACATTCATATCCATTTTCCTCAAGGACCCAAACCTTAACCATATATAACTATTATCCTAAAACTAGAACTAAGGCCTCTGAGCTTAGGTCGGTCTATTTGCACATAAGGTGCATGTATTTCTCCTATCCACAACACAGTCAACTTCAACCACATCATCCAACCAAGGATTAAATCCTTTCAAGGATATATAGGTATGGCCACTACCACACCATCTATTCTAGAAACACATTCCAACATTTCCTTAAACTAGGGCATCCAAAACTAGCCACAATCACACATCCATATGCATCCATATGCATGTAAGCATATCTGTTGCATTTTCCATCCTTAATTATACCTTGTTGATCCAAAAATCAACATCATTCACAGAAGGTAGACTCTTTAATCAAACCTTCCCAAGGCACAACCTTTTCAAGAAAGACTCTCTTCTCCCATAGAACATTCTTTCATCTACACAGTTGCTCAAATCCAAGCAACTAGAGTTATCCAAAGTCATCTTAGGCAATACTACTATTTCCAAACATAACTAGTAAGTTATTTGTCTTGTTCCCAAATCATCTTTATGGTGTATCTTTTTCCATCCAAGCCTAATGTTTGAACCACATCTCTAATTCCATTTGTAGCATACCCAACACCTTAATACCCAATTAAGGCTATGGGGTATCCAGACTCGACCTCCTAGGTCACTCCAAAGAAGTGGGGTTATCAAATTTCTAACTCCCTCCACCACCTCGAAACTCATTTATGAGACCACCATTTTTTTTTCTCATTGATAGATTCCCAATGATATACATTTAATCTCAATCCAATCTTTGGACACAAAATTTATGCTTGTTTGAAATTTTTCCTCCAAGGGCCATGTCAACATCTATACCACTGCGATGTAGTTGAAACATGCTAGTCATTTTGCCCACATGTCACCATTGTACATTCCCATTTTAGCTACCACTTTGGCCTATCCAATTTATTGGATTTTTTGGTATCTTGACTTCCTCTTACTGGATCTTGATTCAAATTGACTAATGGGTCATTAACTAATGGACTCAAATTCTTCTATCATCTATCGTTTATGTCTACTGGGTCACTAGACCCCCAAGCCATCGAGATACATAATACAAATTCTTATGAGTTTGGATTGATATTCAATAGCTTGAAATTCTGACACGTAATATCCACATCATTCCCTACCGCATATTTTTTCTATGTTGACATGCCATGTCATCAACATGTTAGCAAGCTACGTCATCCAAGACATGCATGTGTGTTACATCATATTTCAACATCAACATGATGTCAACATGCCACATAAACACCACACTAGCATGCCACATCATCCAATGCTTTCCTTTGTTCCATGACATCATGACACATCATCCCTCTAAGCACCAAGCCATCAAGATCTCATGATACATAACAAAACTCCATTCTATCCAGGTCTGATTCGATAAAAAATCATCGAATGATGAAACTGAATTTTTTTCCATCAAGAGACCTTTTTATCTCCTAGGTCACTAGGACATCAAACTAATAAAAACTCTACCCATCACCTCTCACCCAATCTAATTGAATTTTTTTTTCCAAGGAAAATTCGTAATTTTCATTAATAGTAAGAAAAATTACATGTTGCATTTGCATCAAGATGCATCAAGCATACCTTGTAAACTATAAAAAAATATAGGTAGAGTCATGTTAACATATATGTTCAGCAGTATAGAGCAAATAATTACAAAAATGGCACTGTTCGTGCCCATATAGACATGGTTATAAAAAAATATCAGTATGTATGAAAAATTAGAAAGCAAAAAATAAAACCTTTGATTACACAGTCTAATCAGGTGGCGATGGGGGCCCAAAATCCTCTGTGGAAGGATGATGGTAACGCTGATATATGTTTGTCCCTTGATGTTCTGTTATATGCCATTGTCCCCATGTTATTTGTGCTACTTCTTTTGACAAGAAATCAACATCCTGATTCCTTTGCCTGTAAATGTGAGTGACATTAATGTTATCAAAATGATTTTTAAGAGCAAGTACTTCATCCAAAAAATTTCTAAGAGAGTGTGCATGAAATGCAACAATATTATTGAACCAATTTATAATGATATTTGAATCCCCAAAGATTTGTATCTTGTTGCATCTCTTCTCCAAGGCAAATATAAGGAGCAGTATGAGGCAGTTGAGTTATGAATAGTTATTTGTGCCAGGGCCCAAGCCCGTTTTGATCTGATAGTAATTATTGTCAGATATGTACAATATTGCTCCTCCATCACAACCATCAATCTCAGCGCACCATCGAAATAGGCCCAAGGAAGGTTTTTATCAATGACTTCCGGCATAATAACCCTTTCTACCTTTATGTGTGATTCTTCAGGGATGGAGTGATAGAGGGATAATATGGAGTTGTGTATGGTGTTCCAAAATGTCGATGCGCTATGGAAGATGATTTGGTTAAGAGACAACCAAAGTCCCCAGGAAATCAGTAGGGGAATATTGCAAGCCTTTATTCAAGGTACATGCATGCCACCAGTTTTTCCAAGCGAGTAAGATGATGTCCCCCAACCATGAGTAATTAAAACCTAGGTACTTTGCGATCTGTATCCACATCTGCAGAGCCACAGGGAAGTTGAGGAAGATGTGAAGAATGTATTCAAACTGTGCTTTGCAGAGTGCACACCGATACGGGCCGTATATATATCTCTTAGCCAAGTTGTCCTTAGTAGGTGCTCAATTAGTACGGATACACCACATAAAGAGGCAGGTTTTAGGGGGGGGCCTTAATTTCCATAGTGGTTTCCACCTCCAGCTCAGATCTGAAGGTTTCTATGAAAAAGTGAGAGCAGAATAGTCTTCTTTAGGTGTGTTATAATCTTTGGGGGCAATGGCCTAGATCAATTCATCATCGGTGTCAAAGATCTTGATATGCGATATCTTAAGTGCCCTGATTTACCTATTCCAAATCCCACACCAGCGCTCTGGGATGTTGAGGCCAGTTGGTAATTTCCACTCTTGAGTGGTCCAATCAAAATTTTCACTATATGCAACCTGACTAAGTCAAGAGATCCCACCTTCACTAAGGAAAATTCTGATGTCCTGAGGAAGAAGATGCTCCCTACCGCAACTTGACCATGGGTCCAATCCTATACGAATCTGAGTGCCCACATCTTTCACCAGGCTAGCCCCTGTATGATGAGGGCTATAGAATTCATGATGGAACGCCAAACAACAGATAAGCAGGTATGGGAGCGTTGAGTAAATCTGATCCATTCGAGTGTAGGGATAGGAGAAATTTATTTGAAATAGGTGACCTCCTGCCACAGACTGTTTGAGGTCAAGAGTTTCCAACCCATCTTGGAAACTAGGGATTTTGCAAAAATATTAAGATCCTTGAGGCCCCAACCCCCCAAAAGTTTGGGCTTTATGATTTTCTCCCATTTTACCCAAGCAAAGGTGTGCCTTGCTTCCTTACCCCGCCAAAGAAAACATCCATAAATTTGTTGAATTTTGTTTGTGACACCTTTAGGAATCTAGGCAAGCACCATCGGATATACTGGGATCACCTCCAACACTTATTTTATCAAGACAAGTCGACCCGCTCTGGAGAGCCATTTCTACTGCCTAATGTTGATTATCTTATCAATTTTAACAATGAGCCAATTCCAATCATTTATTCTATAATCATTAGGCTTGAGTCTAAATCCCAAATATTTTAGGCCCCCTTCAATGTGCCTGTGTTCGAATTGAAATAGATGAAGAGCGTGATGTCTCTCATGGAAAATGCATTTTGAGAACATAATGGTGGATTTTCTGTGATTGGGAAGCCCAATCTAATTGACTTACTCAATCGATGAAAAATATTTTTTTATTAAGCAATGGAATTGTCGAGGTCTATTAGTATTGGGAAATTTGTGATAGAGGTTGTTTGTTGTATTCCCAACACATGACACCTACTACTCTAACAACTAATAACAAATTGTTAGTTGTCGGGAATAATCCTTTTTATTTGAAAAATATTTTGGATTTGTTAGTATGGGGAGTTCACATCGTGTATTGATGGAAGTGTTTCCCAACACATAACTCTCGACACTCGGATAGATAAAGTATCAATATATAATCGGAAAATCATCGACTAAAAGAGTGTGATCTCTATTATTAGATAAAAATCTCGATAATTGTCAGTATCAATGACCTAATGGAATTTATTCAAATTACTATTGACTCCCAACTCCTATCATCTCGAAAACTTGATACTCGTATCTCTAGAGTTAAACAACTTTTGATTATCTCTTGGTCACATCCATTTTGTTGGACCATATGACTAGGGGCTAGGGAAAAAGCCTCTGAACCCCAAAATTCTAAACTTACAATATCAAATTATGAAAAAATTCAAAATGGCTAGTTGAACATTGGAACTCCAGGTCATCAACCATTGAACATTGAGCCTTTGGCCACAGGGTTGTCGGCCCCCTAGGATATTTGATGATTATCCCAATTATCAAAGGTCATTTTGATTCCCTATGCCTTGGATCCCTCTCACAAAGTTATCTTGTGGTCACAACTCCTATCAAGCCATGTGATCAATGAGTTGGGCTAAAAATATCCCATCTAAAAATTCCCAAATTTAATCCCAAAAATTCTCTAAGGAAAGCATCCATACAAAGAGAATTCTCAGCTTGTCCTAAGGATTGTAAGGGACTTAGACAAGGACTTGAACTACCCATAAGACTTATGAATATAAAAATATATTTACCATCCCATAGAGGCACCCAAATGATATTTTTCCAATAACTAGATAACTTCTCAAGGAAACCAAGGAGATGACCAACGGAAAAATCCACAACTTTACCCAACTAAATGAGCTTTTTCTCACTCCTTTAGGACCACAAAATTCACACTCCACACTTCAAACAATTATAAACATAGAGGTCAACACTTTGGCTCACCCTTAGAGGGAAACAAGGTCTCCACTTACTAAAAACTATCAAGTCTTCTTTATTCAAAAAAGGGATACAAACATCATTGTTACCTCCCACAATAGGCTTGATAAAAGTTGTTCACATTCAAAATATAAGAAGAAGCTTATGGCTCCATTCAACCTTTGATTTCTAATTCACAATACAACATACTTCCAAACTAAAACGTGAAACATGATGTAATGGATACCTTTGCATACAAGGTTTTTCTTTGTAAGTATTCACAACTAGTAATTACGCACATTTATAATAATACTTCCAATTCATGATTCATACATTCCCAACAACCCAACATGATAGCATTCATTAAGATTTGAATAAATAAAGTGATTTCATTAAAATGAAATAAGTACACTTGTGATTCTCTTTAATTTTTTCTAGAAACTGAAGAAGGGTCAACTACACTATAGTCTTTCTTGTATTTGGCCACTACTTAGCTAAATTTGATGGCTTGAGAGGAAGTCTCACTAAAGGTTCAAAAATATTCAATTCACGGTAACTAAAATGAAGGTTACTCTCCTTCATGTACAAGGATTCAACATGTTTCCTTTTAGCTACAAAGCCAAGGCCTATTACTTTTCATGATATGGCCACGTTGGGTCTACATAACATGAAAGAAGCCCTTCACTAGGCCAATAGTCCATTGATGCTTCCATTCCATTGTGCTTTTTATGCATAGCTTCATCAAGCTCTCTCAACATTTCCTCTATCCCTCTAGCTCAGGTTGATAGCTTCTTCTCTGACCTCCTCAGCCAATCGAATCATCCACAACCTTACATGGGATTCTGATGCTAACAAGGTTTTACCTTACTTTCTTCTTATAAACATAATGTTAGAATCCTCATGTGGTTCTAGTTTTCTTTCATGTATTACTCAAGTTCATGCATGATCACATTTCACTGTCCACAACTATTCTCTACCGCTCTTTGATCTCTTGGCTCACCGCCATGTACTTTGCAACTTTTTTGTTTCATCTGCTCTCTTCTCAATGATTCCTTCCTCACACACACATATTGTTAGTATGAGAAATCAAGTTCCCTTTCTTGGGATGTGTGGTCAATCTTAATTCTCCGTAATGTGTACATGGCCCATAATTTTGAAGTAGTTTGGTACCACTTCCCCTTTATTCTCATAAATGTTGGAAGTTGGGTAGTTCAAATACTAACTCAAAAATTAATTCATGGTAAGATAAGAAGCTTCTATTGAAAATCAAATCAACTTAGAAAAATACAGAAAACGCACATAATAAACCAGACACCAAATAATGGCGGAAAAGGCTTCAGCCTCATGGCTTCCTCACATATTTTCTCATTATTAAAAGAATGTAGTGTTACAATTAAATAGATGAGGAGGAAGTGTCTCAAGATAGTGCATGCTATCTTGGACACCTTGGTTGATATAATTTCTCAACCAAACACACACCAATATAGGAGCTACCTAAACTAACTCCTATCTCAGAGGAACAACCCAAACTAAAGAGTTAGGCATAAATTCCTAACTTTTAATATTTATTTTATTTATTTTATTTTTGGATTTATTATTGTTTTATGAGAGAGGCTAACAACTTCCCTGAATCCCCCTTATATTTTCCCTCTTAAGCATCGAGATATATGTTGATTTCTCTTTTCTTCAGTATTTGGATATATACATATATATATTCATAAATTAAAATGCATATTACAATTGTTTCATGTCTTTTAACCCATTTACATTTACTTACCTCTATGGGTATCATTAAAACAATTAATTATAATTAAAATATCAGTGGGGGATTAAATACTGGAGGTGTTACAGGTGGTGACATGTGCTGAGACTCAAATGAATAATATCAAAGAAGAATACCTCAAAGAACTAGCAAAACATTAAAGCATGTAATAGTAACAGATACCTTTGTAGACTACAAAGAATTTACGTTTACTTCAATAAACAAAGAGAAATCTTGAGCTCTATTATCACTCTTAGTTAGGGAACATTTATGTTATATTAGCTATATAGGTGATCATAATAATGATAGAACTCTATTTTCTACTATAAGCATGGGTTTTATAAACATATGCAAAACAAGGATGAGTTGTCTATTGTATTGAGAGGCACCACAGAGGCACTAACTACAATATATATTTTAATTAAATATTAAAATATGTTTGTGTAAATATGGAATTTTAATTGTGTCTACATCCATTTTTTTGGTGAAATTATGCAAATCCATCCTTTGTGCTTAGTTGTGTATTAAAAAAAATTAAGGTACCAACATTGTCTTGTGGTGAACTAATAATTCCATTAGTTGTTGGAGCATACATTTACTAATTTTGTTTTCATTGGGTTGACTTCTACCCACTTTGGATGTAGTCATTTGATGCATAAAGAGATGATGGATTTTTGTGAAATTTACACTAAAAATAGAACCCTTAAGAGTCATTTTGAAAACAAAGATCTTTATACAAGGCTGAGAATGGGGGTCATATTAAATTTCTGCAGAGGATCTTTGTTGGTGAAGTGAGTGGTATATAAGTCCCTCATTTACATAACACATGAAGGGGCGCCATGTTGTACTATTGACTTGATTAAACCTTAAAAGGAAAGGTGTTTTTTCTTATGGAGATGCCAAGTGACATTATGGACCTATTTTATTCACTCAACAGGGAAAAGGGAGTGTTTCACTTGAGGAGGATTCAACGACTGCTAAAGAAATAATGTTTTATTAGAGAAGTTGTTGAAAGGAAATCTATATAAGGAGATTTATTCTCATTTTCTAAACGCATGATTTCAAGAGAGAAAATTCCCCTCTAAGATTTTTTTTTAGTATCTTTGGGAGGATAGAAAGAAGGACAATTCAAGTTGAGTTTTTTCAACTTTTTTCTACTTTTCTTGAGTTTATTTAATGGAGTGTTGCACTTGAGGAGGTTTCAATGACTTCTAAAAGAAAAAATATTCCATTAGAGAAATTGTTGAAAAGAAAGAAATATAAGGAGATCTATTCTAATCTTCTAAAGGCATGATTTGAAGAGAAGGAATTCCCATCCAAGAACTTCATTAAGTATCTTTGGGAGGATAAGAAGAAGGATGGGTTCAAGTTAAAGTTTTTCATCTTTTTTTTCTACATTTCTTGAGTTGATTTGATTGCTTGAATTAGTATTACAAAAATATGGGTAGTATTCAAAAAAGGGAAATTTCGATATGATAATAAGGATGAGGTGGAATCATGCTTACTTATTATTGTAATCATTATTCATTTAATGGATATTGTTGCTATCATTTCTACATACTAAGGTATTATTGTTATTCTTTTTATTGTTCTTAGTTGCACACTATATTTGGTTTTTTTGTAATTTTTATAAGGTACATCTTTAGAAGCACCCTGCTTTAATTTCTACATTTTGAATAAGATCCATGTTGTTAGTAAAAGAATATGATTAGAGGCATAACTATACTTCTTCATCACATTCAAACCTTCTTGTTCTTTGGTATGCCTTCCATAACCCAATTGAATAAACATTGATCTTAGCACATTCCACTATCCATATTATTTTAAAGAAGACATTGAAAACAATTCTTTATAAGGTTTCCATCATTATGCTCGAAAAAAATAGTGTTAAAGTGAGTGGAATAGTTCTTGTGGTGAGAATGGGTAATCTTAGTAAGTGTCCCTAGGGTTGCACTTTGTTAAATCAATTTGTAATGTTTGAAGTGCAAGTTTGGGGGGAAAAAACCTTATGCCAATGAGGGAAACCACAAATAAGTGGCGTATCCTACTAATGTAGTATTTGTTGATTGGTTGTGGGGTTACATGCTTTCTTGTTCAACCTTCCCATCCTCCTCTATGGGACATGGTGTGTGCCTATGTGTGAAAGGTAATAGTTGGTGTGCATACCTTGTGGCATCTTGGAATTTCCTATGTGACTATAAAATCTCCTCTCCTCTCCTCAATATAATATTTTGATTCCATCATTATTATTTGTGTGCTAATTGCTATAAGGTTTATGTTTCATGTTCATCTCTTGCATCACTAGTCCATATATAGATCAAGATCACAATGTAGGTATGCAAGATAAATATGGAGATGGATCACTTGAAATGATTGTTGGAGTTTTGGAGTGATAGCCTTACATGATGAGCTATGAGCCATATAACCCCTCTCACCCTCCATTAACACAATGACATCAAAGTGGGAACCATTATATTGGAAAATAGGTTGCAGAGGTGTAGGAATTCGCTCATAACATGCGCAATCTCTCTCCTTAAATGAAAAATAGAGTTTGACTATAGCCCTTACTATATTAAAGGATCTCAAATCCACAAATTTAGTGAGTAATGGTTGGGAGAAATCCAATGATGAGCCTTTTTTAATCATTATTTGGGACATTGCCTTAAAGGATCATGATGAGCCCTCACATGCTATAGCATTATATGTATAACATTGTATGAATTTCAACACTTTGGATTTGATAATTTCTTATATGACTCTCTATTATCTTGGACTTATAATTTTTTCTATGTTGTTCGTAGTGGTTTGTTCTTGGCATATGCTAGTCCATTTTTCACTTTTGGATTTTTTTTTAAATCACTACTCATGAAATCTACCTTTTATTTCTATTAAAACAATGAAAATAATAATTTTATTAAAATCAAAGGAAGCTTTACTTAAACCAAAATAGATCCATCTTAAATACGGATCTAACATGAGCCTAGAGGGATCAAATTTCTTCACGTATGATCCAGGTGGCTCTAGACACCCTTAGGAGATCAAGAGGGCTCAGTAATGGTCAAAATTGAAAGTGGTTGGATTGCTTTCGAACCAAGTTCAGACTGAAGTTCTCGTCACCCTGATTCCAATGGTGAGAACGAATCTTCAATCCTAGCCCATATGGAGAAGTTAGAGCGAGTCAAATTTTTGGTCAAAGTGGGGCAGTGGGCCAAGTTTAAGTGTCCCACAAATTCAACGTCAACCGACATGGAACTTAGCTCTTGAAAATGGATGAAATTGTGGCCTTTTTAAAAATCCTAATAACCCTTATTTTTGTTAAGTTAAAAAATGAACAATTTGTTTAATAAAATGGAAAAAATATGAAAATAGGGGTGGCGGGCTACCACCACCACCACCCCTGCATGGATCCACATTTATTATATAACAATTTGGTTGGGGGCGGGATTTCAACCCTGCCACCCCTGGTCACCACTCACGGAAAATATAACATATGATATGGGTGTTGGGCGGGCCACCATCGGTGGACCCAGCCCATGCCCCTCCTCTTGGTGCCAAGTGTCATATGATGGGGTCGGCGGGGATTGAACCAACCTAACCCACAAGAGTCGGTCCCCAACAGACGACCTCATAGTAATTGCTAACCACCATGGTTACAAACCACGCTACCAACCAAAACAATGATATGCCATAAAAAAATGACAGTTAATACTATTTTGGAGTGGGTGGGGTTGGAACCTGACCCACCTCCACAATAATTTCCCCCGCCACCAATCAGACCACGGGTAGAGCTTTGATAGCTCCACCCACCCACCAGTATAAAAGCCTAAATTTCATTTGCATGGGGCAGAGGAGGGCGGACTAGCTGAGCAGGAGTGTGGAAGCACGACCCCACAACAAGGCGAAACCATGTGCGTGCATATTTTTCGAGACAAAGAATCTTTTGCAAAGAAGATTCTTTGATTCCTGAAAGATTCCATGGGGAGGTAAATTTTCATTTTGTCAGAATGATATGAAGTTTATAGTCATTTTAACCAGAATTTCACAGGGAACACGATGGTAAAGTTAGAATGGCCATCTGAGCAGCATATTTTCATATTCCCAATAGAAAAGAATCTTAGGGAATCTTGAGGGCATAAAAAATATTCCTTGAGGCCCAAAACTTACCGGAGTCCATTTTCGACAAAATTTATGTCGATTTTACACCTCTCGATGATAGGAACTCAATGGCGATGTTTGTTTCAATAGTAGAGCTTCCCATATTTCGTCCATTTTCCGGATTGGAATGATAGTGTCAGATTCTCAAGTGTGGATAGTCGTTTCTTTGCCCCTCGACGCCATGAATTTGACGGTATAGCCAGATTCAATAGTTGAGCACCCACATCTTTAGCCAACTTCAAGGGTTGAGGTATATGCAGATTGATCATGTGCCTCTTTTGCTATGAGATGTATTATGATTTCTAGATCCTTGCTTGATGCATGTTGCGGGATCTTTGTTTTGCTTCATGTGATATTATGTCATGCTAATAGGAGGTCCATTGTGTGTGAGAGTTCCTGTAGTGAAACATCTCATGGAGAGACAAGCCACTCACGTTGAGGGCACATCTCCTTGTATGAAAAATAACATCATCCATGTACATCTTCCCATTTCCAGCACTATATGAATCGACCTACCCCATTTTGACATCGGGCCTGAAGACGTTTCCCACACTGGGTGAACTCCGTTATCAACGTCTCGTGTTCTTATGTTTCTGATGGTTGTGTTGTTTCCTCTTCTGTACAACATGCATCTATTTTCATTTATGATCTTTTAAAATGCAATTCTAACAACATCAAAAAATTAAAAGATCATGGTTAAATCCAGTAGGTGATAGACTCAGATCAAGTGGTATCAAAGCGGTCTTGTTGCTGATGCGAATTGCAAGCATGAATAGTGATTGAACATGCAATAATGGAGGATGGAAAACACATGTACCAAGCCATGCTGAGGATGTCCAAAATGGTGGACATGATGTATGAAGTTCATGAAATATGAGAGAAAGAAGAAGCAGAAAGAGATGCTCCATCCACATCTTGCAGTGAATATTCATCGCCCTCACCCTCTTCTCATCATTCAAATGAGGTGATCAATCATAGCCTTCAAGCATATAACGCTGAATTAAAAGTGCTTTTATGAGAAGAGAAACGGGATAAAAAGAGAGTGCAACTTCATTTGCAAGCCACAGAGGTAGCCTTGGAAGAACTGAAGCACAACAACCAGAGCCTTCAAGCAAAGGATGTTGAATTAAGTAGGCTTCTACAAGAAGAGAAAGAGGATAAGCAGAGACTGCGACTTCAACTATGAGCCGCGGAAGAGGCCTTGGAGGAGTTGAAGTGCAACAAAGGCTTGAAGAAGCCATCTTCACTTGTTTCTGAATCGACATATGAGGTAAACAATGTTGATGTTTCTTCAGTTTCATCTTCACATGCTATCATTTCTATGAGAAATGTGGAGATACCCATTACAGGAACTGACATGAGACTCCTCACCAAGATGGGATACAAAGGAGGAGGACTTGATGTTAATGGCCAAGGCATAACTTAGCCATTGGAGGTTGTGGAGAGACCTCGATTTACATGTTTGGGATATACTGAAGGACAATGATCGAAGGTGTCAGAAGATCCCAATTCATGGTTGAAACCATTGGGGATGGGAAAACTTCACCATCATCCTATGACAACGCACATTGCAAAGAAAGAGCTGAGGCAAGCTCTTGTCACCATAATTGCACCAGAGACCAACAAGAAAGGTATAACAAGTCTCGATATTCTAATGTTCATTTTGATTACAAACATGTCGCTAACAATGAACATAGATCATGGCATCGAAAAACATGTAGTTTTGGAAAAGAATGGTAGCACAAAAGAGGATGAGGCGTGAAAGGACTTATCCACCACAAGAAAAGAAGAAGGTAAAGCAGGTCTGGAGGAAGAAGACTCATCGCAGTCATTGCGACATAAGTGACCATCAAAGAGCCACGTGTTGGAGGCTCCATCCAGAGCAATGTCTCAAGAAAAAAGTGTCTGTGCATGAACCAGTTGAAACAATTGTTCGACAAGAAAATGTGCCACAGAGAGATGACCCATTCAATTTGATAAGTGAGAGATGGTTTTTTTAGGTTTGGTAGTGTGTTTAGCCTTACTTTGTAAATCATGTGTTGCAATTTAAAATGTAAAAGTGATGATGTGTTTTCCATCACTTATGAAGCAACAATGATGTTTTTGGCCTTGTATTGATAGCTGGGGTATTGATTCCATTTTAATGTAAGCTTGACCATCGAGTATGTGTTATAAAATCATGGCAAGTATGCGATGCTTGGGTCATAGATTGGTCACTTAGTTAAGCATGTAATTTGCAAAATATTGTACTACAGGTTTGCAGAGGATGCAGGTGTCAGCTTATTGCTTATGGCTCTGAAGGACAAGGGTGAAGGAGAATGAAGAGTGACCTTTTAGGACACTTGTGGTGCAAAAAAGGTACAAATAAGTTTCATATTATGTTCATGCTTTTGGTAGAACAAAATCTCCTTAGTGGGGAGGATTGATCCAAGTGGCTCCAGACACCATCAGGAGATCAAGAGGGCTTAGAAATGGTCAAAATTAAAATTGTTTGGATTGCTCTCAAACCAGGTTTAGGCTAAAGTTCTCGTCACTCTGATTCCCACAGTGCAAATGGATCTCCAATCTGAGCCCATATGGAGAATTTAGAGTGAGTCAAAGTTTTGGTTAGTTTAAGTGTCCCACAAATTCACCGTCAACCGACAGTGAATTTAGCTCCCGAAAACAGGTGAAATTGTGGCCTCTTTAAAAAGCCCAATAACCCTTATTTTCGTTAAGTTAAAAAAGTGAACAATTTATTTAATAAAACGAAAAAAATATGAAAATAGGGGTGGTGGGCTACCACCCCCGCCACCTGCGCATGGATCCACATTTATTATATAACAATTTGGTTGGGGGGTGGGTTTTCAATCCCACCACCCCCAGCCACCACTCACAGAACATATCATATTTGATATGGGTGTTGGGCGGGCCACCATTGGTGGACCCAACCCACGCCCCTCCTCCTGTTGCCAAGTGTCATATGATGGGGCCGATGGGGATCAAACCCGCCCGACCCACAATGGTCGGTCCCCAACAGATGACCTCACAATAAATGCTAACCACCACGGTTACAAACCACGCCATCAACCAAAACAATTATATGCCATGAAAAAATTAAAGTTAATACTATTTTGGAGTGGGTAGGGTTGGAAATTGACCCACCTACACAATAATTTCCTCTGCCAACGACAGACCACGGGTGGAGCTTTGATAGCTCTTCCCACCCACTAGTATAAAAACACGAATTTCATTTGCATGGGGAAAAGGAGGGCGAACCAGAAGAGCAGGAGTGCGGAACCACGACCCCAAAGCAAGACGGAACCATGTGCGGGCACACTTTTTGAGACAGAGAATCTTTTGCAGAGAATATTCTTTGATTCCTAAAAGATTCCATGGGGAGGTAAATTTTCATTTTGTCAGAATGATATGAAGTTTGCAGTCATTTTAACCAGAATTTCACAGGGAACGCAATGGTAAAGTCATAATGGCCACCTGAGCAGCATATTTGTAGATTCTCTGCAGAAAAGAATCTTAGGGAATCTTAAGGGCATCAAAAAGATTCCTTGAGGCCCAAAACTTGCCAGAGTCCATTTTCGACAAACTTTATGTTGATTTTACATCTCTCGGTGATAGGAACTCAATAGCAATGTCCATTTCAGTAGCAAAGCTTTCCATATTTTGTCCATTTTCCAGATTGGAATTGTTAGTGTCCTGTGATTTAGCAGATTGGCAGACCAAATGCACAGGGTAACATCAAACCAATCTTTGGAGTCCTAGGACCTAGCCTTCCTAGACTCAGAGAGGGCTCTCTCTATTTTGTGCAAAGGATGTGAACTTGTTTGCTTTTAGGGTTTGATTTTAGGCTAGTTGTTAAGTTTAGGGTTTGTTTGCTTGTTTGGGTTGGGTAAATGATCAAGTAGAATAGATGGAATGAGAGATTTTCAATTCATTGGGCTATGGAGTCTACAAAAAGTCATGGAAGGTTCAACAATGGATCGGGGTGCATCATAGGGAAAATCTAGCATGGTCAGATGGATTCTCAAGGTTTGGTGAAATGAAATGAACATCAAGTTTGTGAACAAAGTAGGGAAAAGGGCAATCAAGAATCCTTTGTCAAATACTTAAAACAAGAAGGGACTTTAACACTATTTAG
This sequence comes from Pinus albicaulis, assembly GCA_034641835.2. Classification (NCBI taxonomy): domain Eukaryota; kingdom Viridiplantae; phylum Streptophyta; class Pinopsida; order Pinales; family Pinaceae; genus Pinus; species Pinus albicaulis. Next base: position 533,446,762 of record CM076573.1, on the reverse strand, counting down.
CATAAAGAAGTAATCAATAGACAGGGCATACCAATAACTCTTTGATTCAACTCAAGCAAGTAAGCATTTCAGACAAACAATCCAATGAAATATAGAAGGCGAGAAACTCATTTAACTTCTAGTGATTTTACATTCAAGGTCAAAAAAAATTTAAGATTAACACATAACTTTAATCAAGGAAGAGGGAACTCCTAGACATCATTGATCAGAGCTATAAAGATCTTTGAAACAATTTTTCAAGCATGGACAAAGGGTATGATCGAAACATAGCCTCTTTGGTAAACCTAAACAATGGTACTTCAAAGAGAGACTTCAAAACAATGTTTTAGTGATATCAAACAAGTAGGGCTTTCCATAAAACATCTATGATGTCTACTGTATTAAGTCATTCATAAGATAAACAAGCTTAGGTGGGTCCAGAGAGCAACTAATAATTCTCTAAACTGACCTAGTAGAGTAAAACATAGAAGCAGTGAAGGATAAATAGAGCTAAGGTGCCTCTAAACAACATTTCTTAGTCTAAATCTTTTGTCCTGCTGTAATATAGAAGGATGAAACACAATGATACACAAGAAAAAAATAACTAAATAGAATCACATCACAATTAAACAAGCTCAGGGATCCTGCAAGCAAGCCTTCTCCATCAATAAGCAAAACAAGCCATTCACAAGCTCCATAACACCAATTTATCTTCAAGCTCCAAAGACTATGTATTACTCACAAGAGTCATAACAAAAACCATAAACAAAGAATCCTCAATGATATATTTAGCAAGCAAGGAGGAGAAAAACCTAATAGAGTCTCTAGAAGCCTATTGGCTAATCATAAATGTCACTATTGTCCTTGAGACCTTACAAGGCCCAAAGCACAAAATATCTAAAACAAAATATATTTTCGGGCATTTTTAGCAAAGAAATTGACATTTGGGCTTTGCCAAGCCTCCTAAAACTTGCCAAGCGTACATTGTTGATTTTTCCTCTATTAAGGGCACAACACTAAGTTTAGGATGAATTTCCATGCCAAGGGCGTAGCACTAGAGCAGGAAAACTAGGTCAACTTGTAGCAATGCTTTGAAAGCCTTCCCGATGTCGGAATAGGCTCTGTGATGGCTCGTTGGAAATCCTGTTGAGTCTACTTTCCAGAACTACCCTTAGTTATCTTATTGGATCTCTATAACTTGCTAAAAAATAAAAAATTCCAAGGCTAATAAAGACACAACACTTGTCCTGAAAACTAGGCAGAAAGGTGAAAATTAGGGTGTTTTTGACCCTTTTGGAGGACCAAAACAACTCCAGTTGACCTGAAACTTTTTGAGCATGATACACTTGGGTTGAGGATTCCAAAAATGTAAGCCTTTCCTCCTAAATATGCTCTGAGAAAAAGTGTAGCACCAAGGGTGCTACCCCCTTGGCCCTCCAAATTAGCAAAAGACCAAAATTTGTCAAAATTCTCCAAAATTTGGTGGATGTGTGCCTCATGGGTTTTGAGAGACCTGTAGAGAAGCTTGTGCCAATATTCCAAGGTTAGCTTGGCCTTTTCCCTTTTTTAGTGCTTGGATCTTGGTTTGGGCTTTTTTTAGTTTAGCCCTTGCAATTTGGTTTCTCTGGGCATAATGTTTAGTCATCCTTCTCTGGAGGTCAAGATTATGATTTGCTTTCTTCAATTTATCCTCCAAATGTATTTTGGCTCTTTCCAACCAAGGCTCCCGATCATGTGCTATCTCCATTGCCAAAAACTCATCTAGAGGGAGTTGTTCTACTAGGGATGATTCTTGTTCCCTTTGCTTTGCCAATGCCTTCTTCAACCCCATGGTTCTAGGTCTCCTTCTAGATTGTCCTTCCTCATCCTCACTCTCTTCATAAGTGCCCATGAACTCTTCTAGTTTCACCTGTTCCTTTTGGGATTCTTTCCAGGCCTTGATGGCTCTAGCCTCATAGATTGCAATGTGTGCTCCTAGCTGCCTATTCTCTAATTCAAGGGCATCATTCACACTCTTGGCCCTATTCATATTGGCTTGGAGGTCTTCAATAAGTGAATTTTTGCTTTGGATAAGAAAGTTTGAGATTATTGCTTCATTCTCCTCATCATTATCTACCTGAATGATTTCAAACTCCCTTTCCACCTCATGATCTTCTTCTTCTTCTTTTACCTTTTGTTTTCCTTTGTCTAGTGGCTAAGATGAGGTGGATGGCATGGTCCCTTGCCTTTTAGAGGCCACAAACACATGCCTCTTTCCTCTATGATATGTGACAGGGAAAAGCTCAAATTTTCCTACTTGAGTGCCATCACCATGGCTGATCTCAAGACTGCCTTTCTTTTCATCAATGATCTCTACATTTATGTCTTTTGGACTGTGTTCTTGACTGCCCTCTTGAGACTTACTTTAATTTTCCTCCATGCTAACATTACTGTTATGATCTTCACCACTTTCATCAACCTCTTGACTACTTTTTTGGTTCATAGTGTCATTGTTGTCATCATTATTAGGGCTATCAGTCATCATGGTTTCTTCTTCATCACCCTCCTCTGTGTTTGCAACATTATCATGGCCATTATAATTTTCTATGTTGTCACTATTAGAGCTGTTTTTATCACTGTCTTCATTACTATTTGGTGCATTTTCATCTTCCTTTTCCTCAACCTCTTTACTATCCTCTGTAATGTCCTCATTGTTTTCGTTTTCATCTATGTTGCCTTTAGCTTCTGCATTTTCCTCACTATCATCATCTTTATCAATGTTGGCCTCTTTGTCACTTTTCTCTTCATCACTGCCCTCTTCCTCCTCTATATCATCTTCTGCATCTGCCTCTTCATCATTATCTATATCTTCTTCACTATTTTTCTCACTGCCTTTGTCTTCATAATCTACCTCCACCTCTTCATCATCATCCTCCTCTTCATTGTTTTTCTCACTGCCTTTGTCTTCATAATCTGCCTCTGCCTCTTCATCATCATCCTCCTCTTCATCATCATCAATTTCCTCTTCTTCATCATCCTCTGCCTTTTCATGATATGTTTATTCATCATCATCACCTGCCTCTTCTTAATTGCCATTTTCCTCTTCCTCATCATCTGCCTCTTCATCATTTGTCTCTTCTTCCTCATCATCATTTTCTTCCTTTTCATTATCATTCCCTTCTTGATTTGATGCTTTAGGAGAAGGTGAGGGAGGGAGGTTCTCTTGAGGAGAGGATTCATGTGTGGATGAGGAGTCATGGTCAGTGGGGGATGATGGAGGAGTGGAAGGAGGTGGATGAGATGATGAGGGTAAATTTGGTTGATGAGGAGGCTGTGGATTTGTGAAAACTTCATGGGCGATGAACACTTCCCATGGGATACCCTGTTGCTCTAATTGATGCAACACAATCACATTGATAAGAGAATGGTGAAAAAGACTTTGCATTTTTTGTGAAGAGGGTCTCTTTTGCACAATGTATGACATCTTATCAATACTTCTATAAAGGTAATAAGGCAAATGTAGCAGCTTGGCCCTAGTGAAGTGCATGAGCAGTCTTATATGGTAGGAATAAAGCCCTGAAAACCTACCCTCACAGGTGAAGTATTTCATGATGATTCTCATTAAGGGCGCATATCTCTCCAATAGATGTGAAAATGGAAAAATGGATTTGCAGTCAGCTTGGTATCTGGGTTTCAAGAAGGGTTGATAATGGCTCAGGTCCAAATTTTCCTGTTTGAACCACTTTTCTCCCATACTAGGTATCCCGGTGGCCATATAAATGGTATTGATGGATAGCTCAAAGTTCACTCCTGCTAATTTTACTTGATGGTCATGGAGGTTAAGGATGAAATGCCTGGTCAACTCAGGATGAATCTGGACCTATTGTACCCTTTCACAGAAGTCAAAACAACCCACCTATTGGAAATATGCAACTATCATAGGAGAGGCCATCAATTCCTTGGTATTCAGTGGCTCAAATCTGTTTACCCTTCCACCCTTTTTCTGTTGTCTTCTAGGCCCTTGGCCTCCCTCACCACTACCACTATTAGTTTCCCTTGACATCTTTCTTTTTAACTATTGCCTTTGAAAATCAAAACCCTAAATTTGCTTGTGAAATGATATGGAGAGGGAAAGTGAGATGGTGATGAGAAAGGTAGTGATTTGCAAGTGAAGGGGAATGATAAGTGAAGAAGGGAAATTTGGGCAAAATAAGAAGGTCAGGTAATTCTGAATGCAAAAACATTGATATGCCAAAACATGCTGTGAAAGTACCTTAGCAATGACAACAACCTAAGAGGGTGAGGAAAAGTAATGTCAAGGCTTGGCAGTGTGGAGGCTAATTTTGCAAATGGAGATATTATTTTGGTAGATGAGCAACTTCTTAGCAAAACAGTCTCAATGTGTTTGTAGCATTTAGATCATGATGAGTGTCTTTTAAACAACAGTGTTGTTAGCATGGAGACTAAGTTTTTCTCTTCCTTTAGGGTTTTTTACATTTATCTCTAAGTTCACCTTTTAAAACAACATGAGAGGGGGCAAGGCATCTACATACCTCTTATAAAAACCTTTAGGAGGTACCAAGCAAAAAATTGGAGGATTTTTGAGGCATTTTAGAAGCTTGCACAAGCATAGAGGGCTTCCTAGCTAAACGTGTATCATAGGAGAGTAGCACTGGGCCAGTCGGGTCTCTGCACGAGCTGTCGGGTCGACTGCTGAAAAAAGCGCAGCGTTGGGCCAGTCGAGTGGCTGCACGGGCCTGTTGGGCCTCTTCTAAACGTGTTCGGTGCGTAGCACCCAGGCTCGTCGGGCCCCTGAACGTACTTAGTGCATAGCGCTCGAGCCTTTCGGGTCAGCTCTGCATGCTGCTGAACGTGTTCCCGTGCATGGACACTTATGCAAGTTATGCACGCTGGTAAACGTGCAACACTGGGTCATGAGCGCATAGCACTTGGTGTATTTCACAAGGTAGACAAGCTCCAGGAGCATAGCAAGGGTTTCCAGGCGCGTAGCACAGGGAAGATTTTGCCAAAAGTTTGTGAGAAATTCCGAAATTTCTCTTTGAAAGCCTTTCACTCTCTTTGCAGATGACAAATGAGCTTGAGTGATAAATAAGATGCCTTTATACCCTTGGAAAAATAAATCAAAATCATAAGCCCACTTTTGCTAAGGTTTTCTGTTTTTCTTGTCACTTTACCACTGATATTCTTTTTACCTTTTGTAAGAGGTGACTTAAAACACAAAAAACGATCTCTTTTCTTCTCAACCATTTCTCTTTGTTGTTTCTTCAGGTAGCTGATATGATGGATTTTGGCTCTCTTTGGCCTGTTGATGCTTTAACACTTTGTTCTTACCCATTCTGTCATATAAAAACCTTAAAACTTTCCTTCTCTACTATTTAAAACCTAACACATCTCTTTAGCTCATTTAGTAAGGGTAAGTTCTTTAAAAAAATATTGAGGGACCTACCCTTACCTTAACAGTGTCAAAACGTTTCTTGCCTGCATTGTGAAGTTTGGAACTCATGTTTTTACCCCCTTTGAGATCTCTGAGTGTGGGTGATATGAAAACATGGTTTCTTCCCCTCTCGCTAATTTTCCAAAGATATAATAAATCTGTCTTGCACAGTCACCACAGTCTTTACAATCATGTTTTTCATTATCTACCTTTGGCCTCTTCCTCTCCTTTTGAGACAGTGAAGCATTGCCACCTTGGCAGACCCTGGAGGTCACCTTCAAGAGCCTATTCAAACTATCTTCCTACTGTCATCATGAAGGCTTCTCATCTTCATTTCTAGTTTCAATAAATCTTCAATTCTTGCTTAGTTGTGCTGATGTACCTCTATCCTTGTGGTTTTATGCATTGGCTTCTTGGTTGACAATATTATTTAGCCAATTAGTCCTATAAACCCTGATTCTCTTTGAACTTAGGCATGCTTCCTCTTCTTTGCTGTGGATGTCCTTTAGTGAGGAGTTGACCTATTACCTTACCTATTTCTTTGTATGATAGCTATCTCAATCATTCCTACAGAAATGTTTAAGAAGCACATTTATCCTCTTGTTGAATGTTGTCTTTGGCAAAGTAATCCTTCTTGAAGGCCTTTTTGATCAAATTTGGACAAATAGTTGCTTGACCTTCTTTCACATTTGATGCAACCTCTAGCTCATAAAAACAGTACTTTAGAAAATCAAAGACAATCCTACAACCTATGAAACCCTAGTGACCTAGTGGGAGGCTCTTTAGGAAACACAAGAAGGAGTAATTTGGTTGGTGACCCTAGGTGGCAAGTGGAGGGGTTAGGCAAGGAAAAACTGAGTGCTAAGGTGAAAGGTGGCAAAACATAGTGAAGATGAGTGGCATGAGCCCATGATGGGTCTTCTGGGAGTGGTAGGCTAATCATGACATGGTAGAGTAGCAAAACAGTGAAAAAATTATCCTAAGGATAATGAAGGCAGTGAGATTTCTAAAACTCAGAATATTCATGAATTTTTTTTTTAGAAATCTGGGACGAACATTTAGTCATCTTCAGATATTAAAAATTACTGATGACTAACAGGAATGACGGTGTCAGATTCTCAAGTGTGGACAGTTGATTCTATGCCCCTCAACGCCATAAATTCGATGGTGCAACCAGATTCAGTAGTTGAGCACTTGCTTTTTTAGCCAACTTCAGGGGTTAAGGTATATGCAGTTTGATCATGTGCCTCTTTTGTTGTGAGATGTATTATGATTTCTAGATCCTTTCTTGATGCATGTTGTAGGATCTTTGTTTTTCTTCATGTGAGATTATGTCATGCTGATAGGGGGTCCATTGTGAGTGAGATTTCCTGTAGCAGAACGTCTCGTGGAGAGACAAGCCACTCATGTTTAGGGAACATCTCCTTGTATGAAAAAGAACATCATCCATGCACATCTTCCCATTTCCAGCACTATATGAAGCGACCTACCCCATTTTGACATTGGGCCCGGAGACGTGGCCCACACTAGGTGAACTCCGTTATCAAGGTCTCATGTTCTTATGTTGTTGATGGTTATCTTGTTTCCTCTTCTGTACAACATGCATCTATGTTCATTTATGCTATTTTAAAATGCAATTCTAACATCACAAAAGTAAAGATCATGGGTAAATCTGGTAGCTGACGGACCCAGATCAACATACAAAATGATTTAGAGTGCAAATATGTGTTATTTTTCATTGTTTAAATTGCATTTTTGAATGCTAAATAGAATATATGTATATATAAGACCAAATAAAAATTGTAACCATAAAAACTTAATTTTTTCATGATATATACATATATTTTTTAAAATGATATATAATATATACTTAATTTACATTAAAATATTTTACATCATATGTACATCCATACATTTTATCAAACAAATTAGAATGGTTTTTTATTATTAATATATATTTAAGTATATGTCAATATTAATTCTTATTAAAATATTTGATTGATAACCCACATTGAATATTTTTTTGTATACAACATTAAATTGTTTTATTATAGAAATTTTTTTCTATATATAGATATATATGAAGTTGATGTCGAAATAAATTAGTTAGTATAAATCTTCAAATAGTTTATTTAAATCTCTTGTTAAAATGTTTTTGAAAAGTACGAGATTTAAACATCTTAGTCATACATTTTTTTACTTCTATTCATTTTTTTACTACAACGAACATTATTTTTCTACTTAGAACATATTTTTTAATTTTTGTCTTTATTTTAAAGGGGAGTCTGATAGACTTACACATCCCCTCATATTGGACTGTAGAATGAACCTCTAGAACCTCTAAACTCAATAAGTACACCACTAAAAAAGAAATAAATCAAATTCTCCAATCCATAATTTTATAAGTTGTATATCAAACTCACAATTATGTTCTCTTCAAATTTACATAGCTTATAATATCACACATTTTTTAATACATTTACTTAAATGAAATTTAAATTACATGAATAAATAATGTTTATATTAAATACTTTTATCTTATATAAAACATAATAATCATTTTGCATTTATTACCAAATTAAATACAAATTAATATACAAAAGATAAAGATTGAGAGATATACATAGTCTATTTTTTCTAACTTGAACTTATAAATAGGTCGTAGTCTAAAAAACCCACATAATAACTTAGAAATTTCGGTAAGATTATGAAAAATTCCTGCAAAGATTTTTGAAAATCTGGGTTATAGTAGTTAAACTTCAATATTTTGGGTGCCATAAGGGTTTTTGATGGTGCTGAATCCATTTCCACCATAAAAAATGCAATTCAAGCACTCCAACTAACTGGATTTTTGAAATATTTTTACGAGATTCTAGCAAAAAAATGTCCTCCAGACTATTATGTTTTGATGGTGCTCAATCCATTTCCACCATAAAAAATGCAATTCAAACACTCCAACTCACTGATTTTTTGAAATATTTTTACGAGATTCTAGCAAAAAAATGTCCTCCAGACTATTCTGTTGTGTCAGTATACAACTCCTATAAATAGTCTAATGCATCTTAAATCTGAGACTATTTTGTTGTGTCAGTAAACAACTCCTATAAATAATCTAATGCATCTTAAATTTGGATCTATACATAAATTCTAAATCCATCTAAAATCTCTTTGACCAAACCACCATCATTAATAAACCCATAAAATAACTATTTTTTATTTTTAATATTAATCAAACAAACATAATATTACATTACATAACATTTTATAACATCACTACTACACTAAACTTTAAAACACCTCTAAATACAAACCTCCACAATACCATCACACTTCCACCTCCACAAACATACCTACACAATACCTCAACCACCCAACACAAACATACCTACACAATACCACCTCCACCTCAATGTGACTCTATTTGATATCTAAACATGTATACACAATACCATCACTTTGTCCTATATATAATTCAAATCACACTTCCCTTTCACCATAAATATTTAAATAATCAATCATTACCAATATTTATAATAACTTTTTCACATTGTTAATGATGAAATTTTCACACCTCTAGCTCTAGACACAAACATACCTACACAATACCTCCACCACCAAACACAAACATTCCTGCACAATACCACCACCTCCACCTCACCTCAGTGTATATGTTACTATATTTGATATATAAACATGTATACACAATACCATCACTCCTTTTTGTCTTCTAAATAATTAAGATTATACTTCCCTCTCGCCATGAATATTTAAATAATCAGTAATTACCATGTTAATGATGAGATTTTCACAATGATTTTTTTTTTTTCAAAATTGAGAAATAGCGATAACAACTATCAATATGAAGGGTACTCCTTTTTCGATAAGATAAAATGTATCATTCAGCTCATGGCTTCTGCAGTGCGCGTCGCGATGCTCAATGGATTGTGCAATGCCGGTCGTGGGTTATTTGTGTTGTGCAACAACTCAGGCTTATACCAGGGGAGGGTTTTCAACAGCCCAGCTGAGCCACCAACATTGGAGCTCTCCAACATGGGAATGGCACAGAAATATAGCTCCCACAGCTTTTAAAAAGGGTAAGAGCTTTTTTCATGAACTCATTCTGTCACAGAAATTTTACTCAACGAATGCATTAGCCATGGTTCAAGTCCCTGATAAAACTCAAGCAGCCTTGAGCGAGGACGAAAACAGCGAAGAAGAGGAAGATACCTTGCATGAATTTAACAAAGCTGAGAAAACCCAAGGAAAAGAGAAAGAGAAGCTGGAGGAAGCCGCAAGAGAAATATGCGAAGTCGTAAGGAAGGGCAACAAAGATATGGAAGAAACTTTAACTAAATTGGGCATTCGGATTAATCAAAAACTGGTAAAGATGGTATTGAATAGAACAACTTCCCCAAGATTGGCCCTGAGGTTTTTCCAATGGGCCAAACTGCAACCAGGGTTTACGCATAACACTTTAACCTATAACAAGTTGACCAATCTTCTCGGCCGCTGCAAGGACTTTGAAACCCTACAGAGGATTTTGGCAGAGATGTTACCTGCTCGTCGCAATTATTCTGTGAAGACATTTTCCTTTGCCACTGCCTGGCATGATGATTGGGATATGCTGAGTAAAGTCATTGAAATGATTGATAAGCTGGAGCTTTCTCCCAGAAGATACGCTTATGAAATGCTCATTGCGGCTCTCTGTGAAGAGAGTCATGCCAATGCAGCTCTATTCGTATTGGAAAAAATGGTAAGTGCCAATTGTGGTCTGAGAGCAGTCACTTTTAGTCCGCTTATAACATTTTTCTGTCTGAATGACCAGATGGATAAGGTACAGGTTCTATTTGAGATGATGAAGATGACAGGCAGTCCTCCTGATTCAATGATCTATAACCTCGCTTTTAGTAAGCTTTGTTATAGAAAACGATTCGTAGAAGCAGCCGAAGTGCTTGAGAGCATGGTTGATAGTGGCTACCAACCTGATGCATTTACATATGATATAATGATTAATTCTGCTTGCAAGACAAAGAAGCTTGGAGGTGCACTTCAGTTCTTGGATAAAATGAAAGAAGAAGGGATTAAGCCTCTGTATGGTACTTATGCTCATCTCCTTAAGGGAATCCTCTTAGACAGAGGTTTTGAGGAAACATATTCATTCCTGATTCAACATAGTGGAACGGATCCCAATTTGGATTCAGTAAACTATGAGTATTTGATCAGGGTTTGTCACAAAGTAGGCCTAGAGGAAGAAGCACGCCATCTTTTGACAGAGATGAAAGCTAAGGGTTTGGAGCTTCTAGATGACAAATTGTACACAGAGATTTTACATGAGAACAATGAGCCATAACCGATTTGAAAACAAATTAGTTCAAGTGTTGATTTTGCATCTAACATGAATATCCATCATTGCTATACCAATAGATTCAGCTGAATTTACTGTAGGAATGTCATATCATTTCAGGTATGCACCGATGGCATTTCTCAGTAAGATAATTTTGTAACATTCGCCGCACATCGTATGCGGGAGTCACGATGGCTTTTGGTCTGATGGTAAATTTCTTTGGAACTTCAAAAGAGAGTTCCTTGATTTCAGCTGTAGTACATGAATGTTCATAGGTAAAAATCGCTCGACTATTCAGATCATGCAGAAAATCTGAGCATGCAGATGCAGAGGTTTGAAGATTGAACAAGAAAATATAAATTTTGCTTTCTTTTCAAATGCTTTATTTGAGACGTTACTGTTGTGGTTATAATCCAGTAAAGCTGTATCAGTACAATTCAGTAAATCTGTATCAAGATCTCCCCATTATGCCTACTTTCTATAATTCTTTGCATGGCATGTGAGACGTAGAACTAAGAGTGGTTGTTCTTAAAGAAATGACGATTTTTTCCAGTACTCATAAACAAAATATTCAAAATTTCTTCTTTTTATATGCATCGTCTATGAAATAATGATTTCTATTGCATGTCAAAAGGCTGTGGCCTCTAGTTGTTTTTGTTGATATTTAGTGCATTAGTTTAGGAATTAGTAAGTACTAATTTCTAATCTTGTATAGTTATGGTTGTTTTCCTAATACAACTAATTGATGTGAAGCAAGTACCAAGTAGTTTCTTTTCCAGAAAATTGGTTTAGTGTGACCAAGTCCAATTATCATCAGCTGGGTCTGGAATGACCCTCCAAATTATTACTTTTTCTGCAACAAAACAACCTTCAATGAGCTTCATTTGAAGAGCTAAAATTTCAGAAGACTTGGAAGGAGCTATCAAGCTGCCCCTTGGGAATTATAGTGTTAAAATGCTAGTCTGGATTCTTGATGAAACAATAATAAGTTAGAAACGAACTTGGGTATATGCCTGTCGCACTCTAAAATTTGCTTATAGTAAATCAATCGAGTTTCACAACTTATTATCAAATAGAATATACAATCATACTACATGCTGAAATTGCAAACGAAGCCCCTAACACATATTATCCATCAGTTCGCGACACTTAGGTGCAATCCAGTGCTGGCAGTGGGGCCTCTATGCTGCATGAATGGGGCATCGAAGTATGAGATCCCAACAAAATCAGGCCTCTGTTTGCCATCCGCAGTTAAGGTTCACTTTTGGCATTGGGTCTTGTTAGTGCGTGCATATGCACATTCCATGGGGCTAAAGACTAAATATCCCACCTGATAACCTCATTACAGGAAACTGGTTTGTTGGCTAGCAAACTCTTTTCTCCATGGGTCTTAATATCATTTTGATTAGAACTTTTGACAACCAATTGTGTTTTTATTGCACATAGCAGAAACATATAAGACTTCACACATGCACAGGATATAGCAGAATTAAGTGCAAAAGATCAAATGAAAAACCACTGTTACAGTGGATGATCACCATGTTTGACAAATTTTCTACTACAGCAAAAAGAATAACTGTTAACTATCTTATAAATGCCATCCCTCACTATGTAAACGTAAATACTCAGAAGATCGGTACTGATGTTTATTGCATATTTAAGACAACATGGACCTGTAAAATCAGTATCAAACACATTTATATCAACCAATTTTTTTTGTGCACATCATGGTTGGTTTGTTGTAGTGCAATAATTTAGATATTCTGATTACCTACTTTTTTCCTAAACTACACTTTATTCACAGTTCGGGACTAACCTTTCAGCAGTCTAAGAAACTGTTATATTTTGTTCAAGCTATATGTAAACTTTAGAACCTTGTCTTCTTTGAAATGGAAGATTTCCTTCCCTGAGATGCGATGGCTTCACTTTAACACCACATGCTTACTCCAGAATACCTTAATCAACAAAAATAAACAAATGCTGCAATAAATACCTGTCATCCTGATAAGCTTCTTGTGAGCTGATAGATCAAATTTGTCTGAGGGAGGGAGGACGGGGGTGGTAAAATCAAATCACTTTGGAGTACCTTATGGATTATTGTATTCCTTCCTCGATTGACGTGATCCTTGGGAGTTCCAAGGAATCCTCACTGCCACATTTCAAAGCAGACGTCAAGATATCTTACCTTACATTAAATTATTTGCATTTCTAGTAGCAAGCATAACCTGCAAAGGACTGAAATTAATTTTGTTATTGTTACCTGCATTTTCCAGTGCAAGTGCAGAGCCAGCTGTGGGTATGACAGTCAAATTTCAGTTCATTGGGTGCAATGAAAAACAGAAAATCTTAGAAAGAGTAAAATATCCATTAACACCAATGGTAGTAGGTCAAGATGACGAAGCTTTCAAGACCTTCCAATGTTTTTCTTTTTATTAGTCATTGCATGTTTTGTTTCAGGGTAATGTTTCCTGGACATCTTAGGGATTCAAGACAACATTTTATGTTTATCTTCTACTTTGTTGGCTTTATGTAAATGTTAGGCCATTCACTCCTGGGTTTCCTTAACTCTGCCATGGAGACGACATTAATTTCAATACCATATTTGCTAGAAACTTGACGAACCTCTGTAATGCAATTTTCCATTTACACATATTGTCTTCCCACTCAGTCTTTATCATCACCAAACCTGGAATCTTCAAGCAAGCCGAGGGGCCACCCTTACCCTTATGTCATAGAACTATTGTGCCATACATTAAAGCAACTAACTGTTAGAAATGAAGTTCATTCTGCAATTTTGGTTTTCTGAGTTGGTAAGTTTAATTTGTTGGTATTACTAATGTTCATAAGGGTTAGTGTTGAAATTTCCCTCTACTACAATAAATGCAAATTTTGAAATTTCAACTCAACCTTGAGGTTTCCGGGATCAAGTTTCTATGAGTTTTCAACATGAGCATTGAATCTGAAATATAAATTAGAACATCTTATACTTCACTTCTTTTCAACCAAATATACAAAGTAGCCCAAGAAACAAATGCCGAACAAGTGTGTTTCAATGGAACAATGTTTCCATCCCTTAGCCTAGCATATAACAGATCTGAGAATACTTATAACAGGGGATTTAATACAGCCATATATCTGGCCCTTTAGCTTCTATATGCTTGTTAAATCACTTAATGAAATATGTTCATAATTATGTCAAACCACTATGCATAACCAATGCCATAAACTATTCAATTATTATGAGAACATATGCTGAAGATCAGATCAGCAAGTATACAAAGTTTGGATAGAAAGAAACTCTTCATATATATGCAAGATGAAGCTACAAGTATATGCCAACAATTTAATACAAGCTGGTACAAATACAAGCTAGTACAAATCATACCCTCCAAACCCTAGCTAGGGAATCGATCATAGATAATGAACCCTAGCCATCAACTCTTCCTAGCTAGGAATATCTCCTGGCTAATGTTAGTTGCTCCACCAAAGATAGACAACACTCAAGCATACACACCAAAATGTCCTCTTTGGTACCTACACTTGCATCACACAAGTGTAGAAGAGAAAACAAGATAGTCTCCCACTATCTTCTCCACACCAAGCACTTCAAGTAGTATTAGGATGCCCAATTGCCACAAAACCTTGGATTTTCTCTCCAAGAACCATGAGAACAAAGTCTCCCTTTTCTCCTTGGGGATTTTTGGCAAACCCTATCTTCCCTCGTCTTCTTTTTGAATCACGTCAAGAACCCTAGAGCTTATGAAAATGATGACAAATCACAATGAAGAAGAGTACAAGTGAAAGAGACAAGTTCTCTCTAGGCCTCATGTCTCTAATGCAAGTATGTGATTGATATGAATGAATGAAAAAATTCTCTCCTCCCTTCATATATATGAAGGTGAGGGAGGCCAATAATAACCAAGTGGATAATGTCCATAACAAAAAAATTAACTAATTGCTAGATAGGTTTGCATGTGAAGTGCTCCAACTCTAAGTGACTCATGTCAAGCTCTAAGATATGCACATTTATTAAGCACAGACATTGAGGTGAGAACTTCACAAGAAGTGTGTAGTGCTCCTTTGAAGGCCTCCAATGCTCTGACACTCCCTCTTAAATCATGTGTATCTCTGGGTCCCCCATGCCTACATGAATACTTCCCAATCCAAGCATCTTTGTAATCAAGGAGAAGAGTCCATGCAAGCAATGAAGTGTTGCCATTCAACCTAGGGTTCAACACCTTCTTGTTAGATGACCAACTCTCCTCATCTAAATGTGTCATCCTTCTAAGCAATCACGACAAGGGATCTATGGTGCACCATATTGGTGTCTAATCTTCCAAGGAAGTGTTCCACATAACCATCAAAGTCAAGGTATAACAGTCCATGAGTAAGCTATCTCGAATGTGTATAACCATCACGGTACAAACAAGGGTAGTCAACACATCATGCACCCCACATCATAGGAAGCATTCTCAAGCACGGTGTAAACGCTTTCAAAGTAACCTCAAAAGCTAACACTCCCTCTTTCCAAGGGAAGTGTTTTCATCAGCATTAGCCTTTTCCTCCTGCATCTCCACCAAACATGCCATTTGCAAATCTAAACTTGCTATAGTATTAGAATTGACCCCTAGCCCATGGAAAGGAGTTGTCACCAAAACATCATTCTCCTCCATCAAAACACTTTGTTATAGGCCATTTTGTCACATCCGATCAACAAGTCTCCTAATGGGATCAATCAACATCCTATTCCCCCTTGTCATCATCATTGCACAAGCCCTAAGCATGTCTCTCTCATTCCCCAAAGTTTCTGCCTAAAACTGCATCATCTAAGCCAGTTTTAGGACCAACGCTCCCTGGCCTCTTGTTGGACAATGTTCACCTATAGGTTTCTCCACTGTGGTCTATGTTGATCACCTACATGTTGCTCCCCTTTGCACTTGCATTAGTTCTAGAAATTCGGGAAAAAGAGAGAAACTCAGAAAGCTTCATCCTCCAGAAGCTTCCAAAATTTGTTACAACCATTTACCTCAGATAAAATATTCAGATTCTATCCTATCCCTTTTTGGAGTTTCCATCCTGTAAATTTTTGTAGATTTTCTATGCTTGATGCAACTTTACTTTTTATCCCAATATCAGTGAACAATCACATAAACAACAAGTAAAATGCTGATAGAACATACCAGTCGATCGACAGAAGAGAAGCCAAAAATATTTAAGTGTGTTGGTGCATTACGATAATCAACAGGATGCTTCAACCAGCAAAGTCTCAATATGGTTAGCGAACCAACAATGTCACACAACCCTATAGGACAACCAAAACAGTCAACTCAAAAGTCAACGCTGACAGTGAATGGTCAATGTAAACATCAGCAACAGCTAGGTCAATGCAGCAAAGTTAAAGTCAACGTCTAGTCTCGGGAATAGTGCCAAAAAATACGGATTTGAAAGATCGAAATTTAGGGAGAGTTTCAGGTCCATTTGACCTTGCGTTGACCAAAGTCAACGCTGGTCAAAGCTGCTGCAGAAACCCTAGGCCGAAAACAAAAAAGAGTTGTTGCTGAAATTTCCCACGTGTGGAGAGAAGAGCCTCCAAGGTCATCGAACCAATCAGATGAGGAGAGAGAAATGTGTGAGGATGAGATGAGTGAAAATGTCCTCCAACATTGACCAATTTATATCCATCAGCGAGGGTGTGTGACACAACTGCTGGGGCACAAAACCTTAAGGCCGATCTGCACATATTTTGAATAAATTCAAAATAAATGTCCTGCTCATTGGATCAAGATGATCTTTAGATCAATCTTGCACCTCTCCGAAAGAGGAATCCAATAAAAATATTGGCATCTTCATCTGAGCATCACAACATGGGTTTGGACCTAGTTGTCCAAAATTAACACTCCCTCTCAACTAGGGAGAACTCCATCCACTGTGCAATCCAAACATCGTATATCATCCTCGCATGCTTGCTTGAAGATTTGGATTTTTATTCGAGCAGTGGGGCCGTGGCGATTTAGCCTAGAGGTCTGAAACCTCTATAGGACTCACAAAGAGTCTCATACCAACCTGAAGTTGGTTTACCTGACCTGAAGTCAGTTGGAGGTCTGAAACCTCACTATACTTGATCCCAGATCAAGTGGTTGGACCGTGCCATCCTAGATAGAGAGTAAGACAATCTCTGATGCATTCATCAGTCTTTGCTACTAGTCTCTAGCTTTTCCCACCTCACTGGCCAAATGAGATGTACTTCCCATGAGCCCTGAACTCAATGGGTAGGATGCATACGAGGCACAGATAATGAGAGGTGAACCAACTCAATCATCACAATAGTGGGGCAGAAGCACACCAACAAGGTTTGGCAAGCCTAGCCCTGTGGTTGCTTATAGATCCGAGAAGCTATCCCCAAAGCCCCCCAGGGCTCCCAAAGTTCATCGTCCAACAGGACCCTCAGCATAGGGTCATTCTACGATACCAAGATTCTCATGGAAGGTTAGGAACTTAACCTTCCCCAGGGGCTTTGTGAGAATATCCGTGACCTGCTCATCAGTTCCTATCTGATCGAGCCTTACGACACCTCACTGTACCATATCCCAGATAAAGTGGTACCTGATATCAATATGCTTGGATCGATCGTGGAACACGAGATTCTCGGACAACTGAATCCCACTCTGGTTATCGCAGAGTATCACGGTGGTATCTAGCACATGCCCGAACAACTCACTGAAGAGCTTTCACAACCAAACTTCTTCACAACAGGCCATACTTGCTGCAATGTATTCGGCCTCCGCGGTGCTTAAAGCCATCGAATTCTGCTTTTTTCTCATCCATGATATTGAAGCAGAACCAAGTGTGAAGCAGTATCCCGATGTGCTCTTACGATCCACCACACTGCCAGCCCAATCGGCATCAGTATATCCATGGAGTGTCACGCTCCCGGTAGTGTATCTCAACCCATGGTTTATCATGCCCCGAAGATATCTCAACAGATTCTTGCCACCAACCCAGTGAATGTGATGAGGCTCAACCTTATGTTGACTCAAAGTGTTCACTGCAAAACATACGTTCGGACGGGTGTTCACTAAGAACATCAGGGCCCCGACGAGTTGACGATACTCAGTAGGATTTGCTAGCATGGGCCCAGCAGCGCTGCCACTCAACTTCTTAAAGTTGAGCTCCATCGGTGTTGACACGGACTTACAGTCCACCATACCAAATCTTTCTAGAAGCTTCACAACGTATTTTCCTTGAGAAAGGAAAATATCGCCAGGTCTCTGCCAAACCTCTAGGCCTAGGAAGTAATGCAACAGTCCTAGGTCCTTCATCTCGAACTTAGCAACGAGCTCCCTCTTGCACTGATGAATGAGAGGGTCAACACCTGTCAGGAAGAGGTCGTCCACATACAACACCAAAATGAGAGGCTTTTCTCTATCAATCTTGAAGTAAAGGTTCAGATCAACATTACTACGAGTGAAGCCCAACTTCATCAGGTAGCTATCTATCCTCTCGTACCAAGCTCTGGGTGCTTGCTTCAACCCATAGAGGGATTTCTTCAACCTGCAGACATGGGTGTCCCGATCCTCGAATTTGAACCCCAGAGGTTTCTCCACATACACCTCTTCCTTTATTACACCATGCAGAAATGTTGTCTTCACATCCATCTGATGAAGACTCCATCCTTGCGTGGCAGCAAGGGCTATGATAGATCAGATGGTGGTATATTGGGCCACAGGTGCAAATATGTCATCATAGTCTACGCCTTTTTTTTTAGAAAAGCCTCAGGCAACGAATCTCGCCTTGAACTTTTCAGCACTTCCATTACATCCATGCTTGATCTTGTAGAGCCATTTCGAGGTGACAATTGCTTTGTCCTCTCGTCTTGGAACCACATCCCAGACATCATTCTTCATTATGGACTCATACTCTTCATGCATAGCATCCTTCCAGACTTGATGCTTTACAACGTCCTCAAAAGATCCAGGCTCATATTGTACAATAGTGCTCATGGCTACTAGATATCTTTGGTATCTATTCGACTTCTTACTTTCACGAAATGTCCCCCTTGGGGCCATATGTCCCTTGGAATCCTCGAGAGTGTCCCTGAGCCATGATGGTCTCTTCCTCATTGAAGTTGGTGAAACAATTGGGTCCATCGGTCCTTCAACATCGGGCATCATCTCATCCTTCGGTTCTTCTTGATTTCCAGGCCTTTCTTCATGATCTTCCTCAAATCTCGGAAGATTGACTACTTTCTTTAGGGAAGCATCTTCGTCAAAGGTAACATCATGGCATATCTCCACTTCCATTTGACCAGGCACATAGACCCTATAGGCCTTTGAAGTTTCATTGTAGCCCACAAACATTCCCTTCTTCCCAAAAGCATCTAGCTTGCTCCTCCTATCCTTCGACACATGAAAATAAACAGGACATCCAAAAACTCTAAAATGTGAGATGTCAGGTTTCTTATCAGAGAAAACCTCTTCGGGAGTTTTGGAGTCCAAAGCGGAATGCGGGCATCGGTTTTGTATGTACACAATAGTGTTCGCAACTTCTCCCCATAGGGACTTTGGTAGACCCTGGTCACATAGCATGGCACGGGCAACTTCCACAATGGTTCTATTTTTTCGTTCAACAACGCCATTCTGCTCAGGAGTATAGATAGTTGTGGTCTCCCTCTTGATGCCAGCGTCTCTGCAAAAGTTTTTGAACTCGTTCGTCTCATATTCAGTGCCATTATTGGTCCTCGATATCTTGATCTTCTTCCCTGTCAGATTTTCCACCAAGGCTTTGAAGGTATGGAACCACATGAAAGCCTCATCCTTCTTCTTCTAGAAGTATATCCATGTTTTGCGAGAGAAGTCATCTATGAACGTCATATAATAAGAACATCCTCCCAAGGATGTCATGGGAAACATACCAGACAGATCAAAATGTATTAATTGCAAGACATGAGATGTATTTGTGACGCTTGAGGGAAAAGGTCCTCTTGTCTGCTTTCCTTCGGCACAACCCTGACATACACCTTCATGATTATTTGAGAACTCGGGCATCCCTGTCACCACCTTCCTTGCTTCGGGAAGGGCTTTGTAGTGAAGGTGTCCAAACATCCGGTGCCATAGTTCCATCTGTCAGATAGTATCACATGTCATCGCTCCCAGTGGACTTCCTCCAACCTGGTAGAGTGTATCAATTCTAAACCCAATCGTGATAGCTTCCTTGAAACTCTTCTTTCAGATACACACCTTCCCATCAATGAATGCCACATTGAAACCTTTGTCTTCCATGGCCGATATAGACACAAGATTCTTCTTCAAATTAGGTACATAGAGTACATCCTGTAAGCGGAGGACTTGACCTTGAGACAAGTG
The DNA here is from genome assembly GCA_034641835.2 of Pinus albicaulis. Taxonomy (NCBI): domain Eukaryota; kingdom Viridiplantae; phylum Streptophyta; class Pinopsida; order Pinales; family Pinaceae; genus Pinus; species Pinus albicaulis. The sequence continues at coordinate 533,426,643 of CM076573.1, read as the reverse complement.
AAGGCTCACAGTCCCTGTCTCTTTCACGGGATATGTGGCATTATCTCCAAGGATAATTTCTAGATTAGTATCCTTCTCAACCATATCAGAAAGTGCTCCCTTGAACCTAGTGATGTGCCTTGAGGCACCACTATCTATCAACCAAACATTCATAGTGTCGCGTGGAGATGTAGCAGAGAGGGCAGATACAAAAATAAATTCATTTCTTTTATCAACAACATTTGATTCCTCATACCTAGAATTTCTCGACCTTTTGAAAGGTTGACCATTTCCGCCGGAGGGAGCTTTCCTCTTTGCCTTGACCCTGTTGTTCCTTTGATTGCCATTCCTCCGATTGTTGTTGTTTTAATCATCATCGGGAGAATCCTTCTTGAAAGGGAATTCTCTAGCATAGTGAACTGGCTTGTGACAAGTGTAACACTTGCCTTTCTTTCCTTGGGCCCCTACTCAGAGATGTAGGCAACCAGAGTCTTATGAATTGGGTCCCTGATCATCAGCTTTGCTTTGATTTCTTCTTTCTTGTACTTTGTTTTGGCAACAACAGTTGCAGTGGATGAAAGCTCTTGGATTTTACCCTACACATAGTCCATGACATCTTGGTCTTCCAAATTAAGATCCAATGTCATCTTCCAAGCATGGAAGTCATGCTTCTCAGTCAATTTGTCATCATCCTTAAAGCCATTGTAGTTTGAGGAACCCATCCTCTTCTTCGATGATTGCTACAAACTAAGGCTTTGTCTTCACCTCGGCTACGATACCATGTAAATTTTTGTAGATGTTCTATGCTTGGTGCAACTTTACCTTTTATCCCAATATCGATCGGTAATCACATAAACAACAAAGTAAAATCTTTGATAGAACATATCGATAGATCGATAAAAGATAAGCCAAAAATACGTAAGTGTGTTGGTGCGTTACGGCGATCAACGAGGATGTTCAACCGGCAAAGTATCAATATGGTCGATAACTAGCAATGTCACACAACCCTCTAGGGCCGGCCAAAACGATCAACTCAAAGTCAACGTTGTTAGTCAATGGTCAACGCAAACAGTAGCGGCAGCAAGGAATAGCAGCGGCATCTAGGTCAACGCAGCCAAAGTCAACGTCAACATCTAGCCTTGGGAATAGTGCCAAAAAATGCGGTTGAAAGATCGAAATTTAGGAAGAGTTTTTCACTTTTAACGTTGTGTTGACCAAAGTCAATGCTATTCAAAGTCATAAACCCTATGCCGAAAATAGAAAATAGTTGCTGCTGAAATTTCCCACGTGTGGAGAGAAGAGCCTCCAAGGTCATCAAACCAATCAGATGAGGAGAGAGAAATGTGTGAGGACGAGATGAGTGAAAATGTCCTCCAACGTTGACCAATTTATATCCATCAGTGAGGGTGTGTGACACAACTGTTGGGGCACAAAACCTTAACGCCGACCTGCACATATTTTGAATAAATTAAAAATAAATGTTCTTCTCATCGAATCAAGATGATATTTAGATCGATCTTGCACCTCTCGGAAAGAGGAATCCAATAAAAATATTGGTATCTTCATCTGAGCATCACAACATGGAGTTTGGACCTAGTTGTCCAAAATTAACACATCCCTTATCCTTTGATCCCATCCTCCCGTCAAAGGTGGATCTAAAACCTTAGATTGGTAATTGGATAAGAACTCCCAACTTACCCCACTCCTCTATATATCTACACCATTCCATATGTAAGAGGTTAGATTTTGGAGAGTGATTCTACCCTTATGCTGTTGTGGTGAGAGGTATCTTTCCATCCATTTAGGATGATTGGAGGTGCAAATTGTAACAAGGAAAGGACAAGACAATTTGGAGGAGCTCTTCTACAAGATCAACACCTCTTTATGGTTGTAATCTCCTTCCATTTATATTAATGCAAAGAGTTCTCTGGTTTCCTATATGGGATGTCGTTATTTCATGTATTTCAATACCATCTTGATCTATTGAATAGAGTAATAAAATGATATTGCATAGATCTCGTAGTTTCTTGGCTTGTGTTGTCTAAATATGTAGGTTCTAATTTTGGAAATCGGAGGTGGAATTGGAGCATTCAACCTAAAGAAGGTGTTATCACCAAACTGAGACTAATTGGGCTGCTCAACAGTCAATCCAGTATGACTATTTCAAACCACTTAGGGTTGGAAGTTAGCCCTTCCAACCAGAGAGGGCCCTCTCAAGAAAAGATAGGATATTCAATAAAAAAGCTTTAAAACAAAGATGGCTAACTCTCATATGTTTTTTGGATGATTTTTTGCAGGTGGAAGATGACTGAGGGTTACCATTGGGCATGGAGTCAATATGGAAATTCAATTACACAAAAGTATCATTCATGGAAGCTGAGGCACATGAGCTCTTACAAAAATAACTCTGACAACAAACAAGATACATAAAGGAAGTTGGAGCATAATAATTTATGAATTCCAAGTAAATATGTATGAGCAAGCTGAAATAACATTCATAAGATGAAGGAAACAAACATATAAGAACTCAATTAGAATCTCATGTTTGAACAAAAGTCTTCTGCAGCTGTCTATTAACCGAGTAGAAAAAGATTACAATAGTAGCTTAAGCTCTTACATCTATCCACTCTCTCTAACTCTAAAAATTCCCTATTTATAGAGTGAAAACATTTTACATAGGTCTGCCACCTTGGCCAGACTCTTGAAACTGATGTAGAGTTCTAATCCCAAAAGAAATTCATTACATTGAGAAAAATTAGAGTTAATTATGTTGGAAAGAGTTTGTAACCTAAAAGGACTCTAACAATATTAATTTCATTTAAAAAAATTTAAATAACCCATACTAATAATGCTTATGGAACCAAACAACTTTGTCTAAGGTGGCATCAACCATGATCAGGTGGCAAACTTTCATGCTAAAATTTATGCTCTGATATTCAGAAGTTTGAGGATGAGCTGTGTGTTGGTGAGGTGGCAAAACCGGTGAGTTGTTTTAACCATGTCATCCATTTGGAATGGATTGCTGAGCTGATGTGGTGCTTGATTTGGATACTCTGCCATATGTTACCAAGTGGCATGGACTCTCTCTAATTGACCATTAAATGGTAGAAGTTTCTTTTGGATGAATGATCTTCTTAAGCTGTCTCTGACCTCAAATATTTCCACCTCATACTTTGACTGTTGCTGAAATCATTAAACCGTCACCCAAATTTCTTGCAACCACTCTACATTGTTGTGTGGCCAGATGTGTAAATGTTAATATCTTGACTGCTGAATTTGTTGCTAGAATTTGCTTCAGGATTGAGGATCTTATCTTCAGTTTATGATGGAGGTGGTGATGTTTCCGTTAGGGGTGCGAGTTCATTAGAAGTTTGAACGGTTACCCCGGGAAGTCGTTTAATAAACTGACAATTTTGGCCATGCGTTGGGATGAGAGTGGAGGGAAGCGCACGGGGAATGGAATGGTAAGCGGGAGATGGATCAGGTGGGAGGAGATATGTGGCAGTAGGGGAGTGGAGGGAGGTACGCGAGAAGGAGAGTGGTAAAATGGGTTGGTTTGGCGGATTTCGGGGAGGGGGGGTGCGAAATGATGAGGGGCTGACACATCGACGTGGGACCAGCGGGGAGGAAGCCATTTTTCAGACCCCCCCCCCTCGCCGGTAAAGGTTAGATGGATGGGGGGTGCGAAAAAGGCTGTGGGTCGTTGATTTGGTGGACTAATTGATTAGGCGGTTGGATGGAGAGCGAGACTTAACCACATGCGCCCAGGGTGACTTGTGACTCTGCTCTTGGTCCTGTGGTTGGCCCTCAAAGATTAGCGCTCGGGCTATTATTTTGTTAAAATGTATAACCCTGCTGTTTGAAATTAGCCCTGAGGGTTCATTGCTAGTGTGAAAAATAACCCCCAGAGGGCTTAAATGAATTGTTAGCCCTAAATTTAGTGTTGTTGGTGCTGGCTTAGCCTTTGAGCTGTTGATGATTTGGAGATTAGCTTTTGAGATTATCTCTTGAGTTGGAGATTAGCCCCAAGGGCCAATAAATGTTTATAAAAATTAATGAAAGGGCAAAGCGCCAAAACCAATCCAAATTGGCGAATTTAGCCAACAATTGGCAAAATGAAACCAATTTCCAAAACTTAACCATATCGCAATAATATCATATAAAATCCAAATTGATGATAATTTTACCATGTGATAACAATAGGAGTGAAGCATGCGAATAATTCCATGTAGGATTCAATCCGTCATCTATTTACCATAAGGAAAGCATTGGGTTCCTTGTCTCTCTGTTGTTTTAGGTTAGCCACCAGACCTAGGGGAGATACTTTTGTCCATAATCGTAAATCCCACATAATGGTGACCCCACTGGGGAACGATGTATTCCCTTGGTGGTTTCTTTGCCCATTGTGTTTGATTACCTCTTTGACAGACCTTGTCTTCTTTGATCAACGAAGAACAGACCTAGGAAGTAATTTCATTGAGTCTCATTTGCAATTTTTGTGTCAGAATCCTCTATCCCTAGACCAACGCTCCCCCAGTGCCTTTGAAAGAGCATTGCACCTCATCTAGGCCCACTCAGTACCAGCATTGCAGAGCACTAGTGCTTCTTCTGCACCAACGTTGGCCCCTATTTTTGCACAAAATTTTCCCTTGTTTTTTAGTGTCTCTTTGATTAACCTACTTCCAACTGACCTTCCCTGAGTCTTGAGTGTGTTGTGGTCTCTCTAAAGCCTCCATTTGGTTTGCATTTGTGTTTGATTGCCTTTCGTAATAATTGTGTTTTATTTTTATTTGTTCTTTTCATTAGGTCGTTTGCAAATTGATTTCGTTTGGTCATTGATCACTTGGATGAATTGTTGTTCTAATCCTCATTCTAAAAAGTGCATTTGAATCAATGATTAAACTTTTGCATCTTAGTTTTCCTCTTTTCGAAAATTAAGTGTTGAAAAGATTTTTTTTTTGCATTGGCATTTAGGGTTTTTTATGTGCATTGATATAGGAGCAGTCACATTGAAAGGGAAATTGCATCTTGCATCTTGTTTGCTGCAAATTGATTGTTTCTTCCCTTCCTTAGCTAGATTTTCATTGAAATAGAAGATTTCCGTTTTCTCATGCTAGATTTTCATTTTAGGATATTCAAGAGACATTTGTGGTGAGCCCAAAACTAAAACTTAATCAAAGATAAACATCAAAATTTATTGAATCAACCTAAGGAGAATTTGTAACATTAACACAAACACTTAAGAGGTATAGGCTAGAAACTTGTTTTGGCGTCATTAAACATAGGAGTTGTCGTTGTTTGGCAACGTTGCATATCAGGAGTGATATCTCATTCCACGTATGTGAGTGTATATGATCGTTCTCCACGTACTTTTTGGTATATTGGATGACGCTCCATGCACGTAAAGTATAAAGGAACACTCTCATCGAATGGTTACATATTAGACAACACTACTACGGACTGCACTCCCATGTACCGTTGTTGTGAAACCAGCTCCAAAAAGAGAAGAAAAGAGATATCAACGCCTTAGAAATAAGCCAATTTGAGGGGGCAAACTCCAATACATTACATGAATGAATAATTCTTGGATGATTCAAATTACAAAACCTCCTTTCTATATATAGGAGTCCATGGGGTCACAATGTAATCCTAGCCGACCTAACAATAATAATTTAAGGGCACAATAATAACAATATGGGGGTTACAAGGGTACAATAATAACAATAAGGGGGTTACACTAACAACAATAAGGGACTATACTAGTAACATAGGGACCTAACATGCCCCTCTCCTTCAAAAAAGTGTTGTCCTCAACGCTTGAGTAGCTCTGGGTGCTTCTGTATAAAATTCTCATCCTCCCATGTAGAATCTTCAGTGGGTAAGTTCTCCCACTTGATGAGATACTCTGAAATTGATCGATTCCGTAGTTGTCAAGTTCTTGTTTCCGTGACCACTTCAGGTTCCAATATGATTTTTCCTTCCTCATCAAGTTCTAGAAATATTGTTTGAACTGGAACATTTTCACCTATAACCTTCTTTAAGCATGAAACATGGAAAACTGGATGTACTCGCGAAGAAGCAGGAAGCTCCAATTTGTATGCCATAGTACCAATCTTTTGCAACACCTTGTAAGGACCATAGTATTTTGGCGATAATTTATTATCCTTCTTAGCTTGTTTGAGGGACATTTGTTTATATGGTTGTAGCCATAAAAATACCCAATCTCCTACATCAAAACTTCTCTCGCTGCGATGTTGATCTGCCTGTTGTTTCATTCGATTTTGTGCCAAATTCAGGTTATCCTTTAAGAGTTGGAGAACTTCTTGTTGATGCTCGATGTGATCTTCCATTGCTTGAACCTTCAAATTTTCCCTTAAATATGATGTGATGGATGGTGGATGATATCCATAAAGTGCCATAAATGGGGTCATTTTTGCTGTAGTATGGAAGGAAGTGTTATACCACCATTCAGCGAGAGGTAACCACTTGACCCATTGTGTTTGTTTATCGTATACAAAACAACGAAGATATCCTTCCAAACATTTATTTACTATCTCAGTTTGACCATCAGATTGAGGATGATAAGATGAGCTATGAGCTAATTGAGTACCCAAACAAGAAAATAACTTCGTCCAAAAATTTCCAGTAAAAATGGGATCTCCGTCGCTCACAATAACCCTTGGGCTTCCATGTAGCTTTTGAATTCTATCCATAAATGTAGTAGCAACTGTACTTGCTTTAAATGGATGAGATAATGCACAAAAGTGTGCTTACTTGGTAAGTCTATCAACTACCACCATGATGACACTCTTTCCTTCGGACTTAGGTAAACCTGTGATAAAATCCATTGAAATCTCCTCCCAACGTTGACTTGGAATGGATAAAGGTTGTAGAAGTCCCGGGGTCTTAATTGTTTCCACCTTATTCTGCTGGCAAACCAAACATTCTGCCACAAACTTTTGAATATCAGATTTAAGGCCATCCCAAAAAATTTCTTTCTTCACCCTGTGGTAAGTTTTTAAAAATCCTGAGTGTCCTCCTAAAGGAGAAGTGTGCAATTCCAGAAGAATATTTTGTTTTAGTTGAGAATTCTTACAAAGATATAAGCGATCTTTGTACCATAAGGAATCATTTTTCCAACTAAATGTATTAGATGTACTAGGATCTTGCTGCAACTTTTGAATGAGTGTCCATACATCTTTGTCCTTCTTCCATTCATCTCTTACTTTGGTTATCCAATCTGGTTGGATAATAGAAATGGCACAAAGCAATGCTTCCACCTCTTCATTCTTTCTTGAGAGTGCATCTGCAACAACATTTAGCTTCCCCTTTTTGTATATTATTTCAAAGTCATAACCCAACATCTTTGTGACCCATTTTTGCTGCTCTTCTGAAGATAGTCTTTGTTCCAAAAAGTGTTTAAGACTATCATGATCAGTTTTTACCTTGAAGTGTCTTCCCATTAGGTAAGTTCGCCATTTCTTTAGTGCATGCAGTATTGCTAACATTTCTTCTCATAAATAGGTTTTTGTAAATACTTTCCTTTGATTGGACGACTTTCAAAAGAAATGGGTCTTCCTTCCTGCATTAAAACTGCACCAATTCCATTTCCTGAGGCATCACATTCCACAATAAAGGTTTTTGTGAAGTCCGGCGTAGCTAAGACCGGTGCTAGGCACATTGCCTCTTTAAGATGTTCAAAGGCCTTAGTTGCTTCAGGAGTCCATGAAAATGCATCTTTCTTCAATAATGTTGTTAGAGGTGCCGCTATTCTCCCATAATTCTTAACAAACTTGCGATAATACCCTGTTAACCCGAGAAATCCTCGCAACTGCTTTATGGTTGTGGGGACTTTCCATTCCTTAATGGCTTTGATTTTGTTAGGGTCTACTTTAACACCCTCGTGAGATACAATATGACCCAGATATTCCACCTCTTGTACTCCAAAGAAACATTTGGATTTTTTTGCATATAATTGTTTCTCCCGCAATAGTTTGAGCACCCTGTCAACATGTTCAACATGATCCTTCCAAGACCTGCTGTAGATTAGTATATCATCAAAAAATACTAGCACAAATTTTCTAAGGAAGGGTTTGAAAATGGAATTCTTCAACCCTTGAAATGTAGAAGGTGCATTGGTAAGGCCAAAAGGCATGACCAAAAATTCATAATGACCCTCATGAGTTCGAAATGTCGTTTTTGGAATATCTTCAGTCTTCATTCTAATTTGATGATATCCTGAACGAAGATCCAACTTGGTAAAATAAATTGCTCCATGTAATTCTTCCAATAATTCATCAATCACAGGAATGGGAAATTTGTCTTTAATGGTGAGCTTATTGAGCTCCCTATAATCCGGACACATTCACCATGATCCATCCTTCTTGTGTACTAATACTACAGGAGCAGAGAAAGAACTTTGACTAGGTTGAATTATACCCGCCTCTAACATTTCTGCAATCATACGTTCAATTTCGCTCTTTTGGATATAAGGATATCTATAAGGCCTGATGTTTGGAGGAACACTTCCTGGAATCAAATGAATAGCATGATCATGATCACGAATAGGTGGGAGTCCTTGGGGAGTTTCAAACACCTTGGAATGATTGTCCAAGACTTGTTGGAGATCTGCAGAAATAGATGATTTTGATGTTGGAACTTCTAGTGAGCATAATTGTGCAATTACGCCTCGCTGTTCTTTCTTTAGAAGCTTTGTCATGACATTAGTGCTTATTATCCTTCCTGGCTTCCCCGCAATACCCCGTAATTCAACTTCCTTTCCTTCTGAAAAAAATTTCAAGAAAAGTTCTTGAAAATTAAAAGCTACCGTCCCCAAAGATTGTAACCATTGTACTCCTAGTACAACATCAGCACCTCCCATAGGAATGGCAAGCATTGGACTAGTCAATACATATTCCCCTATGGTTAGCTTGATATTATGGCATTTTCCAGAGCAATTTATAGTTCCTCCATTTGCAACCATCACTTGACATTCTGGTGCTGGGTATAGGAAACAATTCAATTCCTTGGGTACCTTACAATGAATAAAATTATGGGTACTACCTGAATCAATCAACACTATTACCTTTTTCTTCTTGATATGTCCTTCTATCTTGAGAGTTTGAGGAGTGGTAATTCCTGCCAATGCATTACATGATATGGCCGGACTCATTTCTTCCTCTTCTAGGGTTGGTTCCTGGTGTATATCCTCTTCTTGTTCATTTTCTTCTTCCTCTTCACAATCTATGTAAAATAATTTCTTCTCAGCACACCTATGACCTTTAGTGTATTTTCTATCACAACTGTAGCAAAGCCCTTTTGCTCTTTTTTCTTCCAATTGTTGTGGTGTCAATCTTGTAGGTTGTGGAAATCTAGGAGTAGCAACACTTCCCTCTTTATAGAAGTGAGTGGTAGGCTTCCTTGTCGCCATAATTTTACATTCAATTTTTCTTGCCAACCTGAATGCCTTCTCCAATGAATCAGGTTCCAAAACGAGAACTTCATGTTGCATGTTATCCTTTAAAGTACCTATGAAGAGATCAATCATGTGTTCCTCTGGAATATCAGTTACCCTTATATTCAATTTTTGGAAGTCCTCAATGTGCGCCCCCACTAAACCATTTTGTTTGAGATTTATCAATTGGCTAAAGAAGGTGTTGCTCTTTGTATCCTCATAATGTGCTATATTTTCCTCCATAAAAATTGACCAAGTGATAATTTTTTTACGGGAGCAAAGCCATCGATACCATACAAATGTATTTTGTTATAAATGTAAAGTTGCAATGTGTACCTTTTGTGTGTTTTGCACATTATGGAGATCAAAATATTGCTCCATCTGTAGTATCCATGTTATAAGATCCTTTCCATCAAACTTCCTCATATCCATTTTTGGAATATGGTGGTTCGTCCCGCCAACATTAGATTTTATGAAATCACGATTAACATTTATTTTGTTCTCATCACGAGTTTCCTCTACTATCTTTTCACCATTAGGAAACATTTCTTGTATCAACTTTGTCAAACCTTCCATGTCTTCTTTTAGATCATTCTTCATGTTTTCCATTTTCTCATCGATCTTAGCTTCCATGTCATCCATCTTAGATTCCATGCCAACTTCCATGCCATCTATCTTAGATTCCATGCCATTCTTCAAACCATCCATCTTAGATTCCACGCCTTTCTTCAAACCATCCATCTTAGTTTCCACGTCTTTCTTCAAAACTTCCATGTCATTTTTGTTGTTCTTTGCGAGAGCGAAATTTGTTGCACTTGCTCTTGTAATTTTGATATGTCATATTGCCATTCTTCATCTTCATGAGTCATAGTAGAGCTTTCTAAAGGCTTAATGGGTGTTGAATTATTTTTAGGGGCCATTTTAGAATCCAATACTGATATATATTCTAAAATATGCCCTTGTAATCAATTCAAATCGATTCTTCAAACAAGACTTATGCAATTAGGGAAAAAAAAAAATACACACTTTTTACTTGCTTTTGAGGAGCTCGATATTGAAATTGAATTATCTATATAATTGTGACTCCTCAATATCTTAAATTCAGCATTATAGTATCCCTCTGAAGATTCTTTAAAATGTCACAGGTCTGACCTGATTTGGATTCTTGAAGAAAAAGATATGTCCAATCTCCCACAATGACCCAATTATGGAATGGTTCAGTAGAGCGAACTTGTAAACTTGCCACGTCTTCCTGTTTCCTCTTTGGCTCTGAAACTGATATATAGGAAACTACAGTCTGTTTACTTGAGGTCACTTTTTACAGCATTCCAATCCGATGCTCAGAGAGAGAGTTATGAATATTTTCCCACGATAACCTCTTTGAGATGAAATTCAGGAGCCTGAACAATACCTAACTTCCACAGATCATATCTCTAAAAATATTGTGAACCAAGCCTAGAAATGTTGTGAAGATGTTCCTCAGGATTTCGGCTTCGCTCTCCAAAAATTTCAGCTTCTTAATCTTCGCAGAAAAAAAGTTATAGTGAAAATGCCGCGATGACTTGTTTAGGTTAAATTCAGGAGCCTGCAAAAAACCCTAACTTCCACAGATCATATCTCCGAAAATATGAACCAAGCTCTGAAATTTTGTGACGATGTTCCTCAGGAATTCGGCTTCGCACTCTAAAAATTTCAGCTTCTGAACCTTCGTAGAAAAAAAGTTATAGTGAAAATTCCATGATGACTAGTTTGGAGCAGCGAAAACCCTAGAATCTAAAGCTCTGATACCAAATGTTGTGAAACCAGCTCCAAAAAGAGAAGAAAAGAGATATCAATGCCTTAGAAACAAGCCACTTCGAGGGGTCCGTAACCTCCAATACATTACATGAATGAACAATTCTTGGATGATTCAAATTACAAAACCTCTTTTCTATATATAGGAGTCCATGTGGCCACAATGTAATCCTAGCCGACCTAACAGTAATAATTTAGGGGCACAATAATAAAAATATGGGGGTTACAAGGGTACAATAATAACAATAAGGGGGTTACACTAACAACAATAAGGGACTACACTAGTTATATAGGGACCTAACAATCGTCTAGTATATTTTGGGAGTCCCCTGTAAGTTCCTATCCATCCATAGGTAACCGAGTATGCCGCCTTGTATACTGTGATACACCAAACACAAAATTCACGGAGATTGGCTGCCGTATGTTAAGTCCTTGGTTCACCAAGGTGTATATTGCAGTTCATGCTTGCTTGCTAATCCCTTATGCCTAGATTACCCTATTTTTTATTTATTTATTTTTGTGTTAATAAAATTTATTATCCAATGTCGAAGAACAAATCCCCCACCCTGTCGTCTGTGTAGAATACAAAATAAGCATACCCTTCCACCAGAGGCTACTCCTAGCCATCGTTAGAAGCATAAGAAAACACAAACTATCGAATCTGGAACTTCGGGAACTACTTCTGACCCTCCCCTTGATATTGATCCACCAGAATCATCTGTCCCTTTGAGTTCCGAGCCCGAGATCACATCTACTCTTCATGATGACACTGACACAATCAAAACATAAGTCCCTGAAACTTTATTTCCTGAGGTTATTGAACATGACATTCCTGAGTCAGACACTTTTATTCCTAAGGTTGTCGAACCTGAGGAGCCTCAACAATCTTCACTAGTTACGTCAAGACCTTCCTCTTCTCTTCCTTTGTCTCAGAAAAAACCTATATATCTTGGACCTGACAATGAACCTCTTCCATATGAACTTGTGAGTATTGAAGAGATTGCACAATAAGAGCCTCGTCCTTCTACTCATCTTCATTGGGAAGGACTCCATTTTTATCAGACCGATCCTCTTCCTCCTCTTCAGAATCTGACACAAACTCCTTTTCCTGATTCTTTGGAATTATCCGCGGATATCTTGTGGAAATATTCATTGGGATTGTGAACCATGACTCGAACTATTGGAAAGTGTAACTAGGTTCAGTCTTCATATTGACTATGTAATTATGTATTTATGAAATGAAGAAGACAAAGATAATAACATGTATTTTTGTTATGCTTGCTTCATGGGTTTCATGAGAAAGTTTTATATTATAGGTCAAAAGACTTCTTTTTGATGTCTTCTAGGGATTTTTCATCTTGTCATAAATGTACCAATTAAGAGTCATGTATATGAAGAGCCTAGTCAAATAAATATGCCTTAAGACCTTGTCATATAACCTTGAATAAATGGCTCAAGTATGATGCTAGCACTACTGCTCAAACCAACCTTCAAGACAACCTTCATCGCACTAGAGGATACACTCTACAAGTCGGCCTATAGTGCTTGTTCAAGTCGAACCCATAACTAAAGTACAAGTCGACTTATTTATAGACAGGATCAACTATTTAAAGGAACTTGTAGATTTCATTTTTACATAGAAATTCGGATAAGTGCTCTGTGATTTAGTGCGAGTTATGGGACTGAAGAGAAGTGTGAGAAAGTAAGATTATATCTGCGGTTTCATTTGAAGACATATCCTCGGTCAAGTATGAGATCACTGTGGTCACACTTATCTGCAATAAGTGAGAAGTTAATACTGCATTCAAGTGATTGTGTTGATTATGGAAATAGGACTGTGATCAAATGCGAAGAAGGAAGACTATGTAAAGTGCAAAATAGGACTATATTAAGTACTATAATAGGGTTGTGTTAAAGTGGTTACAGGAAAATGTTAAGTATAATATATATACTCAAAAATATAAGGAATGTTATCATCATAGTATAGGGTGGACTATTCATTGGAAGGAATCAAGACAAGTGTGCAAAGTCAGCAAGGTTAAAGTGAAGGCTCAAGGTAAGACAGTCTATGGCATAGTGCTGACATCAAGCAAGGATCTCATACAACTGGAGAAGGAAGAATACAAGCAGAGACTGAGATCGCTCGTCTTGGTGCTGAAAGGTGCAGATCGACACAGGAAAGAAGGATAATCTCAAATAGTCATTGAAGAAGTAGTGACAAGGTCTTAGAGGCATACATAGGTCAAGGGTCTAAGTAATGGTCATGGTACTTGTCAACTGAAAGTATATAAGAATAATTTCTTGTGGGTTTTCCTCTCCAAGAGGGAGAGGTTTTGGCCCTGGCTTGAAGAGCCTATATTTGTGTCTCATATGTTTTGGTAATTGAATTGATGAAACACATAATAAGCTAAGAAGAGAATACATAAGTAAGAGAATTAAGCTCACAAGTAATTATCAAGAAGAGAATTTGAATTAAACACTACCCTACCAAATTCTCAACAGGAATTGATCCGACCTCTTAGCTAGTGTTCGCCACTATGGTTGAGACATTGATGTTGCTTCCTCATCTATGTTTACAACATCACCAGAAACACATTTGTATGGTGTCCTATTATCCCACCTGGATATCAATCTTTATCTGGTACCTTTTCTAGTGCAACCTCTAGTCCTTGGACCTCTCCCATGTCATCTAATTCGGGAATAAAATTTGGTACTTCTCTTATGAATGCTACACAATCTACTCCCCTTCCTCCACTTACATCTACAGTTGAGCAGCATACTGACCCTTATGTTAGTGGGAAAGGTTACCTTCAACAACATAACTCTCCTTATGTTGGGTACCCTCCATCTGGATCACAATTTCCTCCATCATCCCCTCCTCCTTTGGCAGGGGGAAACTATTGATGGTATACCTCAAGTTGGTAATCAACCTTATTATAGTCCTCCTTATCCTGGAATGGTTTCCAGTGTTTGATAACCTACTTTTCCCGTTCAACTTGGTTCATTTTGGGACCAATTGTTGAATCCTCAATCTGCACTATCTTCGTCTCAAATTCCTATCCATCCATCAACACCCCAACAAGCTCAAATACATGTGAGACAACCTTTATAGGCTATCGTTGCATCACAACCTTTTCCATTAGTATCTGGCACTTCCCAAGTCATGCTTACCTATCTTGTACAAGGTACCTCACATTCTCAACCACTTGGATAGGGTACTCCTCAATTTTTTATAAGACAAAATTTTCATAGTATGGCACAGTCTCAATCGAACCCACCCTATCATGGGACAATCTAGACTCCCATCAGAAAACAATATAGACTGTATCAATGTATTCCTCAAGTTCCTTTTCAAGGCTAACAAATCCAAACCCAGCCATTCCAACAAATTTATGGTCATCCCAGGTCTGGACAACAAGGTCACTTGTATACTGGTTATCAGAATCCTGTTTTTGTTGGTACCTAGGTTCCTTATTATCAGAATCCTCCTTATCCGGGAATGCAAGTGCCTGTTGCTCAAGCTATTCCTTCATATCCATGCCATCCTCCACCATACTTTAACCATCAATTTCCTTTTGTGGTTACACTCTAATTGCCAGACTTTTAACTCGGCTTACTAATGACCCCATTCCTCATTCACGATGGTGGCTGATTATTCCCACTAAATTTCCTTTTGATATCCCAAAATTCAATGGGAATCCAGGATAAGACTCGTCGACACACATTGTGACATATCATCTATGGTGTTCTTTAAACTCCCTTAACGATGATTCCATTCCACTTTGTCTTTTCCAACGAACGCTTATAGGTACCATAACTAAATGGTATATTGATTTACCTAGAGATTCATTTCATGATTTCAACACTTTAGCCACCACCTTCCTTACACATTTCCAGTTTCCCATCAAATATGAAACTGGAATGAAACTATTGATCAACTTCAAACAATCAGATTCCACTCACATCTTAGATCACATTCATGAGTGGAGGTGTCACCGTTGGTTGGTCAAGATTTATTTTCCCGATAAATTGTTAGAAAAATGGTTTACTAAGTCTCTTTTTTCGCCTATAACAAAAGATGTGGCTAAAGGTGGATTCATGACCGAAGAGCAAGTTATTTCTCATGCACAATATTTAGACCTTATTTATACCCAATCGATCATGCTCTATGATAAGATACCAAATTATGTGAGACCTTCAAATATTATTCCTCCTCCACCTGGTAAAGAATATCATGCTACTGATGGCATGATTGGTTCTTCCAGTTTGCAGTTGGTGATTAAACCATCTGGTATTTCTCTTACCGCATCTGCTCAAAACCCTCAATCCCATTCTCCTGTGGCTTCTGCTTCCGAGATAATGTCATTTCATCTGACAAAGGCAAGTATCAACAACAACTTGGAAGCAAGAAGAAAGGAAAATGTAAGAAGAAGAAAGACCCCTCACCGCATGGTAAAAAATAAATCAGTCCTCCGACGAGAAACAAAAGCCTCAATACACATGCTTGATTTGCAACGATCACTTTACACATGATTGTCCGCACCGCACTAAAGTGAATCAATTTTTTAAATCTTCCACTTCTCCTGCTCTATTGACCGACCCATTTCCTAATAAGGAGAATCACATGGTTGCCCGAGACCCTCCTTCCTCTAAAAAAACTTTGATGCTTTCCCCCTAAAAGCTGAAAACTGATGTTATGGTGGCCACTCGGAACAAGGACTATGGTAATATGAATCCACCAAACCGTCAAGCTACTGATCAACCTGCCAGTTCAGCAACACTTTCATCTGATCCTACTCCACCTCCAATTCCTATGGAATTGACTATCAAGCCTCCAAAGGGTGTTATTCATAAGTCTGTTTTAGATCCGCGTTCAAGAGCTGCTCAAAATTATAACGTATTTGAAGACTTGGCTCAGTCTCCATCAACTATGTCAACTCTTGATGTGTTGCAAAAATTTCCCGCCCAAAATAAGGCCCTGTTGTCAGCTATCGGATGTGTGGATCCATCAAATTCCAACATATTGGTTTTCTCTCATGAAAACTATACCCTCAGACTTCCGGCTCAATTATCTTTTATAATATAGGTTGTCGTCTATGGTAAGAACATTCATCGCTCTATCGTGGAAAATGGAGCCTTGACCTGCATTATGTCCATGTCTCATTGGAAGGCAATTGATTTGCCTCAAATGAGTCAATCAACCACCACATTGAAAGCATTTGATGGGAGGATGGATACACCTTGTGGGATTTTGAATTCCCTTCAGGTAGAATTACGGGGAAAAATCATTTTCATAGAACTTGAACTTATTGATGGACCTCTCGATTATAATATTCTATTGGGACGTATGTGGGTTTATTCCATGGACATCATCATTTCGACTTACTTCCATATGATATCCTTTCCCAAGAAAGGCATGATTGTAGCCATAGAATAACTCACCTTTTTTGCCTCTGATTCTCACGTTACTGGAAGTGTCCCTCTTGTAGGGGAAAATATACATTCCTATCAACATGTTGGAGTTAGATTGTTGAAGGATTCTTCAATTATGAGAAAATTTTCTCTCCGTCCTCCTCTCCTTCCTGACAACTCATATTCGGTTGCTTATATCAACATGATATCATCCTATACTATACTGACCGATCCATGGATTGTACCTGATGGAACCAACATCCAAAGTTTTGGTAACCAAATTCTACTTAGCCTCCTTAAGCTAGATTACGAAGCCATCTATTTGTCTTGTGTGACTTACACCTTCTCTTCGATTAATTGGGTGGATCGATCACTGGATTATGGCACATCTTCTGATCCCTTTTCTCGCGTATTCTCTACTGATGAGAGCATCAAGGAGATCATGATGCCAGATGATGAGTCGTGGGACGAACATCATCATTGTTCCTTCTTACCAGATTCCATTAAGGATAATCTCTGTGATATATACTTACCTAATTTGTTGAGCCTTTTACGAATTTGAGCTCTAGTCATAGGGTTGACTCCAAAAAGAACCTTTCGAATATCGAAGAAACGATACCTCTTGATACCTCTATCAAACCAGGTGTTGTCGAAAATCTATACATTGGAGCATCTTGTTCTCCATCTAAGATCAAGATCTATAGAGCCCTCTTTTGTGAGTTTTGGGATGTATTTTCCTAGACTTATGAAGAAATTCCAGGTATCGACTCCGTTGAAGATTGTAACTAGGCCCGGTTGAAGATTGTAACTAGGCCCGGTATTCATAAATTGTATTTGACTCAATATTTATTGTACTTGTCAAAATAATAAAACAAAATAATTTTATATTATTATTAAATGACTTATTAAAGCATGGGTGTCATGATCGGGTCATATTGTTTTAGGTCAAAGTCCCCATTATGGACTTCTAGGTTTTATTTTGAATCTATACGATTATTGCAAATTTCAATTGACTCATATTTGGATTTTGCATCATGAAAATAGGTTAAGTATTGAGTCAAATACGATTTATGGAGCCTCCATATCAATTCGGCCTCAAGTCCAATAATTTTAACCCATCAAAGGCCTATAAATACAGGGAGATCAAATTCATTTGGAGACATCACACTCTCACACAAAAAAATCAATATATTTTGTTGCATCAAGGAAAAGTGCGAGGTGAAGGAAGAGGTCTTTTGGAGTGCAGTTTTGGGAAAGCTAAAGGAGTTCAAGAAAATAAAAAATTTGGTGCTACTCTCTCTCTCTCACGTGCTATAGTTTGGAAGATCGAAGTTCTCCATCATTTACTGCATCATTTGCTGCCTGTTGCTTCTGCCAAGTGAAGAAGAAGTCAAATTTTAGTCTGCTAAATGCTGCTGCCTTGAGAATTTGTATTGGGTTAAAATCAAAGTTCTAGAAGAAATATTGAAGTATTTCCCTCAAGATCGAAGTTCCAGAAGCAAGGTCGAAGTTCTAGGTCGAAGAAACTACAACATAGTGTTGCTACTATTGTTGTTGCTGCCAGATTGAAGAAGGATCAAAGGGAAGGATGACTTGTTGTGGAAGAAGTTTGAGACAAGGTCTAGAGTCTCAAGAATTACTATTGAAGGAAGAATTACTGACTAGGTTTTCCTCGAGAATGGGGTTTTTCCCTAGATTCTAGCCTACATCTGGTGTCTTTGATCTATGTGCATTTGCTTTGATATTTTCTTGATGAACTAAGAAGAAATAACATAAGAAGAACTAAAGAAAATTATAATTAAATAATCAAGAATAAGAGAATCTTTCTACCTTTTTTATTCTCTAACATGGTATTAGAGCTTTGGTGAAAGGAGAATGAAAATATAGTATCAAGGATTTGATCAAGGACACATAAGAAGTTCACTAAAGGAAATAAGTCTTCACTGCCTTCAAGAAATATGTCTAGCACTATCAAAGGAGAAAACAAGCTTGAAGGAGCTTCTAACTATAGATCTTGGAAAAAGAGGATTGACCTCCTCCTAGAAAAGAACAAGGTCTTAGACTTGGTGAAAGGAAAATTGAAGAAGCCCACAAAAGAATCAAGTGATGCTGATAAGGTGAAATTTAGAGAATTGGAATTGGTGGCAATGGGTTTAATGGTTGAAAGCATAAAGGAAAATCTTGTCCCTTTCATTTCAAACCCTGATCATGCGCAGGAAATGTATGATGCACTATCAAAACTATTTACCACCAAGAATATTGGAAAGATGGCAAGTCTAAAAAATGAACTAAGGACTACTAATATGAACAAGGAGGATTTTGTATCTACCTTATTTGTGAAGATAGCAAGAATAAGAGATGAAATTATTTCCATCGATGAAATAATGTCAGATAAATAACTTGTTATCACAACAATATTAGGGCTACCAGGGCAACAATACTAGGGCTACCACCTACTTGGGGTGCATTTGCTGTAGGTCTCAATAGGTGGAAAAAAACTCCCACCTTTTAGAAATTATAGACACCATGTAGTCAAGATGAATTTAGAATCTAAATTGTAGCCAAAAATGAAGAAGTATCAAATGCTTATGTTGTTCACCACCAGGGAAACTTCAAGAAGAGAGGGCTAAGGAAGAAGGTTGATATGTCAAAGATTGAATGCTATCATTGTCCCGACAATCCAAGAAGTAAGAAAAGAGATAGAGAAAATTTGGTTGAAGAAGTACCCTCTCCCAAGAAAGAAAAGACCGAAGAGAATGAATTAAGGGACTTACATTACTAAGCCCCTTACTCATAGTTTTAGATATTTCATTTGTATATTTTATATTTAGTTCTAGATTTAACATATTTTTGGAAATAAATTCTTCTTGTTTTATAAGTTTATAGGTTTCCCTCAAAGCTTTGGAGGGAACCCACAACAACTCCTCAATATAAGTATCTCATTCCCTCTCTATTTGTTTTCATGTACTTATTTAAAGTTTTTATTATATTAAATACTAATCACTTGTCTACCTCTATTTCCTTGTCTAGGAATTAACCTGCTCAAGAATTATGGTAAAAGACCTCAAGGATTAAGAAGGAAGCCCTCACTAGACAAATCATTGAATAAAAAGGTTTTTCAAAGAATTAAAGGTATGTCTTAGATTATGAAGTCTTGTTATTCTCTAGTACATTCATTCTATACTACAAACTATTGCTATGTCTAGCTCTAATGAATATCAAAATGATTCTTGTTTAGTATGATTCATCATCCAATGAATCTACCCACCTTATATACCTCAAATTTTTTGCATTAATAAAAAACCTAAAAATGTTATCTGGAAACCCTAAACTAAGGATATGTTGATAATATGTGAAACCCTAAACCTACTTAGGGCTATTAGAGAAGACATTTCTATTCTGGTTAATGTATTGATAATGGTGTGTTTGGGATTTTGATATTATCATGGAAGCTCTAACTAATTAGGGTTGAAATGATGTTGTTCGAAATCTCGAACCTTTAAAGTCTTAAAAGAATAAGGTTTTTCTTTGACATAAACCAAAACCCTAATTTTTGGTTTGGTCAACAAGCGAAATCCTTGTTACAAAAATTCCTAGAAAGGAAACCCTAGGTATATATTTCTTTGATTGAGTTCCTAGCTTAGCCTAGGTCAATGTATGTATGATATATTAAATATTGTCTAATTATATGATATTCTTATGCATGTTGGTAATCTCCTAGATATATTTGTTGACCAAATTTCTAATGGTTGTAAGTTCTAGGGTTTAGAAACAAACTCTAGTCAAAGTTTGAAGGTCTATTATGATGATTGAAAAGTATAGTGTTTTACATCTAAGCCCTAGTGATGAGTACATTCTCTAGTATATGCACTCATTTGAATCTATATAATGTTTACTAAGAATTTATAGATGGAATTTCTAGGGTTTACATCAAATCCTAGATGAATTTATTTATGATATGTTCTAGGGTTTATATCAAACCCTAGTAAAAGATATTCATACTAGATTTTCCTTGATTAAATGAAATATAGGGTTTACATAAAACTTTAGTAGATAGTATATCATATGGTTTCCAAAAGTTATTAGATACCTTTATTTTTATTTTCGACTTATTTCTAGGGATCACTATATGAGAATACCAATCTTCTCTCATCTTGATTTGCTGATATGATTTAAGGTTTGTATCAAAACTGAGCTACATGATTGAAGTATTGAAGTATAGTCTCTTGTTGTTTATGAAAAGTCTAAATGCTTTCAATACTATAATTTTTTGTTACGAATAAATTCATGCTTCTACATAATTGGTTGTACTTTCTATCTAAGTTATGTAGGTACATCATATTGGTGAAATCGTCCATAAGAGAAGTTAATATGATGAGAAGGAAGGAAGCCATTACATATTCTTCAACACTAAAGGAAGAAGTTAATCTCCCTACATTAAGAGCGAGCCTGGATAAAATAACTCTCCCTAGGTTAAGAGGGAGGGAACAACATAAGTCTTGATTGGAGAATACATGCTGGAATAAATGTTGCTCTGTGAAAAATAGGGAAATAAATACTCTCTAAAATATTCAAATGACAGACCTACTAGTTGAAGGGAAACATCGAAACCCCAAAGGTTTGTTTTTTTGATGTATTTATGTTGCTGATTGGGGTTGTGTTTGTAAAAATGAATCTCTCAGATGTTTGGATAGCATGATTGTTACCAATCATTTTGATTGGGAGAGATTGGTTATCCTTGATCTGCTGGATCAAGGGTGTTGAGGCTTTGTGAGTGAAGCATTGCCTGGAAAGACATTGGGCCAACACATTGTGTTGATGTTTGGTAGGGAGGGTGGCATCGAGTGGTTGTGCACCTAGTTCCATGGGTTGATGGTTAGTAAGTAAGCCCGATGGTACCTATAGAGGCTGAAAGCTATAGTTCATCTTAGTCCCACCTGGATAGATTTCCTTAGCCAAGAATCTAGTCCATGGCATTGTGGTTCCTAAACTTTTGAGTGACCAAATTGATATATTTCCCTGGTCATGAATCTAATCCATGACATTTAAGTGTCTAAATTTTTTTCATAGTTCACATAGTTCAGATCTACCTTGTACTATTGTATTATGAATACCTCCCTAGTTAAGAGGGAGTGTTGAAGATTGTAACTAGGTTCGGTCTTCATAAATTGTATTTGATTCAAGATTTATTGCACTTATCAAAAGAATAAAAAATAATAATTGTATATTATTATTAAATGAATTATTAAAGCATGGGTTTCATTCTTGGGTCATATTATTTTAGGTCAAAGTCCCTATTGTGGACTTCTAGGTTTTATTTTGAGTCTATAAAATTATTGCAGCTTTAAATTGACTCATATTGGAATTTTGAATCATGAAAATAGGTCAAGTATTGAGTCAAATATGATTTATGGAGTCTCCACATCAAATCGGCCTTCAAGTGATCAAGTCGGCCTCAATTCTAGTAATTAAAACCCATCAAAATCCTATAAATACAGGGAGATCGAATTCATCTGGAGACATCTCACTCTCAAACAAAAATTCGATATCTTTTGCTGCATCAAGGAAAAGTGCGAAGTGAAGGAAGAGGTATTTTGGAGTGTGGTTTTGGGAAAGATAAAGGAGTTAAATAAATTCAAAATTTTGGTGCTACTCTCCCTCTCTTACGTTATATAGTTTGGAAGATCGAAGTTCTCCATAATTTACTGCATCAGTTGCTGCATCAGGTGCTGCCAGTTGCTGCTGCCAAGTGAAGAAGAAGTTGAAGTTGATTCTACTAAATGATGCTAACTTGAGAAGTTGTATTGGGTTAAAATTGAAGTTTTAGGTGTAAGATTAAATTCTTTCCCTCAATATCGAAGTTCCAGAAGCAAGGTCGGAGTTCCAAGTCGAAGAAACTGCTACATAGTGCTACTACTGTTGCTGTTGCTTACAGATTGAAGAAGGATCAAAAGGAAGGCTGACTTGGTGTGGGGGAAGTCTGAGTCAAGGTCTAGAATATCAATAATTAATATTGAAGGAAGAATTAATTATTGGGTTTCCCCCGAGAGTGGGGTTTTCCCCTGGCTTCTAGCCTACATCTGGTGTGCTTGATCTATGTGCATTTGTTTGATGAACTAAGAAGAACATAATAAGAAGTAAAGAACATAAGAAGTACATAATCAAGAATAAGAGAATATTTCTGCCTTTCTGATTCTCTAACAAACCCAAATATAGTAGTGCATGAGATTAAAACGCATCCTGATGCCAAACCTGTCCGACAACACCTCCATCTGGTCCATCCCAAGAAGGCTATCAGGATTAAGGCTGAAGTTTAAAAGCTTCTTCTAGATGGTTTCATATACCCCATTCCTTTAACTGATTGGGTATCAAATATGTTCCATGTCATAAAGAAACAAGGAACGATCCGAGTATGTTTTTATTATCAGGATGTAAATCATGCTTGTCCAAAGGACAACTATCTAACCCCATTCATTAACCAGATTGTTGATATCTACATTGGCTACAAGATTTATTCATTCATGGATTGATTCTTGGGCTATAATCAAATCAACATTCTTTAGGTGGACCAACCTAAAATTGCATTTATTTGTCCCTCAGGTAATTTTTCCTATTAGAAAATCTCATTCGGTTTAGAGAATGTTGGGGCCACATTTCAGTGTACTATGGATTACGATTTTCATGACATTAAACACATCATGAAAATCCATTTGGATGATCTCCCTGCTCATTCTAAACGTCAGGAGGATCACCCGATGCATCTTAGAGTTATTTTCCTCCATTGTAGATATGATAACATTCAACTTAACCCAAAAAAATGTGTATTCTTTGTTAGTTCTGGTCGACTCCTGGAATTTGTCATTTCAAAACAAGGAATTTGTATTGATCCTCTGAAAGTACAAATGATCGTAGAATTTCCTACACCTTTTTCTCTCATTCAGTTACAAAGAATCTAAGGGAAAACTTACTTCCTGCAGAGGTTCATCCCTAATTACCCTGATTTGACCAAAGAATTCACTCGTTTTCTAAAAAAAGGGGTCCCCTTCCATGTGGATGACGCTGCTTAGAAATTGTTTGATGCCCTAAAATATGTACTGGTTCGGGCATCTCTTTAATACCCCCCTGATTATCAGCACAACTATTTCCGGTATCTCGCTGCTGCCATTTATACTATAGCAATGGCATTGGTACAAGAAGATGATATAAGGACTAAACATCCCATTTATTATTTGAGTCAGAACCTCAAAAATATCGAAATCAAGTATACTCATGTAGAAAAGTTGGCTTTGGTGGCTATTCAAGCAGTCCAAAGGTTTCGTCATTACATATTACTTCAAAAAACTACGGTTGTTTCAGATTGCAACCCTATGACATATATACTTTCACGTCAATTTTTGGGGGGTAAATACTCTAAGTGGATCTTTATTTTGCAAGACTTTGATCTCGAGTTCATCAATTCCAAGTCGAATAAATTCCTAGTTTTTTTCCGAGCTAATGTGTGACCTTCCTTCCCCTGATTCTGAATCTACATCTGAAGATTCAATCCCTGATGAGTCATTATTTCTGATTTTTTCATCTGACCTGTGGTATGGAGATTTTCTAATCTATCTCCAGACCTAGACTTTCCGACCCAATACCTGTCACTCTGAACAATGACGTATTGGATACCAATCTTGAGATTATGTTATTATCAGAGACACACTTTACTTTCATGGTATTGATACGATTTTACGAAGGTGCCTCACCCTTGAGGAGGCGAAGAAAGTCCTTAATGAATGCAACTCAAGGGCATGTGGAAAACATCTATTTGGTTATTCTACCGCGCATAAGATCTTACGCGTTGGTTACTTTTGGCCTACTATCTTTCACGACTGCATTCTCGCTGTCTAGAAGTGTCATGTGTGCCAGATATGCGATCATAAGATTCGTGCTCTTCTTGCTCCATTGTACCCTATTATCGCTGTTGGTTCCTTTGAAAAATGGGGTATTGACTTCATGAAATGTAGCCCTCACTCAGATAGGGGGAATGGTCATATCATTGTCGTTGTAGAATACTTTACTAAATGGGACGAGGCGATGCCTACATATAACAACACTGGAAAAAACGCTGCATAATTTTTCTTCAATCACGTTATTGGTAGGTTTGGTGTTCTGTAATAAATAGTTACAGATCACAAAAATAAATTTTTGAATCATGTTATGACCGAACTAGCTGTTAAGTTGAGAATTTCTCATGAAAATTCCACTCCCTACTATCCTGAGGCTAATGAAAAGTTGAGTCTGTTAACAAAGTTCTTATGAATATGCTTCAATGTATGTTAGGGGTCCACAAATCGGAATAAGACTTGCTTCTTTACGCTACCTTTTGGGCAGACCAAACCTCAGTTTAGACTGCTACCAGATTCACACCCTTTTAGTTGGTCTATGGTCTGGAAGAAATCCTCCCTATCAAATATGAATTTCCATTGTTAAACTAGCTGTCGAAATTCTTCTTGCCACGTCTATGGAGGACGAACATATTTTACATCTGACTCGTTTAGATGAAACTCTATGTGATGCTACTTTAGCTAATGAAGCTCATAAAAGACGCATCAAGGCGCAATACGAAAAAAATGTCAAGCCTCGTGTCTTCTTAGAAGGATACCTAGTTCTATTATATGACCAGAAGGTCGATAAGTTACGTCCAGGAAAGTTCCACCCTATGTGGTTGGGTCCATACATTTTCAAGTGAGTCCTTGCAAAAGGGGCCAATGAGTTAGTAGATTTTGATGGAGTTCCATTGGTGCAACCTAGGAATGGGTTGTACCTCAAAAACTACTATGCTTGATCTCATGCAAAGTACACTATGTACATAATGTCTATAGGTGTGTTGAGTGTGTTTGCAGTGTCTTTTCAGAGTTTCCCACGATTTCTGTTGATCCCATTTATGTTTGGTTTGCAGAAGTTGACATTTCTCGAACCATACATTGGTTATGCTGATGGTGCTAGTCGTAGTACTCAGAACCTATCTTCTGTAATGTTATCACTCCCCCTTGCTTCCCAAGGCTGAGAATGGAGATGAAGGAAGGTAACAAAAAACCAGCCTTTAGGTTAGGTAGCCAACCCTACCAAGACCAAAGAGGGCTCTCTCATTGTCACTTAGCAGCCAAAATAATGACTAAATATAATGTTTTAGGCTAGTTATGATGCTTATTAGACTAGGGTTTTATTTGCTTGGAGTTTTATTGGATATGAGTGATAATTTAGGAAACTAGGTCTAGGGTTTTGGTCTGTATTCAAAGGCTTAGTTGCAGAGGTAAGGGTGAGGCCAGGTAGGTAAGCTTAGAAGAATGCTTAATTTGTCATTATGTATAGAGTGAATTGAGAGGGAGTCAGAATGAGCATTAAACTGAATTCGTTCATCATAAGAGAAAAGAAAATTTCATGTAAATCTTACAAAAACAGAGCATGGAAAGCATGATTTCTGTCAATAAACTGATAAGACTTAGCATGAATAAGAATATATGTGAAATATGGATAATATAACATTCAACATGATAAGTTTACAGATAAAAACAAATTCTCAAAGGCATACCACTAGACTCTCAACACTCTTTCTGCAACATTGTCTTTGATTTCATTAACAAAATCTTTTACAATAGCTCCACTGCAAATAACAACTATCCAACCTCTAAAAATACTTGAGGTGGACTGGTAGCAGGAGATGATGATACTTTCTCCATGAAAACTTCTCAGATCATGTTGTTTTCTAAGAGCTGGTGTATAACAATCATCTTTACCAAACCATGGTGAAATAGGTTGGGATGAGGATTTCTACCTTTGCTTTGTACTTTTTCCACCATCTTGACCAAACTCTTGAATAGATAATTTGACAAATTGAGAGATTTGGCAATTGTAAATTCCATTAGCAACCTGACATGGTATTGGTAAAATCTTGAAAATCTCCCCTCACATGTAAATACTTCATGATGAGCTTCATTAATGGGGCATACTTATCAAGTAAATTCCTGAAAGGGAAAACATGTTCAGGTTCATCTCTGCAATGAGGTTTTAGGAACATTGGATAGCTTTCAAGGTCCAATTCCATGCCTCGTAAACCAGACTTATCCTTAATTTGGAATTCTTATTGCTGAAGTGATGGCCTCTTCTGGTAGAGTGAATTCAATGCCTGCAATGGTGGCTTTGTCTCTGCTAAAGTTTGTGGAAAAAAATATAGTCAATGGGGCATGACATCCTACCTCCATAATCTTCTCTCAAAATCTCAGACATCCATTGTTTTCAAAACATCTCTTAGCATATGGGGAGGCATTGAGTTCTTGCAGTGTGGATGGCTCAAATCTAGAGTGGTGGCCTCCATTGTGAGCTTTATTTTCAATCTCCATAGTAGTTTTGAACACAATCAAACCCTCCTAGATGAAATGAGTGGGTAGGGATGGTGAATTTGGGAAAACATGGGATATGGATAGGGTAGGTTTAGGGGCTATGATGAGGTATAAGGAGGTTGAGTAAAATTCCCCAAATACTTGAGGCAATAGGGTAATGTGTTAGCTTGAGTATATAGGAGGAATTACTTGAAATGGGTATAGGGAAGTGGGTGAAAATAGGAAAACACAAAGATTTTCTAGTTTTGCTGTGGAAGTGTAGTGGGGACTTAGGTTTTTGATGGAAACAAGGGTAAAGGGGACTGTGAGTGATAGGGGGTGTTGTGGTAGGGTTTGTAAAGGATAAATGAAAGTTTATATGGTAGGAAAAAGGGTATCCAATGGCTTCCCTTGTGAGCTTTATTTTCAATCTCCATAGTAGTCGTGAACACAATCAAACCCTCCTAGATGAAATGAGTGGGTAGGGATGGTGAATTTGGAAAAACAAGAGATATGTATAGGGTAGGTTTAGGGGATGTGATGAGGTATAAGGAGGTTGAGGAAAATTCCCCAAAAAATTGAGGCAGTAGGGTAATGTGTTAGCTTGAGTATACAGGTGGAATTAATTGAAATGGGTATAGGGAAGTGGGTCAAAATAGGAAAACACAAATATTTTGCAGTTTTTCTGCGGAAGTGTAATGGGGACTTAGGGTTTTGATGGAAAAAAGGGTAAACGAGACTATGAGTGATAGGGGGTGTTGTGGTAGGGTCTGTAAAGGATAAATGAAAGTTTAGATGGTAGGAAAAAGGGTCTCCAATGGCCTAAACCAATTAAGAAAGGAGAAACCCTAGAGCATGGGAGAGAAAAAACCTAAGGATAGAAAACACTTATAAAATCATGAATTGAATTGAAGAAACCTTTACAAGTGTCCATTTACTGGTTTTGGAGGTCACAGGAGGTTTGGACAATTGTTTTGAAGCTTGGGTAGTTGATTTAGAGGCAAAAATCCAAAAAAGTAGCACTCTTTTGCAGAAACGTAGCGTTGCCCAGAAGCATAGCACCAATACCCAAAAGCATCACGCTGCCTCAGAAACATTGCACAAATCCTTTAGAAATGTCGCAGAGCCTCTAGAAGCATAGCATATTTGATTTTCTTGCAAATTTTTCCATTTTTCTTCCACCTTTGGCAATGGTAAGGTATTCTGAAGGTGAGAGATGCACTTTATCGATCAAGGGAAGATAAAATGAGTGAAATAAATCACTTTTTCCCTTTTATAACATCAATAAAAACACCTTTTTTGTCATTTAGTGAAAAAATGACCTTTTTGAAGAACACTTTTCTTTTTGAATATTTTGACAGTGAAACAAGCTTTTGAAAGAAGACAAATTGTATTTTTTTTTATTCACCTACCTAAGCTAACTCCCTTTTAAATATATATTTTTTATGGTGGAAATGAATGACCCTTGTTTCTGCCTTCTTTATGACAGATTTTGGAATTTTATGGAGGTGAAGTGAAAGACACCTAGACACTAACCTAGGTGAAAATATGGCAACTTGACCTGAGACTCTAGATGAAAATGAAGGACATGACCCATGAAATGACAATAACCATGAATAAATTGAAGGGAGTAGCTTTTAAAGACCTAGAAATATCCAACGATCAATATTTTATTTGAAAACTGACATGGAAATGTAAAATTTTGACCTATGACCACTACTAGACAAATTTAAAGAGTACATATTGATCACTGAATATTGGACACTAGCACACAACATGGGATATCTTTGCTCCAAATGTCGAGCTACTGAGTAGGAAAGGGATTTGCATTGGTCACTCTACTAACAACATCATTGAGTATAACACATTGGTTGAGCTACTATATGATGTTATTTCACATGGTATCCGCCGTTTAGTACAACTTTCTAATGTCTATTCAGTGAGAAGTCCTACCATCCTTTGCATGGTTTTGAGAGTACGTCTTCTAGAAATACATTTCGATTTCATACGATATGAACATATTTCTAGAAATCTAAACGCATTAGAAGATGCCCTAGCTAATTACGTTTTAGATAGACATTTGCAATGAATGTAAATAAGTTTCAATTCACATCACATCATATTGAAAGTATAATAGGAAATAGGAAACAATGAATATATATATATATATAAAGTTTGTTTATAAAATTTGTGCCCTGAGACACATATGGCTACATCGCCCATACAAAAACTACATGTAAATATCTAAGTAGAAAAATCAATGGTGCTCATGATAAAATGACACTGCATGAGCTATCTTGTGTAGTAATTGACCAATACGGTTAGGCACTTCAATAGTGTGTCGCTGAAATCACATGGGAATTTCATTGACCACGGTCTCATCAATCCCGTGTGTTAGCCCCTCCATGTGGCGTTCCACCTCTGATAGGATCTCAGCTACCTCAATATCACGTAGCACATATTATCCTACCACAATAACCTATATTGGTACCATTGCTCCTCACGTGGTTGTCCATATGTACGACGGATATATGAAGCACCTACTAGTCGAAATGGTCCAATATTTGTATGAAAACATCAATAGTTTAGTCTCAGAAACATAAAAAACATAAAAAAAATTGTAAAAATTTCAAAAAATTAACTGGTCGAAATATTTGACCTAAAGGATCCAATTTCTCATCCTCAGGAAGCATGAGCTCGGTATTATCACAAAAATCCATCCTGCGTAAGGATAATCATTGATCATGATGAAATTTCTACGCAACTATCCAAGGAAGGCCGGTGAGAAGTGTAACACCCTCTTCCCACATGTACCCAAGTAAATGGCCAACTGGGGTAAACATGCGATGAGAGGTTACTAATATGAGATTCAACCTCATAGATGACCTTAAGGAAGTAGAACCGACGGAAGCAAGACAAACACACCTTACACAACACAAAAAAAACCTCGAGGATGTAACCCAACCTCCAAGACCCTTGAACCCTGAGGGGGAACTGATTTTTTACCCTTTTTAGCCTTATTCACAGACATCTAAGGGCAAGGGAGTGGCTAGAAGGCTATAGCTGCAGGAATGCCAAGGAAAGGTCGTGGCCAGGGCCCCAAAAAGTCAGTTTTGTACCTACAAAATTGGTATTTGTTCCACCTTTTCAACCCTAGATCCCAAGTCACTACCCAAAACTTCATGAAACTTTAGGAGATGATAAATAACATTAAAAAAAAGGTACAAAAGAAAGGCCATGACATGCGTTTCGTCAAACATGTCACAAACATTGCATCTACATGTATAAACAACATATTTAAACATGGGGGTATCTTACTTATCTGTGAATAACTAAGAAGCATTGCTCCCTTACATCATAAGATACAATACATTCTATTTTCCCATAGATATGTTTTGTATTCATTTACAGGTAAAAACATGAATAGAGCCATACATCGTCATTGATCGAATACATGCTTATAACTAGCACAATAACAACATGAATACAATGGATATAACAATAATAAAATCCATACATAAACTAGTACATTTGCATACCAAATACCAGAGAAATGGTATCTACATTACTGAATGTGAAAACCAACTGGAGATGGGACTTCCATGTTCCACCTGACCATAGATTGGTTGAGCCAAGTCTTACTTCAGCCAATCACCCCCGTGCCATATTCCAAGCATGAATGTGGGACTTTTTCAAACACATCAACCAACACCAAACTAGGGCTCCAAAGACAAAATTGTCTCAACCCAAAAATAGAGATTCCACCTCAGGGTTGGACATCAATAACCATCACAGATTGGCCTCTATCCAATCTATTCCAAGGCTCCAGAGTGTTTGTTCCAACCAAGGCTCCAGGACTAGTAACTCAACCCTAGTTGTTTTCGGGCTCCAGGGTGTTTGTCCAACCAAGGCTCTAGGACTAGTAACTCAACCGAACAGTCGTCCATCAGGCTCTAGAGCATTTGTCCAACCAAGGATCCAGGAAACAATAAGTCAACCCAACAGTTAAGGAATCATGAGAACCAACCAGAAAAAAATCAATGGAAATAATCCCACAACACCATGGCTATCCAGGAAATGACAAGGTTAGGAAAATCCACATTAATACACCATGCATGCCAAAACTAGTGAGGAAAACATACATGCAACTCGGTACCTGCACCTCAAAACCTACTGTAGGTGCTGATCCTGATGTCCTCTTGCGCTTTCCCCCTCTTTATTTTCCTTCTTGCTCCAAATAACCAAGTATCCACACTCTCCAAGAGTGCTCGAAGAAAAATTTAAGTATCCAAGAGTATGAGAGAGAGAGAGAGAGAGAGAGTAATAAGAGCTCTAAAAATACACTGACAAAAACTTACCAACTGATCCTTAGAAGCATTTTTATAGATGAGGCTTCTATTTTCTACATTTTTTTTCCTTCATTTTCCTCCTCACATGGAACCTGTGACCTTTCACCTTACTTTTCTCCTATTTTCCATTATTTTCATTAATAAAATTCCAATTAATGCCTCATGCCTTTCCAAAGCCTTTTCCTTTTCCTTTCCCAATTTCCTTTAACCATAATAAACCGAAGTGAACACCCACTAGGATTTTTTTCCCACCATTCAACTTGGAATACGTGTCCCATCAACCATGGTCTTATATATATTTTTTACATGGATTTTTTGACCAGGGTTGTTACAAAACCCTCCCCCTTAGGGGAACACCCTCCTCGGTGTTCAATGACACCTACAAACCAACAAACTGCTAAAAAAAAACATACTTACTGTGGAGCTTTATAACATAAATCATTGTGGTATTTACAATGACCATTTGTTAGAACATAACAATCATACCGTTTACTAGAGCTTTATAAACAAATCATTACAATATTCACAATAACAACCACATATACTCATGCACATTTTCTTCAACTAGCAAATAAAAATATTGTCTATGGAGCTTTATAAACCAACTCGATACAGTATTTACAATAATATACACATATACACATTTTCTCAACCAAAAAATAAAAGGATACGATGCACGTATAAGCAACAAGGGAATTCAAAGGCTCACACCTCCACCCTCAAAGTAGTGCCAGGATTCACTTCCTTCCCAAGAAGTCCAGAATCCACTATCATAGTCAAAGCTGCATCCAATGTCCAGTGCTACAATCCTGTGCTACTTGTCCTCTTAGCGAATAATTACAGGCTCATTATTCCAGGGTACACTCCTAATGTGCATATGATTCCATTTGATAGTGTTAGTGACACAAAAAATCCATCCCTAACCTTCCCTTCTCTGCTACACAGTCCCTCGGGAAATCTGGTAATCACCTTCTGTGCAATCACATACCTTCCAAGTTCCGCTTGAACCCCCATCCCAGGCAGTCCATCCATTGGCAAGGCTTCCTCGCATCAGAATAAATAAAAAACAAGGCATATCCCTGCCTAAAATCCATCATATCGGTTATAGTATGTTCATGGAAATCAATGGGCACTATTGGGTACCAATGTCCCACAATGGCCCTACTCTCGAAGTCTTTACTAGCATACATTGCATGTTTTAATTCCTTTTTTTGTTGCTTCTAATGCTTGCAATCAGTTCCAACCATGTTACTGGGAATTTCCGTGCTTCCTATACCAAGTACATAATGGGCATTGGATTCAAAATAAATTGAAATAAACTCAAATAATTTCTCATTGGTAGCTCGTGAACATATACACTGGCACTTTTGTTTACTTCCTATTACACAAGTCAAAATAGTTGTTTGATTAAATGATCATGTATAAACATATTGGCATTTGGTTATCTCAAAACACAACCATCATAAATTAAAGTCATGAATTGCATGAAATCACCAAAAACTATAATAATAAATCATATGTAACCGTCATAAATCAGAATCAAAGATCACATGCATAATATAATTGAAGTAAAGCATCGATACTTATCGTTCACCGGCCTTTACTTCTGCCTTTTTTCTTTCTGTACACACACCAGATCGATTTCCACACCCGACAAGCACCCAATTCCTTTTCTTCTCTTCAATAACATACACATACACACAGTGTACATCACAACACGTACATCCACACAAGGCATACAACACCACACAATACATATACCCACACTTGGTGTACAACACAACAGAATACATACACATACAACTAGTGTACAACACAACACATACACCTACACCCAATGTACAATGAGACACAATACATACACATTCATCCGGTGTACAATACAACACAATACATATGCCTACACCATTATACAAAACATACATCTACACTTGGTGTAAAATATGAAACAACACTTATGCATACACAGAGTACAACACAACAATTACACATGTCATGATACCACAACTACACCATGCACATACATTGTACCGCATGCCCACAACACAACATGTACATAATGCACACAATATCACATGTATACCGGTACCATATGCCCAACATGTACACAACACCACCTGTACACAACACAACCTGCATAATGTGTGCACAAGATCACATGTACACAACACCATCTGCACAACGTGTATACAACGCCAAATGTACACTGCACCACCTGTAAAATCTGTACACAATACCACATGTACACAACACCATATGCACGACATGTACTCGACACCACATGTACACATTGCTACATGCATGACATGACCTGCACACAACACCCATTATACAACATGTACACAAAACCACATGTACAATCATGCACACAACACCAAATGTACATAACACCATATGTACATCATGTACACAACACCATATGTCAAATTGGTAAATGACCAAGATGGTCACATGCAACATTCTTGTTATGTGCAAGAATTCAGTTCAACTTGTTCATCGTCAGCATCGAAATCAACGTTAGCGACTTCAACAATATTTTCCAATGTTGTTTCTCTTCATGAATTGAAGTCCAAAATGTTGTCATGTTGAGTTGTGTCGACCTGTGACATTAAAACATTAAATAGCATAGTCATGGTGAAAATTTGTAAAGTGATAAATCTATGTAAAAGACCTAAGGATAAATAAAATCCTAAGTCTAAACATTAGCACTAGGAGTCTAAGCTAAAGTGTTATTTCTAGGCAAAAATGTTAGTGATTAGTCTTAAAAACATGTTGTTAAAGACTAAATCCTAAAATCCCTAAGTATAGCACCAAAAGGTTATGTTTAAAAACCTAAAACCTAAGTCCTAGTTCTAAATCTTAACCTAAGTCTAGAACCTAAGGAGCATAGTATGAAAACTATGGCTTTCAACATTTTAAAACATTAAAAACATTACAAATTGTAAATGTTTTTACTACCAACTAACTGCGTCGTCTACCCGAACGTGACCGCTGGTGATTAGGATTATCACATGGGAACATTATCTGCCAGCACAAACTGCAACCGTCCAGATTTACCGTTGATGTAGCCGCCTTCTGAAAAGCTGTCACATGCAAAAACCGTCGGGATCTGCACTGTTCTCCTAACCTTTGGGGTTTAAACTTTATTATGTAGTTTATTTATGGGTTTTGACATATTAAAAGGCGCTAATGTTAATTAATACCTTATCCCTAAGAACTAAGTGTCATTAAGCTCGAGGACAACAAAACCTTTGGTTTCTCAACTTAAATCTACTTTTGGCCTCAATTATCTCGAGAAAACCATCATGATCTAAGAAAAGTCTAAAT
Source organism: Pinus albicaulis (assembly GCA_034641835.2). Taxonomy (NCBI): domain Eukaryota; kingdom Viridiplantae; phylum Streptophyta; class Pinopsida; order Pinales; family Pinaceae; genus Pinus; species Pinus albicaulis. The sequence continues at coordinate 533,391,967 of CM076573.1, read as the reverse complement.
AGGTTTTAAAATGATATTACTCATTAATTCCTTATCTAAATGTGGCATTCAAATTAAACCTAATGAACCTTTGTCTTCGATGTATGAAGATAGAAATGTGGGAATGGATAGGTTTAATGCCATTTTCTCTCATCCTATTTAAAAACACAAAGATGTTTTGAAGAGAGGAGGAGCTCTCGAGAGAAGAATTAAGGAGAGTGCTTTTGAGGAGCATTAGAGGTGCTTCTAAGCACATTGTAGAGAGTTTTATTTTGCAGGATTTTTTGGAGGTGGAGACCACCAATTCTTGCATACAATCAGATTTGAAGATCATTGCAGAGCACAAAGTTACACATCTAAACATCAAACCCAGTCCATCTACAAGTGTGCAGAGGTCCAATTGCTTCTTTTCACCAAAAAAAGTGTGCTGACCTTCACTAGATTTTCTTGGCCATCTGAGGGCCTTCTCAAGAAAAGAGTCAGTATTTGAAAAGCCCGTTCAAAGAATTTCCTTCCACATTATCAGTAGTGCTTATAGGTGCTAATCAGATGACAAGTCAATGTAACCTTTTCTCTTGGATTTCCTAATATAACGGTGGCACACCTTTGAAGCGGACCTGGAGACATATTCCAGGAGGGACGAACTCTGTCACTAATTCTTGCAGTCATTATATTTTGATGTTATGCATGATGCTTAAGTTTTGAACTTTAACATTAAAATTAACTTCTTTCCTTTCAAACACTCTGTTTTAAGCAGTTTGATTAACATACAAACCATTGATTCAATTATTCTTATTACCTACTCACATTTTTGTCAAGAGTTAGAAAGATATTTTACCAACTTTCAGATCATATTTCGGTATCAAAGCATACTAGCTCTTTTTCAAGTACAGAAATGGGCAAGAACTCAAGACAACTTCGGTTGAAAGAACTCAAGGAGTTCAATCAACAATTTCAACAGGAAAACACTGCTCTACGAAGGATGGTGCAAGCTCTAGAAAGTGACAAGTAGATATTGCAGTCGGAAATAGAAGTCTTGTGAAAGAACAAAAGAGGAAAAAATCCTCTAATAGAAAGTGCAACTACTAAAGGAAAGAAGCCAACCCTATCTCTTCATCAAGAGGATGAAGATAGTTCTTCTCTCTCATCAACTCCAAAATCATCAAGAGAGGCCATTGGAACCTTGTCCTCACCTGCTGAGGAAACTCCCAACATATTAGTATCACCAAAAAGTGATTCAGACTCAGAGGAATTTTCTAGCCAGAAGCAAAGTGAAACTTCAGAAAGAAAAGGTCTGTCCATGATGAAGGTCATGGGATATCAATAAGGAGAAGGCGTTGATAAGGATAGTCAAGGAAGACTTCTACTAATAACTGTAAAAGAAAGGCCTAAGTATCAAGGCCTAGGTTATGGTTTAATGAAGTGCGACTATTGCGAAAATATGGGCCACATTTCGAGTCAATGTTGGTCTCTTCATCCCGAGCTTATGCCAAAAAAGCTACAGGACAAGAAAGGTAAAAAAAACAATCTTCTAGTAGTGATTCTGGAAGTGATTTCTTTTATCAAAATTGGGTTGTAGAAAGTGTTAAAAGAATATATCTATGCATATTTTGTGGAATTTCATGGCATTGTGTATAACATTGCTAGAAGCAAAGAGCCTACAGCAAGAAAGTTGGAGCTACCAGAAGCCAACCACAAGAAGATGATGAACCACTACAAGTGAAGAAGCGTTCAGGTAAAACCTTACTTCAATATAACAATGAATCCACTGAATATGAACAAAATTTAGGAAATTAAAAAGCAACAAATACAAATTCCAAAGAGAGAGTTTTTTCAGCAATGCAAATTGTCAGGGCATGCTAAGAGCAACTGTCCAATTCTACCACAAGAAAAAACATTGACATCAGCAGAACAAGAGCCATCCAATTCACCTGCTGGGGAACATTCGACTGCCAAATGGAATTGGGCAGACTATATGCCATATGTCTAAAAGAGTCTGTAAAATTTTTCTAGATCTAGTTAGTCTGTAACTAGGATCTAGAGTTATTTTTTTTCAATTCATTGTAATAAAAAAATTTGGAGAACCAAAAGTTCTTTTGTGCGAAGGTGTGATCCAAATTGGATCCTAAAGTGTTTTGTCGAAATTAAAAAATGACCAAGATGGTATTTATAAGTAATTAGTCATCGATTTTTGTAATAAGTAGGTTGTGTCGAAATTGCATCGACCAATAAGGTCTTATGAGCAATGGTTCATCGACTCATGTCATCAACAGGATCTTGTCAAATTGGTAAACGACCAAGATGGTCACATGCAACATTCTTGTTATGTGCAGGAATTCAGTTCAACATGTTCATCGTCAGCATCAACATCAACGTTAGTGACTTCGACAATATTCGCCAATGTTGTTTCTCTTCATGAATTGAAGTCCAAATGTCATCATGTAGAAATTCGTCATGTTGAGTTGTGTTGACCTGTGACATTAAAACATTAAAGAGCCTAGTCATGGTGAAAATTTGTAAAGTGCTAAATCTATGTAAAAGACCTAAGGATAAATAAAATCCTAAGTCTAAACATTAGCACTAGGAGTCTAATGTAAAGTGTTAGGTCCAGGCGAAAATGTTAGTGATTAGTCTTAAAAACATGTTTTTAAAGACTAAATCCTAAAATTCCTAAGTATAACACCAAAAGGTTATGTTTAAAAACCTAAAACCTAAGTCCTAGTTCTAAATCTTAACCTAAGTCTAGAACCTAAGGAGCATAGTATGAAAACTATGGCTTTCAACATTTTAAAACATTAAAAACATTACAAATTGTAAATGTTTTTACTACCAACTAACTGCGTCGTCTACCCGAACGTGACCGCTGGTGATTAGGATTATCACATGGGAACATTATCCGCCAGCACAAACTGCAACCGTCCAGATTTACCATTGATGTAGCCGCCTTCTGAAAAGCTGTCACATGCAAAAACCGTCGGGATCCGCACTGTTCTCCTAACCTTTGGGGTTTAAACTTTATTATGTAGTTTATTTATGGGTTTTGACATATTAAAAGGCGTTAAGGTTAATTAATACCTTATCCATAAGAACTAAGTGTAATTAAGCCCGAGGACAATAAAACCTTTAGTTTCTAAACTTAAATCTACATTTGGCCTCGATGATCTCGAGAAAACCATCATGATCTGAGCAAAGTCTAAAATAGGTTTTGACATTATATTACTCATTAATTCCTTATCTAAATGTGGCATTCAAATTAAACCTAATGAACCTTTGTCTTCTACGTATGAAGATAGAAATGGGGAAATGGATAGGTTTAATGTCATTTTCTCTAATCCTATTTAAAAACACGAAGATGTTTTGAAGAGAGGAGGAGGTCTCGAGAGAAGAATCAAGGAGAGTGATTTCGAGGAGAATTAAAGGTGCTTCTAGGCACATTGTAGAGAGTTTTATTTTGCAGGATTTTGTGGAGGTGGAGAGTACAAATTCTTGCATACAATCATATTTGAATATTGTTGCAGAGCACAGGGTTACACATCAAAACATCAAACTCAGTCGATCTACAAGTGTGTAGAGGTCCAATTTCTTCTTTTCACCAAACAGAGTGTGCTGACCTTCACTAGCTTTTCTTGGCCATATGAGGGCCTTCTCAAGAAAAGAGTCAGTATTTGAAAAGCCTGTTCAGATAATTTCCTTCCATATTGTTAGTAGTGATGATATGCACTGATCAGCTGACAAGTCAATGTAACCTTTTCTCTCAGATTTCCTAATATAACGGCTGCACACTAGTGAAGCGGACCCGGAGATGTAGTCCAGGAGGGACGAACTCTGTCACTAATTATTGCAGTCATTATATTTTGATGTTATGCATGATGCTTAAGTTTTGAACTTTAACATTAAAAATAACTACTTTCCTTTCAAACACTTTGTTTTAAGCAGTTTGATTAACATACAAACCATTGATTCAGTTATTCTTCTTACCTATGTTAGGGTCCCGTGATTTAGCAGATTGGTAGACCAAATGCACAGGGTAACATGAAACTAGTCTTTGGAGTCCTAGGACCTTGCCTTCCTGGACTCAAAGAGGGCTCTCTCTATTGTATGCAAAGGATGTGAACTTGTTTGCTTTACATGGTTGATTTTAGGCTAGCTGTTAAGTGTAGGGTTTTTTGTTTGTTCGGTTGGGTAAGATGGTCAAGTAGGATAGGTGGAGTGAGAGGTCATCAAATCATTGGGCTTTGGAGTCTGTGAAAGTCATGGATATCTCAATAATGAGTCAAAGTGCATCACAGGGAAAATATAGTGTGGTCAATGGATCCTTTAAGGTTATGTGTGAAGTGAAATGAACATTAAGTTGGGGAAAACAAGGTAGGGAAAAGGGCAATTAATAATCCTTTTTCAAATACCCATAAACAAGAAGGTCTAAAACACCATTTGACATGGAGTTGTATTCAGTTTAACTCAGTTAAAGTGAGTTAGACTCAGTTGAGCTAGTTGTATCTAGTCTAATTGAATGATACATTAGTGAGAGTGGAGTGAATTAATTAGTTAATTAATTCAAAAATAATAACTCATTAATCAACTGAACAAATACATTAGTTAACTACAGTGCATGTCAGTTCCAGTGGAAACTCAGTGGAGAGGTAGGTGAAAGGGAAAGATGGACTATCCGTTGTGACTATAATGATGCATTGATTGCATCACACACACATTGGAGTTACCAATGAGGATTGCGCCATAAAGGCAAGGGTAATTCGAATTCATTTAGAGCTATTATTTAACAGGGATTGCATAGTGGAGGCAGGCTATCAGGAGTGCAGAAATCAGTGCATGGATTTGCAGATTTCATCTTGTTAGTGTGTGACGATTGATTGTACTGAGAGCTTGATGTACTAATATTTGTATGAGATTGTTACATGATCTCCATGATACATAATATATGATAGTTGGGGTTTTCAGCTTCAGGCTTTCCCATTAAACAACTGTGTTATGTGTGATTGTTTTTATTTATGCTTCACATGTGTTTGCAATTAATTTTCCACAAAAGATTAACAGTGGAATTATTCTGTATTTAGAAAGAAGATAAATATTGTTAGATCATGGGAATCTAGATGTATGCATGATTAATGTATATAATTTCTAAAAATCAAAACATTCCTATGGCTACCGAATTGCACTCATTCTGCAGCTAACCGAATATTCAGCAACTACATCTATGGTTAGATAGGTTGGAAAAGGAATAAAGGACACAAGTAGATGGAAAATGATCGACACATGGACATCCACCTATCATAGTGATCTGGAAAGTCACCTGGTTCAAGAGATTTGATGGTCAAACCAAAAGTCAACTTTGGTTATAACACTCCAACGATGCACAATATTTGAAGGCAGTTTGTGGCGTTATCAAGCAAGCGTGGAATTGGATGAGAATAATTTGGAGTTGATATGTCAAATTAAAATATTCTCCTGATTTTCTCTTTCAGTAGCAAATCATGAGAAGAAAGACTCCAATTTCAATTTCATTTCTTAGTTGTCAAAGTAGAAACTTGCCTCTCAGCTTATGACTCTTAATATAGTCATTTAAGAGAGCATTATAAAAGGATTTCAGGAAAAGAAATAGACACTCTCACTCTTGTTAAATTTGTAATAATTTTCTATTGAAGACTTCAGAATTTAATAAAAATATTGTGTTCATTTGGTGATCAATGCATGGCTAAATAGTTTTATATTCAATTTCGTGCTTGCACTCAATAGGAGGGCCCCCTGGAGAGTTGTAATATTAGTTTATTTTATGGTTGTGTTTATTTTTCCCGAACAATATATTCTTCATTTCAGTTAGTTAATGTTTTTATTGGAACTTTGTTCATCAGTTTTTAGTTTAATCTTCAGTATTTTGAACAGGTCGAGCACTCATAAAAAGACAAAAACATATCTTTCTCATAGTGTGTTTCATTTAATTATTTTCATTTTGATTTCATGAGTAATGGATATATAAATTTTAAATCATAACTTCTCACATTAGTAATCCTTCAAAGTTAAATATTAGCTAGTTATTTTTCTAAAGGAGTTCAAATAGATTTATTCTTCTATTGAGTAAACTATAATTTCAATTTGCAAAAGCATTTAGAATATTTCACTTTCTTGAAAGTAGAATTAGAATTTCAATTCTCCCGTTAGATAGATTTTTCAATTTAGTTCAAGTAGAATAATTTTTAATTATTGCTTCCATAGGTTAAACTTCAATTCAATTCTACTAGAATTTTCAATTGATTTTGCCTTGAAGTTTGATTTTCTTTCAAAAGAGTAATTTTGATGGAAAGAACATGTGTGTAGAAATGTTTTGAGTTAATCTATTCCCATTTATATTTGGCTCAATTTCATCTTTTAAAATAAAAAATAGAACTCCTACCATATATTGTGCACATGCACTTCATAAGTACACGAACCTTGGTTGACAATTAATGAAGTAATTTAACCATCAATTAAATTACCCAAAAACCACAAATTCAACTGCTTTGATAACATATGATCCATAAATAGTTGGACTATGGCCTATTTATATCATCATCATGGATCATTGTGAAAATAAATATAAAATAAAACAATGATGTCTCTAAAATTCAATGATTGTTTCTAATGCAATTCATTAATTAGTTGTTAATGCAATTCATTTACAGAACCAAAAATTTGTCAAGACGAGTTCACGGATATTTATTATTCCAAGCAAGTTAAAGGATCCTACCCATGATGCATGATTGTAATTCACGTAACCAATTCTCAACCTTCAACTTGTATAAAATTGACCAAAAGAAAGATATGTTTCGATAAATGCTCTTGATCAACAAAGGGTATAATCGACTATGTTTGCATTAGGTTTCAAGCCTAATTCCAAATGGGTTCTAACACCATTATAATTCATCAATAAGAAGCTATTTCATAAGGAAGTTCGATATATTTAGTTGAAAATTTCTTAAACATCTAAAATCCATAGGTTCACCAGTGAATAGAGGTACATCATGCCCAATTTGTGAAGTGATCAATGCCAATTCATAGATTCCAAGGATTATCTTGAATTTAAATTTGACCCCTAATTACTAGCCCTGAGAAACTCTACCTTGAATATGTTCTCAAACATTTAGGAAAGCACAAATAATTTGCAACAATCATATTTATGTAACGTGCTTACCTTGTAAAAGTGGCAATGAACAATCAACTTACAATTTTAGTGCATACCTATAGCAGTCCTTTAGGATAGCCCTAGGTCACCTCTAAGACACCTTTCTTGCCTTCATCTTAGACTAAAGTCAATTTCTTTCATGTCGTTGACTTTTTTTGACCTCTAAGCCTAAGCCTAGGGTGGAACGATCCCTCTATCTCATAGCTATTCTAAAAGTGAGCTTCAAATACAGAAATTTATCCAAGAAGTGACATAGACAAAGTGAAGTTTCCTTTCACTAGTTCTTGCAACTAGAGAGTCAGCACTACCAGTTTCAATTTCACTTGTGTCACTCCTGTTGATCCTTCTGCTCCACCTCGAGTTGACTCTAGTCTCATTCCCCATAACCATTTCATCTTCAACACCTTTACTACATATAGCTACTCAACATTGAAAGAAAACATTGACCATCCCTTCACTTGAGTGTGGAAATGTAGTTTATATATAGCACAAAATGGAGAGGGTTTGTACTTAATCTTATGCAATAGAAATTACAATTGATAGTTAAATTCTATAACAATTTTTTTATGATATTCTTACTAACGTTTATTAGAATTGTTGAATGGTTTACATCATCGGAATGACATATTAGTTGTAACTTATTTGAAATTTATTATCGTATATCCACTTTTATATGATATAATATGGTTATCTTTTCATTTAATATGTTGTAATATAAGATATATAACATAGAAATTAATTATTTCATTAAATAAATAATAATTTTTCATTCTAAATGTATTTCTTTTTCAGAACAAGAATCTTCCAAAATATCTAAAGAGATGGAAGATGATGCTCATGATGACACAAATACAGATGAAAACGAGGTCTGTGTCGATAAAGATGATGATGATGATGAGGATGATAATCATGAGGTATTTGTTGGTAGCAACTAGTGACATTCATGATCATATAGACTGCATCATGGATCATTTTTGATATATTGTTATGATGTCGATTTTCATGGTTACTATCCTATGTAAAATTTTCACAGCCTCTAGTACCATATTATTGAGTTGTATCTTTTTGACATGTATCATTTTGACTTATATCATTTGGACATGACGTATCATATTGAATTGTATCATTTTGTCTTAAATAATTTATCATTTTTATTTATATCATTTGTACATGCGGTATCATTTTGACTTATGACAATTGTTGGAAATGTATCATTTTTGCATGTTATTTATCTACTTGTATATGTGAATTTCATTTGTTTTAGTTAGATATGATGATGATCTTATCAGTATTTAATCGTCATTTTTTATATATTGAAAGTGGTTGATGATTTGGATGCATAATTATTACGTATGATGATTTTGATTTACTGCTTATAATGGATGTTGTCAAATTCACTTAATTATAGATTTTTGACTCACTTGTTTTAATTATAGATTATGATCATGTTACAATAATTATATTTTTAAATTATATATACTCGATGTTGTAGATTTTATTTTGATGGAGATTTAATAAGTCTACTGATGTTGTTAATTTGTAGGGATGTTTGTTTCCCTAAAATTTATTTATAAATGCTCTTATAAAATATTTCAAATGTGTTAGGTCCCCGTAATTTGTTAGATTGGCAAGACCAAATATACAAGGGTAACATCAAACCAGTCTTTCGAGTCCTAGGACCTAGCCTTCCTGGACTCAGAGATGGCTCTCTCTATATTTGTATGAAAGATATGAACTTGATTGATTTTAGGGTTTTGATTTTAGGCTAGTTATAAGGATTAGGGTTTATTTTTTTATTTGTTTGGTTGGGTAGGTTTTCAAGCAGAATATATAGAGTGAGAGAGGTTTAAACCATTGGGATATGGAGTCTGAAAAAGGCCTTGAAAGGTACAACAGTAGTTTAGGGGTGTCTCGAAGGGCAAGTATAACAAAGCCAAATGGATCTAAAAGCTTATGTGAGTGAAGTGAACATTAAATTGTGAGCATAGTAGGTGCAAAGGGCAGTTAAGAATCCTTTGTCAAATACTTTAACAAGAATGGCCTTTAGGATTACTATACATAAATAAATAACCAAAGACACGACATACCAATAACTTCTTTGACCAAACCCTAGCAAGTAAACATTTAAGACAACAATCCAATGAATCATAGAAAGCAAGAAACTTTTAAGTCTTCTAGTGATTTCACCTTCAAGCTAAGAAAACATTTAAGATAAACCTATAGTGGAGATCAAAGAGTAGGGAACTCCTAATTTCGTTAAGAAAACTACAAATACCTCCAAAGCAACCATTTAAGATTAAAAAAAGGGCATGGAAAATCATAAACCTCTTCAGCTAAACCTAGTCAGCAATACTTCAAAGAAAAGACCTTAAAAACAATGTTTATGTTACATCAAAGAGCAGGGATAACCATGAACTAATTTGACATTGGATTCATCAAATCATATTTAAGATAAACAAGCATAAGTGGAACTAGAGAGCATTTAAGGATTCTCTAATCTGACCTAGCAGAGGAAAACATATAAGCAATAGAGAGCAGACATAGCTAAGGTGCCTCTAAACAACATTTCTTAGCCTAAAATTTATGTCCTACTACATGAGAAAGATGAAAAAAAATGATAACATAAGAAAACAAGCACTAAGTAAGAAACACATCACCATCAACTATGCTCATGAATCCTTTAAGTGAGCTTGCTCCATTTTCATGCACATCAAGACATCCACAAAATCCAAAGCTAATTTCTCCTCAATGTTCAAGTCTATGATATTCTTAGCAAATAATCATCCAAACATGTACAATGAGGCCTCAATACTGTATTTAACTAGCAAGGAGGACCAAAACCTAACTAGGGTTTCCAAAATGTCATTAATACATCATAAATGCAAAATTTGTCCTATGAGACCATGCAAGGCCCAAGGCACAAAATATCTAAGTTAATAAATGGAAAATAACTTCTAACACCTAACTTTGGAAAAAAATGACTTTGAGGCTCCTCAATAACTCCAAAATATCTCCAAGTGTGTTTTGTTGACTTTTCAGGCAAGGGCACATCAATGAGGTCCAAGAGCGCAGCGCCTTCACCAGGAAAATTTCCTGTTTTGAAACCAAGATTTAAAGGTCTTCCGGTTGTCCAAATGAGCTCCATGATAGCTCATTGGAAATCTTGTCCAGTCTATTCTCCAAATCTTCTTTTGGTTTTCCATTTGGTGTCCATTTTACTGTCAAAAAACTCATTCTCCCAATACTTCTCAGGGTGTAGTGCTAGCTCTGAAAAATAGGGCAGAAAGGTGGTTTTTTGGGTGTTTTTGGCACTTTTTGAGTACCAATTCTGCTCCAAATGAGCTGAATTTTTTTTTGGATGATGTACTTGGCCTGATGAACTCAAAAATGAAAACAATTCCTCAAAAGAGTGCCCCAAAAAAGAGTGCAGTGCCAATGGCGTTGTGTCCTTGGCACTTTAAATCAATCAAAAACTAAAATTTTCAAAAAGTTAAAAAATCTGAATTTTCCTTTCTCATGGTGTTTGGGATGCCTGTAGGGATGCATCAGCAAGGATTTCAAGGTTTTCTTTGCCTTTTTCCTCCTTTAGGGCTTGAATTTTAGCAAGGGCTCTTTTCAGCTTGGCCCTTACAATTTGGTTTCTTAAGGCATAGTGCTTTGCCATCTTCTTTTGGAGGTTAAGGTCCCTCTTTGTCTTCTCAAGATGACCCTCTAGGTGTATGTTTTCCCTCTCTAGCCAAGGTTCCCGATCATATTTTATCTCCATGGCAAGTAGCTCACTTGAAGTGAGCTACTCTGCCAATGTTGTTTCTTTCTCCTTCTCCTTGGCTAAGGCCTTCTTCAAGCCAATTGTCCTTGGCCTCTTCCTAGGAAGTTGCTCTTCCTCTTCTTAAATGTCATCATAAGGGCCTAAGACCTCTTCTAGATTTTCCCTTGTATTTGTAGCCTCTTTCTAAGCTCTAATAGCTTTGATCTCATAGATAGAATTTTGTGACTCCAGTTGCTTGTTTTCAATCTCATAATAGTGAATCACATTCCTAGCCCTACCTAGATTCACTTGCAAATATTTAATTTGGGCAGATTTTCTTTTGAGCAACATGCTTGAGATCCTTGCCTCATTTTCATCATCACTGTCAACATGAATGAGTTCAAATTCTTGTTCAGTCTCATGTTGGTCTTCTTCTTTTTCATCCATGACCTTTTCTTTGCCTTTGTCAAGCTGCTTACTTGATGTAAAAGGCATGGCCCCTTGCCTTTTGAGGGAAGCAAACACATGTCTATTTCCACTTTGGTAGGTCAAAGAAAAAGGTTCAAATTTGATCATTTCAATTCCTTCACTATTGCTGCCATCATGACTGCCATCATCATTGGTATCCTTACTGTCCTCATGGCTCTTATCAACACTACTTCTTTCTGCCTCATTTTCCTCATTTTCTTCAGTGTCATCATAAGGGCCTAAGACCTCTTCTAGTTTTTCCCTTGTATTTGTAGCCTCTTTCTGAGCTCTAATAACTCTGATCTCATGGATATCATTATGTGACTCCAGATTCTTGTTTTCAATCTCATAATAGTGAATCACATTCCTAACCCTACCTAGATTGGCTTGCAAATCTTTAATTTGGGAATCTTTTCTTTTGAGCAACATGCTTGAGATCCTTGCCTCATTTTCATCATCACTATCAACATGAATGAGTTCAAATTCTTGTTCAGTCTCATGATGGTATTCTTCTTTTTCATCCATGACCTTCTCCTTACCTTTTTCAAGCTGCTTGGTTGATGTAGAAGGCATGGCCCCTTGCCTCTTGAGGGCAACAAACACATGCCTATTTCCTCTTTAATAGGTCAAAGGAAGAGGTTCAATGTTACTTATCTCAGTTCCATATTTCTTATTTCCATCATTGCTATCATCTTCATTGTCATCATGGCTCCTATCATTACTGCTCTCATGGCTGTCATCTTCATTTATATCATCATTGTCATCATGGCCTTTTGTCCCACTGTCATCATTAGTGCCAATATCATCACTGTTTTCTGCTTCAGTGCTCTTTGTTTTATCACTAACATCTTCCTCACTGATATCATTGCCCTTTTCCTTGCTACTTTCTTCATGGCTCCTTTACTCGCTACCTTATTCACTTCCTTTATCACTATTTTCTTCATTGACTTCATGGCTCTTATCAGCATTGCTGCTTTCTGCCTCATTTTCCTCATCTTCTTCATTGCTAGGTGCTTCATCACTATTTTCAGACTCATTGGCATCTTTACTGACACATGCTTCATTGCCCTCATCTGATCCACTGATTTTTTCATTGCTTTCTTCTTCATTGGTTTCTGCTTCACTGCCTTCTGCTTCAATGCTCTATGTTTTATCACTGATATCATTGCCCTTTTCACCACTGCTTTCTTCATGGCTCTTTTCCTCACTACCTTCTGCATCATTACTACCATCATTCTTATTGCTTTCTGCACTGCCCTCATCACTATTTTCTTCACTTTCATCATATTCATTTTCCTCATCTTCACTGATGTGTGTTTCATCATTATTTGCTTCACTGTCATCTTGGCTCTTTGTTCCACTACCATCATCATCTCCATCATCATTTCTATTGTTTTCTGCTTCACTGTTGTTAGATTACTCATTGTCATTTCCCTCATTGTTAGATGCACTAGTATCATGAGGTGAAGGTGGGGGATTTTGAGAAAGTGGTGAAGGAGGGTCATTATCCTTAGGTGAAGGAATGTGAGTAGATGTTGAGGTGGAAGAGTCATCATGAGATGATGGAATCTAAGCAGATGGTGATGGATGTGTAGTGGGGTGTGATGATGAAGAAGGAATGGGAGGTTGAGATGATGAAGGTACCTCTTGCTGTTGTTGGCCTTGGATTGGCGAACACCTCATGGGCAATGAAAACTTCCCATGGAATGCCCTTCTGCCGCAATTGATGCATAACAACCATCTTGATCAGTGAGTGGTGGAAGATGCTTTGCATCTATTGAGGGAAATCTCTCTTTTGTACAATATAGGTCATTTTTTCAATGCTTTTGTAGAGGTAATAGGGTAGGTGCAGCATCCTAACCCTAGTAAAGTTCATAAAAAGCCTAATGTGATAGGAGTAAAACCTGGAGAACCTTCCCTCAAATGTAAAATAATTCATAATGATTCTCATCATAGGTGCATATCTCTCTAGCAAATGTGAGAAAGGAAAAATGGATTTGTAGTTGTCTTTGTATCCAGGCTTTAGGAAGGGTTCATAGTAGCTCATGTCAATATTGGCCTGCTTGAACCTTTGGCATTAGCAATAGCATCTATAGATAGCTAAAAGGTTACCCCTGCAAGGTTAAATTTTTTTTCATGCAAGTTAATAATGAAAAGTCTAGTTAGCTCAGGGTGACTTTTCACCTGCTGTACCTTCTCACAAAAATCAAAACATCCCACATGCTGGAAACATGAAACAGTCATGGGAGATGCCATCAGCACTATGGTGTTGAGGGGTTCAAACCTATTGATTTTTCCACCTTTGTGTTGATGCCTCCTTGGAATTTGGCCTTCTCCTTCACTACCAATGCCCTCTCTTTATGACATTTTGACCACTATACCTTTGAAACCCTAAGGCTGCAAATGGAAAGGAGATGAGGGGATGGTGGAATGGAGGCAATTCTGTAAGTGAATGAGATGAGTGAGAAAGGGTAAAGGTATATGAATATGAGTGAGAGTCAAAACTTAATAACCACCCTTTGCTAATTTTTCAAACTCTATGTTGAAACACCTTGCACTGATGGCAAATGGATATGAAGGAAGGTAATGAATTGTCAATCTTTTTGTAATGTAAGGGACTGATTTAGTGAATGGAGTGAGTGTAGGCACAGCCTTATGTGAGTGAAAAATCTCCAACAATGTACTCCTTTTGGCTATGAATGGTCTTCTTAGTATGCAGATGAAGAAATGTTTTTAAATAGTGATATTAGGCATGAAAATTAGGGTTTCTTATTTGGGTTTCAAATCCTTTCAATTGAAAACCATCAAAATTCTTGAAGAAGGGCTTAATGAGTTGTACTTACCATTTAGCATTGCTTGAAAAAATATTGGTGATGACTTGGAGCAAATTTGAGGGGTTTTGTGTGTTGAAATGGTGTAGGAGGCCCTCCTGGCCAATCGCGTAACACCAAGGCCAAGGGCACAGCGCTGGAGCTAAGGGTGCAACATTCAGTCCAGGCATGCAGTGCCAAGGTCTTTTTACTGAGCCTGTCGGGAAATATTGGGCAAGCGCGCAGTGCTCTGTTAGGTGCACAGTGCCCACTTCCAGGTGTGCGGCACCTTAAGAAAATACACGGGAGAAAAGGCTAGGGGTGCAGTGCCCGACTCTAGGCACGCAACGTTGACCTGAGGGTGCAGCGCCACAACACTTAGTAGAAATTTGACTTGGAAAACTCACAATTTCCTCTCCTAAATGCTCTGATGAATTTGCAAGTGAACAATGAGTTGTTGAAGTGTTGAGATGACCTTTTATAGGCTCAATGATTTAAATTTAGCTTTACAAACCCACTTTCTAATGTTTCAAAGTCACTTCCATTTTTTCCTTTCTCAAAAATATTCCTTTGATTTTTTTCTTGCAGGTGACATGAAAACCTTTAAGTGGCTCTTCCTTTTCCTACGTGAGAGTTGGACATGTTCATTTGATGTTTTCTTTGGAGGGCTGCACACATTAGTATCTTCAAAGTTTTCTATGTTTTTCATCACAATATTCAATTTGTCTTTCTTACCTTTTCTCACTGAACCTTTACATTTTTTGTATGAAGGCTACTGAAATGATGATTTTGACTTTCCCCATTGCTCCTTGAGGCATAAAATTTTAATTTGACAATTTTTTGATTAGTGCACAATGACATCTTCAAAATCTTGTGTGATTTACACCATGAAGCTTAGCTTTTTCACCTTGGTTGGCAGTTTGTTGGAGTCATGAAATTTTTCTTTCCTTTTGATCCTTAGGATTTGACCTATTCATCTTGACACAACAGCAGCCTTAAAAACCTCCCTTACTTCCACCTTGAAGATTAACACATCTCTTTTATTCATTCATTCATGGTAAGCTTATTAAACATCTTTGAGAGGTTTTCTCATAGCAACACTGTCAAAACCTTCTTCTGTCTGTACCATGGAGTTTTACACCATGTTTTTTACCTTCTTTGACACTTCTGACTTGTAGGTGACTGAAATGATGAATTGACATTTTTTTAACTCCTTGAAGCATGATAAATTCAGTTTTCCAAACTAAGGATGCTTACACAGTAGTAGTATCTCCAAAAAATTATTTTGTTATTACCTTGGAGCTCAAATCATCTTATGTTTGGCAGGTGACTAAAAACCTTAACTTCACCTTTCTTACTGATATTATTTATACCTTTTCTCTTTGAGGCAATGACACATTCACCTTGGCAAACTTTTGGGATGACTGCATACAATAGCACCTTCACAATCCTTCCTTTGCAGTCATTATGTAGTTCAACTAATGGTTTCACCTTCTCTGGACACTTTCCCAAAACTTGAGATGTTTGGAGTGCTTTCAAGACAATCATCAGTGTTGCCTTCTAAGTTCTCTATACCCCTTTCAAGTTCATTCATTTATGTCCAGTTCACCTAACCTTTTTCCGTTTTTCATCAATAATCTCTGAAAGACTTTTCTTCATGTTTTGGCTTTATGTGTCTCCTCCAGGTTATTTTCTGCAAGTGGCTAGTATTTTGACATTTAAGTGGGTCGTTCAGCTCAAAATCCCAGTTTTTATTTCAATACCAACTTGTTTCCCTTTCTTCACTTGCAGTTTATGATTTGATAAGACACACTTCTTTGGAAAATTTATAGCAAAGGAAAACTAGTGCCTTAAACACCTAATGATGACCTTCAACCATGTAAAACCCTAATTGACCTAGTGGGAGGATTATTTGACTAAAAATTGGCTTGGAGTCTTCAAGTGTAAAAACAGAGTATTGACAAAGTGGTGTATTGAAGATACAAATCCAATGTACTTGATTTATATAAAGAGCCTACAGAGATAGTTTTGAGACCATCAATGCTTGAGGAACCTAGTGAACATGGGAAGGAATAGGCTTATAGGTAACCCTAGATGTAAAGTGGAGTTATGGGCAAGGAAAAAACAGAGTGATGAGGTCATAGGTAGGAAAAGGATGGAGATGGGTGGCACAATTCCATAAGGAGCTTTTTTTAAGGAGTGGCAGGGTAACCATCAAATGGCAAGGTTGATAGAATAGTGAAAATTTTCCTATAAGGATAATGAAGGCAGTGAGATTTCTAAAACTCACAATATTCAGGGAATTTTGTTTTTGGAAATCTAGAACCAATCTATAGTCATCTACAGATAGTAAAAATTACCGATGACTAACAAAATGCATTCATATAAATTATTGTATAATAAATAACTTGTTTAAGAGACATGATATATTTAACTAATTAAATTGAAATAAGACAGTAATTTAATTTTATGCAAAAAAATAATCATTTTTGGAAGCAACAATGAAAGAAAAATAGGAAACCGCACTAGAAGCTAAAAGAGAAGCAAAACTAGAAGCTAAATAAGAATCCAAATTGGACACAAATTCTAGCATTAAACCTTGTTCTATTATCATTGCTTGGAATAAAAAAAAGAAGCATCAATGGAAGCAAAATTGGAAGCCACACTAGAAGAAAAACTGGAAGCCGCACTAGAAGCAAAACGAGAAGCAAAATTAGACGCAAAACTGGAAGCCAAACGAAAATCCAAATTGGAAGCAAATCCTAGCAATAATTCTAGTGCTAAAACTAGCATTATTCTCAATTGTATTGTCGACGCTATTTCTGGCATTATGCTTGGCACTATTTATGGCATAATTTTCGGCGAGATTTCTGTTGCTATTTATAGCGCTATTTTCGTAGCGTTGTTCTAGGAATTATTTTTGGTGCAATCTATAGTGTTAAATATAGCACTATGATGAACATTCCTTATTGTGCCCATTTTTGTGCTGGAAAAGGTGTCCAATTTGTGAACTAAAATACACTAAATTTTGGCACTATTTTCCTATTCTATTGTAGTTCCTTTTATGTTTATTATATATTTCCCAAAAAAAGTGGCATTTCCATTTTCTCCTTCCTCATTGTTGGTGGTATTTGTTGATTATGTAGCTTGGGAGGTACTCCCACAACCCTAGGGTACTAGGTTTGGTATAAGTTGACCCATAAGGGCTTTGTGGGCAAGTGTACCCCTGTAGGGTCGAGCTTCTAAATTTCCAAGAAAGGAGGCCTTAAGGCCTAGTTTCATGTATATAATATGCCCTTAAAACCTCAGGCTATAGCATAGGTGTAAAAGGGATTGATGAGCTATAAAAGATAGTTTTCATAGTGATAGCTAGGGTTACTGTGAGTTTGGAATATGACCTAAGTCTGAGGGTAGGACAAAGGTAAAGAAAGGTTTGTGGTAGATTTGTGTATGGGTTAATTCCTAAGGATATTATTTCTAGTTGGAGGATATATCCTAGGCATTTAGGATAGAGATTTATGTGCCCTACCTAGGATTGTTCTATGCATACAAAACCATGTGAAGTCTTATCAGAAAATTTGTGCAATCATCTTGGTTTTGTGCATGGAGCAGAGGGTGTTGAGTCATCCAAAGTGTTAGTCATCAGTATTTTTCACTTTTTGTAGATGACTATAGGATGGTTTTAGTTTTCTGAAAACAACATTCATTGAATATTGTGAGTTTCAGAAATATCACTGCCTTCATTGTCCTTATAAAACTTTTTTCACTATTCCTCAATTTTCCATCTCAAGGTCACCCTATTGCTCCTAAAAGACTCATTATGGGCTCCTACTTCTCATTTTCATCCTCTTTTCATACCTGAGACTTCATTGCCTTATTTTCCCTTGTCAAATAGAATCTATCTTCCATCTAGGGTTTCCTAGTGATGACTCATTCCAATGTCCCTCTGGGCATGATAAGTTGTAACAAATACTTTGTTTTCACTTAAATATCCCTAAGCCAAATTTCAGTCAAAATCGAATCAAAGGACCCTCCCACTAGGTCATTAGGGTTTACATTGTTTAAAGTTTTCCTTGGATGTTTCAGGCACTGCTTTTCCTTTGCTAGAATCTAGCTCAGATGTAATATAATGTCAATACATGGTTATTCAAGAAGGACTTAAAATATTTCCAAAGAATATTACCTTATCAGTTCATAGTCTGCAAGTGAGGTAAATGCAAAGAGTTCAACACTTCTACAGGAGTGTTGAAGACTTTGTCAGAAGAAGGTGTTGATGAGGTAGCCTACCCATTCCTAAATTAAGACAACTTACAGCAAAGGAAGGGAAAAAAAAATTGTCTTGAAGAGAACTAGGTTTTTGAGCTTGATGGCACAGTTGAGTGCCAAAACAGTGACCACTTGCAAAAATGACCTGGAGGAGACATACAAAGCCAAGCATGAAGGAATTCTATCAGAAGATATTGAAGAAATGTGGAAAAAGGTGAGGAGAACTAGATATAAATTAATGAACTTGAAAGGGCTATAGAGAACTTAGAAGACAATGCTGATGATTGATATAAAATAGCTATAGACACCTAGGGTTTTGAAGAAAGTGGCCAGAAGAGGTGGAAAAGGTAAGTTAAGCTTTATGGTGGAAACTACAGAAGATTTTGAAGATGCTACTATATGATTAAATCCAAAATTTTTCAAATGAACTTATCATGCCTCCATCATTTTCCAAGAATTCATTCCAAAGGACAAATCATTTGCCACACATAGGGCAAGTTTTGCTTCAAATTATGTTTCTAACCAAACGGAGATGAATTTAACAAAAGTGAGAGAGGTGTTTTTCCATCATAGGTCCAAGAAGAAAAATCTCCTTCATATTTTACACAAGTGTCATTTTTTTATAGCAATGTCAAAAATACAAGTGTCACTGGAGAATTGCTGCACTTCTGGAGTGACCTTGGGAAAATCATGTTTTCACATAGCTAGAGAGTCCAAATGACTTTCTTGATGAGTCAAATGACAACTAGACTGGAAGAAATTTCCAATGAGCTATCATGAGCTCAATTTGGAGTTGAGGAAGGCCTCCAAAAGTTTCCTGCACCAGCACTTTGCATTTATGCACCATCATTCAACACTTTTTGACCAGTCTTGGGAGAATCCACTTTTGAGAAGTCAAATGAACTCCAATCAACAAAAAAAATATATATTTGGAAATTAGACAGGATTATCTTTACAACTAGCTATCATGAAACCAATTTGGACACCGGGAAGGCCTCCAAATGCCCTCAGCCCTTGGCATAGTGCCCTCAGCACTTGCGCTACACCCTTGGACAGGAAAGGTTTCTAAGTCCTCCAACCACTCAAATCACTAAAAATTTCTTATAAGTCTTTTCCAAAGGTACTCCAAACACTGATAGGGGTAAGTACATCATATTAACCCTATTTGTATGCCATTTTATCACTTCTAAGTCAATATAAATGAAACCCTAAGAGAAACCTTAAGCTTTGGCTAAAGATCATTGTTTCATGCTTACTTCATCCTCCTTGAAGAAAAATAATTCATAATAGGGGAAGTTACATTTCTTGAGGGCTGCCATTCATCTTGCTTGTCACAACATCCATTAACTTCATTCTCACTCATTCCATTCATTTGCCAAAACTGCCATTTCATACCCTTCCTTCATCTCATTTCACACTAGCCCTCGGGTTTCCAAAATAGGGTTTACAATGTCTGAGGGTGAAGAAAGTGGTATGGAGGCACAAATTCCAAATATGCATGATCATAATGGCAAACAAAATATGGCAGAAGAAGATATACATGAGGCAGCCATTCATGATGAGGATGACCTCCATGAGATAGAGATTGATTTTGACCTTGTTAATTTAGATGATGAGCATGATGATGAGGCATTCAAAATTATTGTCAAGCAGAAGGATGCCCAAATCAGTGAGCTTCAAACCAACTTAGAGAGATATAATTTTATCATTGCATACTATGAGCATGAAAATGAACAACTCAAGACCAAGCAAGCCATCATGGAGATTCAACTTCTCAAGGAAAAAAGAGAATAAAACAAGGAAAATTCATTGCTTGATAAGGCCTATGAAAGGTATGGTGAAACCAATGAGGCAGAAGAAAAAGTTCCAATAAAAATACCTCTATAACTAGAGAGGAAAAAGGAGGTTGAGCTTGCTAATGAGCTTTCATTGAATGAACAATTTTCCTCAAGACTTGAAGCCCTACCAAAGAAAAAGGAGAAGTACAAGATTAAAATCCTTGCTGATGTATCTCTCTAAGCCTCCCAAACATGATCATCAAGACAAAATCCATTTTTGGCATCTTTTTGCATTTTTGATTTTTTGACTGTTCGGCCAGTAGAAACAAGGGCCAAATGCGTAGTGCCACTGGCGCTGCACTATTTTTTGGGGCACTCAATTGAGTAGAGGTTTACATTTTCATAATCCTCATGGAAATTAAATAACCCACTGAAAATTTCAGCTCATTTGGAGCAAAACTGGTCCTCCAAAAGTGCCAAAAACCACCTAAAAATCTCCTTTCTGCCCTATTTTCAGCACTGGCACTGCGCCCTGAGCAGTATTGGGAGAATGGGTTTTTGACTAGGAAAATGGGCACCAAATTGGAAAATAAAGGCATATTTTGAAACTAGATAGGACATGATTTCCAATGAGCTATCATGGAGCTCATTTGGACACCGGAAAGGCCTCCAAATATCAGCTGCAAAAGAGGCAATTTTTCCAGATTTGGCAATGCGCCCTTGCACCTTGGCACTACGCCCTTGCCTGAAAGCCAAAAAAAGGCACAATAAGTTATTAAAAATATATTTTTCAAGGCTTGAAGGACAACTATCTACAAATTTAGCTTATAATTTATGTTAGAAGTTATTTTTGTAATGAATGAGGCTCTGATATTTTTCCTTGGGCCTTGCATGGTCTCAAAGGTCAAAATGCCTTAAATATGTAATAAATGACTTCTAAAACCCAAAATAGCGTTTCCACCTCCTCATTTTCAAGTTAAATACTGCATGGACGCTTCATGTTGGTGGGTTGGTTGATGGTTGAGCTCAATATCATAGACTTGGAGTTGAGAAGAAATTCGCTTTGGAGTTTTGTGAATGCTTTGATTTGAATGGCAATGGAGCAAGCAAATTTGAAGGATTCATGAACATGGTTAATGGTGATTTATTTCTAATTTATTACTTGTCTTATTATGTTTTGATATTGTTTCATCTTTTCTCATACAATAGAACAGAAATTTTAGGTTAAGACATGTTTTTTAGAGGCACCTTAACTTTGTCTGCTTTCTATTGCTTAGATGTTTTCCTCTACTAGGTTTTCTTGAAGAAATTAGGAGTTCCTTGTTTCTCCATGTTCATATAGTTTGTTTCCTTGAGATTAAATCAGTAGAGTAGGGCTAAAGAAGTTTATGGTTTTCCCTGTCCTTTGGTTTTACTTGAAATGTTGCTCTCAAGGCTTTATTTGAAGTTGACTAATTAGGGTTTAGGCTAAAGAAGTTTATGGTTTGCCCTATCCTTTATTATATCTTGAAATGGTTACTTTGAAGGTCTTACAGGTTGATTAAGGAATTTAAGAGTTCCCTTCTCTTTGATCATTAATTATGTATCATCTTGCATGTTTTATTTCTCTGAAGGTAGATAGCTAGAAAATTTAGGAGTTCCCTACTCTCTAGGGTTTGCTGGATAGGTTTTTTTAAGTCTACTTGATCGAGCTAGGTCAAAGAGGTTTATGGTGCACCCTGTCCTTTGATTATTTCTTGTTGCATAGTACTCTTATAGACTCTTCTTGTTATAGTTTATGTTAAAGGATTCTTAACTGCCCTTTAAACCTACTAATCTCACAATTTAATGTTCACTTCACTCACATAAGCTTTGAAGGTCCATTTGGATTTGTTAACTTGCCCTCTGAAACACCCTTGACCTATTGTTTTACTTTTCAATACCTTTTGCAGACTCCATAGCCTAATGGTTTAAACCTCTCTTACTCTATATGTTCTGCTTGAAAAGCAACCCAACCAAAAAAAACAAACAAACCTTATCATTATAACTACCCTAAAATCAATCAAGTTACATATTTTAAACAAATATAGAGAGAGCCTTCTCTGAGTCCAGGAAGACTAGGTCCTAGGGCTCCAAAGTTGGTTTGATGTTACCCTTGTTCAATTTGGTCTTGCCAATTTGAAAAAATATAGGGACCTATCACAAAGCAGCCTAACAAGCCATTGTTTAATGATTGTGTAAAGGCCACATTATCTAAGGTGATGTGACTGGTCTTTGTGGATTTTTAGGATGAATTATAGCCTTAGGGAGTTGAACCCAAGTACGAGTAGAAAAGAGCAGATGTGTGGAATGGTATGGTGTGAACAAATAGTTTGAAGGCAACCTATGTATATAGATCATTGTGAAGTTAAGAATTTGTAAGTAGGATGTGCCAAAATCCATAGATCAATCATCTTTGTTGACTAATGAGAGGGAAAAATTGTATTCCCTAAAGACCTTATGATAATCATCTTTTAGGCAGTAAAATTGTTGTATGAAGGCAACTTAAGAATACCTTATGTACAATGATCATTGGAGGAGTTAATGGAATGTTAGGAGGTTTATATTTGGATTCCCTAAGTACATTGTATGCAGGGGGACATTCAATGTTAATTGGGGTATGCTTGGAAGACCTTATGACAAGATCTTGGAGTAGCTAAAATATTGTGTGAAGGAAACTGATTTCTATTCACAAAAAAAGTTATGAACAATGTTTTTCATGGGCATGTATACAATAGGTAGCTATACTTATCTACTATGAGAATTTAGTTTGTAGAAGACCCTAAGAGATAGTGATCTTGGAGTTGCAATAGAGTAGCTTGTGGGGAGTTTGATGAGCCTATGTTCAGTCACCCATGGAGCAACAGGAGGATTGATGGTGGTAGATTAGACGACTAGAGATGCAAGCATTTTTAGGTTGCAGAAGTTGCAGTGATCATCATAAGAGGAGGAAAAGTGCCTACCAGATGCGTTCAAGGTATGTGGATTGAAAGGGTTGGTGTGAACGTTCCTTCAACAAGTAGGTCAAGTGTGCTTTGTTTAGGGATAGATTAGTTGTCATAGTTGTTGACACCAAGCCCTATTTGTGTCCTTGTATCAGGGATGTATGTAAAGGCCATGATCCTTGGTCCAGGAGTCCTATCTTTGTTGTATTCAGGTATGTAATATAACAATTTTTGGATTAAATATTGTCTTTGCACAATATTGATTCACTTCGATGTATTTTCCACTATGGAAAGTGCTAGTGTTGTGGAAAAATAAACATGGTATTAGAGTTAATTTGAAGGGACAATGGATAACAGTGTGTGTTGGGAGCAGTGTGACCCATTGAAGGTTGTGTAGACTTAGAGGGAATCTAGATTCAAAGGGAGATGCCCTATAGAAGTTATAATCTTGGAGTTCTGATGAGTTTGAGGAAAATACACTACCGATATGAGTTTAGTTCATTCTACAAGGTATGTTGTAGTGGTGAATGCCAAAAAATAGGCTAGCATCATTGACGATGATGGTTACTTCCAAGTAATGGAAGCACCCCCCTCACAAAGAGGGAGTGTTGATTTGTGTAGCTTGGGAGGTACTCCCACAACCATAGGGTACTGGGTTTGGGAAAATTTGAACCACAAGGGATTTGTGGGAAAGTGTACCCAAGCGGTGGGGTTTTGGACCCAAGCAAGGGGTTTGATACCTAGAAAGAAATTATTATTAATTCCTAAGGTCGAGAGGACAAAAATCATATATCTAGTGAGTTCCTAAGTGACCAAAGGGAAAATTATTTAAAGAGGCATAAGGAAGAGGACTAATAAATCAATGAGAGGAAGCTCATTAAGTGTGGAGGCTATAAATATGTAGCCCTAGAAGGAGTTGAATTACAAGGCCAAGTTGGGTTGCAAGTAAGGTCGAGATCTGATCCTTAAGGGAAACGATATCTCAAGAGGAGACTTATCCAAGGTGAATATATCTCCCTCAAGGAACCACAATAAGAAGGGATATGAATTCTTGCACAAATCAGAGTTTTTCTAGCTCAAGGAAGGGATTTTGTTTAGATCTGGGAAGCTGAGTTTAGTGGAGAAAGGTCTCAACTAGTCTGATTGTTTGCTATGTGGAGGATGGTAGGGCCACAAGTTTGTTGGAGTATGTTAGAGCCTATAATATTCCAAGAAAGGAAGCCTTAATGCCTGGTTTCATGTGGATAAGAGGTTATAAAAATCTTAGGCTATAACAGAGGTGTAAAAGGGGATAATAGGGCTGCCACAGTGAGATCTAGGGTTACCACAGGTTTGGAATATGACCTGAGTCTGAGGGTAGGCCAAAGGTAAAGAAAGGAATATGGTAGGGTTGTGTATGGGTTAATGCCTAAAAAGATAATTTTTAGTTAGATGATATTTCCTAGGTGTTTAGGATAGAGGTTTATGTGCCCTATTTAGGTTTGTTCTATGCATACAAAACCACGTGAAGTCTACTAAGGAAATATTTGTAATCTACTTGGTTTTTTGCATGGAAGAGAGGGTGTCGAGTCATCCAAAGGAGCATAACAAGCCAATGTTTAATGACTAGGTAAAGGTCCCAGTGTCTAAGGTGATGTCATTGGTATTTGTAGGTTTTTAGGCTGAAGTATAACCTCAAGTAGTTGAACCCAAGTGCGAGCAAAAAAAATAATGTGTGGATTGGTATTGTGTGAACAAACAATTTAAATACAACCTATGTAAAAATATCTGTGTGGGGTTAAGGAGTTGTAAATGGTCTATTCCATAATACCTAGATCAGTAATATTTGTGGACTAATACGAGGGAAAAATTGTATTCCCTAAATACCTTATTAAATTCATCTTTGAGGTAGAAAAATGATTGTATAAAGGCAACTAAAGAAGACCTCATGTACAGTGATAATTGGAGGAGTTAATGGATTATTAGGAGGCTGCTATTTGGATTCCCTAAGTACATTGTATGCAGGAGGACAATAAGTTTTAATAGGGTTGTGCTTGGAAGACCTTATGACAATGATCTTGGAGAAACTAAGACATTGAGTGAAGGAAATTAAGTTTTTCTCGCAAACAAAGTTGTAAACAATGTTTCTAGTGGGCATGTATACAGTGGGCAGATGCACTTATCTATTGTGATAATCCAATTTGTATAAGACCCTAATAATGTGATCCTTTAGAGAAGCATAGTACATTGTTAGTGGGTATCTTGGATGTCCTAAAGAGCAGTGATATTGGAGGATCCATATCATTGCTAGAGGGAAGCTTGGTGAAGACCCTAAGAGTTGAAAATCTTATAGTTGTAAGAGAGAAACTAGTGGGAAGTTTGATGAGCCTATGTCCAGACACTCTTAGAATAGTAGGAGGATTGATAGTGAAAAATTATAAGGTTGGAGATGAAAGAATTTTGAGGTCTTAGAAGTTGTAGTGATCAGCAGAAAAGCAGGCAAAGTACATGTCATGTGTGTTCAAGGTACGTGGATTTATAGGGATAGTGTGAATGTTCCTTCAACAAGTAGGTCAAGTGTACTTTGTTCATGGACAGATTGGTTTTCATAGTTGTTGACATCAATCCCTAGTTGTGTCATTTTATCACGCTTATATGTAATGGCCATGATCCTTGGTCCAGGAGCCCTACTTTTGTTGTATTAAGGTTTGTAATATAACAATTTTGGGTTAAAAATTGTATTTTGGATGATATTAGTTAACTGTTGTGTATTTTCCACTGTGGAAATTGCTTGGGTTGTGGCATTTGAGTGTTTTTGTGATCATGATCGTATACTTAACCTGATTCTTAAGTGTCATGGACAAATCAACAGTATTTATGATAGTTTGGTTTCCCATCCCTATTCACACAATTTATTCTCCACCCCATATTTTTATTAATACTCCATAATTATGTTGACTCCTTTAAAACATCATTTTGTTCATTCCTCCCCCCACCCCCCCCATGGTCATTGAGTTATGGTCACAAATCCATTTTGAAGAAAAAAATGTGATGTATCTCATTAATACATTTCCCTCCTACTCTCATGCATAAAGGGGCATCTATTATGTAACACCCATGGATAAATTCTCGAGTTGTAAACAATATGTACGTATGATATTTAAGCTAATGAGTTGGTGCATGTGAAATGGATTAGCAAGCCAGATTATATTGAGGCTTGCATGCTTGTATGTATGTAAATGTGTAAGGTCATTGGGTCAGAGTACTTACAAGTATTAAGTACTACTGCTTTGTCTTAATGTTCATTTTTTTTATGTGTTATCTTTATGCATAAAACAAAGGAGACTAGTAGACATAACATGTAAATATACTGATGCTAACACTATAACACCACAACTATGGAATGGGGGAGGAAAATAACATGGGGAGCTAGGACTCCATGACAAGAAAAGTGAATTGACATATTATAATATTATAATACATCATTAAAACATAAATTAAGGAGCATCATGCCTATAAAAAGGTGGTTCCCCTATTTAGTTGGATTTGGATCAGTAGGGACAAAGTCCCTATGTGAGGGACTAGAGGTACCTGGAAACCATTGAAAGTAGTAGGAACTCATGGAAGCCATAGGGCTCTAAAACATCCCTAGCTTGCCCAAGTTGGAAACCTTGGAGGTAGTGGCATAGATCGAGGATTTGGGAGGGCATAAAAGGGGGTGCACTACTTGAGTGTGGGGGCTGATGGAGGATGTGAGCTTGTTGGTTGGAGGTTTCTAGCATTTGGCACCTTGGAATTGTTTTTGTTCAATATTGGATACACAGATGGCTTCATAAGTTAATCCCACAGTGGATTCATGGCTCCAACTTGGGGGTAACCAACTAGTAAAAGAGATAAAGCAATACAATTTATAACTAGATGGCACGTCTCTATTAATTTTATCATATGAGTACTCAAAAATATTTATGTTATCTATGGTTACCATGCATGTTGATATGTTTATTTGGTCATGTTATATTTATGTTGTGCTATTACGGTATTGGTAACACTATGAATGGAATTAACAAGGTAGCTAGGGGATGTCATAAGTGGTATCAAGCCTGGAGAGTCAAAAGCATAGCACAAAGGTGAAAATATTAGTATCCCTACTAGAATTTTTTGATTAAGTGCAAGAAACAAATTTGGTTTCATGGAATTTTATGATAAAAGGAAAATATTTTACATAGATGCATTTTTGGTAGAGAAGGGCCTCTACTTAAACCCAAAACCCCTAAGGGAAATGATTCTAGAATAATATTCATTCTCTAATTGCACTTATCAACCACAGGGACGAAGCCACATCACGTTTTCCCGCATTATCTTATCTTATGTGCATTCAACAGTTGTGGAGAAGGTATATGATAAGAATAATTGATAATTAAATATTCATTTGATGTGTTTGTGGAAAGCACCTTGGAAGATAAGTGTACCACAGGAGCAAATAGAGAATGTTCATTATATGTTTTCCGAAATTTGTCAACTTGGATAGTGATAATTTTTTTAATATGGATGAATTGGGTTTGTAAATGCAAGAAGATTCACGAAGAAATTAGTAGGTGAGTATTTCAGTCTGGTATTTATGTGTGCACTACTCTTATATATTTGTATGGAAATTTTGGTTTCTTGAAGGACACATCCAATGTGTTTGAAAAAAAATTATGCATGAAGCATCATTCCCTGGAATGACTGATTGATTGGTTCTAGTATTTCAAAAGAAAATAATTAACGAGTTACGCTTCCTTGAAGGAAATGAACTTATGGTCTAATGATAAAGTACATAAATAGCTGGACATAGGTCTCAAGTTCCATTCTTGCTAGTGATAGTGACACTCTTATGGTATCTCATAATTGTTGGATATTTTACTGAGAGGATCATTTGTGTCCACTATCAGCTATATTACCATGTAATCACACCCAGTGACACCAAGCGATAAATAAATTATGTATTTCTTTGTAAGCAAGAGACTAGGACATGAAATATTCATATCATTTTCTTTGTTGATACCACAAAAAACAACATGAAGATGATATTGTTTACCTTCACACTAGTGTTTCTCTTTTGCAATTAGATATGATAATTGTGATTTAGCATTCAAAAATGGATTTGGTGGTCAGACTTTGATCCAAAAGCTAGAACACATAACTTATGAAACCACAATTGATCAAGAGATGACTGCTAAATGTTTCAGGGCATATTTATATTCAATGAGTCCAAGCAGAATAAGCTTGATAAATACCTTATAGAAATACTGTTTCAGAAATGTTGGTAATCTTCATTTATTATTTCGTGTTGGAAATATCTTTCCAGGCCCTCGAAAATAGTTTTGTTTTACAAATTGACCAAGCATTCTAGGTGGCACAATGAGGTGTATATTTTCTGGTTGTGCTTTTTAGAGAGTTTTAATGAATTAGACCATATTTTCAAAACAAATTTGCATGCAGCATCAAACATGCAATTGATTATGTCAAGCATCTTCATACTTATTTGCTAATTTGTTTTATTTGAAATGGTAACAATAATCCGTATAAAAGCTATTAAAATCCTTATTTCAATCAAGAAATATTTTGATAACTAATAGAGATAATATCTTTAAACTAAATAAGATTAATCCTAGGTTCATCGATAGCTGAAAATCAGAATTAATCATAATCCCGACGATCATCCCTGTGTGTAGGAAATTGCATGTATGTAATCTATAAATACCATCTCAATGCCCTTGAGCTTAAATATGAACCTAGCGGCGCTTGTTAGGAGTCGTAAGAGGAAGAGATTAAAGAACACGCTCCAATATCTTAGACCTGAATCAAACATCCAAATTTCATAGAACCAAATTAAATTTGGATGACTAGCATGGTGAATGAATATTTTTGGGACTTGAACATGTTCGTAGCCAATATATTTGTTCATGTTCTACTTAATAAATTAAATCTAAACACAACCAAATTTGAATTATTATAAGGGCCTCACTATAAACATAATAAAACATCAGTTGATTATTCCATGGGAGAGAATGAGACAAAATATGTAGAATAGGAAGACAAAGGAAATGTTATTCAAATTCAACATGATGAAGGGTCTATATCAATTGTGTCAAACACATTATTAGAGGAGAAACATCAATTTAAAATAATTTCAAACAACAAGGAGAAAATGAATCATGTAGCCAAGGAAGGTCATCAAAGTAGATTCAATCCAATTCCCAATGTATTTGAATTGATCCCTAGAAGTGACTTTGAATAACTTAAAGTTGAGGGTCCCGGGCAAAAAAGGGAAGAATATCACCATCCTATCCAAATGGTGAGTACAACATGAGGAACATGAAGAGGAAGGGACTCCATTGGCTTC
Organism: Pinus albicaulis; assembly: GCA_034641835.2. NCBI lineage: Eukaryota > Viridiplantae > Streptophyta > Pinopsida > Pinales > Pinaceae > Pinus > Pinus albicaulis. The sequence continues at coordinate 533,362,417 of CM076573.1, read as the reverse complement.
CCATAAGGAGGAAGTACTTCAATCACATGAGACTGATCCAAATATGGTAGAGAAGGAAAATCATATAGTAATCTCACTTCCTAAAGTATCCATGAAGCATGAAAATTTGTAGAATAAAATCATTATTAGTTCAGCAGTATTTGAAGATGGATCCATTCTTATAGTCTGAAGTGATATTAGGGTAAATGAACAAGTGTATTCCAATCCTCCAAGTATAAAATAAATTCAGTTACTATGACCCACAAACCTTAGCATATTTGATACCTTTCAGGTTGTATGTTTTGTTTACATGACACATAAAAGCCTCGAGGGACTGAAACCCTGAACTAGAAACAGAAATTGGAAGATTTGTGTTTGATATGCAGTCAATGTGTTATCAAGGCATTTTTCATGACCAGGTTAATCAAGGTATTTCCAGTCTTGGGAAGAATCAATGTATCATGCTCATGAATTGCCTTACTTCCTTTGTGGACTTAAAATCATAATCTTGCACAATCAGATACCATACGAGATTCTTCATCCAAACTAGAAAATGTTGATACTCTTCTTTAGATAACTAAAGGTTATTACAATGATTATTACATAGAAGGATGCATCATTATGATGGATAAGTCCCTCTCTCCCAAGCCTTTGGGGGAAACTACACCAAAAAGGCTCACATGTCTTCACACACCATCTTGATACAAGCTTGTTTGAAAAATTCATTAGTGGCATTTTGTTTCTATAAATTCTGCAAATAGATCAATACTGAATCATAATGAAATTTGATGAAGACCAATCATATATGTTCTCTGGGACCCTGGAAAATTCATAAATGTGTTGTGGTGATGAGATGTCTAAATTTGTCTCTTGGGTTACAAAAATAATAACAAAGGTTCCTACAAGGTTCAAGATCCAATATATGGAATTTATTGACAACTACTGAAATAGACATTTCATTAATGAAATAGCTACAATGTATACCTTTCATGTGTCAAACAGAAAACCTTCTACCTCAATTCTCAAAACAATTTTGCAGCAGTAGGGACAATGGAAGAAAGTATGACTTTTTTGGGCTAATTTTGGTGCCCACTGGATGTTTACAAATGGATAAACCATCATTATGTTATGTAGATTTTACGATTGTGGAAAAATGTGAATTCCCTAACCTAGTGGACGATTTAAAACAAGAGAAGACAAATAACATAAATTTTTCCTTAGAGTAAATAGAGTATGGGAATGAATCCTACCTCGACTTTGTAGTAAGCTTCCCTTTCCTCCTAACTTGTAAGCTCCAATTGTAGCTCCAAGTGTTATAATTAGAACATGCACACACAACTAAAATAAGAAAAGGATCCACAACATCCACGTAGTATAATCTAACATCTCTATTCAATGAATCAACATGGAATTGAAATACATGAGTGCAAACATAACACAACAAATATAAAAAAACAACATAATATTTGTATTAATATAAATAGGAGAGAGTTTACAACCATAAATAGTTGTTGACCGTTTAGGGGAATTTTGAGGTCTAAAATGGGCCTCCTAAGGAATTTATAAAATAATAGTGGAAATAACAAAATAATATATGATTACATCATCAAATTTTAGAGGGAAAAAGAAAAAACTACTTTTTCAACTTGTATTTTCAACTTATCTCCCAAAGTTTTTACTCAAATTTCGAGCGGGAGCACTCGTTGGATGAAAAATTTAATTCCTCATCCAAGGAATACCCATGTTGCATACTTTCGATGGACCTTGCTACACGAAAATGAGAAATACATGAAAAATGTGATTGCAATCACGTTTTTTAATGTATTTCTCTTTTTTCGTGTAGCAGAGTCCATCCCAAGTATGCAACACGGGTACTTCTTGGATGAGTAATTAAATTTTGCATCGAATGAGTACTCCCACTCGAAATTTGAGGAAAAATTTTGGGAGATAAGCTGAAAATACGAGTTGAAAAAGTAGTTTTATTATTTTATTATTTTTTAATATTTTTACCTTTTTACTTAAAAAATGGTGAATCATCCCCCATGGTTGACATCATCATCTTGAATCCTATTGGTTCTTATAAAGTTTATTTTGGTTGTACATTTTTATTAGGAGGCCCATTTTAGACCTCAAAATTCCCATAATAGACTTTGTATGTGTCTCCCCAAGTTGAGTTGTCCTTCCTTGTCACAAAGCACACCTCAATATCAACCTTAATACATGAATATGATGACTCCTTTAGGTTCAAAGTAGCAACATAAGGGCACTATAAATATCTAAAAGCCAACCCTGATGTTATGGATGGCAGTAAATTTTTAGGAGAAGAGTGGTAGTTTAGGATTTACCATTATGGGCTTGAGATCCACATATGATGGGAGCATGAGCTCAAGGGATAAGAGGTGAAGTCTCCAAGATAGTATCATATAGGATTTGAGCTTTTTATCCATGGTAAATAGTTAAAACAACATTGAAAGTTTCTAGAAGAGGAAGCTTCAAAAATATTTTTAATTTTCATGAATTTCTAGAATCAACGCACCTACAAAAGGGAGCAAAATTACTCACCAACGTAGGTGGACAAGGAAGCAACATGCATTGAATTTAGGTGGCCAAAGAGGAAAGGTGTGTTGGTGCTAAAAACAATTTTTTTGAGCAATTTCTCCCAGGAACTCAGACGTTTTGGAGAGATCATGCTTATGGATTTTTGAAGGAATGATGAAAAAAAGTTCATGGATATTAAATGATTCAGTTTGTAGGCCTATTGACCATATGTGAGAAAATGGCCTATAACATATTGCCCCCCTAAAGTACAAAGTCAAAAGAAGTGACTAATGACAGGAGTACTTTACCTTGTGACAAGTATGGATCAAGAAAAATTGGTCGAGATCATTATCTATTACAATACATTTGTTATGATGATATTATTGTTGAGGGAGGCATACTTATGCTCATCATATAAGCCAATATTACATGTAAAATGATCAAGAAGTATCATCCATTGATGACAAAGAGTGGGTCGATGCTTGGATGAATGTCTAAATTATCATAAACATCATACTTTATAATCTTGTTTTAATCCTAAAATTGTAGCGAGGATGGATGGAATGATATCCAAGGTATTCTATCTCGTTCACTCAATCACCTAATGTAAGATTCTAATCATGTGAATAAATGAGCTAAAGTCGAACATGGTAGACACCATTTGATTACTAGCCAATGATGTAAGCCACTAACAGACGCAAGAGAAACCACCGATCATGTTAATGGATCTCAAGGTACCATATTACAATATATATGGTGTGAATGAATGAGTTGAAGTCGAACACCACACAAAATATTTTGATCGAAGGCCGATGAAGAAAACTTGTCACCAAGAGTGAGGAAACTTACCATTTATGTATGCAATCCCCAACATATCGAAGGGAGTTTCTAAGTCAAATTCCTAGATAATGAGATAATGTTAACAGGAAGCAACCCGTTGCAGGAGGGCCTTGATGTATCCCCAAACAATGACACGAAATGGGTACCAAGATTTGAGATAGAATGATGTTGATGTAGAGCTTATACAATAACAATAAACATGAATAAAGGCTTAAGAGTATCATAGCAGATATCAACTAAAGGACTTCTCTCGAACATATCGATGACACTTTATGGAGTTGGAAACATTGACCCAAAACCAATTATGAAGGCTTTGATATGGTGTGATGAACTAAAGAAGAAAATAGATTTCCCAACCCAACAATCACAAATATGAAGTGAAAGAGTGTCATGTTTAAGAGTGACTCATTGCCATTAATAGGTCTAGTATCCTATTTTCCCAATTTCCTAACCATTTCTGGTCAGTACCTCTTTATTTTTTATAAGCTTGAGGAGGATAGCATATGCTTGATCTATAATTTCATCCTTTGAATGAATCCCTCTAAGTAATTTTAATGAACCCTATGAAGAAGCGGTTTGGTCTTGTCATGTTCGATGAGTCCAACGTTGTTTGATGCTTTTAGGAGTCCAGTGGAGGTGCAACTCAGCTTAATTTTCATGTTTAGAGAGTTTGAAAAATAGGCAAAAAAGAAAACTCTAAAGGTTCCTTTTCATAAAATTGTCTCTTGAATCTGAAAAGGTAGAAAATGATACTCAAGAAAACCTCTTAGCCATGTTCGACTAAGGTATTCCTTTTTCGTAAATACTCTATCTTAGTTCGGAAAAGGGTTAAACTTATATTGAGTAGATGCATTTTCATTTAATTTAACAATTTCGAAAAGACAGGTTCTCAAAATTATTTTCATGTTTAGGGAGTCTGAAAAGAGCTGAAAGAGGACTCTCCTTGAGGAATGAGTGGTATAAATGGTATCAATTGGTTTCATTCATGATGGAATTGCTCAGAACACGCAAAGTTCAAGATTTTGGCTAATAAAACCACTCATTGTAGTGGTTCCCCGGGCAAGGGTAAAAAAACCAAGTGAAAGTGTATGATCAATCAAGCAGATGGTGACAATAGAATGAGAAAACCAAGGTTCGTCTCACAAAAACATGCTGAGAAAATGGAAATAGTGAGAGGTAAAGTATGGAATAGGTTTCATTTTTATACAATATTGAAACATGGAAAACTATGCTTGAAATTGGTTTCATTTTTACACAAGCTTGAAATGGAGCAAAACTATGCTTGAAATAAGTTTGCATGCCCCCATCATAATGACCAATTCTAGGAAAATTACCCCCAAGCTTCATTTCATTCACCTAATTAGATTTTTGGTTACTAATAGGTGGAAAAAATGAAGGTTTATTAATTATATCAAGTGAAAGACTCAACTGGGAATTTACGAGATCTAATCAAAGACTTGAATTGGAAGGGGATATGTTTCATTTTTTAACGAGCTTGAAACAAGACAAGGAACTCTGTTCATGGGAACCTTGCTTAATTTTTTAACGAGCTTGAAAAAAGAAAAGGAACTCTTCTCATGGGAACTTTGTCTCATTTTTTAACGAGCTTGACACAAGAAAAAGAACTTTACTCCATTTTTTTTTAGGAAAAAAAGATACTCTTTTTATTAATAGAAATAGGAGAGAGTTTACAACCATAAATAGTAGTTGATTTTTTAGATGTCTCCCCAAGTTGACTTATCCTTCCTTGTCACAAGTCACACCTCAATATCAACACTAATGCATGAATATCATGACTCCTTTAGGTTGAAGGAAACAACAGAAGGGCACTACAATATCCAAAATCCAACCCTGATGTTATGGATGATAGTGAATTTATAGGGGAAGCGTTGTAGTTTAGGATTTTACCATTATGGGCTTGAGATCCACATATGATGGGAGGATGAACTCAAGGGATAAGAGTTGAAGTCTCCAAGATAGGATCATATAGGATTCAAGCTCTTTATCCATGGTAAATAGTTAAAACAACCTCGAAGCTTCTAGAAGAGGAAGCTTCAAAATTATTTTTAATTTCCCGGATTTGTAGAAAAAAACACACCTGCAGAAGGGAGAAACATGTGCTAACCAACACATGTGGATAAGGAAGAAACTTGTGTTGAATGAAATTTTCCAAAGAGGAAAGGTGTTTTGGGGCTAAAAACCGTGTTTTTGAGCAATTTGTCCCAGAAATTCAAACTTTTTGGAGAGTTCATGGTTAGGGCTTTATGAAGGGATGATGAAAAAATGTTCATGGATATTAATTGATCTAGTTTGCAGGCCTATTGACCATATGTGACAAAATTTCCTATAACAATTGTATGAAACATTGCAGATAGCTAACTTTCCTGCACAAGTTCTTAACGGAAGTTTATTTTGTCTTAAAATTTTAGATGGTAATTTTGAAATTGTACTACATATTTTAGCTGCTCCCATTTTTCTTGATTGGGAAACCACAATATCATATAAATTAGTTCTAAGAAGTAACTCATTGGATATGGGAGAGATTTGTTGAAACTTTTGATAAGATTGACACTGGTTCAACACATTATAAATGGAAGATCATAGATGAAATCAGTATCCAATAGGATGATAAAGGAAACACTCTTGATAATGCATAGGAACAATATGGCATTAGATTGGGTTTTGTAAAATCAGTGCAGGTTTTTAAAAGAAAAATTACATCCTTTATGGGTTAAATTTTATGCCAATCGTGTGTTTTCCCAACCTTTTCTTCAAGAAGAGATGAAACCTTTATGATTATAGTTTTGACACAACTTGGGATCAAAGAGAAGTGAGAACCAATGTATAATGGAATTTCCATATTATGATTATTCTAGATTCCTCGAAATTCTTCTATGAGTTCAATTTCTTGGTCATTGAAATTAGTCAGATAAGGAATTAACCATTTTGGAACCATTTCAAGTGACTTGAGGAACAATGAAAAACTATGGTTTGTTCAAAGAAGAGGAACAAAGGTCGAACTTATGATTAGAGGTTGTGTTCTAAGTTGGATTGTTGGGAAAAATGGTACCAAGGAAGTGTTTCCTAGGTTTATTCTTTTGGTTTGGGAATACACTTAATATATGTTTGTCTAAGTAACATTATGAGATTATTAATGTCAACAGGGACTAAAGCATTCTTTTATGTGGAGTTGTGCCATGTATTTTAAATTATTAAATTCAAATGTGTCTAAAAGTGACTTTATGGGTAAATGTACTAAGGTTCACTTTAATATTAAATTTACTTATGTTTTATAAGTTACTTTATTAGAAAAGTGACCATCATGCAAAATAACATTAAAAGTACTAGGAATTCTTTTTAAAATAACGAGGCCACATGTATGGGGGGTCAAGTGGAGAATTTATCCTAGCCATTCATCTAATGGCTTTGAGATTAAATATCATCCATTAGATCCTAAGGATAGAGTTTCCATCCTTTTCAAAGTGACAAAAGGGAAAAAGGATGCATTATTCTAATACTAATGACTTATTTGCAAAGGAAAGAGGAGAATGAGAGAGGAAAGGATAGGAGCTCAAGTATGCTCAAGGAGGCTCAAAGAATCAAGGAGAGAAAATGCACAACAAGAAGGAGGGATTTTTCAGTTTTGTAGCAGATAAATTCAGGCATGTAGTCCTAAGAATCTGTGATAGGTTCCAAACAAATATTTGTGGAGGTTCCAGGCTAATATTAAGAAGGTTTGTCAGCCAAATATTATGGGGTTTATAGGAATAATCTTAAATTTTTTTTAGGTCGAGTTATCAATTCTAAATTATGTGTTGGTGTGGTAATTTTGAGTGATTCTCAGTAATTTTCTCATGGAGGAGAAGGGAAACTCATACCATTTAAATACTGCCACAGTAATTATTCCCTGGCCGCATTTAAGGAGGTTTGTTGGTGACACAAAAGCATACAATTTGAGGCAGAGAAGGGGCATTTGACACCAGAATTAAGGCTAACAACAAAGGAAGGAAGTTATGAACATATGTCACTTCTGGGTATATATTTGACAGTGATTCTAAGCTTCTAGAATTGGAGCAGATGCCTTTAGCTCGAATCTCAAGGAGCTTGTGTTGAGGAGGAATCCCTCTCTTGATTGTATACATCCCTACTAGCCCAGATCGGGTCTAGCAACAATCAAACATGCTACAGTGCAGGTTCCTAATTGTAAATAAACCGACTTGCGAGGAAGGCTTACCTGGAATCCGACGCTATCATTTGTAGAAGAGGTGGTGCTCCCGTTCCTTTGCCCTGGTAGATCACAGCCCTCACGATCTCCATGATCGGACACCTGCACATGAAAGAAACAACACAAACGCAAGCATAAAATCCAGTACATACAACTATATATCAGTCGAAGAGGACATAACTCATGAACATGATCAAGAACAAGAGTGGAACCATAACCGATAGTCGCTTAATATTAATGAGTCAAAAAGAAGAATACAACCAAAGCTTCGATGCCGAATTCTCCTTTGGCGGGTCGTCAGCCAACAGTCTCAAAAATCACGTGATGGGACAAGCCTCTCTCCTGATACTTGGCAATAGTACCCTTAGTTTGATTTGGCCTTAGGAATCAAGAAGGCTTTTGCAACATGAAAGCTCTTGGAACTTAGAAATTATGCCACTCTTGAACTAGCTATTCAAACGATCTGGGCCTTTTCAGCCCCTTCATCAATGGATGAAGGCTATATTTATAGAGGAGAGGAGGAGGTTGGAATCCCTACAATAGTGGAAGGGAGGCCTTATCCTTTGGGAGGTTCCCCATATGGTGGAAACAAGAGGCCAAAGGAGGAAGGCCGTGGTTATTCAGGCGAAACCACTCCTGATGACTCATCCACGAAGTTGTTGTAATCGAAACTTCGCCTCCTTTTTTTAAAAAACTTTCCATAAACAGAGTGGCGCGGGTGCAACACTGGGACAGAGCGCCAATTGGCGCGGGCTCAGTGTTAATTTTCCCCCATTGGCGCGAGCACATAACGGGATACCAGCGCCAAGGCAAAAACAGGTGTTTTTAGGGGTCTGCTTAGGAAATGATCAACAGAAGGAATGTTGTCCTCATGGAAAGGGATGCAATGATGGTATTTGCAAGGCATGACACTGCTTATTGGTCACAGAAACGGCCCTCCAATGGGCGAGATGGGGATTGCAGGGACGGTGACAAATTACTGTGTAACAGAGATGCCCCCTAAAGCATGAGGCCCGAAAGAGAGAGAGGGGTGAAATGCTTTACGAGAACATGCCGACTGAAAACATCGGCATCGGAAAACCTGTGGAGCGAAGTACAACTGATGTCTCAGATACATGATATATATGCATGGTATGGGCACAACCATCCATAACAGAGTGTACAATAATCTAGATCCAAGGCATGGACGCAGCCATCCAGAGAGGATCGATAAATAGACTCAGGTATGGTCGCAACCATCCAATCAGTGAGTCATGTAAATAATCATAATAATCCACAATATCGCAGCCTGGATTACAAAAGACACAATCTAGGGTCTTGCGCTCCATCTCGACCTGAACAAAGTACAAGTTCAAGCATGCGAATATGTGAGCTGAAGTCGAACATGCAAGAACATTGTCTGATTACCAGCCAATGATGAAAGTTGTTAACAGACGTGAGAGGTACCACCATTAATTCCAATGGTCCTCAAGGTACTAGAGGTACAATCTATGGCATGTGAACAATGATCTGACGTCGAACACCCGCAGAATCACTTGATCGGAGGCCAATGATGAAAACCTCACGTCAAATGCGAGGAACCTGCCATTGAGGCATGCAGGCTCCAAGGTACCAAAAGGGAGTCTCTAGATTAGCTTCCTGGATAATGAGCTGAAGTCGACAGGAAGTGACCTTGATCGAAGGTGGGCCATAATGTTTCCCACATCATCGACACGAGACAGAGGAACATGATGTTTTTGTGAATTAGGATCATACGAGAATCAGAGGGAGGTTGATATGTGCAGAGGTCAACTTCTCTTGAACATATTGGCGGCACAACAGTGGATTTGGCAGTATTTGACATCAAAAGATCAGAGGTCATAGTGATGAGGAAAATACCAGATGAGAGGTCAAAAGGGATCACCCAAACCCACGGAGGCAAGTGAAAAACGAGATGAGATGTCCCCAACCCGACACGAATGCAGACAAGTGCCATGTTCAAGAGCGACATACTGCCGACATGACAATGATGCTGGTTCCATTTTCCCTGCCATTTTGGTGAGTACCTCTTTATTTTTACACAAGCTTGAAGAGGATACCATATGCTTTTCATATAAATCCGTCCTTCGGGCGAATCCATCCTAGTACATTTAACGAGCCCTAGGAAGGAGAAACTCGAATAACGTCATGATTGACAATTTCCGATGTCATTTAGGTTTAACGAGTCTGACAAAGGAAGAACTCGGCGTCTTTTCATGTTTAGAGAGTTTGAAAAGACAGCAGAAAAGTAAACTCCAACGGTCCCTTTTCGTAAATAGTTCCCCGGACCCGAAAAGGTAGAAAACAATACCCGAGAAAACCTCCTAGTCGCGATAGGCTAGGGTATTCCTTTTTCGTAAATAATCCATCCCAGCCCGAAAAAGGGGTAAACGTATACTGGGTAGATGTCGATTCGTGTCCACTTTAATGAGATCAAAACGACAAGGGCCTCGGCAATCTTTTCATGTTTAGAGAGTCAGAAAAGAGCTGAAAGTTGACTCCTCCTGGAGGAACGAGTGGTATAAAGGGTAGCTACTGGTTCCGGCAATGGTGGAACTGCTCAAAACATGATAAAAGTCAAGAGGCTGGCTAACAAGACCACTCATCGCAGTGGTTCCTCAGGAACGGGTAAAACAACCAAGTGAAGGCATATGATCGGCCAAGCAGATAGTGACGATGGAGTGAGAAAACCAAGGCTCATCTGGCAAAAACGGGCTGATAAAATGGCAATCACAAGGGGTAAAATGGGAATGGTTTCATTTTTACACAAGCTTGAAATCAGAAAACTCTGCTTGAAGTTGGTTTCATTTTTACACAAGCTTGAAACAAAGATAAACTATGCTTGAAACCGGTTTCACTTTTACACAAGCTTGAAACGGAAACAAACTATGCTTGAAAAAGTAAGCATGCCCCCCAGCATGGTGACTCAATTCGAGGTACATGCCCCCCAAGCTTTAGTCCATATGAAAGGCAGATGGAGTGAAGGTTCAAGTTACGAGATCTAAGAAAGACTCGACTGGGATTTTACGAGATCTGATCAAAGACTCGAATTGAACAAAAACGTGTTTCATTATTTTAACGAGGTTGACACATTAAAAGAACTATCCTCAAACACCTTGTTTCATGGTTTAAGGAGCTTGACACAAGACAAGGAACTCTGCTCTGACCAGCTTGTTTCATTTTTTAAGGAGCTTGACACAAGGAAAAGAACTATGCTCCGACAACCTTGTTTCATTTTTTAAGGAGCTTGACACAAGACAAGGAACCATGCTCCGACAACCTTGTTTCATTTTTTAAGGAGCTTGACACAAGACAAGGAACTCTGCTCCGACAACCTTGTTTCATTTTTTAAGGAGCTTGACACAAGACAAGGAACTCTGCTCCGACAACCTTGTTTTATTTTTTAAAGAGCTTGACACAAGACAACCATACTCCAACCGACTTATCATAATGAACAAGAAGTCATCGCCTCTAAGAGTTCGACTCGATGGAAGGAAAACATCCTCGGAGTCAAGACCCAATGCCTCCACACCACTGGATGCACAACTGGCACTATCACCGGGTATAGGCACGGGGTAGGTACACACAGCTGACCCGAAGCAGGAGCGTATACAACTGTGGATAAAACCAGAAGTGATGGAGGAAGGCCCACACAGCACGTGGACCAAAGAACGAAAGCTGATCAATGGTCACGATTCGTCCTTCATGTGGAAAACAGACCACACGAAAAAGGGAGGAGACAAGTGCTCCCATGGCATAGGTGTAATCACGCCCCAAGAGCATATTGAAATCCAAGGGGCCTGGAATGACCATCACGTCCATATGGACGATTTTACCTCCCAAAATAACAGGTAGCCTTGGAAGGATCCCTAAGGGTTGACTCGTTCTTATGTTAAATGCCAACAGATTCTGCGTAACAGGCGCAAGTGGCGGTGAGCCAAAAGCTTGCCAAGTAGTTGAGGATAGAATACTAATAGACGCGCCTTCGTCTATAATGGTGCTAGGTACGACCAGACCAAAAGCATGTACTGTGATCTCGAAAGGCACATAAGACGGAAGGCGGTATCCTGCAAATCGACTCCAATCGAAGGAAGAGACCAAACTACTTGGAGGGGCTACCATCGAACCAAGAAGGTCTTCCCCGTGTGTTACGGAAGAAGAAAGCATCCTCCAATGGCCTCCCTCCATCTCGAAGGTGGAGGGGTATCCTCTGTGACCTCACTGCCAGAGGCGGAGGAACAACTTCTTCAGTGTATGGGATTGTGGAGAATCTTTCTCCCAAGTCTCGAGGAATCTCGAGAAACAAGAAGAACATGAGGGATGTGGAGAACCACTCAACGGAAAAGACCCGGCACTGCAGACGGGGCTGGGCTCAACCGATCCCACGACCAATGGTTGGTTAGGAACGGATTCCTGAATTCGAATTTCCGAGTGAGCGGGATTGACCAAGGATGATTCTTGACCAATCGTAGGATAAACTAGTGGAGGACTCAAAGAAAGCTGTTTGTAACTAGCCGGGAGGCATGGTGTAGAAACAGTTGAGTTGTCCAACACTCGCTTGGCTTCATCCATATAAGGAAAAAGGTGAATGGCATGGTGCCCTTCACACAACCTACAGGGATTGGTAATCTTACCTTGCTTCTTAGGAGTTTTACCAACACTAGCTAAAGACATGCCCCCAACCTGACTCCCGGAAGCCAAAGGCAACGGTGGACGACCGCTGGACCATTCTTCAAGCACCTTGGGAATGCCAGGGCAGTCTCGAAGAAGATGGTCTCCCGTGCACAACATGCAAGGGAACTTGACTTTCCATGGAGGGTTGGAAGGTTTATCAAGAGGAGGTGCATTAGAAGCAGCAGCTGCAGCCTTAGCCTCTCTCTTATCAGACTTCTTCTTCTTTGTCTTCTTCTTCTTCTTCTTAGCCACCTGGTTACTCGAATCTAGACCTTCACTGGGCGAAGTAGAAGAGGAAGACGCAGAAACAGGCGAAGAAGGGGAGAGGTCCACCTTAGAATCAACATGATGTTGTTTCGGCGGAGGAACTGATTGAACAGTAGCCGAGACATTCGGGACCACAGAGGTCGAAAACAACCAAACAGGCAACCCAACAGTTAACCCAGGAAGGGACAACGTTGCCATATAAGGAGCACCAACATTTCCAAAAGGAGGAAAAGGACCAGGATTCCCATCGGAGGGGATTCCTTGGTTGGTGAACTCCGGAAAAGTTTCCATTAGAAACGATCTTCAGAACAACACCCTAAGGAAACTAACTTTAACCAGGAATATTTCGTGGGCAGTTAATTTTTAAAACATTGAAACAAAACTCTACCATTTCATATTTTAAGAGTCAAGAAACAGGCAAAAGGTGACTCTATCACTTTCAGATTGGAAACAAGCGTGAAAGGACAAGCGCTTGATGACCTTTTCAAATTTAAAGAGTCAGAAAAGATCGAAATGACTGCTCAGGAATGCTAGGCAAAGGGTGTACCAAATAACCGTGAACTGCAATATACACCTTGGTTTAAAAATGAAAGAGAAATCAACCAAGGACTTAACGTACGTGCAGGCAATCTCCCCGAATGCTGTGTCCGGTGTATCACGGGTATAGGGCGGCAGACTCGGCTTCCTATGGATAAAGGATTGAAACCTAGTGGGGTCTCCCTTTATATACGCGACGGTACGGGGAGCACAAGTCCGTACTAGTGCTGTCTAAAGCCAAGAGGCGAACGATAGCTACTAGGTTTAACGACGCCAGAACACGTCTCTAACCTAGACCTCTAAATGTTTCGTTAATGTTTCAATGCTTCCTTAGGTAAATTGAGTAAATTTTATGGTTGATCTTCAATTATGTTTCGGTTTCAAGGCCCTACCATATGTCATATGACAATCTCCTATATGCAGCTATATGAGAAAAGAAAACTTTCAATTCGATGAATGCTATCTAGTTAAGGGAAGAGCTTCAAACAATGATGCAACAAACAGCAAAACTGAAAACGAAACTTTTCCAAACTAGATGACTTTCACTATCCAAAAGTATTCTAAAACATTCAACAAAGCGAATTATGCAATGTAATCTATGCAAAATTCTTTTTCCGAAAACTATGCAATTGTAATCTATGCACAATTTCCTTTTTCTTTTCAAATAATAAGAATGCACTCAATGCATTTTTTGATGAAATGAGAATCTACTTAATGCATGCTTTCAATGAAAGAGAATGCACACAAAGCGATTTTTAGCTCTCAATCATTAAACAATGTGATCTAAGTTCAATGATAAATCTCAAAATACTTTTCAATGCAATGTGATCTAATGCATTTTAACAAAAAGAACACTTTGAGACGAAAACTAAATAAACACAAATCTTCTTAATGAAGGATGAATGCAAAAGAGATGTAAACAAACACTAATAATGCAATCGTTGTTTCAAACACTTTGTAACGAAATCCCTCAAAAGGCGACAAGACATATGAGGTCAAACACAAAGAGGACTTCCAAAGCAAGAGATAAAAACAAGGCATTCATTCCCTTTTACATCAAGCAATCATGGAAAGAAGACATTCCAAAGAATGAGCAATGTAATCTATGCTCATACAGTGAAAAACCGGAAGGGAAAGACACACTGGTGAAGGATTTAGGGAAAAAATCTCAATTTTCATACACCCTGAAATTGGCACGACTTGTCCATTGACAACTAGCACCAATTGGCAACAATTGGCGCGACTTGCACATTGACAACTAGCGCCAATGGCCAATTGGTGCGGGTTGCTAACTGACAACAAGCGCCAACGCCTGAAAATGAAAAAACAAAGAATTTCTCCCAACCAAGACCAGACTCACCACTTCAAGCAGAATCCAGAACAAACCTAGAAGCAAAGTACTGACCAAAAGAAGCTTCCGAACAAGGGTAACCCTACCACTTGCAGGAAATGGCGCGACTGTCTGGCTGTAATCCGCGCCAGACAGGGGATGGCGCGAGTGATGAACTGGCAAACTGCGCCAACTGGCGCGACTGTCAGGGCTAAACTCGCGCCAATCAAGCCAACTATGAAAAGGTGAAAATTCAAAAAAGCAGAGGTTAGATCTGATCCTCTGGGGCTGAACCCAAAGCCAAAAATATGAGAGTCCCACCCTAAAGAGCCAACCAGCAAGCAAGCGCTAAGAAATTAACCTAAAGAGAGAACAAAACCCTAAGTTGTCCAAATTGGTGAAACCAAACTCGGGAGATCAATTGAAGCAAATACATCTACTCCGCTAATGCAGAGCAAAAGCGTTTCGAAGGCTATCTGGCTGTGCTTCGGACTCCATCTATAGTTTAAAAATCAAACAACAAGTTGACTCCAAAGCGGAGTCGCCAAATTGTTGAGGAGGTAAATCCCCTCTGCGGAGAGAGGCGATCCCTACTAGCCCAGATCAGGTCTAGCAACAATCAAACACGCTACAGTGCAGGTTCCTAATTTTAAATAAACCGACTTGCGAGGAAGGCTTACCTGGAATCCAACGCTATCGTCTGTAGAAGAGGTGGTGCTCTCGTTCCTTTGCCCTGGCAGATCACAGCCCTCACGATCTCCGTGATCGGACACATGCACATGCAAGAAACAACACAAACGCAAGCATAAAATCCAAAGAGTATGTTCATATGTTAGTCGAAGAGGACATAACTCATGAACATCGAATGGAGTAAGTCCATAACCAATAGTCGCTTAACATTAATGAGTCAAAAGAACAAAATCATGTTTCGACGCCGAATTCTCCTTTTGCGTCATCGCCAGAATATGTCTCGATAACCGTCATGATGGGAGGCTTTCTCCTGGAGACACGGGCAATAGTCTCTATGTTTGGATTTGGCCTTAGGAATCAAGAAGGCTCTTGCAGCATAAGGATACAGAAGCTCCTGAACTTGACATTAGCTATCATGGAGGATGAGCAAGCTTTTACAGATGGAAGAAATGGGAGTTAGATCCCTATACCATGGGGTGATCTGTCTCATCATGAAGCTTCCATGAGAGGTGGCAAACCACTTTCCTTTTGAAGAAAGCCCATAGCGAAACCTCCCAACTCAAGATAGATATCAGCCCAGTGGATTTGTTAGGACGAAACTTCCGCCATTTATTTTTTAAAACACTGAAGGTGGTTGGGCGTGGGTGCGGCTCTATGACAGAGCGACCAGCTGCCTCTTTGGAGGATTTCCCTCAGCGCACAGAGAATGGTCCAGAATCACACAATGAAAGAGCTATTTTTAGGGTTTTTTGTAGGGAGATGTCTTCGTGGCAACAAAGCTCATTTTCGAGGGATGCAATGAAAGTATTTTTCAAGTCTTTTTCTCCGCTCACATGTCACGAATGAGCTCCACCGCGGATAATGTGGCAGACAATTGTCGGTAACAAGAGGTGTCTGACAAAGATCAATTATTTAACTGACCAAGGAGAAGGTCCCGAAGGCCGGGCCGAAGAACAGGATCGAGGCGAAAGGAAGATAATCATACCGCCTGTACCAGAGCGACTTGTACGGCCATGCATGAGGTCATCATGAAGGCCTCATGATTTCGCTGTCTGATTATTATTTTCCCAATTAATAGCCCAATTAGCCCAAGAATGTGTAATAAAGGCGTCGGTGAAGAGGCAAGTAACATACAATATTAATTAATTCTCTTTGGTTGAAAGGGATCGTAGTGCGACACTCAGCCAGAGTGAGGGTTTCTGGAGGAAATCATTAAATGAGCTCATGATCTTGAACATATGCAATATAGAGATAGAGGGGTTTTGGGGCGCTCCTTCCAAGATACTGGTTAAATGCGATTGATTATTTGTTTCTCTTTCATGTTATGTGATTGTGCGCTTATGTTTTGTTTCCACAAATTTAAATATCCAATAATAATTTAGTTATCATACAGATTAGATTGAATCCCATTGTTATATTTTGTTATGAACAAATGGCAGGAATCACAATAGAAGATAAGAACAAAGTTTGTTTTGAACATGTTCAAATTTTAATATTTATTCTTCAGGATTCAACAATGATCAGTGATGTCTTTCAATGGTTTGAGACTCGAATATCCGTTGATAAACTTGAACACAAACATGGAAGGACAAGATGAGAAAGAAAGAATGAGGAAAATGAATTGAAGGAAATCACAGATGCTGATATTCCCTACCTCAGAGAGGAAGGCATGTTCACCTCTGATGCATGGAAGAAGAAGGTAAAGGCGAGAATGATCTTGTTAGAGAGGGAGTTCGAGACCATATTGTCTCAAGTTTCCAGAAGAGCCCCCATATGATTGGAAGGCCTTGATAGATATGTTTAATAGCAAGACAATAGGAAATTGGCGCTGAAAGACAAGCTCAAAAACATCAAGATGGAGAGGCGAGATGATACTAAACATTTAACAAGTTCCTACCAATATTGGGATGAGTCAAAGGTTAAAGTGATAGTAGCCCTGAAGAACATTTGGTGAGCTCGTTTCTCAGAGGGCCTCTTCCCAAAAGCTAAATATAGTTATTATGGACCTCCGCAAATGGGAGGGGAGAAGCACAGACTACGAGTGTTTGTGGTTCCATCAAAATAGAAGAGACATGACGACCAGAGATGGGACCTCTAACACCGACAAAGAAGGATATTTTACATTGTTCAGAAAGGAAAGAAACCAAGGAAATAAGTCCAAGGTGAAGAGGAAAGAGAAACTTGTCCAAGGTAAAGTGTTTTCATTGTCACGAGCATGGGAGCTATGTCCACTTTCCACACAGCAAGAAGGAGCTACGTTTGTAGTGAGGAAGCGCTAGCTTACGCTTCAAGCTTGATTTTTAATGCGACATGAAGGTATGTACAACACTGTTACGAAGTGTGGTATCTTGATAGATGCCTCATTCATGGTTAAAGCTGATATCTTCAAAGGAGTTGGAGCAATATCCCCAACAGAACACAGAGTTTATATATATACAACTATACGTACAATTACCTTTCGTAGGAGGTTGGCTCTCTGCAACCGATAGATGTTTTTTATGTTCCGTGACAAAATAAGACTCTCTTGTCTCCTATTCACATTGAAGAAATATGGTTATGATGTCATATTTAGAAAAGGAAAGGTGTTCCTTATACACATCGCCATGGGATGGGTGAAAACAAATCACAGAAGAGTCAAGAACTTGTGGCGTTTCGAGGTCGAATATGCATGAAAAGCTGAGGAGAAAAGCGTAGGTTAGTGACTTGGTGGCCGAGAGGAGCAAAATTTCCTCTCAACTTGTAGCCTCGGCGCCCGGCTGGAGCAGCCACAATTAGGCAGAGAGACGGCTGAAAATCCGAAGGCAGACAACTCGGCGAGGGGGGGGGGAATTTTGGAGCGATGGGCGCAGGGAGGACATGCAACCATACGTCTAGGTGAGGTGGGAGATGTGGAGACATAATCCCAGGAGAAGAAATTTCGGCAGTGGTCCATTGAGATGGTGTCTCATGGATCGACCTAGCTACGAGGAGCCCATACACAGCAAGAGGAAGGATCGTAGGATTGATGGGGAATAGATGGAGGAAGACAAAATCGTAGTGATAGATGTCGTATACCGAAGCATATCGCATTTGCAAGCGTCTAAATGGCAAAAATGTAGATTCAACAATAATGCAAATTTTCTAGTAGACAGCAGTAGTAGTGAGCAAAGAAGCTTAGAGACTCTAATTACATATGCATCATACTAATTCAGCTTTTTTTAGAAATACCATGTCCTAAGAATGGTGATAAAACAAAGAGAAGTGTAAGCATGGGGAGTATCTGTGTAATAGATTTGATATTCAGGAATCCCCACCATGAGGATGTCAGCTAAGTGTCAAGAAATATGAATGTATACCAAAAATTATATGTATTTCCACTGATTTTCCTTAATTAAAATTGGAAGAGAAATCTGTAATTTCATCACATGACAACTTGTATTACTGAATCGAGTCAAAAGACTTAGTTAGCTTAGGAAATTCAAGTTAGAGGTCAAAGAGAGGCATGCTTAGGATTTTTCTATTTTATGGGTCTAGTTATAGTTTTCAATTTTTTGTGAGTTGTAATTAGTTAACTCACCAGACTGAGTGAAATGAGTCTAATGAATTTTAACTGTAGAGATGAGCTAGTGATAGGTCCAATGAATTAAATATGATTTAATTCACAAGTAGTGATCAATCTTCATTAACCTATAATTTATTATGTGTTGAAGAAGTGGCCATTTTTTAAGAAGAAAATCCACATTGTACATAAAGAGATCAATAACTAATGCATAGAAAAACTTGCCATGTCAGCGCACAGAGGTAATTGGGAAGGCCTCCTCAAGGATTACAAAATCATTAATTGGTATTTTCCTTTAATGATATGCGGCCTAATGAATGTAAGAAAATGTAAAATGTAGAGGTAAGAAACCTAAGTTAAATATTAGGACTAAAATTTCTTTGATTGCAAGCTAGATCCGAGCCATCAAAGTGAGATAGTCAAGAAGTGCATAGGTTTCTCAAAGGAGGAATAAAATTATATTTTTTAATGATATCGACTCATATGGAAATATAAAGATAGAGGGATTTTTGAGTGCTTTCTTTCTAGATACATCTTGTGTTGTGCGTAGTATTGATTATATATTTCTATTTCATAAGTAGGATTGCATCATGTTTTGTTTCCACAAAATTGTATGATTTAGTATTTTATTTTAGTACATTCTAAGATCAAATTAAATCTCATATTTTTACAATTGTCTTTAGTGAAAAATATTAACGATTTCTGTGAATACAACATAAATGAACATTGGACTCTTCTATAAGCCTTTCCACGAAATTTTCCTTAGCTCTCCTCAGGAATTTTTTAAAGAACCACATAGAATTAATCTTCAACAGGTTTGGACCTCCCGAGTGAATATGGGAGCTCGAAATACAAAAGAATGACTATGTTTGATGATGATTCTAGTCGCATGAGTGTCCATTCGCTGACTTTGTATTCATGTGCCTCTGTCAATTTTAATTGAGATGTGCCCAATCCTCTACTTTGTGGTTGTCACGTACCTCTATCACTACAAGAAAAAGGGTCATGAAGCCTGACAAGCACCACTATTTGTAAAAGGATTTGATCCTCACTCTCAAATAATGCAGTAAAAGTGGTGATAATGGAAAGATACACAGGAAGTGTTTTTCTGTGCAAAAGGGAGTTAGTAAAATGTTAAATTAAAAGGTATATGTGGTATTCCGCATGGTGTATGGTGAAAACCACCAAAAACCAATCGAAAGGATCAAGAATGGATGCAAAGCACCAAAAACCAATTTACAAAAACAAAAAATTTATCATAAAAATATCAAAGAAGAATTAATAATAATTTGTATAAAAATAATTTTACAAAATAAATAAAAGTGAAAAAACATTTATTATTATTAATATAATAAAATAGTATGTGGTGCAAAGACCCATAAAATATGAAATAAAAAAACAAAATAACTCTTCTGTTCATGAGATTAGATATTTCACATTTTTTATCAAAAAATGTATAAAATTCTGACCTACAAGTCTTAGATGTAATACAAGATTTTTAACACCAATCACTTCTGTTTTTTAAAGTAGGTTTATTTGTCTATAAATACAATTACTATATGAAAGATAGTTTCTATAATGAAACTATAAAATTAAATTAATCAATTCATTAATAAATTTAAATATTCTTTACCTGAGTTCCTAGTCATTCTAAAATACCATGAATTTAAACAAAAGTGAAACAATTAACTTCATTTATACATTTTTAAAATATCCCCAACATATACTAAACATGATAAATTAACCATTAGAATTCATAAGAAGAAGAAAATCTAAAACCTAATGGTGGGTCAAGACATGACATAGTCCTTTCAAGGGTCTACAGAGTGAGCTCATTGTCTATCAATAAATTTTTTTAAGTGTTTGCAAAAGGTAGTCGCGTCAACACCATATAATCTTATGATCCGTTGTCACATTAACTCAAAGATAATAAACTTGAATATTAGATGCCTCCTTCAGTCCGATGCCAATACAAGCTTTAGTGCAGATGAATTATATATAATATTTTTTTGATAGATTTAACATTTCTTTATATATATATATATATATATATATATAGATATATATATCATGTCAACTAGATATAATACAATTGCATGATCAATTTTAAGTGAGGAATTTAATACAATAAAGATACCTAACTGCTATTTATATTATTCATATTATTTATTACTGAGAAGACAAAACTGTACTTACATTCATGAGATGTCATCCTCATCCATCACACTTTTAAAGCCAAAATATGAGAGATTTGTACTCTTATCTGGTTTTTCAACCATCATCCATTTCAAGAGGTCTGAATAACCTTGTTTGGATGCCCCATAACCATAATTCTTTGTCAAACATTATATGCTCATCTGAGAGTATCAGCCTAAATGATAAATTTATATTCAACTCAGAGAACTGACTGGACCTTTTGACAGAGCACGTGATTTGTTTCATAACCAGATAGATTTATTCATTGTCCATACCAAACAGATTCTGTCTATTTATAAAAGTTCCCGCAAAGAGGCTGTATATAAGAATTGCTTTTATAGTTAACCTTGTGAAACTTAAATATCACTTAATGTAGGATGTTTTTCAACAATAATGATGTCCTGAAATTCATAGAATGTTTAGGTGCCACAAAATTGTGGAAATTGATCAGAAAATTCAAAGTATCCAGAAATACAGTAAAATGTATTCAGTAATGCATAACCTCATTATATCTTGGTGCTGCTACTTTTCTACGAGGTTTATCTACCAATTCCTTTCCATTTCTAGAGAGAGTATATATATAAACCTAAATGCAAGATAAAAACTTTGAAAATTTTAGACTTACAAAATTTTGGGCCAGAAGTAATGTACAATACTACTAAGGCTTCATAAATTGAACCACATAAGCAGTAACTATAAAAATTGAATTTGATATAATGAGGCTAAGATCTACAAATTCTATATAATCTAGATCAAACTTAATTATAAGATCTTAGTACTATAATTAGGTTCTCCATAGCCACAATGACCGCAATGTTTATGTTGCTATTGTAGGTGAAACTCTTGCCATATTTGCATCTTGTATTGATTGCCGGGTGTTTGGCTAAAGAAAAGGCAAACGCTTGCTTTTGCAAGAAATGCTGTCACCTCTGACTGGAGCCATGATATCAAACTGGAAATTAGTAGTACTCAAGGCATCTCGCATACAGGAAAATGTCTTCATTCTTGACTTTATAAATCAAGTTAAATTTTCATGTTGCCGGGAAAGAAACTTTTCAGAAGCTCAACATCAAAGATGTATCCAATATGCTCATCATTGGCACATTAGGATAGCATCAAAGTCAAATGAGTAAGATTACATACATTAAAACAAACTCTCACGAAAAGAGGCATGGGGCCTCATCCCCCCGCTATAAATTATAAGACATGCCATAATGGGAATCTAAAGTTCAGATTATGTTGGACTGTGTATAAGTGATGAAAGATGTACAAAACCAAATAAAGATAAAAAATCAAATTATAAACTGAGAATACCCATAAAGCCACAAAAAGGTGACTGAACAATGAACACACCAAAAATTTAATCATGTAAATTGCACCATGCTAAAGTCAAGATATCATATTGATATCGATGGAGAAGAAAATTGTACTCAAAATATCATAGTTACGAATGTGACAAAGAAAACGTGGGGAAATAAATCAAACATTCAATGCGAAAATACACCATAATCAAGTTAAGAAATGAGGAAAATAATGGCGAAATTGTTTTTCATTTCATGGTCCATCTCATATGGTTGTACACTAATGTTAATTACTTTTTTAATAGTATATGGTCCGCATATGATGAGGAGGTCATCATTACCCATGTTACAACATCTCCCTCATATAGGGCCGTAGGAAGTACCCTTAGCACAACCATAATTTAGAAATTCTCCATTCTCTGGGTGACTTTGCTCTATATTATCAGAGCTATATGCCGATTGCTTCATTGAGAGGTGATGTGTTTACTGTTGGCGCATTTCAAATAATCTTTCGTATGACTTTAGCCATTGATATGTCCAATACCAATGATCCGCGTATTTGACTCCACTATACTTCATGGAGCTCAAAGAGGAATCCATAGTATGATCCATGAAAGTGTCATTCAGAGAGGATGGTTGTAAACCTCCACTCTGGCATTTCCCCTTCATCAAGCTATATCACCATAATCATGCATAAAAATTCATAAGTACAGTATCTGAAATAAATGAGGGAGCATCAGCAGGTTGGTTTTTATGTCCCAACCATATCACACATGCACATTCTCATATCAATGGTTAATGCACAATGGTTGGTACTCGGGTATAATGTAGAGTCTAGAGACTCTAGACCATGTTAGCTATTGGTCAGTTTGTGAAGAATTTTCACCTAGCTAGGGAGCAATTTTCATGTGGGGATGTGGAGGGTTAATGTTCCCTAGCCCCTTTGCGTATATTGATTGACTTAGAAGTGAGATCTTAGTAGGTCTATATACTAGGAGGCTTACTTTGATGTAAGGGGCCATGTACACAAGGAAGCACTTTCACATGGGTGCACTGCATTTAGGAGGATGGGCAGCAGATGGTGATTAACCTGACACACTGAGTTGGGATAATTAGACAACAATGGGATGTCCCCATTAATAAAAGGAGGAAAAATCGACTTGAGGAGCCATTGTGTGAAATGTACCATATTGCTTAGAGAAGCCTCTTCCACCTCTAGACACCGAGATTTGGAGAGTGCACCACCTTTGGGATTGTATAAACCATAGATGAAATAATAATCATAATAAGAAATTAATGGATAAAAGTCAGAAAAAGATTAAATTTAAAGAATAATTGGGAAATAATTAGGAAAATTAAGAATTGACCAATCTTCGACACACGTGTATTGTTACACAAAATAACTAAGATAATTTCAAAATTATTGTTTCATTAATTCCTTACAGATTAGATAAGATCTCATCAGAGGGACAAACAAAAACCACTACTTTATCTTATGTTTAAAGTGGTCGAATGGAGGCATTATGGTTGACTTAGCAATAGGGTTGCTTGTGGACTTGGTCCATGTTTTATTGTTGGCCTCCTCAATTGGTGATATATAAAGGAGGAGATCGCTCTTTGTTAACACTTTGTATCGCATCTTAGATGTGATGGTGTGATGGGTTGTTCATCGAGGATCTCAAAAGAACAATGTTATTTACTCATGTAATAGGAAGTCCTTATGACAAGCACCGATCCTTATCAGTATCAAAACAAGATGTCTGGCGGCGTTGGATTCAAGGTTGAAAGTTGTATTATCAAGTCATTATGTTGGAAAATACATTATATTTTGTGAATGTCTTGTACATTTTGTTCAGAGGGTGATTGCTCGCCAATGCTTGGAAGCTTGCTGAGAAGTTTTTTCTTGAGATAAAGAAGGAAGACTTGGTGAACACTATCTTTTGGCAACAATAATGTATTGTACACTATCTTCATATTAGAAAAAAGGACTTCAGGCCACTACTGCCCTAAATTATGTTATTATGATCTAATTTTTCGTACCTTGTTTTCACATGTTTTGAGCAAGTTCAAACAAAGGAACAAATTTCAAATGCTCCAATGTCAAGAGTCAAATCTAAAATCATATTTCAATGTATGATAATACAATGGATATACATTATAACAGATGACATGAGATCACAAATGTGAAAAATGAGTCATAAGTGACTAAAAATGTAATTCTAAAAACCCATTAGGTGAGTCAAACTGTCAAATTGATGGGTCAAATGGGTAATATTGGTAGGTCGGCCAAGATTTTCCAGCTAAGTTAAAAACCTGTTTGACCTTGACAATGGTTACACCCACAAGAAAATTATTCAGTTAAACGCCAGCTGGGTAAGATCAAGAATCAGGGTCCACCAGAAATCACACATTGATAAGATATCTCACCAAATGGAGCATCCAAGGCTATCCTTTATCCCTATGAATTAAAGAGCACTGAAATGCAGTGACAAGTGACCAATAAATATAAGCATCCCAGAATAGTCAACCATCCCAATTGGCCATGATTTTGTCTGTACCATATTTCACTGAATCAACATGAATCCAACTCAAAATGAAATAATAGATAACCAACGTTACAGAAGTTCTAAAAAATAAAACCAAATTCATGAAGTTCTAAAAACTAAATGTTCTACAACATAGATCGTTATCCCCAAGTCCCTCTCAAAATGGTGAGATCACTACACATCGATTGTTTATCCGTCTTTAACCCTAAACTATCATTTAACACAAAATAATTCCTCCATTAAAGATGAAATCATCATCCTCCGAAGTCATCTTTCACAATTTGGGTCCCATATGTTGAAATTTATTCAAGACAAGACAATTATGTTTCACCTATCACTGATCAAGGTAAACAATTTACTGAAACCGAGAGAGTGAACATACCCATATCTCTAAACTTACTCTACGTAAAGAAACACCATTTTTCAGCATCATCATATTATAAGATTATGTAATTTTACCGTCCGTAACTTTATATTACATACATTCCAGTTCTCCATATCTTCTTTAGATTTGAGGGTCTAATGTTCTTAAAATGTGTAGAAAGTGAGATTTAGGAAAATGATTACTTTAGATTTGGAAACTATCACTTAAGTTCAAGAATAGAAACATGTTTCCAAATAGAAGCCAACCCATGTCAAAAACACGGTGATATTCATGATCAGAACAAAGAAAGAATGCTATGCTTTATGTTTTACAAATTATAGATTTAATTTTGTCTATTGCTTATGGCATTCTTACATGAATAAGAAATGGAATTTGTCCATGTTTTAGTTTAATTCTACTTAGAGCTTACAAAATCGCTCTAGGCCAACAAACCTTATTCTACCTTGCCTGAACATTTAAGAACAAATTATTTTTGTAAGTTCTGATCATATCATAAACTTTATCAAACAATTATCATCCTATATCAATGGTTTGTGTTCTCTTAAGCATACTTTCACAGAACTCAGAACTCATTGCATCTGCTGGGATATTAAACTGCTTCTGCTGAATGGGCTATAAAACAGGAATGTTTAGCATAATAGAATCCCACAGTGTGTGATACCTGCAATTTTATATCCATTTATCGAATGTCTTTAATGTTTAATATCGCCAAGTTGTTAAGAAAATGATCAACCCAACGAATATGAAAGGTAAATTCGAATTTTGATAGATAAGCCCTCAGCGATTGCACATGGTTTAGATAAAGGTCCTAAGAGTATTACTGACATTTAATTTGAATCAACTTTGCCTTTAAAACAATTTTCATAAGCTTGATCTCAAGTAACCCTGAATTTAGTAATTACTTTCATAAACAAATTTGGGACAAAATTATTAGCATACTTACCATCACATATTGATTGACTTGGGGCTAATCCAATTGATAAGAGTGACACTTTTTCTAAATGCATTATCTTCATCCTATATCAATATGTTGGTGGTTCTCCTTTGGGTGTTTTTCTAAGTTATGAATACCCTGGATTAGAAGTTTGTTTTAGGTCATTTTTATGATTTATTATCTGAAAATAATCGTAATTAAATAATGCAACAAATTCTTCAAAATCTTACGAAAATAACCCATTTGATGTTCTTGTTAAACTTTATCATTAGTAATTATTGTTCAGAAAAGTATTTGATGACGACATGCTCCAATTGAAATCTATTATTTATAGCGTCAATTAGCATAAACTATTATGCTCAAGAAATGCTACGGCAGCAAATAATCATCATATGACTTAACACTTTTATGCAACTGGTCTATGAAGCAACAATGAATCAGTTACTATTAGTCACGGTCATTTTTACCATTTAAATTGAATCCTGACGCCATAGTAAAGATTCATCCACATTTGAAAACAAAAAAGAATTCCTATAGCGCATTGTATAGAACTAAAAGATCATAAATGCGTAAAAATGCATTCATTAAGTGCACAATGGCGTTTTTCTATGTCACAATTTTATTGATCGATTAATCACTAGCAAAAATGAAGGATATATTTAGTGCCTAAGAAGACCTAATAAATCTATTAATTGGCCAATGGGCAACGTTATCAAAGATATTTATGAATTTTATAATGTTTTCCAACAAAAATCAATTAATTCATAATTTTTTAATACATTTTAGCATTACCTTTGAAAAATATTTTACCATATAATTGACCTACCCCATTAAAAATCAACACTGGCTTTCGTGACTAAGTTTAGTGGCTTCGCAACTTGTCAAATTCATGCCTTTCATCGGTGATTATTACCAATCAATCAATACCTATTGCCCCCCAAAGCTCATAAAATGAAAATCAGATTATAAATCAAATGAAGAAAACACAACATGAAAATAAATGGTAGAGACTATATGAAAGATAAAGGATATGGAATTTCTGCCAACTTTTTGAATTGACAAAAAGGCAAACGAACCCCAGAAAGGCTGCCACCACAAGAGACAGAAGTTGATGGGTGGTCGCCAATCTTAAAAAAGAAGTAACCACTTTGTCCTCCAACCTCATAAAGAACATATTTTTTCTCAGATTTCCGATTTACCTCGTCTTCCCTTGCTTGTTCAAAAACATGAAGCAAATTGACAATTTAAGAAATGTATATGCATCAACTGTGGTCCCTTATTCCACGAATATATGAGGAATTTTGAATTATATGCCTCGTGTATAGCTTTATTGTCGTATCATTAAAGGCCAAATACCTTGCTTTCCTCTGTATTACTGTTAAAATATTCACATTTCTGCATTAAGGAAGAATATGAGATAAACTTAAAGAGAATTTATTTTATTATTTTTATTTATCATAATTATATCAATAAACGAGTGTGAACTATCAAGTGTCACAAGAAATCAAAAAAAAAAAATTTTAAAAACTCGTAAAAAATGAACTCAGAATAAGACGCGTTTAAAATCACCACTGTATTAGTATCTTCATTGACTTCCAGAAACGTAAAGAATGAATCAAAGAAATGAAGTATTATAAATCAATAATACCTAACAGAAAAAGTCTATTAGACTTACAGGTTTTCAAAAATTTTCAGATTCATCACCTAAAACTAAAAGTAGAACCTCGTCAGTCACTGTTCCAACAAGATTAAAAAAGTGTCCAGCCCGTTCAAGAAAAATAAATAATCAACAACAAAATCTTGAAAGAAAATTTCACAAAGAAGAAGAAGTTAAGAATCATTATATATATCGAATAAATGCAGATTGAAATGTCAATTGGGGATGTAAGTATATAAGAATTTCTCCACAATAATATAGAGAAGAAGAAACACCATCAGAGACAAAATCATTATATCAAAATGATATTGAGAGAATCAATGACTAATACCTATATAAAAAGAAGAAATGTCAATTAGAAAGATATTGAGATTTGTCCAAGTATCAAGGTCAAAATAAGATAAAGAAAATAGTTTTCTTCATTTCACACACCATGAAGTTTAGGAGAATCATGTTTATTGTTTTTCTTCATGAATGTTTGACTCAACTCAATGATACGAAGATGATTTTTATAACTCCGTACTTTCTGCTATGAAATGGAAGGAAATAGAGGGTAGGGGTTGCAACAAATTGAGATACCACTTATTTATTACTATGTTCACATTGGTATAAATATCATCATATGTTGGAAATTATATGCTATGGAAACTAACTCGTATAACACATAATATAAATGAAGAACTTTTTAAATTGTCTTATCAAAATTGGATCTAGAACTAGTATATTCCATTTAGCTCTATACATCATCAACAACGTTCTAGTTGTATTTCAAATGTAAATATTTATATGCAAGAATCACTTTACATTCTATGCATTTTGAAATCTAGTTTTAGATGGACTTAGAGAAAATATAATGTTAAGGTTATGTACTGAGTGTCATTACTTGGAATAACACGCACACCATGGTTTTGCCCAAATTTGATGATTCGCTCGACATCCTCGTTAGAATATCGCATTTTCGTAGGTGATCCATGTATGTCGAAATTTAATTTGAGGGAGAAGGGGATCAGAATCGTTCAAAAGGGAAGACATTGCTTGTTATAGCTCATTGGCCCTTATGGTCCATAGAATGTCCATACAAGTAACTCCGACGGTGGAAATTGGCATCATTCCTTGTTTCATATGGGGTATTTGTGCAAGGCGAAACCGATTGGTTCACTGAGTTAGAGAGTAGAACAGGGAATCCAAGGTAGTAGGGCTGAGACCAGATGGTCAAACAAGGAGATCTCACCTCACCGTGAAGAAACATGCGGCAAGCACTTTAATAGGATTGGTATTCCACCTAGGTGCACGAATCCCCTCGAAAAAATTAACATTACCACAAAAAATACTGCCACCGCCTTTCGTAGGTGGTTTATGGACTCGTCGAAATCGTTACGACACCGATCCGCCCGCAAAACCGTTGAAATACTAAAAGGATCATTCTCCTTATCACCCCGCACGCGCGCGCTACGAAATATTTTTCTCTCTCCGTCGTTGTCGTTGGTGCATGTGTTGGTCTTGATGGCAAACTTACCGATGGAAGGATTGTTACACACGAAGGTTTCGACAACTTACTAGATGAAGTTGCTTGTCCTTGACAGAAACCCGACTCGATGAGTCATAAAAGTCTGGAGCACAAACCGTTCATTAATGTTGTTTTATGGAACCCGTCAAGGAGTTGCTGCCAGATAAGAACGGTGTTAAATATGTATATCGATGTACTGTCGGTCACACACGCCGGGACCGCCACCCATCTTATGAATAAGAAGAAAGCTAATCCAGCGCCGGCAGAAATGATACGAAGACACAAAGACATGCAGCCAGGGAAGAGTGCACCGACAAGGGTGGGGCTCACGTGCCCGGCGCAGGTGCCCTTTGGTGTCCAAAATTAGGAATACCAAGGGGCATTACCATGGTTTTGCACATAGTATTGAGTGTTGTATGGTTTTATTTGATTCCTTCCAAGAATACCATTGGAATTTGTGTGGTTTTGACTCATGGTATTGATAAAAGCTAAATTCATTTAAGGAGAAGCAGATTATAGTGCAAGATGTGCAGGTGGTTGTTGATGAATAAATTTCTCTAAGAAGAATGAGCTATTAACCTGCTTTAATGGATAACGAATTTATGGATGTTATGTTAGCCAGTAATGATGGATGAAGAAATTGATGAAGAGGGATTCTAGATCTCAAATGATTATCATTATATGTTCAGCTGAATGACCGATTCAAGGGACTTATTGTAAAGGAAGTATCTTAGTTGTTTATTCCATTTAATATTTATGAAGGTCAGTATTCCAGGATTTGTTTTTGTGTTCATGGCGCGAGGCTTATATCGGGTTGTCTTCAAGAAAAGCAGATGGAACAAGGATAGTTCAAATTTTTATGTATGTATATGTAGGTTTGTCTTTGGTGAAAGCTGCTGCTGCTCTTGACCTTCAAGAATGGTGCCACCATGAATTAGAAGTGACACCAAGGTGGAAACGAAACCCATCATGTATATTCTACCATGGTTCTTTCACTAATGTAGCTATATGGGGATTCAAGTTGTTTGAATATTGATTATGTCAAGCCATTATGTTGATTAAAGAGCAAGTTGTTGGTTTAGATTAAAGAGGATTCAATGAATGATTCATAAGCAGGGTTTGTTTCATACATGGTTTTTAAATGTGGATAGTCCAACAGAAATCTAATGAAAAGGCCTAATATGTGGCTTGTAGTTGTTTTAACTTTATGAAAATTGATGAAACGTGGTCCAGTGAGAGGCTTCAGAGCTGCCTTGTGAGGGGTATTACCTTCCGCCTAGCCGGTAAACGAGAGTAGGTAGCTCCCTTCCAAAGGGTAGCCGTTTAAAATGAGAGCAGTGGAGTAGTAGTTTCCCTTCCAGAGAGGTCAAATGCAGACAGGGTTGTAGTTACTTTGAAGATGAGGTTAAATGATGTCTGCTCCCACAGGGAAATGCCAAAATAAGATTGCTGGCCATATGCGGCTAGGTGATGTTTTTTATATTATTAAGACAGACGACATGGTTTTCCACTGGGCCTAAATCTTTAAGACTGTGTCTTAAAAGGCTATGTGTGATGGTTTATTCTATTATTATCAACATATTAATACAATGTTTTATTTGATGAATGAATGATGTGATGATGTAAGTAAAGAATAATTGTAGCAATTAGAGCCTGATATATACGCAAGTTTTCTTAAGGATATCCGCGTGTATACGCGAGTTTTGTTCAAGAAGTAGCGCATGGGTTTTAGAGAAAGAAAAAACTAAAAGTTTTCGCCTCGCTCTAAATATTGATTCACTCCCCCCCTCTCGCATTTTTCCCAACAATTGGTATCGTAGCAGTTCTTCTCACAGGGTTGACTGAAGAGATCCGTCAATGGGGTTGTTATATTTTCTAGTGCCACTTACTAATGAAAGAATCCCATTCATATCGAATGTGCCATATTTTCAAAGTCTTGGTGAAGTAGGCAATTGTGGAACAAGGTTATCGTATCCGCAATTATCTCACTCATGAAGCAAAGAAGAAGATAGAAATAATGCTAAAGGTCAATGTTTTATTAGGAAGAAGGTTCAACCACCCAATTTGTTAAAGGATGCAAATAAATTTAGTGGAAAGAGTATATAAATTCATTTGGAAGTATGAAGGATACAAAGGTAAAGAATCAACCCTGACTGAATATGAAAATTCTAAGGATGGAAGATGGAGGACACAGTCTTTTTTTAATGCTTCAGAATATATTAAATCATAGAATCAAGAAACCAAGAGAATTTAACAACTCACAGAGAAAATCAAGATTTTGATTAGAACTAAACTAAAAGTGACAAATGTTGAGAGCAAGATCTCAAATCCTTACTATTGTTGAACTACATGGTATCCCCGACCGATTTTGACGAGACAAGGAGGTCCTCTCAAATCGCAGAATTTGCCTTTAAGGCATGTGTAAAAGGAAAAGAAAAGGAATTTTGTCAAGGAATTCAAGTTATACCAAAAAAAGGTGTACCCAGAGAAGATCCAACTGTATCGTAAGATTCAGAGAAGCTCTCAAGCATTATCAGAAGAGTTACTGGCGCTAATGTCCTTAGTAATATACCATGATAAAGGGAAACACTAAGGCTGAAAGAGTTATTATAAACAAGATAACAATGATGAATGTCAAGGAGGATAAAGAAGGATCACTCAGATCACAAGTGCTCATGGCAAGAAGAAAAGACATGCTACCTAGTACTACACACACCAACAAACAACAAACACAAGAAGGATGGAAACAGGATGATTCATACCTGAATATCCACCAAATGAAACATCAGAATATATGGATACATCAAACATGCAGCCTAGAAGAAATTCAACATCAATGATGAAAGTAATGATTGGGACTTAAAGGAAGGAATCTATCTACAAAGATGTGATCTCTAGAATGAATGGACAAAGTAGAATGTATCAAAGATCATGGTAGAAGTAACCAATCACAATGAAGGACTTGAAGCAAGAATCATCTCTCCGAAAGCAAAACCTCGAAGCATCAAATAAGAAGACAAGAACTCAAAATACTAAGAAACAAAAACAAGAAAATGGGTTGAAAGAAGAGATTTTAAAATTAAATGATCAAGTATAAGGGATGGAAGAAGAATAAA
Source organism: Pinus albicaulis (assembly GCA_034641835.2). Classification (NCBI taxonomy): domain Eukaryota; kingdom Viridiplantae; phylum Streptophyta; class Pinopsida; order Pinales; family Pinaceae; genus Pinus; species Pinus albicaulis. The sequence goes on along the minus strand of CM076573.1, from coordinate 533,330,139 downwards.
AATACAATGGAGATTGGAGGTTGAAATACTACAAGGCAAATGAGGAAAGATGAAAACTTCTGAAAGCCAAGACAGTATTAGATTCTTAGATGGCCATTCTGGTATTCAAAGGTCTCCTTCTCGTTAAACTTGACTGTCAGCGGAAATCAAGTAAGGAGAATTCTAGTTCACAAGAAAGTGCTGTGTGATTCAAAGGATATCAATGCAAAAACTCCGAAGTGTTGAAAGTTCAACCGACAATCCCGAACTCTCAAAAGAAATCATTCCCTCCTTGATCAAAGGTCTTGTTCTTCCAACCAGAGACAGGAGCTGGAAAGAAAAATGAATAAAAGGTGTTTTATTTTTTTCACAAACAAATATTCTAAGAACGGGATTAAGTTCTTCACACAGAAACCAAACTGGTCATAAAGAAGCCGATTGCAGAAAAGGAAAGACACTGATCTCAGTGATGCTGTCATGCCAGATGGTTCTTAGCCAAAGGGACATGCAGAAAATAATGTGATGAATAGATCTCGAGAAATGGGATAATTTCAGCACAATTCTCATGGGCGTGAAAAGAAGGAGGACCTACTAAAAACGTAGGAATATTGACCTCATCATAAATATCCGTTTTTAGCCACATTTTCGCACATCCGTGAGAGTAATGAACGAATATACTGAGAATCCAAGAAGGCATTCATTATTATGGCTGTTATGATATTCTTGCATATTTTATGAACACTTCGGTTATGTTCATTTCGATAAAGGCATCCGATGTGAAGAAGATAGGTACACATGTGGCATAAGTTTAGGGGGAGATGGAGTCAGAATTTTTCCCCGCATTTTAGTTTCAGTACGCGGTTTCGTGAACCAGCCGTGTATACACGCGGAGTTTTGTTGGAGACGATGGCATTTTCGTCAGATGAGGAGACAGTCCGGTGAATGAGCAGGTTGTGGGAGAGCACCACCACTGATTTACCAAGAATTGTTCACTCAGTCCTTAGTTTTGCAGCACTGTTTAAATGATCACACATGTTTTTATGGAGATTATGGATGAGCCCTAATTGCTTTTGCGGGCATTTTTTTCACACATGGATGAGATGGAAGTCTTATGATTCAGATAAGGATAGATCATGAGTTTGTGGCTAATGACTTTTGTCATGGTTTCTGCACCTTTCATACATAACATTGCTAGAAATAAATATAAATCATGAAGATCTTGGTGATAACATATACTATGGATGATTGCTTTGACACATATTGTCTATTGAAGAAGATTTTTTTGGTATGGATAATTCCTCTTGGGAAGAATATGTTGATGCTACAAAAGAGCCTGGGCTTGGTTACTAATGCGCTTATGCTAAAACTCGTTGGATGACACTCTGAAAAACACAACCACATTTTCCTATCTATCTTCTCTCATATATTCCAGGGAAGCTGCTCAATATCTCGCATACTGTTGAGTAGTCTGATGAATTCAGAAGATTAAATTGATTATTGTCTGATGATGGCTGAGCAATATACGCGAAGTATACCATGAAACTTAGGTATATTATAAATTTGCTAGAATTTCAAGATACCACAACCGCCCATGAAAAATTTCATGTCTCATTTTATTTATTTACCCTGATACCACAGAGAAGATCATCCTTGATATTTAGCTGCGCATCGTCCGATGTCACCATGGGTGAGTATCTTTCGCCCGCAATGAAGAAATTGTCAACACAGGATATTAAAGACTTCTGATATTTTAATAACAGTATCATTGCTCACTTGAGCAAAAAATATGTTGAGACTCCAGATGGAACCACCACTTACCACACATGATCCATCAACTGAAAATCACCTTGTTCAGTAGTTGAGTCAAATGTGTAAACCCACTTGGTTGGGTACTTGAGTCATATATGTAAATCCACTTTATTTGATCTCTTGATGCTATATTATTCTGACACACCTAAAACTACCAACAAAACATTGATGGGGGATGTATGGATACACTAACCAAGAATAAAGGCAAAGGAGATGACAAAGTAGGAGCACTTGAAACATCAGCCAAGGAGCAGAGAAAGCATAAGAAGAGGTAGCAGAAGCAGCAAAAAGAAGAAGCAGGGCAGCAAAGAGAAGCAGAGACAAGACCATTTGAAGAAGCAAGGAGTAGCATTAGACAAGAAGAAGAGATAGAAACAGAAAGATAACAGAGACAGGAAAAGGAGACAGGCAGAGGCAGTGGAAGCAAATATAAAGGAGACAGGCAGAGGCAACAAAATACGTAGGAAGAGATGAAATGGACATGCGAAAGAGAGGCAGCAGGCTCATCAGTCGCTGAAGCTTCTAAAAACAGTGCAAAGGAAATAAAGAAGAACACTGCTAGAGTGTAACAGTCGAATACAGAGGTAGAGTGAAACGGTCGAGCAGTGGAGACAGAGGCAGCGAATACAGAAGCAATGAAGTGGTCGAGCGACAGAGGCGTTAGCACAGCAGAGGCACATAAATTCTGGGAATCGCTTAACCCCAGGCGGAAGGATACATAAAATAAATTCCGAGAATCACCTCCCCCGCTGGAAGATACACTAACGATTGGAGCAGCAAAGTATACATATATATAAATCTCATTTCGGGAATCGTTACCCACGCTGGAGTATATATGCAGCGCATTACATATATTGCGCCTTATGCATAGAGGTCCAAAGCATACATATATATTTATATGGAGCGCTTTGTAAACAAAGAAACAAATGTAACAAAGCCTAATATGGTGGGACCCTTTCCTCATCGCACCATCGCAACATCGCAACATCGCGCCATCACACAATCGCAACATCACAACATCGCGCCATCGCACCATCGCAACATCGCGGAATCGCAATATCGCACCATCGCAACATCGCACATCGCAAATGTTACATTGCACGATTTTTTGTTTGATCTGCCGATCGCCGTTGCGATGTGTTGTCCGCCGTCAGATGTGGGCCCCGACCCTTTCATATATTAGAGGTTGTGATTCGACTTATTGGATTGTAATATAAGACCAAAGGCTTAAGGTGGAGGGCGATTGTTTATATAAAATGATTGTTGTTAGATATATAAATCATGGTTGCAGTTGTATTAAAATATGCCGCATGGGCTGTGAACCCACGGGCCTCGGCTTAATAGGAGAGAGATTATTAATATACAACGACTGTGATATATGTCCGTTCCGCTTGCGGAATGTTCCACATCAACAAGACACTCGTGGCATGAAAAGCGTTGGAATATGGTCCAGAATTACAGTCAGCAGATTCATTTATATATAAAGCGCTGATATAAAAATGAAAAATGCAGTTACACAAATACAGAAGTTACGCAGCAGCCATAAACAGAAAGGCATACAGAGAAGAGAAAGGGACAAAGACACAGTCAGAGAAAAGACAAATGCGCAACAAGCCAAGAGACAAAATGAGTGAGCTGGAGTTCTCATTTGTAATTTGAATGTAAATGTTTTATTTAAATTTATATTGTTGTGATGCATTGGCAAGTCTTCGGAAGAGAGAAAATATCCCACTGTAATATCAAAATAAGCACCTACTGTTATATTTTCTAAATGAGCGGATAAAAGAGATGAGAAGGCAGAAGGCAAAGAGACATGGTCGTCCATTTCGAATTCCCAATGGAATACAAACAGCCATGAAGCTGTTTTTGTATAAAACAAGGTAATATCCAAGGGGAGAAATGCATTGACGAAAAAGAGTGAGAGAATAAGAGAGTGTGCAGCAGAATTAAAGAGAGTTGAAGAGAATAAGCAAGCTGCAAGAAGAATGTGAATAAGGAGGAGCTGAGAAAAGAAGAAGAAGGGGCTGAGCAGAGATGATGCAGGTCTGATATAAGAGTTGATGAACAGCAGAGAAGAAGGTACAAAACAGAGCTAATATCCAAGGTAAATCAGCAAGTGTTTTTCTTTTGAAAGAGTAAGGAAGTTGGAGCTTCCCTATCAAGTTGTAGCTTGATAGATGTCAGTTGTAGCTGACTGAGGTAGGAGCCTCCTGTAGGTTGGTGCCTACAGAAAATAGATGGGAGTTGGTGCTTCCACATCAAGTTGTAGCTTGATAAAATGTCAGTTGTAGCTGACTGAGGTAGGAGCCTCCTGTAGGTTGGTGCCTGCAGAAAATAGATGGGAGTTGGAGCTTCCTTGCAAGTTGTAGCTTGCAGAATTGAGGTTGGAGCCTCCTGTAGGTTGGTGCCTACAGAAAATCAGTGGTGAGAGGGAGTCGGAGCTTGCCTTTGCATCACAACAATAATAATATGTGGTTTTCTCCCTTTATGGGTTTCCACGTATATCTGGTGTCTATGTGCATGATGTCTATGTGTTGATATGATATATCTATTCTGCTAATACTTGCTGCTAACATATTAAGACTGCTGGTACATTATCTAATCTGCTTATTAATTGTTGCTCATAAATAAAGATTTCTCACACATTATGTTGATCATGAAATGAAGGTGTTAATAAAGTAAAATAAGTTTTAAAGGAAAAGTTTTAAAAGTCCATGAATGTGTTAAACTGATTCACCCCCCCCCCTCTCAGTTTAACTAAGAGTTCAACAATTGGTATCAGAGCAGGTTCCTTTGGTGTAAGCTTAATAGCTTGAAGGAGATCTGGTTGAGTCATGGACTATCAAAATGCACCTGTGTTAAATACAACAAACTTTCCTGAATGGAGAGATAAGGTTAAAACAGGATTATTGGCTTATGAACCTGAAGTATGGAAGCTTGTATGTGATGGTTATTTCACAGACTCCCCCACAGTGAAAGAACAACAGAGGAATGCCAAGGCAAAATGTGTGATATATGACAGTCTTCATAACAAGGACCTTGAGTTGATAATGGATTTAACCTCTGCAAAAGAAATCTGGGACAGATTGCATTTCATGCATGGAATAAACACAGAGGACTGCATTGTGAAGAAGGAGAAGAGAATTAAGAAGAAGAAAAATTCAGGTCAAAAGGAAAATATTCAATCAAATGAGGTACCTGCTGGTGTGAATAGTAGTGAGAGCCATGAAGAAATTGCAGCTGAAGAAAAAGCCAAACTTGACACAGCTCTGACTGAAATAGAAAAATTGAAGAATGAAAACAAAGACCTTAAGAGATTGGTACAAATATGTGATGAGAAAGAATATGAAGATAGGAAAGAAATTATTGGCCTGAAGACACAGCTTGAAGAGGCAAAGAAAATAGAAGACACTCTGCTGCAACAAATGAAAGAGAAAAATATGGAATGTGAGAGACTGGAAGAAGAAGTAGCGAGCCTAAGAAAGAAATTAGAAAAAGCCCAAAGAGAATTATTAATGAATACTCCTCAAATGAAAAGCTCTGAACAACTGGACCAAATTCTAAATGCTCAAAGGTCTCCTCTCATAAAGGCTGGGATAGGATATGAAGGAGAAACAAGTAAGTCCAAGGCAGAAGATAACAAGAAAATCATCTTTGTAAACGCTGTAAAGGATAGTGAAGCAGCTCAACAGATTACTACAAAAATAGAAGCCAACAAGAATAGGATTTGTGAAGAAACAAATAGAATCAAGCAGCAACATGGTAGGACAGAGAATGAGAAGATGAAACAATCAACTGCTAAAGGCTCATATGCTCCTAAGGATGAATTGAACAAATTCGGAAGATGTCAAAGGAGGTTCGTTCCTCCTATGAAAAATATCACTTGTTTCTCCTGCCACAAACCAGGACATGATGCAGCACATTGCAAGACAAAGAGAATCAATGATTACTAGCAAAAGATGCAGCAAATGAGAAGACTACCTCAAGAAAGCAAATGGCAAGGACAATCTTCCACCAGGTACACAAATCATTTCCATGGCTACTGTTATGCATGCAATAAATTTGGACATAAATATGTTGATTGTAAATTATGTTCAAAAAGGGGAATGAAATATTATGCATCAGCTCAAATATACTTTGATAAAATAAGATGTTATATATGCCTCAAGCTTGGCCACAAAGCAAAGGACTGTAAACTACCATATATATTAAAGAACTCCAAACAGATGATGAAATCCAATCCAATCAAACAAAACTATGAATCGGAAAGGAGTGCAGACATTATGATGAACCCCAATAAAGTATGGAAAGAAAAGAGAAAGGGGGAGCCTATTATCTCAATAACATAATGAATACATCCTAGTCTCAGGGGGAGCTGCTCTAGGAAACAAATAAAATATCTAACCAGTTACAAATATGAAGCAACATCCCAGGGGGAGAGAAGTTCATATATAGACCCCATGAAAGTAGTCTAAGAAGAGCTCCATGTAATGAGAACAACTATGAGATCAGGAAGAAAAAGGAATTAGAGACAGAGCAGTGGAGTTGAAAAGGCCTGAAGGAGTGTAATACAGAGGTTTATTCATGAATTAGGGGTGTAATACAGTTTGCAGATGAATTATTGAGCAATTATTCATTAATTGAGTTTGTATGGCATAGACTTTGATTGAAGACTAAAACCCTGTAGTAAAGACTTAATATGCTTGGAGATGAGCTGGAGCAAATTTGCTTAAATGGCATAAGAGGACTGGAGAGAGAGCCCAAGAGCTGGAGAGAGGCAGAGGACCTCTTCAGTAACAGAATAGGAGAATAATGGCCATCGAGTTGAATATCTGGCCTGTTATGAAATTGGTAATGGATTTGTGTAATTGAAGTTCGATTCCCATAGCCAAGGATACGGGCGGAGTGATAGAACTCTGCATACCCTATAATAGGAATCTCTATGCATGAAGACAGAATTGAAATCATGTATATGATTGAGTTCTAGTGGTGCTCTGGGAATGCGTGAGAGTGCTTTGACTCTGCAGTACTGTACTCCGTCCCTGTGTTAATGCATATACTCCAGAATGTTCGTGGTTATATGCTTCGGTGTGTATATCGAATATATAAATCGGGTGCGAATAGACCGTGGAATGGCAATGGTTGAATAGTATCGTTGAACATATTGGAACCACAAGTTAATGTTGTACACGGAAGTGCCGGACTAGAACCTGGAGAATATGAGGAAGTGGAACCACAACCAGATGAACAGTGAACGCGGATTGCCGAAAACCACCCTGCCATTTCGCACCGCTTCTCCGGAGCAGGTGGTATTTTCTGAATTGGAGCGATTCCATACAGGAATCGACATGTGGCAAGGGACCCATTTCAAAACCGCCCTTTAAAGTGCGCCTTCGCGCGTTATATATCGTACCAGGACACGGAGTGAAATGGACAGGAGCCGTCGATCTGATGGGCCGACATCTGACGGTGATCGCTTGCAGGACCCACACGAAGTTTAAAGGAAGAGCATGTGGGTTAACAAAGGTACAGTGCATGCGTTTGATTGGTCCTTGATTGTACTGTGGGCCTGGGGCGGAGTCATATACAATGAATTTGGTTTATATTGTTTATTAAAGTATGATGGGTTATTAATATACGGTGGAAGACTAAGGTTTCTAATTAATAAAAGATTTCCGATTATCTAATAATATATGAGTGGATATATTATATATAATGACTGTATATGTGAAGGGCATCGTAATATGTATATGGAATATGCATATATGGTTAAATATGCCGAGGGTCAATTTGCATGATTTTAATAACCAAAGTATTATGTTGATTATAATAGTTGTATATGGTTAATTGGCGCGATATGAAATATGAAATATGTGAACGGGGCCTAATACATGTACATGTAATGGACTGTCGGATTATAACTGAAGAATTGAGATATTAAAAATGACCAGACTTGTTTTTATTAAGTTTGCCAGCGTGGAATAAAGAGAACATGCGAGAGTGCCCGGATTGGGAAAATGACTGGACAATGAAATTTTGGGATGCATTTACACACAGTTAAGTGAAATATTGGAATTTACCTGGGATAGTGAATAGGTGATTAAACACAAGGATAAAAGTATGGGTCTGACAGAGATACACAGAGATTACAGGTTTGACATGAATAAGTACAGGGAAAAAGGTGAATTGAATTTGTAATATGAGTTTCGACCATTAAGTTTAAAACTCATATATGTACAGAGAATGCAAGCAGGTAGCCTGAGAACAAAGATGGTAATAAACAGACATCGCGCAGATTCATATGTATTTGAGAATAAACCTGAAAAGCGGTTATATATGTAGCTGGTGCACACAATTATAGTGAACAGATGAATAGACATAGAGGTGAACCAAGATATATAGAACAATTGAATTGTATGTAAAGCAGCAATGGTTCTAGGGCAGTTCTAGAAAAGAAAATGCTATGACTTCCTCTGAACATCATGACAGAAAAAGAAAAATATTAATGAGACCAAGATCAGATTCAGTATATTGATGATTTTTGTTGAAAACAGTGGAGAGCTCAATAATAGATGTCTTAATTATGGGTAAATGTGCAAGCTGAAGTGAAACCTCTGCATGGTTTACCAAAGTAATATCAGTTGGTGTTTAGGTACAAGCAACATGCTTATCAATAGATTACCAAGCATTATCAGCGGAGCAGCAGTATGATACAGGTCCACAAGATCAAAGAACTATGGCAAAATAACCTCAAGGGCCAAGGCCCCTTTCTTAAGGTCAGTTACAAAATAGTATGAAGGCTGTTTGCTGGGTTTTTCAATCAAACATCTTGAATATGCCTTTGTGGAAGTTCATCCTGATAGAACAATCAAAGTATCTAAAGAATAAAGGACTAGATGTGATTACCATCTAAAGCTCAATTTTTTTTTTAAATACTACTTCAAAACAAAGAATTTTCTGGTAATGAACCTTTAAAGAGAGATTAATTACTGACATATATACCTCCTTATGTCATAAATGAATTGCATGGTTGATAAGTGAGATTGAAAAATACATTGAATGCAAGAAAAGTGAACCACAACTATAACAGACATATTGGCTTCATCACAATTGAACAAATGTTGTACTGCAGATGAGTATTGCAGAAGAAGACATATTCCATCTAAAATCTTCCTCAACAGAAATATATTGGCTCACTACATCGGACTGAGACAAAAGTATATTTGAAGCCTTATCAGCATTTTAGTTTTTAAATCAAATGATGTATCTCTGATTAGTTAAATATAGTACAATGTGTTCTATGAAGTGTCATTATCCTCACTTTCAGCTCTATACAAGTGAAAGGAGTCAGTGCTTTGGGATTGTATCATCTTTTAGTGTACATTCAAGAGAAATAATCCTCAAAGTGTTCTCTCAACAAGTCTTGTACATTACTCTAGAGCAGCATGTTACAAAGTCAGCAGAAGAGGGCTTAAACATAACTCGGAGAGAGGAAATGCAAAGACAGAATCAACACTGAGAAATGTGCAACCCTTTGCCATTGATGTCAAAGGGGGAGGAAAAGCAGGTAATAGAATAAAGGGTCTTCTAAAAGAAGCCAGGCAGAGAAATACTTGGAGGAAGCATTAGATTATCAGTGGAGGTGTTGCCATCAATGCCAAAGGGGGAGACTGTTGGAAATGTTGTCATTGATGGCAAAGGAGCACAAAGGAGCAGCACCTGAACCAGCAATAAGGAAAAGGAGATGAAAATGGAGGAGCACTTGAAACATCAGCCAAGGAGCAGAGAAAGCATAAGAAGAGGTAGCAGAAGTAGCAAAAACAAGAAGCAGGGCAGCAAAGAGAAGTAGAGACAAGACCATTTGAAGAAGCAAGGAGCAGCATTAGACAAGAAGAAGTGATAGAAACAGAAAGATAGTAGAGACAGGCAAAGGATACAACAAAGGAGATAGGCAGAGGCAGTGGAAGAAAATATAAAGGAGACAGGCAAAGGCAGAGCAGTTGTCGAGCAGTAGAGGCAGAGGCAGTAAATACAGAGGAAGAGATGAAATGGACATGCAGTAGAGGCAGAGGTCGAGCAGCGTTGAAGCTGAAACAGGCAAAGGAAACAGGTGGAAGAACACTTCTAGAGTGTAATAGTATAATATAGAGGTAGAGTGAAATATTCAAGCAGTGGAGATAGAGGCAGCGAATACAGAAGCAGTGAAGTGGTTGAGCGGCAGAGGCGTTAGCACAACAGAGGTAGAGGAGTTAGCACAGCAGAGGCACATAAATTCCAGGAATCGCTTAACCCCAGGCGGAAGGATACATAAAATAAATTTCGAGAATCACCTCCCCCGCTGGAAGATACATTAACGATTGGAGCAGCAATGTATACATATATATAAATCTAATTCCGGGAATCGTTACCCACGCTGGAGTATATATGCATCGCATTACATATATTGCACCTTATGCATAGAGGTCCAAAGCATACATATATATTTATATGGAGCGCTTTGTAAACAAAGAAAAAAATGTAACAAAGCCTTATATGGTGGGACCCTTTCCTCATCGCACCATCGCAACATCGCAACATCGCACCATCGCACCATCGCAACATCACAACATCGTGCCATCGCACCATCGCAACATCACAAAATCGCAATATCGCACCATCGCAACATCGCACATCGCAAATGTTACATTGCGCGATTTTTTGTTTGATGCCCGATAATCCACGCGTGTGTTTTCCATAAATCGGATGTCGAGCCTCGACCCTTTCATATAATCGAGGTTGTGATTTGAATTATTGGATTATAATATGACCAAAGGCTTTCAGGTGGAGGCGATTGTTTATATAAAATGATTGTTGTTAGATATATAAACATGGTTACTTAGTTGTATTAAAATATTCTACTTGAGAATTTGTGAACCACGAACTCCACTTAATGTCAGGGAGCGTTATTAATATCACAAACAGCCGTGATATATGTGTTAAAACACAAGAGATGTTCCCTATGTAAAGACACTCGTGGTATGAAAAGCGTTGGAATATGGCCTAGAATTACAGTCAGCAGATTCATTTATATATAAAGCGCTGATATAAAAATGAAAAATGCAGTTACACAAATATAGAAGTTACGCAGCAGCCATAAACAGAAATGCATACAGAGAAGAGAAAGGGACAAAGACACAGTCAGAGAAAAAGACAAATGCGCAGCAAGCCAAGAGACAAAATGAGTGAGCTGGAGTTCTCATTTGTAATTTGAATGTAAATGTTTTATTTAAATTGATATTGTTGTGATGCATTGGCAAGTCTCCGGAAGAGAGCAAATATCCCACTGTAATATTAAAATAAGCACCTACTGTTATATTTTCTGACTGAACGGATAAAAGAGATGAGAAGGCAGAAGGGCAAGAGACATGGCCATCCATTTCAAATTCCCAGTGGAATACAAACAGCCATGAAGCTGTTTTTGTATAAAACAGGGTAATATCCAAGGGAAGAAAGAGTTGACGAAAAAGAGTGAGAGAAGAAGAGAGTGTGCAGCAGAATTAAAGAGATTTGAAGAGAATAAGAAAGCTGCAAGAAGAATGTGAATAAGGAGGAGCTGAGAAAAGAAGAAGAAGGGGCTGAACAGAGATGATGCAGGTCTAGTATAAGAGTTGATGAACAACAAAGAAGAAGGTACAGAACAGAGCTGATATCCAAGGTAAATCAGCAAGTGTTTTTCTTTTGAAAGAGTAAGGAAGTTGGAGCTTCCCTATCAAGTTGTAGCTTGATAGATGTCAGTTGTAGCTGACTGAGGTAGGAGCCTACTGTAGGTTGGTGCCTGCAGAAAATAGATGGAAGTTGGTGCTTCCACATCAAGTTGTAGCTTGATAAAATGTCAGTTGTAGCTGACTGAGGTTGGAGCCTCCTGTAGGTTGGTGCCTGCAGAAAATTGATGGGAGTTGGAGCTTCCTTGCAAGTTGTAGCTTACAGAATTGAGGATAGAGCCTCCTGTAGGTTGGTGCCTGTAGAAAACAGTGGTGAGAGGGAGTTGGAGCTTGCCTTTGCATCACAACAATAATAAGATGGGGTTTTCTCCCTTTATGGGTTTCCACGTATATCTGGTGTCTATGTGCATGATGTCTATGTGTTGATATGATATATTTATTCTGCTAATACTTGCTACTAACATATTAAGACTGTTGTACATTATCTAATCTTCTTATTAATTGCTGCTCATAAATAAAGATTGCTCACACATTATGTTGATCATGAAATGAAGGTGTTAATAAAGTAAAATAAGTTTTAAAAGAAAAGTTTTAAAAGTCCATGAATGTGTTAAACTGATTCACCCCCCCCTCTCAGTTTAACTAAGAGTTCAACATGTACTTCATTGAAAAATATGTTTGAAGATTCAGCATGAACTAAGGGGGAGCATGGTAACTTCTGTGCACATCAGATCTACAGAGCTCTTCTTTCTACAGGAAAAGAAAAACCTTGTTTTGGTTTTGATCTGCCCTTTTCCCTTGATGTCAAAGTGGGAGAGTATCATGGTGTTTGAATAAGGGGAGAGTATCATGGTGTTTGCATAGTGGTTATATTCAATGTATCTATCTGTTGTGGTGATCAAACACCATCATGGTTGCCATCAAGTCCAAAGGGGGAGATTGATGGCATGTGTTGTCCTTGATGAAATAAGATTGTTGGCAATATGATGCAATGTGTTGTCTTTGATGGCAACCTACTGGATGAAGTTGTCCTTGATAGAAACTGACTTGATGAGTTGTCTTTGGATGGCAACCTACTTGATGAAGTTGTTCTTGATGGAAACCTGCTTGATGAGTTGCCTATGATAAGCAACCTATGTGTTAAATATGTAAGGATGATGTATCTTGTGTTAAATAAGGAAGGATGATGTATCTACAAATTAGATCAGAAGTAACAGAAGAAAGGAATTTCAGTAAGTGCCAGAGAAATGATAAATAAGACATGTCACAAAGCATACGCGGGTTTGTAAAGGAAAAGCAGCGTATGTACGCGGAAAAGTACGTGCCCAGTCGCGTATGCCCTTTTTTGTTCCAAAATTAGAATACCAAGGGGCATTACCATGGTTTTGGCACACAGTATTGAGCATTGTATGGTTTATTTGATTCCGTCCAAGAATACCTTTGGAAGTCGTGTGGTTTTGACTCATGGTATTGATAAAAGCTAAATCTATTTAAGGAGAAGAAGGTCATAGTGCAAGATGTGCACGTGTAAGGATTGTTGATGAATAAATTTCTCTAAGGAATATCTGCATGGTTGAACTCTGTTCTTAATTGATAAATCTGAATCTATGATGCACCTATGAATACAATGATGGATGAAGAAATTGATGAAGAGGGATCTCTAGATCTAAAATGATTATCTATTTTCTAGATCTATTTATGGAATGTTTAGATCTGTGATCTGGCAAATCTTTGCTGAAGAAAAGGAAGAGATCTGAGTTGTTTATCTGATTTGAAGAGCTGGATAGTCCTGAAAATTTCTAGATCTATATGCAAGTTCGTGGCAGCAAAAGTGCGTATATACGCGGGTTGCCTTCAGCAAAAGCGCGTATGGAATGTGAGGATAGTTCTGAAATTTGTGCAGATGTATACGCAGGTTTTTCTTTGTGGAAGTGCGTATATATGTTGGATCAGTAAAGTAAAAGTGCATATGGAATCTAGGGTTTTGCTGAAGTATGTGGAATGAAATGTCTGATCTGTTTTGTTGTCTTACTGCTATCTATCAATGATGTAGTCATACAGATCTGGGTCGTTTGAATATTGATTATGCTGCTAATTATGTTGATTAAATATCAAGTTGTTGGTTGATTGGGTGATGATTCAATGAATGAATTTATGGGGTTATAAGTTTCAGTTTGATGTATGATGAGCTTAAATGTGTGGAGTGGGTCCAGTCTGAAAATATAATGAAAAGTGGCCTACAAGATGTGTTGTGTGGAAACAGTTGGATCCAGTATGAAAATTGATGAAACGTGGTCCATGATGGTGCTGAGGGTCAAAGCCTTCAGTGAGGGGTTGTAGCTCCCTTCCAGTGGTAGCTGGTAAACGAGAGCAGGGGGTAATAGCTCCCTTCTAGTGGTAGTTGGTAAATGAGAGCAGGGGGTAGTAGCTCCCTTCTAGGAGAGGCTGGTAAACGAGAGCAGGGGGTTGTAGCTCCCTTCCAGGAGAGGCCGGTAAACGAGAGAAGGTTGTAGCCTTCTGCAAGTGGGTGCCTACGTGCTGGTATGAGTCTGCGCCAGTACATGGTTGTAAGATGTTTTTTTTATAATAAATATTGAAGACAGAGATGATGGCAGCAGTGGTTTTCTCCCGAATTGGGTTTCCACCTAAAATACTAGTGTTCATGTGTGTTGCTTATGTGTGATGGTTTATTCTGTTATTACTGCGCATGTTTACTGCTTACTAAACATCTGATGAATGAATGATGTGATGATCTAAGTAAAGAATTAATTGCATAATTAGAGCTCTGGACATACGTAAGTTTTCTTAAGGATATCTGTGTGTATACGCGAGTTTGTTCAGTAAAGTAGCATATGGGTTTTAGAGAAAGAAAAACTAAAAAATTTTCAGTTTGCTATAAATACTGATTCACCCCCCCTCTCAGTATTTTTCCCAACAGTTGCTGCCATTAAAGCTCATGAGTGATAAGGGCTTCAGGTTTTTTTCTTGGCCCTGCGGGGTTTCGATCTGCTATCTTGCGATAAGGACCGGGAAATGAAGTCATCTGCCACATAGAGGCAAACCCCATCTGCTATTTTCTTCGTTCCCTGCCATAGATTTCGCAGGATTTCCGCATACTAATCAACCTTTTGAGAGTAAGAACTCACAAAGGATTTCGATCACATGTATATATAGAGGATTTTCTGTGAGGAGGGTTTTTCTGAGTTGAAGGGGATTGTTGGGTGCAAATTAGGTATATAAAAATTGGATCCGGTCATATGGGTGTGAATTCACAGTTTTAGGGGCCTAGTGAGTATGAGTGACCAAGTATGACTTGGTCAATAGTTTTATGTTTTGTATTATTGTAGTGATTAATTTGGACTAAGTCAATATGTATCAAGCAATTTATATTAAGTTAACATTTTAAAACACTAATATAAATATGAATCATGAGAATGGTTTTGTATTATTAAACTCATGTGGTTAGTCAAAGGTTAATAATTAAGATAACTTATGTTTTTGAAGTACATAGATTCTCTTTCCATTTATAAAGATGGTAAGAATTAGATAGAAAATTTAGATATAAGTAGATTCTAGTGAAAAAATATTGTTTAAAGGTTTTGTTTAGTTCATAATCAACTTAAATAGTAAAAAAAAACAAGTGAAGTTGTAGATCAATAATAATTTTAGCTTTTTTTATCATCATATATCAACAATTAAAAAGAAGTTTGCTATAAGATTAGATAGTTCTTTAAAATTTATCTAGTGTCATAAAATAAGTTAATATTTTGGTAATAAGTCGATAGAAATTTTAGGCACGGGTAGAGTTCTACTATGATCCAAAGATCATTCATAGTGGAACAATGCTTTTACAAGTTTTGCTGAGTTCTAGGTCAATCCGTATTGTCAAAATTTCATTGTGGTTTTGGATGAATGACAACTGTTGGGAAAAATACTGAGAGGGGGGGGGGGGTGAATCAGTATTTAGATCTGACTTAAAACCTTTTAGTTTTTCTTTCTCTAAAACCCATATGCTACTTTACTAAACCCAACTCATGTATACACGCGGATATCCTTAACAAAACTTGCATATTACCAGAGATCTCATTATGCAGATAATTATTTTCTTAGATCACTGAATCATTCATTCATTAGATGTTTAGTAAGCAATAAACATGTGCAGTAAGAATAGAATAAATCATCACACATAAGCATCACACATGAACACCAGGATTTAAGGTGGAAACCCAATTCGGGAGAAAACCACCGCTGCCGTCATCTCAGTCTTCAATATTTATTATAAAGAAAACTTCTTACAACATTGTACAAGCGGAGACTCATACCAGCATGCAGGAACCCACCTGCAGAAGGCTACAACCTTCTCTCGTTTACCAGCCTCTCCTGGAAGGGAGCTACCACCCTCCTGCTCTTGTTTATAAACCTCTCCTGGAAGGGAGCTACTACCCCCTACTCTCGTTTACCAGCTACCACTGGAAGGGAGCTACTAGCCCCTTACTAAAGGCTTCAACCCTCATCACCACTGCAGACCACGTTTCATCAATTTTCAAACTGGATCAAACAACTTCAACACAACCCTTCACTTATCAACAAACATACTTTGCCCAATACTTCAAACAGAACAATGAGACCACTGTAACCAGAATATCAGAGATAACCCAAACTTCAGAATAGATATGCAGATGTAAACTAAACCCAAAACATTCATTAATTCAAATATCATATGCTACTTTTATTCACTGAATTCACGTGTATACGCGCTTTCCTTCATATCAACCTGCGTATACTTCTAAGAATACTGATTTTCAGAATGTGATCAAACTCAGATTCAGATCTGAAATCAAATTTCTTTTCAGACAATCTATCAACCATGCAGAACTGTTTAGACAGTCATTCTTCCTTCATTGAATCATTAACCAACAAATTGATCTTTAATCTACATAATTAGCAGCACAATCAACATTCAAGCAATCCAGATCTATATGAATACATCCTTGACAGATAGCAGTAAAACAGTATAACAGATTAGACATTTCATTCCACTCACTTCAGCAAAACCCTAGATTCCATACGCGTTTTTACTTCACTGAACCTGCGTATATACGCACTTTCACAGAGAAAAACCTGTGTATACTTTAGTGCATTTTATTCTTCAGAAACCCTGACTTCCATATGCGCTTTTCTTCAAGCGGACCCGTGTATATACGCACTTTTACGGAGACAAACTAGTGTATAGATCTATAAAAGATAAACTTTTCAGAACAATCTAGATCTATAAACTTACCTAGATTTCTTCAATTTCTTCATCAGACTTGCGCCAGGTCTTCATCATTTCTTTTCAGACTATCCTATAGATTCATAATTTCTAGATCTAGAGATCTTGAACCTTCATCATATCCATGGGTGCATCATAGATTCAGATTTATCAATTAAGAACAGATTTCAACCATGCAGATATACTTCAGAGTGAAGTATTCATTAAAACTCAAAAATATGCACACCTTGCACTATTATCTTCTTCTCCTTATATAGGTTTAGCCTTTATCAATACCATGAGTCAAAACCACTCAACCGCTCATGGTATTTCTGGATGAGATCAAATAGATAATCCAGCGCTCAATACTATGGGCCAATACCATGGTTATGTCCCCTAGTTTTATAAATTTAGATTGCAAATAGGCATATGCTACTTGGTACGTACTTTTCCGCGTACATATGCTACTTAGCCTTTACAAACCCGAGTATGCTTTGTGACATATCATATTTATCATTTCTCTGGCACTTACTGAAATTTCTTTCTCTACTACTTCTAAGTTGCTTGTAGATACATCAGATTTACATCATTAATAAACTCATCAAGTCAGTTTCCATGAACTTCATCAAGTAGGTTGCCATCAAGGACAACACATTGCATCATATTGCCAACAATCTCCCCCTTTGGACTTGATGGCAACCATGATGGTGTTTGATCACCACAACACCATGATGGTGTTTGATCGCCACACCAAATAGATACATTGATTATAACTATTATTCAAACTCCATGATACTCTCCCCCTTTGAAATCAAGGGCAAAAGGGTGGATCAAAACCAACTCTATAGATCTGATGTGTACTGAAGTTACCATGCTTGCTCCCCCTGAGTTCATGCTGAAACTTCAAACATATTTTTTCAATGAAGTACATGACTTTATGACCTTTCCTATCACCAAGGACTCATACTTACATCAAAGATCCAATCAAGTGGAATTACATATATGACTCAAGTACCCAACCAAGTGGGTTTACACATTTTGACTCAACTACCCAAACAAGTGGGTTTACAAATTTGATCAAGTCCTTACATGACTAAAAATTACAATTTTACATCATAGGTCTCAACATGACCTTTTCATCAAATTACAACAATGACCTTTCGTAACAAATACCAAAAATACCTCAAGAGAGATATCATATTTCAGAACCATCATAATGCCAACAATGCATAATTCTCAGCAAGGCTAATGCTCCCCCTGAACCTGTACACCTGTTCTTGAGCCATTTCATTGTTTTCCTTAACAGAAAAACATACGATTCTGTCTCCATTGGAACTCGCATATATACGCGGCTTTAGTTCATGAAAACCGCGTATAGAAAGTGAAATACAGAAAAATTTCACTCCTTCATCACCCCCTTAGCTTCTGCATCCTGAACACTTTCAACAGCAAATCATCAAGGCATCTTCATCAAATATTAGAGAATGAAACAAAAATATGAGAGCTGAAACATCACCAGAGATACTCGTAAGCACCACAGTTGTGCTGAAGAATGCTGACCCGGAAAAATTTGTTAGCAACCACCTATAAGCGGTTTTCTATGTATAAACTCACGTATATATGTGACTGTCTTTCAGGAAACCCGCGTATCCAATTTAATCTTCTGAATTTAAGCAGATCTGATCTCCTGCATGGCAGAGACTACTCCTAGCTTCTTTCTGAGATATTCGAACGCCTCCCTGGGCAGAGGTTTGGTAAATATATCAGCAACTTTTTCTTTGGAGGGAACATACTCCAACTTCACCTTTTGTTCAAGCACTTGTTCACGTAAGAAGTGATACTTGATGGGAATGTGCTTGGTCTTGGAATGCATAACAGGATTCTTTGAGATACTGATGGCACTTGTATTATCACACATAATGGAGATAGGAGGTGAACATTTTATTTGAAATTCTTGTAAGGTTTGCATCATCCAAAGAAGTTGAGTGCAACATGATGCGGTAGCCACATATTCTGCTTCTGTTGTAGATAAGGAAATAGATTTTTGCTTCTTGCTGAACCAAGATACTAACCGGGGCCCCATATAGAATGCACCACCACTAGTGCTTTTCCGATCATCAACATTTCCAGCCCAATCTGCATCAGTGTAAGCATGAAGAGTGAGATCAACATTCTTTGGATACCATAGTCCAAAGTCTTGAGTTCCTTGTAGATATTTGAATATTCTTTTGATAGCCTAAAGGTGAGACTCTTTTGGATTAGCTTGGAATCATCCAACAATCCCAACTGCATGCATAATGTCTGGTCTAGTCCCAGTGAGATAAAGTAGACTTCCTATCATAGATTTGTATTCTGGTTGATTCACCGTGGGAGAATCATCATGAGAACTGAGATTACATCCGGTTATCATTGGTGTACTTATAGGTTTGCATTCTTCCATGCCATACTTCTTCAGAATTTGCTTAAGGTATTTTTCTTGTGATAAGAATATTCCATCTGTAGTTTGATGCACTTGCAAGCCAAGAAAGAATGTTAGTTCCCCAAGTAAAGACATTTCAAATTCTTGCTACATAGCTGAAGCGAATTTATAACTCATAGATTCTTCATTACTTCCAAAAATTATATCATCAACATATACAACCACAATCAATAGTTTATCATTTTCATTTTTTGTGTATAAGTTGCTATCAACATACCACTTTGAAAATCCTTGTTGATGAAGATATTTGTCAAGACGATAATACCATGCCCTTGGAGCTTGTTTGAGACCATATAGAGCCTTTTTAAGTCTACAAACAAGAATTTTATCATTTCCCAAAATGAATCCTTCTGGTTGTTCTATATAAACTTCTTCTTCTAGATCACCATTGAGAAAGGCAGATTTAACATCCATTTGATAAACTTTGATTTGTTGGAAGCTTGAAAAAGAAAGAAACATTCTTATGGCTTCAAGTCTAGCTACATGAGAAAAAGTTTCTTCAAAGTATATACCTTCTTGTTGAGCATACCCCTTGCAGACAAGTATAGCTTTATTTATTATAACCTCCCCATTCTCATTTAACTTGTTTTTTAATATCCATTTAGTTCCAATGACATTTTTTTTCATGAGGTCTTGGTACTAATTCCCAAGTGTGATTCGTTTCAATTTGATCAAGCTCTTCATTCATGGCTTGAATCCAACATTCATCTTTGCTAGCTTGATTGACATTGTGTGGTTCAATAGTGGATAGAAATGCCAGATAGCTAGAAGATCCCACAAGAGTCCTTCTTGTTTGTACACCTGATCCCTTATCTCCCAAAATTTGAGATTCTGGATGATTCTTTTGAACATATCTAGATGGAGCTTTTTCAGATAAATCATCTTCAGGTTCTTCATTGAGTTCACTGTCTATATCATTGCTATTTGATGTAGAAGGACATATGTCACCATCATCTTCATTTTTTGTTGGTTTTTCTTCTTTTGGGGCTACAGGAGAATCATCAATAGCAACATCAATACATTCAACAATATTCTGAAGTCTTTTATTGTAACATTTATATGCTCTACTCCTAGAGGAGTAACCCAGAAGTATTCCTTCATCTGCTTTGGATTCAAACTTGCCAAGTTTTTCATCATTGGGTTCACTGTCTATATCATTTATATTTGATTTAGAAGGACATATGTCACGATCATCCTCATTTGTTGTTGGTTTTTATTCTTTTTGGGCTGCAGGAGACTCATCAATAACAACATCAATACATTCAACAATATTCCGAAGTATTTTATTTTAACATTTATATGCTCTACTCCTAGAGGAGTAACCAAGAAGTATTCCTTCATCTGCTCTGGATTCAAACTTGCCAAGTTATTTCATCATAAAAAATCTAAAATGCTTCACAGTGGGAGGATTACCATACTAGAGTTCATACGGAGTTTTATCACTATTTAATCGAACATGTGCCTTGTTAAGAATATTTACTGCTGTATGTGCTGCTTCTCCCCAAAATGTGTCAGGTGTTCCGGAATCATCAAGCATAGCTCTAGCCATTTGTTGAACTATTCTATTCATTCTTTCTGCTACGCCATTTTGTTGTGGAGTGCCAGCTACAGAAAACTGTCTTTTTATGCCATGTTGTTCACAAAATTCAAGGAATTCATTCGATGTATATTCTCCTCCTCGATCAGATCTAAGACACTTGATTTTCATATCTAATTCATTTTCAACTAGTGCTTTGAAGGTCTGAAATTTCTCAAATGATTCATCTTTATGTTTAAGCAACCCAATCCAACACATTCTAGAGAAATCATCAATAAATAAGATATAGTATTGTTCACCACGTGGTGACTTTTTCCTCATAGGTCCACATATGTCAGTATGAATAAGTTCAAGAGGCTTACTTGATGTTCCTTCCTTGGCATTAAACTGTACTCTGGTTTGCTTACCAAATTGACAAGATTTTCATATGATATTTTCGGGTGGAGTAATATTGGGAAGATCACGAACTGCTTTAAGTCTACTTGATTTATTGATCTGAGAGAAGCTCAGATGCCCCAACCTTCTATTCCATAGCCAGTTTTCTGAAGATTTAATCAAGTAACATTGATCATTGCAGCTCTTCAATACATACATATTGCTTGGAGTTCTTTTTCCTTTTATAATTGTTTTACCTGTATCAAGATCACGTACCACACATTCTTTTGAACTAAAGACAACTTCAGTTCCTTGATCACACATTTGACTTACACTTAATAGGTTATGCCTTAATCCATCCACATACATGAAATCATTAGCTTTAACCTTTTCTTTTAGAAACACAGACCCTTTTCCCTTAATTACCGCAAGAGTATCATTTCCAAATGTAACATTCTTTTCCTTTTCTAGAGCACTATATGCAAGAAGTTTGTTTTTGTCACCTGTCATGTGTCTTGAGCATCCACTATCAATGTACCATTGATTTTCTTCACCTTCTGCGAATAACGCTATGCCACAATTTTCAACCTGTAATTGCTTCTTTTTCCATACTTTGGAGCTTGAAGGAAAATTCTGTTTTGGCTGAACTTTGCTCCTGCATTCAGATTCTTCATGGCCAAAGTTATTGCAATAAGCACATTCAACTTCATTCAGAAGAGGAGAAAATTTGTTATAGGTATTCTTCTTTGTTTCAATATCAATCCTTTTCTTTCTTGCTTCTCTTGTCATGATGGTTTTATATGCAACACATTGAATAGCTTTATGACCAAAATTGTGACATGAGAAACATTGCCCATTGAAGAAGAAATTTATGTGATCATGAAATCTTCTACTTGAATTTACCTGTTGATTGGTGTTTCTTTGAAAGATATTCCTGTTAGTGTTCTTTGAATTGAGATTATCATGCTTTACCTATAAATATTCTTTATTCCCTTGCTGAGTGGCAGAATGTTGTAAACCAGTTGTAGCTGCTTTTAGATTATTTGGTGCTGAAGCCTGAGAAGATTCTCCGATATATCCAAGACCTGTATTTATGAGAGGAGAACGGTGTACCTTAATAATCTCATCTAAGGTTTCAGATCCTTTAGAAAATCTAATATTCAGAGTCTTTACTTTCTCATTATTTTCTTAGACTTACTACTTCACACTCCAATTTCTCATTGTGTTTCTCCTTTTCTTCAAGCTGATTTTCCAGAGTCTCTATGGTTATTTTCCTTTCTTCTAAGTGTATTTTGAGTTGATTGTTTTCTTCAAGAAAATCATTGTCCTCTAGAGCATCCACAAAAGTATCCTTTTCTTCTCTAGATTTTTTTTCAAATGCCATGAGAAGCCTAAGATCTTGTTCACATTCTTCCTCACTATCAGATAACCCATCATTGTCTTCATGAGTATAGTAACTTTTTCGAGTGCTAAACCGATTCTTATTCCTTCTTGCTACTTCCTTCCCTTCTGCAGATGTTTCTTTATGAGGACACTTAGCAGGATAATGACCAACTCTTCCACAATCAAAACATTTGAAAGGAATCTTACCTCTGAACCGTCCTGTGCCAAGTTGAAGTTTCTTTACAAAATTTACCTCATCTTCTTCTGAGATATATCCTGATCCTTCTACTTCTTGTACTTCTTTCCCTTCTGTAGCAGCTCTAAAGACAGATTATTTGACTTCATATGGTCCTCCTCTTCTCATTTCATATGCAGTTAGTATGCCATGAAGTTGCACCACAGTAAGATTTTGAAGATCCTATTTTTCTTCAAGAGAAGAAACTTTTGACTCAAATTTTGCCGTTAGAGATCTTAAAATTTTCTCAACCAAAGTAGATTCGGTTATTGTTTCTCCCATATTTCTCATACGATTTACAACATCATCAAGACGTAAAAATAAACTGGCAATACTCTCATCACTATGCATCTTAAAATTTTCATATTCAATTCTGAGAGTTTGGAGTTTTGCACTTTTTACCTTTGCATCACCTTCATAACTTAGAATGATTTTGTCCCATATTTCATTTGCTATATTCAGCTGCATGAATTTGACAAATTCAGATTCTGTTAAACTTCCCATTAGAGCATTGACCGCCTTTGCATTTGATTCATAATTCTTCTTTTCCGTCGGATCTGTTGGTACTGCGGCTGGATATTGATATCCTCCTTCAACAATGGCCCATACATCTGCTCCCAGAAACTGAAGATAGGATCTCATCCTTGTTTTCCAGAAGATTAAAATGTTTCCGTTAAAGAGCGAAGGCCTGATAGATGCTATTACTTCTTGATTGCTCATCTTGCTTGATCTTCCTTCTAGCGGCTAAGATTTTTCAGAAGGACCTGCTCTGATACCAATTGCTGGGAAAAATACTGAGACGGGGGGGGGGGGTGAATCAGTATTTAGTGATGACTGAATTTTTTTTACTTTTCCTTGATTTTAAACTTATACACTACTTTACTAAACACAACTCGCGTATACACGTGGATATCCTTCAGGAAACTTGTGTATGTCCAGAGATCTAATTATGCATTTAATTCTTACCTTAGATCATTGCATAATTCATTCATCAGATGTTTAGTAAGCAGTAAACAGGTGTAGTAAGAACAGAATAAATCATCACACATAAGAAACACACATGAACACCAGGATTTAAGGTGGAAACCCAATTTGGGAGAAAACCACCACTGTCGTCGTCTCAGTCTTCAATATTTATTATGTAAATAAAAATTCTTACAAAATTGTACTGGCATAGACTCATACCAGCACGCAGGCACCCACCTACAGAAGGCTACAACCTTCTCTCGTTTACCATCCTCTTCTGGAAGGGAGATACAACCCCCTGCACTCGTTTACCAGCCTCTCTCGGAAGGGAGCTACTACCCCCTGCTCTCGTTTACCAGCTACCACTGGAAGGGAGCTAAAAACCCCTCACTAAAGGCTTCGACCCTCAGCACCTCTGCAGACCACGTTTCATCAATTTTCACACTGGATCCAATAAATTCAACACAACCCTTCACTTATCAACAAACATACTCTGCCCAATACTTCAAACAGAACAGTGTGACCACTGTAACCAGAATATCAGAGATAACCCAGACTTCAGAATAGATATGCAGATGTAAAATCAACCCTGAACATTCATTGAATCAAATATCATACGCTACTTTTCTTTTCTGAAGCCGCGTACATACGCGCTTTCTTGCACACCAACCCGCATATACTTTTGTGTATTTTATTCTTCAAAAAACCCTATACGTGCCTTTCATTAATATATACCACGTATATACGTGCTTTTGCAGAGACAAACTAGTGTATAGATCTTTAAATGGAAAACTTTACAAAAGAAATCAGATCTATAAACTTACCCAAATTTCTTCATTATCTTCAACAGACTTTGCGCCAGATCTTCACCATTTCTTCTGCTGCAGATCATCCTAGACATTTATCATCATCAGATCTAGAGATCTTGAACCATCCTCAGATCCATGGGTGCATCGTAGATTCAGATCTATCAATTAAGAACAAATTTAATTCATGCAGATAATCCTTAGAGATATTTATTCATCAACAACCCTTACTCATGCACACCCTTGCACAATGATCGTATTCTCCTTATATAGATTTAGCCTTTATCAATACCATGAGTCAAAACCACACAACTTCCGATGGTATTCCTGGATGGGATCAAATAGATAATCCATCGCTCAATACAGTGGGCCAATATCATGGTAATGCCCCTAGGTATCATATTTTTTAGAGCGCAAAAGGCATATGCCACTTTGAGCGTGCGTATCCGCGTGTATACGCAACTTCGCCTCATAAAAACTGTGTATATGCTAACCCTGAATGTATATGCAGGTTCCCTTCACAAAAGTAGAGTATATACACGGGTTGCCTTCACAAAAGTAGCGTATACATTGTGACATATTATATTTATCATTTTTCTGGCACTTACTGGAATTGTTTTCTCTGTCTCATCTGAACTGATCTTTTGATACATCATTCTTACATCTTTAGCACATAGGTTGCTTATCAGACGCAACTCATCAAGTAGGTTTCCATCAAGGCGAACTTCATCAAGTAGGTTTCCATCAACGACAACTTCATCAAGTAGGTTGCCATCAAGGACAACATATTGCATCATATTGCCAATGTGAAGGATGGTGGGGCCGTGCTGGCATGGGCTCTTGTTTGGTGGATGAAAATGTAGGAGATGATGTGTAGATCATTGATCGAGAAGGATCAACAGTTCATATTTAATGCAAGGTTTGACATATACGGAGGGGAAAAACAAAGGAAAACACCTTTTTCAAGGGGCATGGGGGTAAAAAATGGTGAGGGAAGGAAATCTGGGAGATGCAGTGATAGTCGTTGGATCAATTTCGATCAACGGTGGAGATTTTCTTGTGGGATAAAAGGATAAGAGATGGGAGGGCCCACCTTTATACAAAGGCCGAAAAGGTTTTTTACTTAGGAAAAGGGTTTTATAAGAGTGGCGGAAGGGATTAATGGGAGTCGTCGGATCCGGGAGATGGATGGTTGGGATC
Organism: Pinus albicaulis; assembly: GCA_034641835.2. NCBI lineage: Eukaryota > Viridiplantae > Streptophyta > Pinopsida > Pinales > Pinaceae > Pinus > Pinus albicaulis. The sequence continues at coordinate 533,304,418 of CM076573.1, read as the reverse complement.
AAATCGGGGATGCAGAGATAAAAGATGGTGGATGAGGGGTCAGTGGGATGGTGAGAATGTGATGAAGAGAGGTCCATTGATCTAAAATAGGATCAATGGTTAGGATTGGGTGATGAAGGAGGATGAAAAGGGCGGAGATGGAATGCAGGAGTAATGTGGGTCATCAAATCAAGGAGATGGACGGTCTATATTAACTTCGGCGGATAGACGATCGGGGGAGAAAGGGTCTGGGCAGGAGGTTCTTTGGATTTGCGATGTGTTAATGGCCGATGGGGAGGGACAAATGTGATGGACGGAGGACCGTCGGATCGGGATCAGGATCGACGGTGGAGATGCGATCGGGGCTTTGCATATCGGCAGAGAAAGGTTCAGGGGAGCAAGGAAATAGAGACCTCCGATGGAGCGAGGACCGTTAGATCTGTGAGATCAATGGCAGATATTTCATCAGCGAGGGGAGTAGGGAAAATTTTAAGGATGGAAAATTATCTCGAAGTTTAAACCATTGGCGAATTTTACTAATCCCTTATATGAAAACTATAAAATATTTATTGATATATTTGTAAAATTATTCAAATTTATAATGATTTTATATATAGCCTTTATACAATGTTGGTGATTTTTAAGGTAAAATAATTTTATATTGTAAAATTTGGGCGAATAATTTTTAAATAAAATGGAAATTGGCGAAACTATTTTTTTGAAAAACCATGGAAAATTAGCCCACTTGAGAATATTAGCCCCTAAAATTTTCCATGGAGGGGAGAAAAATGAAACCCGACATGATGGAGCGATGCGATGGCCGATGTGATGGCCGATGCGATGCGTAATAGTCATTGGATCTCGGGGAAATGGATAGCTGCAATCTTGTCAAAAGATCGCCTGTCGGCGAAAAAAGAAAATGGAAGCGAAAAATTTGGAATCGCCGAAGTGCAATGGCGATGGGGGCTTCATACCTTTAGATGATGGTCTCGGGCCTTGCTCTTATGGTGAAGAGGGACTCGGGCTTTAATTGAAAGGGGCTTAAGGCCTTATACTTTGAAAATAAGGTTTTTGACTGAAAATGAAGGTTTTTTGAGGGATTTTGAGGGTTACAATAGGTTGGAAAATGGGGTTTAAACCATAATAAAAGGATTTTATAAGGTTTAAAGGGGAATTTAAGGAAAAATGAAGGGTAAAAAAAATGGGAAAAATGGGTGAAATGAAGTGGTTTTTAGAGAGATTTTTCAAAGGAAAAATGATGAAAAATGGGTCTGAAAAAATAGTATTTTCGTAATAGCAGGGCTTTTCTTTGGAGATTTTTAAGTGAAGACTATCAAATGGAATGGACTTCTTCGAGGATAAAGAACACAGAGAGGCTTCAAGAAGTCACATATTTCGCATGAAATTTGTTTCTTGAAGACTAAATAGATTTGTTTTAGCCATCATCAGTTATGACAAAATTTTATTTATGGCTAACAAGTACCATGTGTTATCACTATAAAAAAAAAATTCCAAACTTGGATATTTTTCTTTGTTCCTAGTCATGGTTTTTAGATAGCTGTGAAGTAATGTTAAGTTTTTAGGGGTTAAGTGATAGGGTTAGAGTCTCATTTTCATTCACACAATAAAGTCTAACAACCTTGTTTCATACCTTGATAGTCTCATACCATGTTTAGAGAGTCAAAATTTTAACCATTTAAAAAAAAATTGATTAAGCCACAAAATCATGTTTTCGTAGCGTAGACAGTGTTAAAAAATGCTGATGCGCTATGAAAACGCTACTCTTTTCGAAGTGAAAAACCTTGAAATTGTATTAGGCGCGCTATAAAATCGGGGATTCATAGCATGTCTTGTCAGTTATCAAATCCACCAAAATTTCGTTAATCCTTCATGATTAGGTGTAAGCCATGAGTCTTTTCTGACACATGGAACAATTCATAGCCATCATGACATTTGTTAGAGGTCAGTTGTCTTAGTCATTTTCAAATTTGGAAAGAGCTGGTTTTTTATTTATTTGTCTCATGAAAGAAACATATAATGCATACCCTTTTCCGAATGGTAAGCTTATGGTAAGTAGAAACCAAAGCTTCCCATTCATCAAGCGAGGCTGATTATTACTTTCAAGCGAGGCAGTGTCTCTAATAAATCAAGACAGTTTATCAAGTGAAGTAGTTAACTCTGAAATCAAGCAAGGCTATTGGTTATAGGTTTTCAAGAAACACACAAGAATTTCAAGGAAAGGATCATAGAGGAAAGAAAGAACCATAGGTTAGGTCACTGTTTAAGGATGGAGCCTGAAAGCATAGAAGCTCTAACGAAAGACAAATCAGTTGAGGAGGCCTTCAAGAAGACAATATGTATGAAATTCTGCGAAAATTTGCAGGGGGTCATAATCAAGTGACAAAAGAGATTTCTCTTCATTTCATAGGTTCAAATACAAAATTTGGACTCTTAAACTTGACAATTTCCCCTGAGATCATATCATTAGTGACAAAGATTCCAAGGGGAGAAGAAATATTGTTCAAAAATTTCAGGTTTGAGATGGAACCTTGTAAAATATTTCTGAAGCCAGGGTTTGAAGAGACATATTTAACTAAAGTAGTGCCAAGAAGCTACATCAAGAACACCTATGCCAACCTGCTCTACAACATTCAAAGGTACTTCACCTGTGAGGGAAGATACCATAAAGTGTATTCTTATCATTTCAAACTCTTGTTGCATTTTAATAGAATGATTTCTTCAAATTTTCCTTTCTTCTTGTTTCGAAGTTTGGCTAAGATGGCAGATAAAGTGCAAGTGAAAGCTCAATACTGTGAAATTTCAGTTTTCCATCATGGTCTAGTTAAATTGATAGTTTTACATGAACTTTAGAGGATAAAAATACAATGGTCTACATTCTTGTTTTTGTGTGGATTTGGGGTGGAAACACAAGGAACAAGTGTTAGTCCTAAGACTAAAGAAAATCCACCATCAGAAACCAGTGACCCTGTAGAGACAAGATCAAAAATATTTGTCAAATTGAAACCCAGAAAACAAGTGAAGGAGCCAAAGATCAAAACATCAGTGATCATTCAAGAGACTCCTCAAACTGCACAGAAGAAGACAATTAAAGTTAAATAAATAGTACAGGAAAATTCAACTAGTAAATCAGCCCAAAAAATATTGATTGGAAGTCAAATAGCAAAGGAAAGGGGCAAAACAGTTGTTTCAGAAGAAAGTCCAGTTTTAAAGGGTAATTTGAATGATATTTTATAGGCTATTGATATTGAGGAATCTCCTCTAGTTCAGGCAGACTTTATAAAATTGGATGAAGGGAAATCTAAGAAGATGAAATCTTCCAAAAAGCTAGATTTTGATGATGAAATTTCAGAGTTTGTGTTCAAGCCTAGAAGGCCTTTAACTAGGAAATCAATAAGATTGCAAGAGATAGATATGGAGTTAGATAAAGCAGGGGAGGTTTCAAATGTGTATGAGGAGTCCATAGACCTCTCATCACCAATGCCTGAAGGTGAAAGGAACAGAGTTTTCAACACTCAAAGATAAAAGAGAATTTATGAAGAAATTATAGAAAATTTGAGACTAGCTAATCTTGAAATTGCTAAGATTAAGAAGAAAGCAAGAACACATGTTGTTGAGAAGACAAACTTCAACAGAACAAGGGCTTTGTGGGAGGTTGAAAGAATTTCCAAAACTGAAACAGTCAGCAGTGAAGCTTAGTACTTTACCTAGACTGTCCCTGTAATCAAAGAGGCAAGATTTATGAAAATGATAAATGTTAAATTGAGGGCTACCAACTGGAGACTGAAGAGGAAAATTGAAGATCTTTAAATTCAATTGACAAAGTCTGAAGGTCAACTACAACAAAGATAGAACACGAGCAATAAGTGACAAATCCTTAATACAGTTTTGTTTTTGGGAATGACATCACTTTTTAGGACATTTCAAAGTTCAATTATTTTGATTGATAAGGTCTATTGACATCAAGGAAATTATTAAAAGGTGTAAATACTCTTAAAATCTGAGAATTGTGAAAAGGCTGTGTAAAAAGGACATACACAGCAGTTTCGTAGCATGCTATGAAACTACTGTAGGTGCATTTTTGAATATTTTTATAAAGGTTTTGAGAGGTAAAAGCATTTGGTTTCTGAATTTTTTTGCTGATGGTGGATGGAAAGGGCTCACTGATGAAAGTTCAGATGTCAAGACAAAATAAAATGGATGGTTTAGGGATGTTTACAAGGATACAAATTCTATGCTACGAAAATAGCTGCTATTTTCGTAACGCAACCATATCATCTCCCTTTATACTTTTTCAAGGGATTAGTTTTTATATAGGTGGAAAGGCATGGTTCCATGGAAATGATAACACATGTCACTTATGTTAAAATTCAACATTGCCAGCAAAAGGGTTCGAATATCATTAATGAAGGTAAAAGCTAAATTACAGGAAACATGTTCCCTGTTTTTTAGGGAAAATATGACATGAACCAGCATGATTGCATAACAATATTAGAGGCATCATCAAGGTCAAAGATATGGAGGAATAGCTGTCAGAGATATTATTTAAGTCTTAGATAAGGTTTTTTAGACATAATAAGGAGTTTTACTCCTATTTGTATTAGGACTTCTACAAGAGATAATTAACTGTCAGATGTAATTAAGACTCTGTTTTAGGAGCAGATAGGTGTCAGTCAAAGAAATTCGAATTATATTCAAGATGGATAAGGGAATCCAAGATTGTAATGACGACTCTATAAGAGACATGAGGTCGAATTTCTAAAGGTTGGAAATTTTCATTAACAATCAAACTATGTTATTATAGCAGACTGTGTGTTTTCATCTTAATACAAATATTGGCTTTTTAACTCAGGATTCAAAAAGAGTTTTTGATGTTTGATCTTCCTATGGCCTTCCTCATCTACTTATTTGCAATGGTATGAACATATGTTACTTAGAAATCATTGGAAAATGCTCCAACTACCTTCATATGTTTGTAAACTATGTTTTATTCACTATGTTACTATTTTGTTGATACATCTAAAACTCTAAAATGCCCTGACTTCCATGTTAAGCTAATTTTGATGTTTTGTTGAAACATACCTTAAATCCATAGCCCAATAGATGTTTTTTGATCAGTAATTCAACCAGTTATACACTTTTATCCAATTTATTCCTAGAGTTAGCCATCTAATCCTCAATTCAAAATCTTAAACCTATTGAGAGAGCCCTCTCAAGTTGAGGAGGCTAAGCCTCAACTAAAAGTCTGGTTTGAAATAGTTGCACTGAGTTAGCTTGATCAACAACCTATCAAGTCCTATTTTGGTGATAACACCATGCATTATTCAGAAGATGCATGAGGAGGAGGAATCTTATACCAGCGTTGGTGCAGCAATAGAGGAGAAGCCATCACCATCACCAGCAGTTGGAGGAGTCATTACGCCGGAGAAAGGAACCCTCGTAGCATTACAAGATGTTCCCAAGTTGTACCAAGGTATGCAAATATTTCCATGACCTAGGGTCAAAACACACTGTTGATTTGGAGCAGTGGACTATCACTGCGCAGAGGACCCTTGACTTTCTCAAGGAGGAGATATATAGTCATCCCGATTACTCATTGTTGAGTTGCACACAACACTTTGGGTTGGAGTGTAGAGTTTTGGAGGATAGGATGAGCATTATCCTAGTGAATCCAATGCAAAACTGTATGTTCAACATTGTTCATGATCTCGAGATAGTAGGTGCACCATCATGGATATTGGCAGCACTGTCATTGAGTAATAGTGATGAGTTAGGGGCCCAAAGAATATTGGGACATTCTGATGACCAATACACTTGTGTAGAAGTGGATAGGAAGATGGTTGATGGAGGACATCTTATGATGGATGACATCTCCCATTATTATGATGGATCCTTCTTGATGAGAACTTCATAGCTCGATGAGAAGCTTTTTCCTACATCTTATTTGGATCCTTATGGGTTCAACTTCGTCATTGATGACTCGTCTTCATTTGGAGATCTCCGGGAGATTGCATTTCAACATCCCATGAAATGCAAAGATAGAAATCTGATTTTGGAGGATGGTATTCTCCATTGGAGGGATACCAATTTTGAGCATGGTAGGAGACACCCACATTTGGATGAATGGGTGTGGATGGTGAGAAAGGGGTTGGTGAGCCACTTGCATATCTATGACATAGGGAAGCAGGAGACATGGCTGCACTGGCTACTCTTGAAAGATTTTGGCCATGATGCAACATATATTATTTTAAAGGGTGTGTTAATGGTTGGGACATGGAAGGACACTTGCATCATGTAGAAGTAATGATTTTGGGTGTACTGGGGTGATGTGATATCTTTCATGTCAACCATCATGTTGTTGCTCATAGTTTATATGGTGATGGTGTGGGGAGGCAACAAGAGTCGTTGTTGCTTTGGATGATTTTGGGAGAGTATGGATGGTTTTCTCCCATACTTTGCATGATGTTGCAAGAGCAGATTGTGGCACCACCATGGTGCAAAGGGGCTACTCCCTAGATTTAGAGGATCAGGAGGCACTTCCACTTTGGAAGGAATCTCCCATATATAGCAGCATTATCGTAGATGAATTTTGCATTTGTAATGTCAAATAATGGAGTGATGAGATGACATGAGCCTTATTACAAAGGCCAACATTGTTGTCACTTGGGAGCTTGGGTTGGTTGATGGAGTGTTCCTAGGATCACTTCACATAAGATGCAGTTGATGGGCTAGTAAGAGATGAGAGTAGTGGAGTAGTGGATGGAGACATCTATTTCCATGATATGATATTCTTGACTTGGATCTCCAAGCATAAGAAGAAGGCTTTGCATGCAGCACATGGTGCATTACTTTCCATTCACCAAAGTTTCATGGAGACATAGCAGGCCACTATGAAGAGATCATATATTGATATCATTATTAGCCTACTCTTACTACATGGTAAGATTTTTTTTTTTTCACTTTTTGATCATCTAACATAGTATTTTCATTCTCTTGCCATTTATATACAGTGCATTTCTCCACAGGAAGGAGATATTATATTTGGGCTTCATGGTCTTTGTAAGACCAACATCAATGATAGAGATAGCCATTTCTTATATCTCTTGGGGAAAGTGTGGTGCTATTCTTTGTATGCTCAGTTGATACACAATGCCATTTACTATTTTCTAGTAGATGAGATAACATGCACAACTAGCAAATTTTTGGGAGACAACTTGCCATATTATGTTATGAAATAGCAGTCAACAAAAATGCGTTGTAGCCACTTGGGAAACTGTTGGTACTTTCCAGTACTACATGAAACCTTCACTATCTTCCTCATTTGGATGCCATATGGTGATGATGTCATATTAATCATACATGGGATGGTGTGGGAACACATGATTCATGACAATAGAGAGAGGATATTTGAGGATCTAGCTTTATTTTTTCCTCTTGAAGGAAACATTATTGCAACCCTGTTGTAGCCACTACAGCAACACCCAAAATTTTGGGTATATTTAAAATTTCGGGTCCCCCCTTCTACTTGCCTAGCCGTTAAGGTTTTAACCTGGCCTGTAGATGATGACATCCTCACAACCTGTCCCAAGCCCCTCTTGAGCCTTCTCACCATCATGACGAGATACTCTTACTGGAGTTGCGCCATGTGTGAAGAGATCGCCATGCATACATTTGAATGGAAACCTTCTTGTGTATTGACAATTAAAAACCCTCTCGCCATGGGTCATTAAGCATGTTGTTTGAATAATTCTCTTAAGCTCTTTAGTCTCATATGTTTTATCTATGGACACCATTCTCAAAGAGTAACTGTGATGTTGTAATGTTCCACACAGGTCAACCCCACGGGTAACCAACTCCTCAATTTTGTCACGACATCGGGGGAAATAAAAGTGAGCTAAAAAACAAGGCCAAAGTTGCGAAACAGGGGAGGAGGAGGAGAAAGTGACCAGTACTGTTAAAAGGAGGATGGTGTGATACATGTTTATCAGCAAAAGAAACTTTTATGCCACTGATACAAAAAAGAATTCTTCACTAATGTACATCGGATTCTTAGAATCACTCCATTTGGAAATGTCCGTACCGGATGCCATATCGCATGAACCAGAAGAATTTGCTGTGATTTATCAAATCTAAGATTAAATAGGGACCGGACAAGGTATTTACATTCTGTGATGGAAGATATCTCACCTTAAATTTTTTTTTGAAGATCCTACACAATACCAGCTTAATGTCGATGCATACATAGAGAGGAACACATTTCACCAATTTGACAAGTCCAACCGGAAGTATAGCCCGAGTGAACAAAGCGGAATCAGAGGATTTCCCTCAAGAAATACAATCTCATTCAAAGGCATTTTTGTGTTGAGCAGCAGTGCGAAAGCACACATGTTGGTGTTGGCAAGACAATGGCACGGTTTCAAATATCAAACACACCTTTGGGAAAAAATATTTACTAACCCTAAGCTACATGGTGAGCGCAAATCTATGGACCAAGGTTATGGTTTTAAACATTAAACCAGGGTGCAAAATCAATATGGTTTCAAAACCATGTAAGATGGTGGAGCCGAACCATATGAAGGAAATTACAAATGGGATCGAATATTTATATGGCGAAGCTTCAACCCATGGTAAAACATGGATGGGGAACATGATAACAAGCCTATAGTGGAAATTTTATAATAATCATGGTGCAATTATAGTCAAAAGAAAAGAAGAGTTGTAAACTTACGACAAGTTTTAACCTATGTTTTAAACGGTGCAGAGTTGTGGTTTCAAACCATATCGAATGAAGATTAGTCACACAGGTTAACAAAAGAGCACATCCATCACCCAATGAAATAGGAAGGCACTGGGCATTAGAAAAAAAATTATGATAATTTTGTTAATATCAAAGGACAAAAGTTTCTCACATGATAAACGGAGATGTCGTGCATGATAAATGGAGATGTCGTGCATGATAAACAGAGATGTCGTATTAGAGCACCAGGTTGCAGTTAGGTTTTTTCTATTATTGTAGACACTGTCACAATGAAGCAAAGAATTTTGTTAATGTTAGGCTCCAGCATAGACATGATGTTCTCTCGACACAAAGTCCAAGGGGTCGTTTTTTCACTTTGTGACGCTGAGAAATATGTTCATCGAGTGCGTATTAACTGTGGGGTATGCATGGGGAAGTACGCTTATAAAACTCGCACGCCTTTTGTGAAACTTGCAAGTTTTGATGATGATATTTCAAAATAGCACTACCATCATGATCGATGCAGTATATGTAGAACTAGGGGTGGGGGTAATTTCTTCCACTAGTTAAAATATGGTTGTTGCTATTCGATTATGGTGAAGGATTGTGATCCTTGTGTAGAAGGAGTAATACACCACAACTGTCCCGTTTGTTTCGAGTTTCGTTCAAGTCCACGAGGGATATTAACGTACTACCTTGTGGGCGCACTACTCATATGGACTGTTTCAAAGAAATGAAATGACACTTGCAGCTCTTTTGTCCAGCATGTTCTAAGTTGGTCCTACCAGAACAATAAGATATGGATTTTGTGCAATGATTGTAACGTAACTTCAATATTATCATTTCACTTGGTCGCACAAAAATGCCTGAACCACAATTCGTGTAATCCCTGGCAGACCAGAGGATATCGCACCATAGACACTTTTCGACAATAACGTGTTGCCTTTGTAATATTTACCTGAAGGTTTTGATGGGCAATCGTAAAAGCTGCTACAACGACGAATATGATCTTGCAATAAAGATTCACGTTACAAGTACAAAATCCGCTAACAATTTTGATTGTATGAAAGTGGTTGTACTATCATCTTATAAGTGTATTGCGGTGAACAAATACCAGTCCAGTTAGAGTGGCTCTGAAAATGCGTTGCAGGCTGTTGCCATTTTCCTGACCTGATAGGATAGCTTTTAGTGGATTAGGCAAGAAGAAGAAATGAGAACGATGGGGAGGCTTGTTTTCACGACACGACGTGTTCATCTCAACGCTGATGGAAAAGGCATGCGTGCAAGTGATATATGTGTGTGTATCAGATATACACTCCCCATCACGATGAGAAAAGCATGAATGTTGCAACGCACGATATAGACACAACAGAGGGTAGTCGACTTGGTGGTAGTGGCAACTTGGGGTTGGAGGGCGAGCGAAGATGAAAATGGTCAAATCATTGAGTGTTGTTGGTCATCAAATCACAGATAAACCTCCCAAACATCCGTGCGACTCAGAAAAAGTGTGACTATGCAACCATGGGGAGGTCACAGTTCAGCCCAGGTCGCTGAGTCGCAGCATACCCAAAAATCAATGAAGTGTGACCTGCCAGAATTTGCGACTATGTGACCCTGTGAGGTTGCAAGTTCAGCCCGAGTCGCTAAGTCGCAGATCTATGAGACCAATGCAAAGTGCAACTTGGTGGTAGTAGCGACCCTGAGACCTTTTTGTGGTCTCAACCCAAGTGAATACAAAGTCACGTGACCCCTCCAGGTCGCTGAGTCGCTGATCTATAGGGAAAATAAAAGCTGCGACTTGTAATAAAAGATGCACATGATGCTTCAATAATCTAATCAAGGTGTGGATATTTAACGCAACTAATGGAGAAGCATGGCCCTTAAGTAAATAAGTGGCCATAACCAGAATTTTTCAATAGCTAATGAAGTAAATTCATTTCATAATTTCCTCCGCCTTTGGCTTCTTGTCTTCATCCAATGGATAAGGCCGGCTATATCTGATAAAACGGCTCGGCTTCGTTCGAAGATACAAATATAATGCTTATAAATCTATAACCTGCAAAAGGAGAGAACATCATATATAAGGAATCACCTCCTTATATTAAAAAAATGGTGAGGGCATTCATGGGATATCAGCTCCATGATGAACGTTCAGAAGGTGTTCTGGTCAGGAAGGAGTATACTAATTCGGGTTGGGTAAAAATCATAAAAACCTATACCCCCCTTTTCGTCCAACATATCTGCTATGGGATCAAACTGTCTGGGGCTTCAACAAAGCTTGTCCTGCTTGTAAGTGTTGGGGTTCCCATGTTTTGGCTAGATTGGTAAGACCAAAAGATGAGACAACATCAAACCACTTTCAAACCTCAGGATCTAGCCTTCCTGGGTCCAGAGAGGGATCTCTCTATATAAGAAAAGGTTTTATGTCTTTGAAGCTCAAAGTTTTAAGATGTTAGGCTAGTTATAGAAACAAGGTTTGTTTGTTTGGTTGCTGGTTATTACAAAATAAGGGTTCAATGTAAGACAAGGATGAGAAAAGAGGAGTAAGGCAGAGGTGAAGTATTACAGGGAGCATTCAAAACCATTGGGAAATGGAGTCAGGAAAGGATTTTCTTGCTAATCAATAGGCAGGCTTTCAATTGGGCTATTCATCTAAAACGTTGGATCTTAAAGATGATAGTATGGAATGGGATGGTAAGAGAGGAAGAACAGTAAAGGTTTAGAACACAAAGTTAAAAACCAGCTGGTCGCACAAGGATCCTAGTGGACAGGGCTAACTCTAATCCCCAGTGTTCCCAAATCTTCCAGCTAAATCCTTAACAAGAAACATCTAAGAACAGATTCATTCAATTCATACATCAGAGAGCAGGCAATAACATCCACTACACTGGTTAAATTAACTAAAATCAATTCTTAGATTGCACATTCAGAAGAAAAACATCAATGGAAAGGAGAGCAGAAACATAGGGTACCTAACAAGGGTAAATCCTATGCCAATATTCTGATGCAAGCCAGTCGAAACGAAATGAAATGAATTAAAACACAGAGATAGGAAACCATCACCGCTGCTTTAGATCAGGATCCAAAGAAATGTGCTTGTCATATTAAATAGCAATACCAATCAAGTACAACATTTCCAATAGCTGAACATTCAGCCTGAAAACATCTTCCTCAGCCTATCTTACAACTTTACACAGAGACTGTGTCTCAAAAGAAACTACTTGAAATTCTCTGATAACTGATCAAAAACCTTTACAATGAGTTTCTTCATGAATTTATAGCTCCAGTGGAGCAGAGAAGGTAGGTGAAAAACTAAATGCAGCATTAAAAACTCAGAAGAGGAAGAAAGGACGAAGCCCACTCTGCATAAATTCTGTGTATCAATCTCTGGCACTCTCTTGGGTGAAAGCGTGGTCTTCTCAGGCTTCCATTTACTCCTGTATGTCTCTAATGTACTTGGCTACAGTACTCTGTAGTACTTCTGGTGAATTGATCAAAAACATAGAATCAAGACACTAAGATCTGCCATAATGTGCAACAAATGCTTCTGATAGCCTAGGACTACTGTAGGAGGGGAAAAACTTCTCTTGGACACAATGTATACTGAAACCATAATGTGTACTGTGTCCGTGCTCAGGAAGCAACATTCTCGTGATTTGAAACCCTGATTACATTGTTTTCTGCGCTCTGGACCTCCTGTGTGATCCTTGGGATTTTTGATCTGGTACTCTGCCTTTAGAACTCTGGATTAAGGCTTGAAATCCTCAATACTGCACATTGAAATCCTTGATCATTAGCTGGTATTTCCCCGCTGCTTCATCAATGTCTCAATCTGTAAAATCTGGGTTTTAATGGCGCCGAATAGGTTTTTCGCGGAGATTGAACTGTCCTTGGATAATATTTATGCCGCCGCTACCTTTCCGAGCATTTCCATTGTAGTACCAGCTTCCAAATTCAACTTTCTATGCGCAACACGCCATTACAACAGTACATATCAACCATGGCGGTTTTCTGCCTCTCTGAAACCCTGCAAAACATGAAAACTATTAAGAAAACAATGCATGGGGTCGGATGATGTGGACGACTGCGAGGATGACAGTGGGACTGCAGATGAATGGTGAAAAACGCAGAGGAATGGTGGAGAAGTGCTCTGGTGGGAATATTTGCGGAATGCCGAGAAATTTAACGTAAAAACCTTAATTTTGACCCTTTGAATGAATATATATAAATGGATAGGTGAATATATGATGGAACACGTGGAAATATGACGTGGCAAGACGGGGTTACGGCGAGACTGACAATAAATTTGGGTCGTTCGATCTCGGGAGGAGATCGACGATGGACAACACATCGGAGGGTGATGAACATGGGCCAGGGGTATGGATGACTCTGATTAAACTGCGCGCAACTTTGTGGACCGACAACCGTTGGATGGGCGATGGCAGATCTGATGGCTCACAACGATATTGCTTCTCATCCATGGACGAACTTTAATGCGCGATGGGAGGGTGGTTGTCCAGCAGTACCAATGCCACACGTCAGAAGATGTATGGAATCGCTGGCCCATCGGTAAATACTGCTCACCCCTCAAAGGTGGTGCGATAGATACCGGTGGTTTTGTACAGTGAGCGGGTGCGGCGACCACAGGCGAACGGGGAATATGGACCGTCGCATTTTGAGGTTTTAAATGAACGACTGATATTCGATCAGGCGGTGAACAGGTGAACGGTGGGTGTGATGGATGGGGCGAGGGCGGCGATCGCCGTCCATTCTGTTTAGATCAACGGCTATAATTGCTCCCGATAACCAAATGAGATAAGCACCTTTGTGGACTGGCAGGTGGTTATAGCACCAGGCTACATGGGAGGAAAACGGTTCTGGGGCTGACCGAAGGGGGCTAAGACCAGTAAGGGTAGAAAATGGATTTGTGGCCCATTTTAAGTGCATTTTCATGCCAACCAAGGGTAACGATAGGGGAAATAAGGGGAAATGAATCTACACCAGGGGTGTGTGCATGGTTTAGGGGGGATTTTGGGGGTAACAAGGGGACTTTGAAAAAGGGAAAAAGGGATGAAATGGACAATTCTGCAGGGGTACTAGGGGCTGTTGGGGTTCCCAT